>VZDJ01000219.1:9558246-9672884 GCA_008694505.1 Cyanoderma ruficeps | reverse complement strand
TTTTTTTTTTTTTTTCTTGTTTCTTTTCTTTTTTCCCACCCCGATTTCCAGTTTCAGAACTGCATCCAGAGATTTTGAGCCCTGTGCTCAGCCTGGCCTTAACAACCCGTGGAAAAGGCAGTATCTGCTTTCCCCAGGAACTGCTTAGGGGTCCAGTTAGACAGGGAGCTCTACCAAAAGGAACTGGGTCTCACTGCCAGCCCTGGCATCAAACTCTGGGGAGGGGAAGCCCATCTGTGCCTCAGTTTCCCCATTTGTGGTGAATGAATATCAAATAGTACTCTGTGAGCAACCCAACATGTGGTTCCCTGACAGTCTGAAAATCAACCAACAACCAACACAGCTCCCCAGAGCAAAACACGATATTTGATTTCCTGTCTTGGTCTGAAACAAAGTTTGGCCCCTTGGAAGGAGGGGGATGACATTTTGAAGCACAAAAATGAAAACACACATTCATGAAACACACTGTGAAAGAAAATCCTCTTTTTTTCCTGTCCAATCCCACTAATAGCATGATTACCAGCAGAAACACAGCCAAAGACACACAGGCCTAGGATTAGATCAGGCTGCTCTGGAGTAAGTACTTTTTTGCAGGTAAATAGTTTATTTCTAACCTTGCTCCCAGCTGCCACTTGTGCAGGAGTGGGGGCTGCTCAGGGATGTGACTGGAATCGTTTCTGCTAAAGAAAATCCATTAAATGCCAACTGGACTAATTTGAGGACTTTAAAACTAAACCACTTTGGAATCTTACTTCCAAATGGTGAAGGTGCATTTACCAAAAATAAATTGCTTTGGTATTTTGGAGGTTTAGTTGATTGAGGTTTTTTGAGTGAGGAAAGCAGAAAACTCCAGAACCTTTGGGGATTTTCCTTTCCCTTTCCCTTTCTTCTTCCTTTCCCTTTCCTTTCTATTCTCTTCCTCTTCCTTTTCCCATCTCTTCCCTTCAGGAAGGAAAGAGAGCATTCAGCTGCTTCCCATAATCAGACACAGGGAAAAAAAATCAAAATACTTCTATGAGAAACACCTCTTCTCTTCAATGATCATTTTTCCTTATTTTACAGACAATCCAAGGAGTTTATTGGTCCCTTTAGTTGGGAGGAAGCGCCTTTGGATAGCAAATCATTCAGAAAAGGGATTTATGCAGCCAGAGGAGGAACACAACCTGGGACAGGTCCCAGCAGGCCCCGACAGGCCCGGCTGAGGTGTGACACACACAGTGACATGTCACACGTCCCCTGGGATGTGCCAGTCCATCCCTGCACTCCTGAGGGAGCCCCCAGTGTGCCCTCTGACCTCCCCCAACCCTGGAGAGCCCAGAGCCCTCGGTGTGCCCACCTGGCCTTTCAGCCCTCACCACCAGCCCTGCCACGGTGGATCAGCTGCTGCCACAGCTGCCACAGCTCCTGACACCGCTGAGGGTCCCCGAACACACCCCTCAAACATTCCCTGTTCTCTCGTGTTATGATCGAGCTGGATGGTCTTCCTTCTCCTTTCACCCATTACAAGGCAGAGGGATGCTTTTGACTTCCTTTGAGCTGTTTTTGGGCTTATCTGGCTCCCAGCTGTTGTTACTAGCCCTCAAATCCCTCTCCTCTCTCTGGTGGCATCACAGACATATTTCCTGGCATTTGTGACTGTTCCCACACTGTCTCGAGCTGAGCTAAACTGTTTCCAAGTGCAAAGCAGCATGACTGAAACCCCTGCTACACTTTCATAATGAATATGAAGTTGCCAGACAGCAGAAATTCCTAACTTGACTTCATTCTCCAAATCCATTTATCAATGTTAATCAGCCAAGACCAGACAAGTCTTCCCATTTTGAGTAGAATTACCTTTTTTTTTCCTAATGACAACAAAACAATTTTTGCAAAAATATCAGTATATCATCATGTGAAACTCAGTCTTTCACTAACACAATATTTTAACTCATGACTCAGACAAGGTATCGGCTGCAAAAATGACCCACTTGACTCATTTTTGTTAATGGCAGAAGTTTCAGAGATGTATCTGAGATTCTGCTGTGGAAAAATCAGGCCTGGGAGCAGCCCTGGATCCAAACTCTCTCTGGGACTTGAAGACACTCCAATGAAGCCCCAAAGCTCCTGGTTTGGAGGATACAGGAGGATACTCAGATGTTTCAGCAGCCAAATCAAATTATTTTATGCTTTTGTACTGTGCTCAACTGGGATGCTGCAGGGTGACCATGCTAGCATAACTGTTGTTGCTGGCTGGTAATAGAACCCCAGATAAAATGATAATTTTGCAGTGAAAATTGAAGTGAAAGTATACTACATAAATGCAATAAGGAATTGAAACCTTCCCAAAACACCAGATTTTACAATCAAAGCTCTGCATCCTCTTGCCCATACCAAATCACAAAGGCAGAGGGGCTTTTTTGCCCCATACGCTGGTCTTGGTCAGAGCAAGGGAACTGCATTTGTGTCCCCTCCACAGCAGCTCCAAGTAAGAGCTCGACCACCTCTCACTCTCACAACTTGGCTGCCTTGTCACTGGCAGAGTCCTCAAGCAGATCCAGCTGCCCAGACAGAGCTGGCTTGTGCTTGGAAACGTGGCAGGCAGCCAGAGCAGCAGAGAGACCTGCTGGCTTTTCCCTACACAATCCCCTAACAAGGAATCCTGATGTTCCTGGGCACAGCTTTCTTTCCCTGGGCACCTCACACCTCCCAGCAGCCGCTTGGATATCTCTGAGACTCCCCTCAGCACAGAAACAAACAACTAAATTAATTTCTTTCTTTCTTTCTTTCTTTCTTTCTTTCTTTCTTTCTTTCTTTCTTTCTTTCTTTCTTTCTTTCTTNTGTTAAACAGGATTGTCCTTGCACCAGAGAGGCAACTCCAGGCCACTCTAACCAGATGAATTCTGCCCTTGCTATTTTAATATCTGGCCCCACTGGGACTTGTGTTTTTGCTTAAGCCAGACACATGCACCAGCTTCCATGGGGAGTGAGTCTTGCCGAGGGTGCCCATGCATTTGGCTCTAAGGGATGGACAGAAGGCAATATTATTTTTTTTTCTGAGCTATTCTGTTTGCTTTGACACAGATGGTGAGTCCAGGCCACCTTCAGATGGTACTTTCTGCCCCAATATACACCACTTGCCTTTCTCTTAATATGCCTTGTGTGTGACTGCTCCCTAATCCCCTTGAGACAGACAAATGGATTAGCACAACCAGTTCAACCCAGAGCTCTTTGCTAACCACCCTCACCTTGAGTGGCGTGGGCAGAGGGCAAGCACAGTTCAACACCATGAGCTGCTCAAAGTTTAACAAGGCTTGGGACAGTGACCAGTTCAGCCAGCTGAGAAAAACCCAGACCTGTAGCCAGAAAAACTCCTGCTACTCTCCCAACTCTGAGTTCTTGTCCAGGATAGAGTTCAGGAAAAAACAAGCAGCAAAGACCAATAATTTCAGCATCAGAATGGTGCATTCAGCCTGCCACAGAAAGTCCGCCCTATGAAAACACAATTAAGCAGTTGCACATTGACAGTGTGTCCTAATTGCTGCAAGGAGCAATTCAATTATGTTTTCAACACTGAAATGAGTCATTACCAGTCTATAGGGGAAAATTGTGTTTGTGGGGTCGTGGTTTTTTATAGCATATGCTGTTGCTGTCTTCTTCCCAAAAGTTAGCTCTTTTACTGCTGACAACATTAATTTTGGATGGATTCTTCCCTTTAGGAGCTAAATTGAGACAATTCTAGTTATGGGAACAATTGTCCACTGTAGCTCAGAAGAGCCCAAAGCCATAACATCTGGAGTTATGAAAACAGAGACTTAAAGTCCCTTCTGCTTTTCAAAATTCAACTGCTTCATAACCAAATCATAAATAATCACACTTCTACTCTGACTTCATTGTAACTCCAGTCAGAGTCCTGAACACTGTAGGGCTAGCATCCCAGTTCAAACCAGTGATAGCTGGTTTTCAGTGAAGGAAGAAATAATTTCTGCTATGAAAGCAGCTGGAATGAAAGGTGGCAAAGATATTTAGAAGGTATTCTGAACTACAGATGCTGAGAGATTTAAAATATACAGAGTGTTCTAAGAATTGAATCAAAAGGTATTCTAAGAATTGAAGAAATTCGAGTCAGGTTAGATCTACTGCTTGGGTGACTGAAGATGGTTAAGAGCTACACTTGAACCTTTCCAACAGAGATTTTGTTTTCTATTGTTCCTACAGCAATTTGAAAGCAAGATGATTGCAGAGCAGTGAGATTCAGCAGCCCTGAGAAAGCCTTGTTCTGAGAGCTCTGGGTTAAACAGCACTGATTTAGATGTTCATGCCTGCACACTAGTTCAGCAAAGATAACAGGTTGCAGTAACCACTTGGTAATTGACCTCTGGTGATTTAAAACCTTAATTTGCTTTCATGCTTTCTGATTTAAAGTAGCGTGTGCACTTGGGCATAACTGCTTTAAGATATCTAAGCAATATTTTAGCTTGGATTCCTCAGGAAACAAGGCTTAACTGAGCATATAGACTATCCTTCCTAATAACTCCTAAAAGCATTGGCCATTTTCAGCCAAATTTGTTGCAGGGTTCGGAGTTGTGATAGTTGTAAATCCTCACAGCTTTTGTGAAGAGCAAGAGCAAACTAAGCTCTTGCATGTTCCGAGTGCCAGCTCTGGGATGAACAAGTTCTGTCCCTTCTGTGGTGGGCACATCCCATGGGGCACGAGGCCAGAAGAGGTCCTACATCCAAAAAGGAAACCATTGAAGTCCAGGCTATACTGGACACAATGATTGTTGAATGTGCTGTTTATAAATAACTCTGTTACAGCCAGGACTCCCTGGCATCCCTTTATACAGCAACAAATGCCATTCTCTGCCAGGGGCCAAGGGTGGAGCAGACCTTCCTTGTGCCCACAGGTAGTGCAAGAAGCACCACAGGGAGCAGAGCCCTGAGAGGCACCTTCAGGCAGGAAACCAAGCTCCCTGGGTGATTTGTAGGCTCCGAGCAGCAAAGCTGTCACTGAGACACAGTGAATCTTTCTCAGTCTGCACCTTTGCTGAGCTGATTTATTGAAGGTGTCAATAACAGAAATGGGCTGGGGACCAGCTGTAAAGCTCAAAATCTGAATTTCCTGTGTTCTTACTCTCCCTTCTGCCTTCAGCACTTTGTTTCATCTCCAGGTGAGTTGAGGTTTTGGCTTTCAGAGCAAAGGGCTGGAAGGGAGCCCCACTGCTTCATCTGCACGGGGTAAATCAGAGAATGCTCATTTTCACAGACTGCATACTTAATTGTTGGGTTAAGTTGACAGGAGTTAAAAGGCAGCTTGGCCAAGCAGGCAGGGAAGAATTGGAGTCAGAACATCCAGCTTCCTGCTGCTCATTAAGTAATAATGTGCCCCTTTGGGCCACAGCTTCCCCACCTTGGAATAAGAGTCAATCCCAGTGTGCTCTGGCCACAGGACAGTAGACATTGCAGGAAAGGGGTGCTGCATTCATTAGCTCTATTCCTAAAATAAAAGTCGAGTGCTGACCAAAAGCTCATTAAATTAAAAAAGAAAATTCTTTGGACTTCAGCAAAATACAAAGTACCCCTCCTTACACTGGCTGCAAGATCCCTGTCACAACAACAGAGAGGGATTACAAGAAACACCAAGAATGGTGCAGTTCAATTTTCAGAGCCAGGCTGTGTTATCTGCAGCCCCGAGAGGCTGCAAAGCCTGTCCCTGTCCCACCAGGGTTGCAGGGCATGGTGCCATGCTCCCACCAAGACCTGCAGGACTCATCTTCTGGGCAGGGAGCCCAGGGCCACAAAGGGAAGTGCTAATAGTTAAAAAGATGTCTGGAGCTTGCAGAAATAGATATTTTCCCAGGAATAAAACATGACTTGGAATAAATGTTTTATTCCACTGCACATAATGAATGGCAGTGAATGTGATTTGGGGACCTGTCAAGAGAGGGGAGCACAGACATAGTACATGCACTGCAGACAGTATTAAAAATGTTGTTTAACTGAAACACAGGGAATTGAGATCACTGATAATTTTAATCTCCTTTCCTCTGGGATTTTTTTTTTTCCTTTTTATGATCGCCCTCCTATGTGGCTGAAAAAACAGGGCCATCAAAATGTTTATTAGAAACTCTTGCAGGAACCAATCCATATGCAATTGCACAGAAGGTAAAGAGGTATCCACTGCTCAGCATTTCCAGCAGATTTAGCATCAAGCTCAGCTTGCAGCCAGGCAAACAACACTATCTGCTTCCAGAAAAACTAGTGGAAAATAGTCACCAGGAAATAAATAAAGGACAGCGCTCCAACCCAACAGCTGCTTGAACTGCTCTGATTTGCGGCAACACCGAGGAGCTTTTCATCAATCTCCGTGTATGGCTTAATAGAGGCTGTCAGGAATATGGAAAACTGTCACTCTTGTGTGGCTCTGAGCAGCTCCCAGCCCTACCCTCACCAGACAACACAGCGCACAGCTTGGACCAGCACGGGGGATGAGGCCAGAGTCTGCTGCAGCAGCTCCTGCCCGCCTGCTACAGACACTTGCAAGAGGAGATTTGCTCCAGCTTTTATTAATTGTTTTCACAGGCAGAGAGGATCCTTGTTGGGAGATTTGCTCCTCCAGGAGGATCGTGTTGCCCTTGGCCAGCTAAATCTTCCCTCTACGAGGCCTGGAGGGTCCAATGTGAGGAATGTGCAGTTTCACATGGCTTATTAAACCTACAGAGAGGCTTGTCCTGGAAAAGGAGCATCGTGGTGCTATGAAAAGAGCAGAATGACACCAGGGCATCATCTCCAGCTAATTGTTTCATCAGCTTGGAGAGCAGCAACTGCTTGCTAAATAAGGCTCTTCTTTTCTGTTTTGCAATTGTGCTCTTCTGGCTGCCAAGAAAAGCTCCAGCATTAAAGGCTTCTCAGGGCCTCTACAAGTGTTGCCTTTGGTTTTAGTCCAGAAAGGCAAAAAGCAAAACCAAGGGCTGCAAATCAGAGGAAGAGGTGAAAGCTCTAAGGAAAGTTCCTCCCACCCACCTAAGCAGTAAGAATTGGGTAGAAGTAAAAGAATTAACGAAACTTGTTTGGTGCATTTGCCTCGGAAAATGTTAAAGCTCAGCTAAAGAAAAGACACTCGAGAGTTTCCTCAAATAAGTTTATGTTTTCAGCTGCTTTTGGAAAAACAATCAAGTTTGCATATTTTTACCAAAATATTGAAAGTGCTTGAATCTTTCCTATTACAAACCAGGAAACTGATGCTATTAATCCAGTCCTATAATAAGATTGGAGAAGAAATAAAGGGCTATTTAGTACTAGTTATTGCTTTTCATAGTGAACTGAGCTGGCAAAGACTCTTCTATTTTTTCCTGTTCCTGAGTTATCCAGGAATTAAAACATGGTGCAACCAAATATTAGTTAAAGTACAATCTCATGCATGTTGATTTCCCTTGTCTCAAGCTCAGCTCATTTGCAATTGAAAGCATCAACAGTAAAATATTTCTGCACTTAGAGCTTTATCTTTTCACCAGTAAAGCTCCTTCCTGGCACGACC
Source organism: Cyanoderma ruficeps (assembly GCA_008694505.1). Lineage (NCBI taxonomy): Eukaryota > Metazoa > Chordata > Aves > Passeriformes > Timaliidae > Cyanoderma > Cyanoderma ruficeps. The sequence continues at coordinate 9,665,371 of VZDJ01000219.1, read as the reverse complement.
ATTTGTGGGCTGTCTTTGAACTTTGTGTCTTAATTTCTCCTTCCTTCTTCCCAAGCAGGAGACGAGAGAGCGAGCCAGGCCAAATGTCGCTGGGTGCCAAACTTGGTGTCAGCATTATTGGTCTGTTAGCAACAGCAGAGGTTCACTGGGTTATGCAGAAGGCTCCAAATCTGTGATTTTAAATTTCTGGAGCAAGTCAGTCAATAAAGTTCACTTGAGGATCAAGGTCTCCTTGCAGACACGGGAGGGAATGAGTAGGCATTTCTCACTTTTGCGAAAAAGACAGCGGGGAGAGGGGCCAGGCCTGCCTCTGAACTGAAAATTCTGCTTCAGCAGAACCCCAGGGGACACTGGTAAGAACAGATGTCCCCAGGTTGTAATCACACCCTACAGAGTGTGATTAGTGCCTGCATGCCAAGCCAAACCCACCTGCCAGATCAACCATGGGCAGGGGACGAGCCGGGCAGGATAGGGAATTCCTCTGCTTCCTCTTGTGATTGACAAGAAATGCAATAAGAAGATAGGAGCTGAGGAGTTGTGTGCAGTAACCTTTCCCTTTGTCAGAAATGTCAAAGCAATTCCTAACAGCTCACTTTAAAATGCATTTTCCATCCTCTTTTTGACATCTTTCCGACCTCCCCAACAGTGCCAGAAGATACAAATTCACCCTGACAGTCAGGAGAGGGAGGGAAAACAAGAAAGAAAAGAAAATAAAAACCAATCTCTGAACTCTTTCTAACCATTGCAGAGGACAAGAGTTAGTATTATGCACTTACTGGCAAATCACCTTCTCCCCACAATAAACCAGCATAATAAGGCAGGAATGAGGTTACTCATCCTATCAGGACCCAATGATTATTGTCTTATTTCCCTGATAAACACTGATAGCATTTGTAATACAGCTATAACGGGTTTTTCAGTTTTTAACCTTCTTTTCTCCTTAACAGGTTCTTCTGGTTTTAATTTCTTTTGTCCTCTCACAATCTTTCTCCATTCCTTTTCTCTGTCATGTTGACTTACAGAACCCGACAGCTTTGCATGAGGAAAGCTTATTAATTGCTGCTGAATGAAGATACATATCATAAACACAAAACAAAACCAAAAAATAATCAAAACAAAAAACCCCAACAAACAAACAAGCAAAAAACCAAAACAAATAAATCACAATAAAGAGGAAAATAAGAAGTTTAACTGACAAAACTCTCACATTTGCATTTTGTGGCATTGTGGTAGACTCCCTCTTACTAAGTTTGCATCTCTAAATAATTAGATATCTGGTTTCATTAGTCATCCAGGCTTCTACTATCCTCAGTGAGCAGAGAAAGGGAAAGTCAGGAGAATGATTCACCATACCTTCTTTAGAAAGCTATTTTGGGACCGACTAAATCATTCTTTGGAGATTGGACAATTAGTACAGACTGGATGTCCAACTCCTGAACAGCTCCAGGGTGAGATGTGGGACTGCAGAACAAAAAGAAGGATGGGTCCAAAGACTAAAAGCTGGTAAAAGACATCAGTGACAATTAAGTTGGTTTAAAAACCCCTGGGAAGGAGCAGACTCAAGGAGAGAAAACATTTGTTCAAGGTCACAGAGAAGGTCACTAAAATCACTTGTGTCTCCTGAGTGCACTTCANAAAAAAAAAAAAAAAAAAAAAAAAAAAAAAAAAAAAAAAAAAAAAAAAAAAAGCTTGACCTTCCATTGCATATATTTAATTGGAGTTTCATTTACATGAGCAGCAGCACACCAGTTCCCTCAAGCTTCTGAGGAAATTAGTAGCAGGAAAACACAATTCTGTGCATTTTCAGGAATTGCTTTCATTAACAAAAAGCCAAGGCACAGGAATAGCATCACCGACTGCATCACCTCACCAAACTGAACCAAAAGTGCAGCCTGAATAGAACTGGGGCAAAAGCTGAAGGCAACCAAAGGACTTTGCACTGCAACAAGTTAATGCTGGCTCTGCACTAAATTATCTGAAATATTTTGGAAAAGTACAGCAGACAGCAGCTAGACACCCATCTGGGGGTGTCCAGCGGGACTTCCATACATGAAGCCAGAAGTGACCAGAAGGTGGGAAAGAAGCTTTGTCTCTCCCATGGTCAACCCTGCCACAGCCAATAGGAGACCACAGGAACCTGAGAGACCTTCTAAGGATCTCTGGGCAAAAGAAAGCCATAAAAAATTTGGAGTGACTAGAGTATGAAAAACAAATAGCCCTGACCATGGACTTGTACATAAAACGCTCACTGCAACACGCCCAAGACAACAGTCAATGTTAAAAATGTGTCTTGTGATGTCAGTGCAGAAAAGCCTGCATTGGACTGAAGGATTTTTATCCTGACACCACCACGTCCCTTTGGACTGTTTTTTCAGCCAAAGCCACTTTCCTAGAACAAGAACTGCCTGCTGAACCAGTGCTTCCCCTCCTCCTTCTCTTCCTCCAAACACTTCATAACCGCAAACCTCAGCTGCTCGTGCCTGTTTCCTGTGTTTACCCAACAGATCATGGCAAAAAGGGAGAAGAGGAAGGAGTTTATAATAGGAAAATAATCAATAGTGACATGCCATCGCTGTCTGCAAGGCAATCATTAGCAGCTCAGGAGAGACCTCAGCGGCTTCTGTGTGCTCTGTGTGTGATTGCCTCCTGTGGAGAGCTAAGCTGCTGCGAAAGACTTCAGCAGGTGCCTTTCCCTCCTCCAGCACAGGGAATTCAGTCTAAGTCAGGCAGCTAAATTACACCTCTGGGTTATTATCAGCAGTATTAATTACTGTGTTCTCCCTAATTATCCTCTCTTAACACACTCAGTTGGTTTGCGGGAACAATGCAAGGTTGGCAAACAGTGGCATTTAAAATTGATTGGGCCAGAGGCTCCACCGATGTAACACGGCACGGCAGGTTTATAGAAAGGTCAGATCAGCGGTGGAGTTTATCCACTGCTTTATGAGGGTGTGAGCTGGGTTGCAGCAGGCTGACATGCCCTGGCCAGCTGGCATGAAAGGAGACACAGTTTCGGGGTCAGTTGTTCCCTGGTTTTACATCACGACCCCGTGCAAAGGGCTATTCCCTACCACACTGCCAATGTGACTTCCTGACCTACATTAAAATAAACAACGCAACATCATCACCCAGAGTCAGGACATTCCTTTTGTCCCCTGCTTCACCCTGCATGAACTGCAGGTAGGCTTGGGAAACCCAGGAAGGCTCTGCTGTGTTCTGGCTGTTCATCCTGTTCTTCAAATAACCAGACCTGAGTGACTTGCACTCTGATCACTGATGTGGAAAGTCACTTTTGCGACAAGACAACCCAGTTTTGTACTTGCCTTTGTTTTTAAAATGCCTCATTTTCCCCAGGCTGGCTTCATGCTTCTTGGATGAGGATTTGTGTCCTGGGTACACAACTTGCCTCACCAGATTCAACCTGTCTCAAAAGTGATGGAAAAGAAGAAGGTTCAGTGGCCTGACAGCCTGACATTGGAGCCTTGACAGATTCGCTGCCTTGGGAGATGACAAACCTGCCCCCTCACAATGTACACATGCCCCCATCAAATAGAGCTGTTCCTGAAAAAGCACTAACATCCAGAGAAAGTGTAGGGGAAAGAAAATCCTGTGATTTAAAGCTCATCTTCTTAGACTGTGACCTTTCAGCATGATCCTTTAATGCACATCTGCCCATAAGCTCAAACCAGCACCTCTAGCTACAGATCATTTCCCTCTACGTCCCTCAAAATGTGTTTTTGTTTTGTGAGAGCTCAAAATGTATTTATGTTTTGTTCTCACTTGATCCCCATGAAAATCACTGGTCTTCCATCCTGCAGAAGACATGCCGTGAAATACAACAGTATTTACAGGGATGGACTTTGAAAATGTCACCCCACTTTCTATGAGAGCCAACCAAAGTTCTGTTATTGTCCTCTTTTCAGCTACGGGGTCTGAAATACTTTCTGCAACCATCACCAGACTCCTGTGCTCCTCTCCCTCCAGAGTTCAGAGTTTAAATGAAGCACTCACAAAATAGAGATCCAAACACATATTTGCCAGTGGATAGAGAAGCAATAGAAATCCCATTTTAACAAACTGTTCTCTAGCTCAGAGAGTGAAATCCAGTCTGGTGCAGGTCAGTTCTAACCCTGTGTGTGTTAAGTCATTGTTAGGTCTGTAGGTGCCACAGAGGTCATGCACTTTTGGAAATGTTTATCCTCATAGAAGATCCAGTGTTTTTCAAGAGCAAATAGCAGCTGCTGCATATTTAACACATTCCCTAAACACAGCCATGACCAGGGCAAGATGAGCAACACCCTTCTCTAGCCAATCACTGAGTGGGCACCAGATAAGATAAATCTGCCCATTTCTTGGGTAATTCCTGCTCCTGCAGGAATCCAAGGATGTCTACAGATCCACAGCACTGAAGAAGAAGGAGCAGAGATGTGTAGGTCCAGAGACAACCCCACAGAAGGATGAGACAGTGCCTCAACTTCAATATCAAATTCCCCCAGCCTTCCCCTGCAAATCTGACCATTTACTTCCATTTGTATCTTCAGCACAAGACAGGACTGTGCTCCTTTCTGAAGGATATCAAGGGCTTGTCCTTCGTTTTGATTACAAGGATATGGCTACAGCCATGACACATCTGGAGGTACCCAGGGGAAAACGGAGCAGCCACATCCATAAGGAGTCCAGGTGCAATCAGGGAAGTGCATTACCATAGCAAAGAAGCCATCTCAGCACGAACTCATTAATGTCAACAGAAATCTGACCAACAAGGCTTCCAGAAAAGAAACTGGGACACATATAAAGCCCTTCTCTCTTAGCCAGCAGACCTCCATTCCTGTAAACCCCTGCCATGGCTGTGAGCTCCCTCCCAGAAAGCAGCACTGCCTTGTTCCACCAGCAGTTTGACAGCCCAAAGGTGACCTTCTCCACGATGCTGCAAAATGTTCAGGGTGTAAAATGGGACACACAGCCTGGGGGCTGATTGCCACCTGCACTGGGCCATTTCAGGTGGTCCCACAGCTCTTTTCACTCAAAGGCAATCCTTCCAGCAAGCTCTGGACTGAGCCTGGCATGAATTGGAGCTCCCAAGGCCTCCTTAGTTTGGCTTTTTTTTCTGGAGGAGAGTGTGCAGGACAGTGTTTGTGCTGATGAATAGCTTGGCATTGTGGTAGCAAGGTGCAGGAGATCCAAAATCCTGCTGCTGTTAATATTGGTGAGTCACCACCGCTGCCTCTGCCAAACATGCTTCCAAACAGAGCTGAGTTTGCCCTTGGTTGTTTCACTGGGCAAAGGCAAGTCTGAAAAACTTCTTTTTTTCCCCCCAATCTTTCAGGATGTCAGTGCAGTAGAGATCTTGGTCTCGATCTGCTTGCTGGCAAACATCAAACAAAGAAGACTGTTGTACGTTTGCATTTTATTAATGGTTTACAACTCGAATTTTTCTTCTCTTTTGTTCCTGCTGATCTCACAGAAAGCTATAAAAATATATAGAGATGTCTGCCAAATAGATTTCTTGGAGGAAAGCAGGAAAGTGTGAATAATGGGTTCTGAAGTATGGATAATTAGCAGATCAAATAACCCCAAGGATTGGGGAATTTTTTCATTCTCTGCAGATATTCAACATTCTTATATTGCTAAATAAATTAGATATACTCTCCAGGTACACTTTTTCTTCTAATTCCTACAGAAAAAAATATAGAGATGTCTACTGCGAGGTTATTTATTTATTTAAATGGTTCTGACAGTGAGAAATGACAGCTCTGGCTGCAGTTAGGAGTCACGGGCAGCTGCTGACCATAGCACCTCTACCCTGATCTCTCCACTCCCACAAAAGGCTCTTCCTCAATTCAGTCCAGCAAAGCCAAGCTACAGAAGTTTGCCAATGTCAGCAGGATGGGCAGTGGGCAGCAAGCACACAGCAAAAGCTGTGGACACATTTGTGTCTGCCTGCAACTCTCCCTTAGGTTTCCCAGTCATATTCCAGTAGGTTTTTGTTCCTAAATACTACCTTACTTCTCATCTGCTTGCTGCACTTTTTGTTATTTCCATTAATAAGGAGAACACAAACCTACAGACCCACAAAGTCAAAGAAATTTACTTCTCATCTGAAGCAAGGTAAGGGCAGAGCACAGAGAAGGGTCACAAGCAGATGCATGCTCTGAAAGGCATGTGCAGCTTTGCCCATACATTTTTGGAAATAAATGAACAGATAAAAGAATGGCTGCCCCACTGAGCTCTTCAGCTGCTGATTTGTGTAGAATGTCAGAGGCTGATCTTTAAAAAAATGGGTAGAACTCTGTTGCAACTTAGGTGTTCACAGGAACAAGCTTTTATCAGCAATTCTCTACTCAAAAATTAGAGGGCTAAATTCTGTATTCTCCTAAAGTCCCGAGAAAAATGATGCAGCTCTTACTTATAAATAAACCTGATAAAGTGTTTCAGAGCCTGAGCTCTCAAACCTCGTGGTTTTTTCCCTAATGAAACACTGTCATCTGAGAGGCAAAATAAAAGTCTTCCCTTAGAGACAGTAATTTAATAGCAGGGACATTAATTAATTTCATCTCCACATCAACGCTCTGTTTTATTTAAACTCCCATCCTGCAGCCACTGGGGTGCTGGAGCATCTGCAAAGCCTGCAGGAGCCCTGGACTGGGGCCAAGGGGAGGTTTGGTGCAGGTGGCAGATGGCAGGCTAATGGAGACATGACAGAACCAGCTCTGAGCCACTCTGCCCCAGTGGCGGGACTGGTTTACGAAGAGTGAGGGGTGCTTGGCCCAGGAAAAGCAGGATGAGCTCCAACTGCTCACAGTCAGCCCAGGCAATAGGGTGACCCTGGGCCTTTGGCAGCAATAATGAGATAACGCCCATGAAACAGACTGTGGTTAGTCAGGTGCCCTAAACCAGCTTGTTCTTCACCTTTGTTGATCAAAGTTTGCCGCAGTCACTCACCATGGACCCAGAGTGGTGCTGAGGCCCTGGCAGAGGCTGCCCAGAGAAGCTGCGGCTGCCCCATCCCTGGAAGTGTTCAAGGACTGGGGCTTGAAGCAACCTGGGATAGTGGAAGGTCCCTTCCATGGGCAGGGGGGTTGGAATGAGATGAGCTTTAAGGTCCCTTCAAACCCCAAGCATTCTATGATTCTGGAGTTCATTAAACCCGTGAATGATGGCAGTTTCCCTCCTTAGAAATCTCCTCACTGGACTACCAGGATAAATTCAATAAATGCACACAGCAGACATGGCACATCAAAACCAAATACCCAGAACTACAAAGGCAAGGCTTGACGTGACTTAGAAGCTTGCTAAATCCTTAGCTACAGCCTGCTGAGACCTGAAAAATATAATTCAATACCAAAGAAAGGGGTCATGAAGCACTGTCAGGAAGAGTTTCCATCAGTAGCCCCATTGAAAATCAAATTGATCTTTCCTTACCCCGTGCAATTAACCTATGTAAATACGTGCTAATGACCACTTCACTCCTGATTCCTTCCATTCACTCATCAAGCCACATGAAGACACAAGCAAGCACTGTTGATGGCAAATAAATGTCTCATCTGAACTTCATAAGCAGGGAGATCTGCCCAGCTTTCCGATTCTTGGACTTGTATTCCTTCCAGGACACATAAATGGTAAAGAAACAACAATAAAGTTAAGCTTTGCATTTTTTTCTGCAGGAGAGGAATGGTCCTCAATTCAGCAGAGCCCCACTGAAGCTCAGTCTTCTAAAGAAATAGGATTTATGTTGCCTGTTGTCTTCACGATCTCAAAACCCTCTTGAACTTACCCCAGTGTCAGGTGTGGAGTAGTCCCCTGCCTCCCCTGCTACTTATCAGTGAAATAGCAACAGCAGCAGCCTCATAACTAATTACAGCTATTGTGGGAGATGCTCACTGTCCTGATAACGGCTGGGTGCAGGCTCAGCAACACAAACCCAAGCCTCCAAGTCCTTTTCCATCAGGGAGCAAACCTCACCACTGCACTGCATCCATACGGATGGTAAACAACTCCTGGAGGATGGACACAGGTACAGGATCTCTGCAGAACCCTGCAGCACCTCTGCAGCCCCCACAAACACCTCACAGCACAGCTCTGTGCCCCAGCACCACGAGCTGCAGCACGTTTATGTTCTGGCAATAATTCTCTCCAGCAGCTCAGCAAGTCTGGCAAAGCCCAAGGCTACAGCCACCGGTTTTATGAGAGTAATAAGCCGAGTTTATTTCCACACCACAGCCATAAACATTTCCAGGATCCCAGCCATGTACACGGGGCACCTGAGACACCAGCAGCTGTCTCTGGCTCCACTTGACCCCCTGAAAAAGGAGGCAGGGAAAATGCAATCCCAGCAGGCATTAATGCAGGTTAATTAAACCTCCACTGCTCAGCAGGGCAGGGTGAATTGAGAAGCGATGCTTCTGCAGGCTGCCCAGTGCACCAGTCCCGTCGTGGCATCATCATTAATGGTTTTCACACAAGCCTCAGGGCTCATTTGCTTGACAAGAGCAAAGCAGTAATTTTACTGTTGAACACTTGCAAAAATGATGCCCTGACTGTTATCAAAAGTGACAGGCAAGTTATGTGAGCAGTTAAGTGAAGGTTACTTTTTAGGGCCCAACCTCTGAATAGATCAGACGTCAATTAGTTCACGCATGGAAGGAGAAGGGGAAAGAAAACAAAGAGAAAAAGGAGGAAGGGAGAATACAGAAGAAGGGAATAGAAATAGCAGGAAGGAGATGGATTTAATTTGTTTCCCTGAATCAGTGCTCTGAGGGATAGAAGGGGGAGAGCTCTCAGCATGGCAGCTGCCTGCAGTCCCCGGGGAGCTGTGACCATGCCAGCTCCTGGCAGCTGCTGCAGTCTGGGCAATGCAGCTGGACAGAGGGAGGGGCTGAGCCTTCAGCACTCCCAGGAGAAGCAGCCTTGGACCAGCACCTCCCACCAGCTCCAGGGGCTTTGGCTTTCCTCTACATTCCTCAAGCAAAAAACCTCGCTAGGAAACTTTCAAGGACCAACAATTTGCTTCTTTTTATGCTATGGACACTTGAAGAGGAACAAAATCGTCCACAGAGTGAAGGTACCTGGGCACCATTCCAGTTTTTAGAAAAAAAGATGAGTCTTTGACACCTGAGAAAGTGCTTAAAGAAAAACTTTCAGTTTTGACAAGTCCCTAATGAAAAGAAATAATTAGTGAAGTTATGTGTCCCATTTGATTGGCTCTAAGTAAAAAAGGGTTTTCACCTTAAAATGACTTTTCCTTTTCATTATGTTAGTCATACCAGCCTACAAAAGCAAAAGCTGGAAAAAATACGGAGTAAAAAGCTGCAACCAAAATGAAGCCCTTGTTTAAAAATAATTCTGTTTTTATTTTCTCATACTCAAAACCAATTTGAAACACAAAGAAGTGGGTGGAGTCACTCCCCCACATCCTATCCATCCTGCTTCACCTGGTGGCAAACGTGAGGAAAAGGAAGAAAATGGAGCTCACAGCCTGCAAGCTGACTCATGGGCAAGGGCTTGGAGGAGCCACAGAGGCACCATGTCCATCAGGGTGAGCAGAGAGGTCTTGTCCCTGCCCTGGTGTGTGACACGTGAGGGTTCAGCTGCTCAAACCTGGCACTGCTCCAGCTCTCCGCTGGGGAGGTTTGCTCCCCTGAGTTCCTTTAAGATGGTGCAGCACAAGCCCAGTGGTTCTTTGAATTTTGTGGAGACTAAGATTGATGGGAAGGAGGGTGAGGAATAGGATTCCTTAGAATTCAGACCTGCAAGAATTGAGTCCATAGACAACAGTTTGAATCCAAAGGTATAACTAGAGGTTCTCTTACAGTTAATGATTTTAGAACCCAATAATTTGGATTACAGCTTTAAAAACAATTTCTCTTATGATTAAGAATAGGATAAAGAAAAACAAAGTGTCCACTCCCCTGCCTTCCTCCTGGAGCAGCTGCCAACTGTGCAGGACATTTGGTCTCAGCCAAGCTTACCCAGGTGGGGTGACAGCTGGCAGGGCCACCCAGGGCCACCAGCACCAAGCCCAGGTCCTGCAGCCCCGTGCCAGGCACAGCCCTGAGCTGGGTCCTGCCAGGCTGCACACACAGGTCTGGGATGCACTGACACAACTCACTAGAAGAGAGATTAAAGCACACCACTATTTATTCCAGATAAATTCAATTCTGGATCTGTCAACCTTCACAGGGCCATAAATACTTCTAGGGCTGGACTGAGGCAGGATGAGTCTCTTGGGCTTGGGGTGGAAATATGGCAAATGGGAGCTTATTTGTCTGAATTCCCACTTTCCCTAGCCCTCCTCTTGATGCCACCTCCCACCTTTCTGATCTTTATCTCCCAAAGCCAGGTTTTGCCCACCGGTTTGCACCTAGAGCACTGGCTTGGTACAAGCAGACTTGATGCAGGCAAGGGATAAACCCTACAGAGAGCCTCTGTTGGTTTTCTGATCACATCCTGGGCTGGCTGTCAGGCTCCAAAGGCAACAGGATTTATTGCACTGAAATGCAGCAGCAGCAGCCGCCCGTGAGGAGCCTACCGAGCTTCATGCACAGGAATAAAAATTTCAGGGCCGCTTGGAGATATGAAATATTTCTTAATTACTTTCTGTTCCAGCACAGCTTGAGGATTTTGCTGCTGCTGCTGTTGTCTGGAAGCTTGTTTGGTAGTTTTCCCTTTTTGTTTTTCTTTTTTTTTAAAGTATAACTGGTAGCAAAGAAATGTTAATGCCAGCATCTCTGCTGCATCTCATAAAGGACTAGCCATGGCTTTGCTTGGGGACTGGCTGCTGGTGGTGGAGGCTGGCACAGAGAGGGTGCCAGTTTTTCTCAGCATGGCATCATTTACCTCATGCTGAAATACATTAAAATCTCCTCCCCTGAGACATTTCTCCATAATGGCTCTGCAGAGAGGTGCATCATTGAAATGCTTAAAAGGAGGCCGGACAGGCTCTTTCACTGCCTCCCCTCCAGCCCTGCCAGATCGTGCGTTTGCACTAATGCCCCTGCTGCTCGGTGAGATTTGTCCCTCGGACTGTGATTCCTAAGGCACAGTTTTCCTAATCACCCTTGAAACGAGCCTTGCTTGGCTCCTGTTCCTCCTGCCTAATGTCTGCCCCTCGAACAAAAACGTGATGCTTTTCACCGTCAAGGCCAACACCTGAGACACAAAAGGTTTGACAGGTGCTAAATTAAATTTGTTTCTTTGCTGCTGCTCACAGGGTCCCGGAGGAGAAAAGGGGGAAGTCCCCAGGGGAAATGACAACACTGAGAGACTGAAGACTGTTCCTCCTTCCATTCCCACATCCTCAGACTCTGGTTAAATACATGGAGCCTTTGCAGCCAGGCTTGTGACAGCACAAGGACACTGCCAGGGCACAGGGAGCTGCACCCTGGTCACAGCTTTCCTGTCCCCAAAGCACTGTGGAAAGCTCCCCTTTTGCTGCAACCTTCAGCCAGTAAATACCCCTCAGTTGAACTGCCCAGGTGAAAGGATGATTCTGTTTTAGGGGATTTGGGTAGAGGGGTGCAGATGTCAGGGCTGTAATACTGACTTGGAGCCTCCCTTGCATCCCCAGAGGCCGAGGAAAGGACAAACTACAGCAATGTGCTCCCCTCCCCAGCTCAACCCCTCCCAGAAATTCTCTGGGCAGATTCTGGGTTGTGCCTTACACCAGGCAAGTGCAAGACCCAGACACAGAACTACAAGACTCCAAATCCCCTCACTCTGTGCGGGTGAAGAATAAAAGGAGAATGACTCTTCATCACCTCTACACATCCCTTTTCCTTCTACTTTACACTGAGAACAAGGCAGCATTAGCAGTTCAAAAGTCTCTCCCACTCCCACACCACTGTGGGTGCATCAATTCTCAACCAGGAGATGTCGGTTCTGCATCTTTATAGAAGGTGAAACCCTGGACAGGACCTTAGAGCACTCAGCCTCCAAACCAGAAAAGTGGCACAAGCAGGACCTGCTCCTCTGTTACCAGACTTGCTCAGATCTTTGTTCCTAAAAATGGCACTTTCCTTCCAGCATGGCAGGTTGGGGAGGACAGCAGGGGAGGCAGCTGGACAGAAAAAAGAATAACAATTTTGCCAGGACAGCCCAATGACCATGGTAGGACATGTTTTCTAAATCTTTTCTAGGTTAAACATGGGCAGTTGTGTCTTGTTATATTACATTATATAATATGATTTGCTGATGCAGTTTGATATGTTGAATCCAAGAACATCATGACTCATGTAGGAAATTGGAAGCCTCCTTGTCTCCAGAACAGTGTTTCCAGAAGCTAGAGTGAATCAAATTGATTGTATTTGTTTAGTTATTTTTTGCTGTTTAGTAAATAACTACTGAAATAGTTATTTTTTAAAGTCTACAAGGAAAACCTCCACAGATTTGAGAGGGCGAGGGAAGCTAAAGCCTTGCGTGCAACAGATTTTCAAAAATCAAATATTTTTAGAAAATCTGTTGCAAAAAAATGGAATAAGTGGAGCAGGGAATATCACCATAGGTGGGTGTCAGGACTCCAGGGTTGCAGTCCCTGTCTCCAGTACTGGCTGGAGAGAAAGGCAGATTTCCCTGCAAAGCAGCCTGGCTGCCAAGGAGTTCCTTGCCTTGGGAGCTGAATGCTTTTGACAAAAAGCCTGAGCTTTACTGAAACACTCCTCTCTAGCATCTGGCCATGCTGGTCTGCCCAGACATGAAGATCCACTTCACAACGGCATAGTAAATCTTAATTAAGATCTGTAAACTATAGATAAAAAGGATTATATGAGTACACAAGTATCACAATCAGGTAGAGCCCCTGAGAAGCAGCACTTTGATGCTGCACCATGCACATTGGCATTGAGAAATGTATGAATGTCACAGCATTATTGATTCTGTAGCTACTAAAAAGCTCCAGGATCCCTGGCAATAAAAACACGATAATGAGAAGTAGCCAGGATAGCACTATTTCTGCAAACAGTATTTGCATTCCCTGGGACTAGAGCATGAGCTGTATTTATCAATAGAGAGGTGAGGGCTGGTTTGAATGCAAAGGATTAGCCAAGTTCATTTTGCAGAAAATGTGGTGGCTGTGGCTCACGTTTTCAGCATTGGCTGGAAGGTATCAGCAACAAAAGAGCAACTCACCCAAAAGCAAAATGCAGCAAAACAGCACCAAGAGATACCAGAAGAGAATATATCTGCTGTTTGGGTTTGGGGGATTTCTAGGGGGTTGGTAGTTGTGGGTTTTTTTATTTTGTTTTGTGGTGTGGCTTGTTGTTGTTGTTTGGGGGTTTTGGGGCAGGGGGGGTTGGTTTTTGGGTTTTTTGTGGGTTGTTTTTTTTTTCTTTTTTTTTTAATTGCGTTTTTTGGGTAAGGCGAAAAACTCAGTAGCTAAAATACTAAAACCTCGCTTTATTTATACTCAGAATGTGCAGGAGCACAACCTCATTAGAGGGTGAAGGAAAAGCAGCATGTTGTATTGCCCTAACGAGTAGCTACCATTTAATGAAAAAGATAAAGTATTACTTTATGGAAGCCCAAAGCATGGGAGATTTCTCTGGAGAGGGCAATATAACGTAATTAAGGCCAAGTGCAGTGATGAAAAGAGCTACCCCAGTGATGTATGTTGTCTGATCCTGCCCCCCCAATCCCGTGCAGATGAGGACACAGCTCTAACAGGCTGCTTTCCGTGATTTACCGGAGCAGGGTGTTTCCAAAAGCAGAAAGAAAAAGACAGTTTGTAAACACCAATCACTCTCCCACCGAGAGAAAAGGGAACGATGCTGCTGTGCTTTAATGGGGGCTACGTGAAACAAATGGCTGCTTTGCCTCTGCAGGTCATTAGCATAGGTACAGCCGTAAATCCTGCTGTTCCCTGCTGCGGTACGGCAGAAATCCTGCTGAACCTGTCCTTTGAGCTCTCGGCACTCTGAACAAAAGGCAGCCTCACCTTCCACCTCTGCACTCGGTGACACACAGGTCAGAGCTGCATCGTCCACTTCTCCTGCCCGAGGTCCCACATTTTCAGCCTCAGTGAGATGTTCAGTGCTCAGCCTTTGATGGAGATGGGGCAGTTCGCTCTGACATCTCAAAGCCTGCTGTTTGTTTGGGCTTTTTTATTATTCCTCACATTAAATGAATTTTTTTCTCTCTGTATTTATCTCTTTTCCCAATGAATCTCCTGGCTGACTCGCATGTTCCACATGGCAGGAAATAAAAGAAAACTTTCCTTTGTGCAGGCAGAGAATTTTTGTATTGGAGAGAAAAGGAAAGGCAGAAAGAAAATTCTTCCAACATTTCTTGCTTGGAAAAGCTTACAAATCCTGCTGGCAGAAAGTTTATTGTCCTCTGCAGAGATCTCAGCTGGGTGATTTTTTCTGTCTCTCAGACAAGAAATACCATGCAAATTCTCTTAAATTACTTGGTAACTACAGAAGATATGCTTGGCAAATACCCTGTCGCTACACAACACAGTAATTACATATTCTGCATCCAGGTACCAATTATATTGCCTCTCAATTACTTCGTGATTACACTCCAAAGTAATTACACCTCGGTACTCTGGGTGATAAAGTAGCCCCAGTCCTGTGTCCATTCTAGGGGGAATTGTCTTCCTTATATACACATTTCCCCAACACTTTATACCAAAAACAGATCCAGAGATCTCCCAAGGAGTGGGAACGTGGGGAAGGGAACGTGCCCTTCCTCCCAGAGTAGCGGTGGGCTGCTGATCCTCCTCAACTAACCAACAGTTGAAGACCTCTGAAAGAAAGACACTCATTTAATGTTAAAAGGAGACAAAAGTCACTGGGGCAAAATGCACGGTGAGGAGTCAGGAGGCCTTGAAGGCACAGAAAAGGGGACGTGGTGGCTCCAGAGGAGCAAGGGACAAGTGCTCAGTGTGTGGCAGCACTAAGAGTGACAACCCAGCCCCACACTGCAGCTCTCCTACAGAAGCAAACAAGCCCCGATTGCAGTTTCCCTGCTCCAGAGCCAGGAGAGTTTGTGCCCCGTGGCTGAGCCCCACAGGGTCCCCAGGGTGGCTGATGGCATCAGCACACAGCTGTGCACAGGCGTGTCCCCAGACACCAAACACACCCCTGCAGTCCCTGGGCGCAGGAACACCAAAGTGCTCACAAAGCCACAGCTCCTTGTCCTCCTGGGACCCAGGAACCAAACCTCACTGCTCGCACTTGCTCTGCCAGCAATCCCTTCAGACATGCTAAATGAGTCAGAGGGGAGAGGGGAGGAAGGGATTTGCTGAAACAAGACTACTGCCACCCGCAGCTGCTGCCTGCCTTTCCCATCACCTCCTGGAGCTCATTCCTGACCATTTACATCATTCCCATTCTCCCGGCATCCCACAATGACACCTTTTAATGGCAGCAACTGTTAGAGATTCACTTCTGCCAACCTTTTCAGATCAGCCCGGAAAGCTCAGAAGCAACCTGGGCAGCATTTTAAGAGCTCAGAGTTCTGGCACTGTCCCTTAACAACGCTTAAGAGGATGTTAATAGGTTAACATGTTAAATATTGTCTCTTTCTTGCTGAACAAGATGGGAAATATTTCAATTACAGTATTCCCATGGAAACGCCCTACTCACTCGAGTTATTGTAAGCCAGGCCACAATCACCACATATCTGCCTGCTCTAGGCCAAGGTCACAGCCCTTTAGGGTTTTTGCTGTGTGATTTCACTGGACACAGGACAGAAGACCCTCTGAGAGATCATGATGTTATTAATAAATAAAGTCTCCAAGCTCTCCTCACCCCATGCTAGAACAGTGTTTGTCTCCCAGCCCATGGTACCATCTGAGCTCTTGTTTTTCCCTAATTACTAACAGGTCTTACCTACAGTTTTTTGAAGTAGGTGGGAATTTTCCACCGATTTCAGCATATACAAGGTCTGATCCCTAGAGTAATTTCTGGCTAAATAAGGTAATCACCATGGCAGTTCATTAATAAATCTTATGATGAGTTTATTGCATACTGTTGAGGGGGAAGGATAGAGAGAAACTGCCTACTGTCTCAAAAAAAACCCAAAAATGCATTTTCCCATGTAAAGAACCCTTCCCTCAAGTGCATCATAATTATCAATGAAAAGTGGTCCAGTGTGTGCTTCTGCAGAGTAAAATTATTTGCTACTCTGCAGAAAAACACAGTTCCTGGGCTGGTATTTCTGATCACAGCTTTGGTCACCTGGCATTACCAGGCCTGTAGGACATGCTCCAGGAGGAAAAGCCATAGCAAACCTCTGTCCAACAACAACCAGCCCCACACCTCAGGGGTTTCATCCTTCCCCCCTTTACACCAGTGGAAGGCAATAATCCTCATGGATAATGGCACTATGAAGATAGATTATCAGGATTTTACCAGAAGCTATGAAGGGGCAAAATCAGGTCAGTTCAGACCCCCAGACCCTCCTTGCTCAAGTGGCAGCTCCTTGTCTGCCTGCCCTCCCCTCAGATTTCTATCTGCTCCTGTGGTTGGAGTGAGACCATTCCTGATTTAACAAGGGAAGTTGCCAAAGACAAAATGCAATTCACTTCTAGAATTTACAGATTAAGTTCTCCATTAGGAACTTTAAAAGGAAACAATTCTCAGCCAGATGTGTTTCAGGCTGGAATTCCCCTTAAGAGAAAACAATGAAAGCCACACAATTCTGTCAGTCAAGATGCAGAGACACTCTCACTAGGGCTTAATTAAGAACATTCTCCTTCTGCTTTGCTGGCTCCATCAAATGTAGGAAAACTTCTGACCTTGGTCTTTGGCAAGACCTGGAGAGACTTGGCTGGCTGAACCTGAGCAGCAGCTTCTTCCTGCCCCAAACTGAGCTGTGAGGAATGGGGATCCTGACTTATCTCCTGCACACTCAGCCTGCTGGGAAGCCTCAACACTTGCAAAAATGATCAGAGCTGAACAGAGACCACATTTGAACCTACTTCAGATCTTCCCACTTCCATGCCAGCCGTTCCAGCAAAAAGAATTCCAGACTTGTCCTTACAAGATAATTCCCTCTTTGTGTTCCCATCAGCAAGCAGGTGACATTGCTTAAACTTCTTGCCACAAGGAAGCTGTAATCCCTGGCTTCTGTCAAACCTGAAGGTCCCGGGTCAGGTCCTCTTTAGCAAGCAAAACTGCACTGGAAGGATCCAGCCTGTGCAGCTGCTAAATGGATGGCAAGAGGCCCCGTGCCTGGAACACGCAGTTTCACCCTCAGTGTCAAACACATTCGGCCCCATTAACATTTTATCTGCGTGCCAGAGCAAGAGCAGGAGACTTGGCAACCAGTCAAGAATAATCTTTCCTGGCACAGGGAACCCTGCTGCAACAGCTCCCATGGACTTAGGACAGTTGACTGGCAGCAGGGAAGAGACTGAAGATGGAGATTTGGAAGAAGGAGGGAGAGGAGGGAGCAGGCAGGCCCGGGATGGAGAGTGTGAGGGGTGTGAGATTAAAAGATTCACATGTGCATGACAACAGGTCTAAATCGTTCAATGCCAGAGGATGGGGACGTTGTTTCCTTCAGACACTGGTTTAGCAAAGTCTATCTGCTGCTCCCTTTGTGTCTCTGGAAATAGAAGGAATTAGCTCTTATCTGCACTAGATGCTTGATGGCTGGCCAGTGTTCACATGGAAAAAACCTTCACATGGAAAAAACCTTCTCCCATCTCAACGTCCCCCATCCACAAGTGTAGCTGAGACAATGGAAATGCCATGGATCAGAGCTGATGATGTGATCTCTCTTGGACAAACGCAGTAGTGAAAGGGTGGGATTGTTCACACTTCATCCTGAGATTGGCATGGCTTGGTCAAAGGAATCTGAAGGAAAAAACACCCCCCATCTTATTTACTTTCAACTGAATGTCCACAGAACTTACTCTTGGGAATATTCACCCCCTTCAGAGTAACAGAAGGTGCAAGAGATTAAATTTGGGAAGCATCAGGAAGGAAAACAGGTTTCTCACATAGCTGAGGAGTGGAGATTCAATTCCTCCATGGCCAGAAGAACAGGTCAAACATAACAAGCACCCAGACATGCAGGCTTCTCTAGGACCCATCTTCAGAGACTCACTCCAGGGCCTCTTACATATCCAAATGTGAAATTAAAATAGAAAATATACAATGAATGGTCTCCTGATACAGTAAAATGCCCTAGCGCCAGGGTGAGATTAGTTAGTATAATTTCTATTCACGTTAATTAATTGGAACACCTAGAGTTTCAAAAAATAGCTCTGCAGTTCCACTGCTTAAATAGCTTACAATATTAGCAGCTAAGGCAGAAGGGAGGGATGAAGAACCTACTGATTAAAAGCTATACTTTATTGAAATAGCAGTCCAAATTTTACAGAATTCATCAGGAACGGGGGCAAAGAACACCCAAGTCAGAGTAGGAAAAGCACGTTACAAAGCCAAACAGAGGCAAACCATCAGTGTCAGGCTCACAGAGTGCCAGCAGGACAACTGGGGGACAGCAGCAGTGTGGTGACAGCAGGGTCAATACCTGCCACCAGCCACGTGACTCCCTGCATTCATTACTGCAATAAACAGCACACCAGGAAGCTGAAATAGAAGCCAAAAGGTAGGAGAAGAGGAAAAACAAAAGGGAGCTTGGGAGAGGATCCTGATGAGGAGAAAGAGGCCCATAAAACAAGGACATCTGGAAGTCAAAGCAGAAATTTCCTACTGGAAGTGAACCCTCATTTTGCCTGATATCCCAACAAAACAACAGCTCTGCAGTCGTGTTCTCTGTGTGTCTGCTCTGCCCATTTCACCCCAGTACTACACAGGGGCTCAGTCTCCAGGCCATGGGCATCCCACGGGTTTCACAAAAGCAGGAAGGCCGGGATGTGCTGGGAGCAGCTGGACTGAGAATGGAGCCCTCAGAAATTCCTTGTTAGACTTCAGAGAAGCCACACAATGTTTGACCCCCGTGTTTGGCTCTTGTGGAGAAATACCATTCCTCTGCTCTGATTTCTGTGAAGCTGTGCTGTGTCCCTGTGGCCTCATGCAAGGTTTGAGAGACTCAGCTAATCTGCACCTTGAGGATCCTCAATGATACAAGGAGTCAGGGCACGCTGCTGCCAGAGGACTTGCTAAGCCATGGAAATGTCACCATGTGAAGTTGAGGAAATTACCAGGTTATCCCAAATGAATTTTTTCCTGGTGAATTAATAATGTTTCAGCATAAGGGAAGCAAAAAATATCTGTCTTTAATTTCTTTTTCTCTCTGATTTATTAACAGCATGGAAACAAGTATGGCACAACACTACAGTCAACTCCCAAATCCCCATTCTTCTTATAAATCAGGGAAATTACAGTTTTTTCTAACCAAACGAGGCTTCAGAATCAGTTCCAGCACGTGAATGTGTGCCCTAGAGATCCCAACACCTTCAGAGCAACGCAAGTACAGGCAACACCTAAATTACCTCTGATAGCATGCAAGGGAGCAGAGGGACAGATCCCACAAATCTGAATCCTCCTTTCAACACAGCTAATTCAATCTAAACCCTGTAAAATAAGTTCATGAGAAAAAAAAAACCAACTAGTTCCTTACTCCATCCCTAAAAATCCTGCTTGCAAAATGAATATCTTTATCCCCTTTCCTGTTGTGCTTATCTCCTGTCTTGCAGCCCAACCAGCTTCTGAGCTGTGTGCTTTGGCATGTAGGTCCCAGATCAGCCAGGCTCAGCTGGGAGGCATCTTTGGAAACACACTTAGGCCTGGCTTGCAGTGCTCTCCCCTCAGCAATCCTCTGGCTGCTCCTCCAGCCAGCTTTCTGTGCTAATTTATTTGTCCTCATCAGAGGAGATGAGATCTTAAGATCTTCTTCAAGATGCATTTTTGTCCCATCCAGGGAATTCCCTGTGCAGGCTGACTTGAGGAAAAGGTCTGGAATACCAGCAAAAGACAAGAAACTCCACGAAGGAGGAAGATAGCAAGGAGCCAAATGCAGTCGGCCTGAAGCTTTTTTTTCATAGCTTACTCCTGTGCAATGAATCTGCATCATCCCACTGCAACTGCAGGCTCATAAAGATCCAGTTCAGTGTTTCCCTTTTATTCACGCTGATGATAATATGACTAATTGTAGTCTTCTTGCCCACTGAAAATTGAATGAAGGAGGAAATCTGCATACTGACTGAACATGCTGCCAGGGAGAATAATAAACGAAAATCAAAGGCCCAGCTCCCAGATGACTGTAAGCAAAGGAATCTGTTTGCATGAGAATTCACAGTTTCAATCACCACTGGAAGTGTGCCGTGAGTGGCATTTTTCTGGTAAAAATGATACAAGCATTTGATCTTCCTCAGAAGAAAATCTGTGATGTTCGAGAGCGCACAAAATCTCACCCCTCGCAAAGCGCCCAGGCAGCGAGGCCAAGGAGAGCCTGGCTTCGGATCTGCAAATTCCACAGGCAGCATCCCTTGATATCAGCTTGCTTTATGTGATGGCTCCCTGAAAAAGAGATAATTATGTAGATTGGGATTATTTATTTACACTGCCCTGTCACATTTGGAATGGAGCTGGAGCCCCCGATCTGTTCAAATTCCCTGGCACGGCTGATGTAGAAGTTCCCTGTCGGAACGGATCGAGCATGCTCCTGTCATGCCACCTCTCTCTGGAAGTGAAGGGACATTATTAAGGCATGAATCACCCGAATCAGGGCACTGTCTGTCCCAGAAGGCTGCTCAGCTCCCAGCCACGGTGCGCTGCTGCTGTCGGTCACGGCGGCAGCCACGGCGGTTTTATGGCAGTGCAGTTCCCTGCAGCAGCAGCAGCAACATGGACATGCTGGAGGTGGATCATGCCAGCCCAAGGAGCCTGACAGCAGCCTGGTGTTTTCCTGGTATCCCAAGAGAAAGGCGGAATAAAGCAATAGCAGAGCTCAGATGAGGTTTCACAATGAAATAGCAGGAACCATACCCGTGCCTCATTGCCACCTCCTAAAAGTGACACGACGAAATGCTGGCGCTGTATTTTTCCATCTAGACTTGTTTCTCAAGTGCTTCTGTGCTTTTACCAAGTGGGCACATTGACAGCCTTCCCAAAAGCCCTCTGGAGCCACCTTCCTGATGGAACGATCCATGTCCTTCCATGGGATGGTTCAGAGATGAACAGGACACTTCACTTTGAGTCTACAGGATTCCCCCATTAGCACCTTTGTACCAGAGCTACCAACTTTCCTACTTTTGAAGAGTCAGGCAGGCAAGTAGAGGTGAAAGTCCTCAGACAACAAAATCCAATGATTTTTTAAGGCATCTTGAACAGGAAAGGTGTTCTACAGTGAGACTTGGGTCATCTTTGCACCCTCACCACACCTCCACCCACCATCCTGGGCATGCTGGGCAGAGCAGCTGCCAGGCTGTTGTGGTTTGTGCTGCTCACAAACAGCTTTTCATGATTTTGACAGTCAGGTTTATTGGATTGCAGACTGCCCTGGATGTTCCCTTCCACTTTTCTGATCATTATGCAAGAAGACCCCTGTTTAACTCTTTAGATCAGCTCTCTCTCCTTGCATTACTGGAGCAGAGCCAAGGCGCCAGAGCTGAGGCTACAGTGTGAGCTTACATATTGAATACAAGTCACATGAGTCAGTAAATCATTTGTCTCTACAGGGGGGCCCTGCACCTGCCAGAGAGGAATAATTAAATGATCAAGTGTCCAGAGAGCTCCAGAGGCAGAGGACACTGGATATATTTGAGGGGGTGGAGCAGCCTTCTTCACAAAGTACCTGACCCTTACATTCCTCATTAGCTTTGCTTCCTTCCCATCAGCCCCACAACCCAGGGAAGCAAAAGGGTCAAAAGCAGAACAAGAGCAAGGCTGAAGCACAAGACTCCCAACAGGGAAGGGGTGTTGATCTCACATACAACCTGCCTGCACTCGGAAGGACAACTTCACCTTGAGAGCTGGGCTCCACATCCAGGCCTGACGCTGCCTCCCCGTCCCCTCGGGTGCTCACTGCCCCTGGGCACGCTTCCAGCCTGCTTCTAATTTGGACCTGTCTCTGCAGCTCACTCATTTGCTCTGGGGTGAGATTAAAAAAAAAACAAAACAGCTGAAGAAAAATAAATCTAGAAGGGAATACCTTTTTTACTTGGTGCTGGCCACTGCTTAGTCAGGAATGGGATATCATTTGAACATACTTCCTGGAGCAGGAAGAATTCCCTATTCTCCTCACAGGTAGAAACATGGGTGGGAAGAGGAGGATCACACTTTCTAATAGCTGAGGCTGTTCCTTCGGGCTTAAGCCCAGCATCAGGGCTATAATTAGGGCCAGAAGGATGGCCAGTGTTGGTAGCCACACGTGGAGGACAGGCTTCCATCCACCTGAGAGAGCAGCACCTCTCTGGCACTCTTCCAGTCATTCTCCTTTCCCCACCCCGAGGGATTCCTGTCAGTTCCACGGAATTCTCATCAGGACAGATTTTGAGCAGGCTGTTGTGACAAGATCACTTTGAGTGCTGTGCGCCCAGCACCAGCAGTGCTCCAGGTCAGGGCTGGCGCTGCCTCCTGCCTCATTCCATCCTCTCTGGGTGCACAAACATTTCAGCCACCCACGGAAACAACAACGCAAACTCTCCCGGGAGCAGATGGGACAAAACCACTCAACTGCTGCCGAAAACCAGCTCCCCTGAAGAGGGAAGTGCATAATTTATGATGGTTCCTGGCAGACCCAGGGAATGATTTTCAGTGAATGGAAAAAAAGGTCATTCATTTCTCCAGTGTTGTAATATTTTAATTCAGTATTTATCGCCCCCAAAAAGCATTGTTTAAAAATTTGTGGTACGTTTCAATTCAACATTATATAAATATATTTGGGGTTCTTTTAGAACCAGAGGATGGGAGCATTAATAAAAATTAAAATTGCTTTTAAAGACCTAAAATAAAATGTAGTCTTTCATTTTGGGTGAAATCAAATATTTCGAATAGACCAAACTGAGTATTTATGTAGGGGTTGCACCATCACCTCCAAAAACATTCTGTTAATTTATCAGCACAAAATTCTCCTTCATACTTCTCACTCAAAACAAAACATCTGTCCCTTCTTACCTTATTCCTTGTTAGATAATGTCTTATCTTCCTCTTTCCATAAATGCTTAATTGAAAGAGGCATTAATTTGTTGGTAGCACAACAGTTTGGAGAACAAGAAAAGCTACGAAACACTGATGGAGAAATAATGCTGCAGGAACATTTTCTGAGCTGACATCATCACAGGATGGTAGAAAAATGGTGAACGTGCAATAAGAAAAAAAAGGCATAAAATAAAGAAATAAATAAATAGCAAGATAAATAAATCACAGGGGAAAAAAACAAACTGTGCAAAAGACTTAAAAATTCAAAACATTTTAACTATATGCTTGGACCCAAGGGGATGTTCTAAGAAGAAATGCATCTCAATGGGACATTCAGAATGTCCCCATGAGAGCAATTCCACATTGTAGAACATTTTGTATTCTTTTGCCAGAATGCTGATTTGTATGTGACCTGTACACTGAGCAGCAAAACTTTCACACCACCTTTTGTTTTCTCCCAAGACAGGAATGGATAACAAGCTTGAATTGTTGGCTATATTGTCAACATATTTTTAATAAAATATTCCTGACCTCATGACTCTACATCATCACAGTTCCATGAGCTTAAGCCACTTGTAATAAACTAATATGCAGAACAATTTCCAGGTACTAGCAGCTAAAGAAATAATAAGCAGATTCTCTTTCTTTATTTCTTTCTCCCTCTCTTTCTTTCCTTCTTTCTCTCCTTCTTTCTTTCCTTCCCTCTCTAAATGACAGACAGATAAACAGACAGATATCCACCCTGGAATTTCCTCAGCAGATCAGTGCAGGTCTCACCACAAGCTGGTAGATGGCTGCTGTATTCAGGATATAATCGTGTTTGTGCCTTGTGCAAACAGAAACTCTTGCACTGACCTGGTCATCTGGAAATTAGTTTTGTTGAGGACTTCTCTGCTCCACACTGAGAACCTTGTCCTAATCTCAGAGGAGAGACACAAAGAAGAGTCTCCATGTAGGGTGGTCATGCTGATGTTGATGCAGCTCACAGAGGGTGTTATCTCTTTGTTCTCCAGGGCTGGGAGGGGCAACTGGATTATTTTATTTGTGGGTCAGCCCTGAAGTTACCATCACAAGCCTTCATAACTGGACAGTTCTCTAGCCACAAGGGAAGGAATGATTTTCACTCTAACAGCTCCAGACTGCAGCTGCACTGAGAGAAAAGGCGCTGGGAATGGACGTGTAACCTAACAGGCAACCAGTCCCTCCCTCTGCCCCTCTACCTCCCTCCCTGGAGATGGCACAAAGTCATCTTGGCAGGCTGGAGGCTGCTGCAAGCAGAAGAACTATTTGTGTGAGCATTGCAGAGATCAGATGTCATGACCAAAACTCCGGGGGAACAGCGGGCTGCGACCCAAGTGCCCAACCCAGCCACGAGCAGATGGACCAGCCCTGGGATAACAAGGGGGTGCTGCATTCTTCTGAGTGAAGAGACAGAGCAGCACAGGAAAAACCCTGAGCAGCATTTCCCTGATGTGCAGGTGCCTCTGAGCAGCCCTGTCAGTCTCTGAGAGCCTTGAGCCAAGCAGCACCAGCCCTGCTCCTTCGGCTGCTCCGCCGCGTCCCACCCCGGTGACGCAGAATGCGCCAGCCAAGAGTGGAGAAGCACCATGGTTGCCAAGGCAATGCCTTTGCCACGAACAATAAATAAGATAGAAGACAATGCCTTGGGTTAGCAGCACCCAGGGGTCCGTGTAACTCTCACCGCTGCAATACCTCCCTACGGAAAAGCCGGCTCCTTGCTCCACGCATGGACACGTACACACACACGGGCTGGTGCATTCCTTCTGCCTTTCACTGCGGGAAACTGCCTCCTCCAGCTCAGTCCATGTCAAACAGCAACGCAGGGAGAAGAAAACACATCCAAAACCACATTGAACCAAGCTCACTCCTTCCTACCTCTTCACAAATGAATCCGTGGGAGGAATCCAAGACCCTAAGAGACAAGGAGTTCAAGCCTCCGGCACTGTGAACCACTGCAGTGAAACTCTTATTCAAATGCAATGGGAAATAGTGTCATACACACAGACTGAAACAAAAAGCCAGACACCAGCCCACCACCCCGTTCAGAGTGGGCTTCTGTCAAAGAAGACGCTGCAGGCTGGCACTGGCTGCGGGCAGGCAGCCACCGCCTGGCCAAGCGTGGTGGCGTGGCTCGTTTTTCACTCTGACACCACTGCAGGCTCCACAAGGCTCCTTGGCTGGCAAGGTGATCAGAATATTGAGTACGGTACTGCAGCAGCGAGCCTGGCACCCAGCACGGCAGAGGAGCCGCTCCCACCCTCCCTCCCCGCCCCTTTCCCGCTCGCTTGCAAGGAAAGAAGGAAAAAGAACAAAACCCCCCCACGACAAGGAGATTCCAGGCGTCCAACGCCCCCTCATACATCTTCGGGAATGGAGCCTGGCTCCATTGTCTGCCGTCCTTCAACTCGTTTCCCAAACGCCAGAGTGTCCGTGGGTGCCGTCCCTATGCACGGCCCCCTTTTTAACATGCATGCTTCTGCCCTGGACGTGTAACCCGGCAGTAATTGCCATGATGTTCCTGCTGCAGGGACACTGCGGTCCTCCTCTGCCTGTTACTATGCAAATGAAATTCCTGGAAGGAGCAATAAGTCACCGTCCACCTCCCATGGTGCAGCCCACGGCTTGGAACCGCTCCAGGGTCAGCTCCTGTGGTGGGACCCAGCCTTGTCCTCCTCACACCGCCCACACTCAAACCCTCAGGACATGTTTATGAGATGGGAACAGCTCTGGCCTGACTGACAGCATGATGTCCCACCTTAAACCTGAAGCCACTCCTAACTGATTCCAACAGAAACCCACGGAGGGTGAGGTTTAGTCAGGGAAAAGGTGCAGACTTGGATCTCCAAGGGCATGGCTCAATTGGCTGCCACCAAACACACCCAATAGGAGCAACGTCTGTGAACTTGTGCCTTGCCATACTCCTTCTACTGATCTTTGCCTTGCTGCATCTCCCCCTGCTCTGTCCTTGGGTCTCTTGGATAATGTCTCCTGTCCCATCTTCCCAGCTTCATTCCTGCCTGTAGCTTTCCTGCAATGAGGAGTGAGTCATCAAAAACACCTTCAGAAAACTTCACTTTCACTCGTGAGCTTCTTTACCTCATCCAGCTGGGCAGGTTGCACGCAGAACAAATTACTGTTGTTATTTCTGAGAGCACCTAAGAGCACATGTCATAGACTGAGGGTGGGAGAGTCAGTCCAACAAGGGTTTAAGGGCCAATGGCATATTTTCATTGTATTTCTGAGATGCAGAAGCATCCCCTGAGATCTAATAGCTACAGGATAGTCCCCATTCATCTTAGTTCTTTTTATTTATTTATTTAAACAAAATAAGATATCTCTGAAAAGCATTTAAATTCACATAAATATTGTGGAGATGGAAATTTCATGCTGCTACCTGACTGATCAGTTACATGCTTAGCAAAACCAGCAGTAACAGCACAGCAGAGGTGGGGTTCTCTCTCCCTCCCACTCATATTTCTTCTTGTGGATAACTCCTTATTGATCAGCTGAATGACACAGCAGAAATTTCCATTTCAAATTAAAAAAAAAAAATCATTTGCTGATTCAGTTTAAGAAAATGTTTGCAATAGGTTTCAATGTCAAAAAAGCACCTTTTAATTGACCAGATCAAGAATACAAAACTAATGCATCCTGTTGTTATGCCTTCCAGTGGCAAATGAGTTTTGCAATAATTAATCCTGGGAAAATAGACTCTTGTTATAAATATCTGATAGCAGATATTCTGAACTCATAAATGTCTCTCTGATGTAAGATGGGGATTGACAACATAATCATCTCTCTTGCCACTCTGCCCTTCTGCAGCAAAAAGTGCATTTGTGTGCACTCCTGCTCTCCTTCTTCCCTCCGTCCTCCCCACCTTTGGAGTTGCTCAGGAGAGCTCATTGCTGCCTGTGGTGAATCAAAATGTGTTATCATTAGGCTGAACGTGTTACTGAGTTAATTAAATGTCACACTTTTGATAACATTAATTAGAAGCGTTTCAGACTCGTCTGAACACACACCCTTCACAAAACCTGAGAAATAAGTGCTGATGTTTTCATCTCGGTAGATTTTATTGATGGAATCCCTTCATCCGTTCATTCATTACTAATATTCAATGCATTTTTTACACTCCGAGGCAACAAGTTCTTCCTCTCTTTTTCATTCTGTACCAGACTGTAGGAGACACTTGTAGCACTCAGCACTCAAGGATGAGGTCGGACCCACATTTCTAGGACGTGGTTTTTAGCAAGTTGAATTCTGCAAGTCAATGACAGCAGCTTTAGGCTGTGCTTGTCCATGGCCTGAGAGCTTCACAAAGTCATCACGGAGGTTGATGTCCAAGTTTGTACTGCTCAATCCTTTCCCTACTTGGCATGAATTCCCCACACCTTGGAGTTGAAATGAGGGAAAGTCCTAAACCAAAGCAAATCTCAGCTCAAAAAATCCACACCTTATTAACTATGGACAAGGAAAATTTCCAGGCCCCTAAATTCCCGTATGCACTGCAGACCTTTTCTCACACAATATTTCATTTCCCTTTAGCCCATCAATCATCTCTTATTTCCTCACCCACTGCAGGTTAATGCTCGCCAGCACAGTCACCATCCCTCTCTCAGAGCAATCTCAATAATTTTCTCCCAGGGAACACTACCCCAAAACTTATTTGCCAGGCTTCACTTCAGGATTTCTCATGCTCCTTTGAACACCTGGCATGTCTGTTTTCCTATTACAGATTGGAACAACCCTTTGCACCTTATCAGAAATGTATTTAACCATTTATTACTGTATAAGGGACATGAAATACCAGGTAAAGGACATCCTTCACAACACAGGATATGTGGGCACTCTAAATGTGAACTCTTGGTAATTTGTTTACTGGGAACTGCTGGGCTGCCTCTCTATGCACTCCACTTAAATGAGGTTTTCTTTGGTTTTTGAAACCTGCCTGGGTGAAGAACAGACACAAGTCACGGCTGATTAAGTTTTTCAGTCTATGAAACAGAAACAAGGATAGTAAAATTAGACAGAAACAACCTTCATTCTCTTCTCCATTCCAGCTGGCTGGAGCCTGAACTGCAATGCACACTGGCAGTGGATTTTTTCACTAGAGACCATCATCTTTTGTTTCTTCATCACCGTGACATTGTTAGCTCGTTGTGGACCCTTTGTACTCTGCTTTATTGCTTTGTCTCAAAGCTCTGTCATATGTCTGACACCTGAGGTGTCCCACAGCATCTTTCACTAGGCTTGACCTTGGCCTCAAAAAGATGTGGGGGAAATTGGTGTCCCTGAAAGCTCTGGCTGAAGACAGAGGAAAAAAAGAATAAAACCCTAAAGAGATGCAGCTTTTATCAGGCAACTGTATAAAACACTCCATTTGCTATTAAAATGATAAACTGGAGTGGCTTCCAGAGATAAAGACTATGACAAAATTCTGTTATTAAGTGCCACAGCTTTGTTCTTGGCAGTGGGACACACCAAGAGCAGTGTAGCTGTGATGAGGAACACAAGTAAATTTTCACTGAACCTGCTGCAAACAGGAACAAGAAAGCAATGCAGACAATAATACACAAGTTCAGCAGATTCCTCCAACGTTTATGTGAGACTTTAGATCACATGATGAATTTGCAATAAACAGTAGCACAAAAGATGTTCCAGGGTATAAATGTAACAGTTAGAACTTTTGCATTAAATTTGATAAAATATGATGGATGGGAGACCATCAGAAATATTCATTCAGCCTGAAAATACATCCAAACACTTGAGGATGAGGATTTCATTGTTCCCACAGGTCTTCAGAGCACCTCTGGCTCTACAGAAAGATAGAAAGATTTTTTTTCTTAAACAAGAGAAAATTACCAGGGAAAGGCCCTATAAATTTATATTTTTATCAGAGAAATTATGGCCCTAGGGGCCAAATCGAACCAGCTTAGTGAAGTGTTCTGTGGCCAGCAGTTTTCATTTAAAAATACTGAGAAAGAGTACACCAGCCTTAGCTCTGTATACATGGGCTTGTTTAAATTAAGAGAAGGAAGAACTTGTTTGGAAAAAATAGTTACAGCAAGATTTTTTACCTAGAAAACACTAACTTTGATCTAAAATACTTTCATTAATATATTCTGTATCAGGACTAATTCACATATCTGAAATGAAGAAAAAAATAACAAAAAGAGTCAAACAATAACCTGAAAGGAGGTCAGTGCCCAAGGCTATAAATATATTCAAAGACAGAATAAAAAGGCAAAGTAGTACACACAACAAACATCAGATTTGCTTTTACAAGAGCAATTACCCACTAAAATAGTTTGTCTACAGCTTTGTAGAGGGTTCTTTCACTCAGTCTTTAAAGCAAGGTAGGATAGGATGATCACACAAAGGTCATGGGTCTTGTGCAGATGTAATGGAGTGCAAGTCTGCACTCTGTAAGCTGACAGGATGAAAGACTTCAGAAGAAATGATTCATGAACACCTTCTAGCCTTAAAACATGTGATTCCCAGACCTTTGCATTATAGGTTTTGTTGCCTTCCTGTTTGCTGGGTGGAGTCATCCGAGCCACCAAAACAGCACCAAGAAGGCAGTGACATCTCAAAGTCACTGCACTGCAGCTTCCTCCTGGTTATTGCTTTTTGCTTTTCTGTTTCTGCAGGGATCAGCTGCTGCTTTGCTACTTTTCTCCACATTAGAGGAAAAATAGTGAGGGATCTTTGGCGACCACAAACTTCCTTATGCTTTCACCATGAAGTGTTTTCCCATAACAATTCTGTATATAGAAATATCCAGCATATCTGAAATTCTTTAGACAAATCAAAAACTGAGAACCAGGTCTAGTAAATCAGAGGGACAACTCGGTGGCAAAGGTGTAAAAGGAGCAGCCAGGAACGATGGGCACTTCTAGTAGAGGAGGGTGAGAAGTAAATCCACGAGTATCATGATTAGGGCCAGTTTTAGTCAACATCACCTTGTTCAATTCATTTGGTGACAAGTTTGGAAGCTCTTCCAGTTCTTCCTGCAGTCTCCACAAAAAAAAATTGCAGTAATTGGGGTGGGAATATGAACAGCAAGACGTGTCCTTCTACTGGAGGGTCTTGACACCTTTGCAAAAAGCCACCACTGGACTTTTCTGCCTCTCTCCAAGTTGGCACTCCATTCTCAAAATGCTTGCACCACTGGCTAGAGAAAGAGCAGCTCTTCAAACATCAAGGAGTAAATAATGTTGTCAACATCAGCGTCATTTAGCTGCTGGTAGAAGACAGATTTATAGAAGTAGCAAAAATTGCTGGCATTAAGTAATGTGACTGCAGGCTGGTTTTGTTTGTATTGTTCATGATCACAGAGCAGCCTCTTTCTCTGTGGGGCCCATACCAGAAGAGATGATCACAGTCCTCCAAAAAATATTGGATTCTTATTTTGGTAATACTCTGTCTCAGGAGAGGCAAATTCACAGGCCTCCAGCAGCTTTGTGCTGGACAGGATTTGCAATAAAGGGGATTTTTAAAGGGGGCTGAAAAGACAGCAGTGGTATATGTTTGAGTATGTTTGCAGGGAGTGCTTTTGAATTAAAGCAGGTAAGGAAGGTGTCAATGAAAATGCAGTGGGGAGGTGTGGGGAGGACAAAGGAGGTGTTTCTCATATCCTGGTCACAGGACCAGGCACCACTGGGTGAGACTTTTTGACAGATCCTGCCCCACTGCCTGTCCTGCGCTCCTCAGAGTCATTCATACTACAGCAGGGCAAAAAATCCATGTCCAAAAGAAGATCATGCCAAACTGGATCCACTTTTTCACCTCACACCAGCCCTGCAGGGCCACAGCACCAGTAACCTTTGAAACCCCTGTGAAAATTGTGAGGGTTTATTTGGTTCAGACCAGACTGAAAAAGGCAGGAATTGCAGCTTGTGAAGCTAATGTTTTACCTGGTGAACACAGCCCAGATTTGTTCAGAACTAGGTTTACTGGAAAGTTCACAAACCTTCCAAAAAGGCTGCCACCAATGACCTGACCAGCTTGTCCTGAGGTCAGACTCCCACAGCAGAAACGGCCACTGCCCTCTCTGCTGTGGGTTATTTGGGGATCAACCAGCCTTGGACTGGCACTTCTTGACTTAAAGCAGGGTTTAATTGGCAGTTAAACACTTTTATAGAAGAGGAGACAATTACAACAATAGGGAGAAGAAAAAGGTGGCACAGCTGGTCCCCTCAGCACCAGTCAAATGAATTTATTGGGCCAAAACCCAACCACTGCTCGCAGTGCTGGGGGGAATCTGGCAGCTCAGAAAGGTAAGGGATGTGTCTGAAACAAGAGACTGATGTGCTTGAGGAGCCTCATTTTGACATTGTCCTCCCATGCCTGTCTTGCTAAAGCTTTTTTTTTTTATTATTATTATTACAGTCCTTCACTGCCTCTCTCTCGCAAATGGCAGGAAAGACAAATGTCCAAGCTGGTCTCTGGAACCAGAAAAGATTCAGAATGGCAGTAATAGAAATGAATGTTCTCACATCTTTCAGCACAGATAGCAAGGAAACCTAAGCAAGCTTCTCCCATTACTGTCACCCCGTCAAGGCCAGACTCCACTGGTCAAGCTGCAAACACATTATTTGCACTGACAAATGGTGAGCTTGTGCAATACGTTTCTCTGAAATCACCAGCATGATTCACAACAACTTCACAGTCTGGCCTCAGAAGATCAGTTGAAATGGCCTGTCCTATCCTTAATGCCTTCTGCAGCCTCTGTAAAAAAAAAAAATAACTGCTGGGAAATGGCCTTTCAAGAACACTTCCCAGCTGTACAGACACCTCCAATCTACCCTGACCTTCACTGAAATCTTCCTCTCAGGGAAGGAAAATTATATCTTTTAATTTTTTTCTAATGTCCTGGTTTATTGTTTCTGCTCCTTCTCACGCAATATAATTAAAATGATGTCCTCAGAGTTGGAGGATACTTACAATAAACAGCTTCTGTGGAAGCTGAACAACTCAGCTATGGTGCTTAATCAACTGGAGATGATGTTTATTGCTGCATATGCTCTGCTGCTGTGAAAACTAGCCCTTAAATACTCAGTTTCTAAACAAGAGAAAATAAAAATCCAATAAGAACAAGTTAAGGTCCTTGACACACTGTAGGGAAGTGAAGGCAAGAAAGAAGGATTGTCTGTTGCACAATAGGAATAGGCTTAGGTCAGTTAATACATTGTAAAATGAATTACTAGTGATAGATGAACCACAGGACACATAAAATCCTGATTTTCTTCCAATAAGTGCCCATGTATTCCTTAAAGCTGCAAATTTCCCTCTCATTCAGCTCCCCCAGCCTGGCTGCTCCAGAGCTCAGGGAAAAAAACCTGTGGGCTGCAACATAGCTCATGTGCCTCCCCATAGACAGTCCCAAGAGAGCTGTTCCAGGGGCTGAAGAACACATTTTAAATAAACATCAAGGGCAAAAGAGCAGCTGTTAGCAGCAGTGATAAATAATTGGGAAATACGCTGAGGGCCAAATGTTCAAGAGCCCTCAAGTACAAAATGAACCTGTCACTGTAAAGAGCCTCACACTTTGCAACGAGAAGACAGAGAAGGAGTTGATACACAGTTTTGCCTCAAGGGTGAAGAATCATTTTACTCTAAACCTCCCGGGGTCCTTCCTCTTGTGTACAAATAATCCAGTGCAATTTCCTGAGCTCCCTGGATTAGTCAGGATTATACAGACTCATCAGTGACGTTCAGCCTGCAGATCATCCACAGCCTCATCCACTGGAGAGGGACAGGATGGGGCAGAATCACAGGGCAGCAGTGGAGAGGCAATGAAGGGTCCCTGGAGCAGAGAACTGCAGAGCTGTCACCCACCAGCACGGGCTGTGTCCCTCTCACAGGGGACCTTCTGAGCTGAAAGTGTCTCTGAATCAGCAGCTCCTTTCTGAGCACGCCGAGACTGCCTGGAAAAATCCTGCAGGGCTCACCTGATCCAGCAGGCCAGCAAGGCTCCTGTGGGATCGGCCAATTTTTACTGTTTGTATCATTCCAGTTTTCATTACTCCCCTCTTATATATTTCTGTAGGAGCCCTTTAGCTGAATAAATTACATTATTAACAGCACTAATAGCAACAAAGTGAGTGATTGGTTGGAATTTCATTTGGCATGCTAGAAATTACAGTTAGAGATGTGTTTTAAATGTTGATAAATACAAGCAGAAGACTTCTGCTTCACTGGAGAAATAGATTCTTTCATTGCCTCCTCTTGTGACTGAGAATGAAATATTGCAAAATTATTTCTCTCTGCAATTTGCAGCCCAGTCCATGCACGTTGTCTATTCCTTCAGCTTTGAAATACAAGCATAAAGCTTTTGTACTTTGACTTATCTTGCCTCTACCAAGCCCCTGCACACCTAGATATAGTGACCCACTGTAAATCCCCTGGAGTAAATTGTTCTGCATTAGAAAAGTATAATACAAAGCAAAGAAGAGCATTTGATACCTTTGGATACCAGGGAAGAATTAAATCATATATAATACAAAATAAGCACCTGGTTAAGGGTTGCCTGTAGTAAGGCAGCAATATAAACCTGCCAGAAGAATCAAAGCACTCATCATCAGATTCGATTTTTCCCTAGCTCTGTGAAGAAACCAGTACAGTCCCTCAAAAATCACACAAAATAAATAGTGGAACATTCCTAAAGACTCAGGCATTAAGGACAAGTAACGGGTCTGTATTAGGAACACACACACAGACAGCCCTTATCTTCTTTCTTCTTTCATTTTTTAAATAAGATATATTAAGACAGGTGAAAAAACCTCCTTGAGACCAAAACTCAGCACTCACATAAGTGAAAAGTATCTGTATAACATGAAAAGAAACAGTGGCATCAAACTGTCTGCAGTTTTTTTTTTACTAAACCACCTAAAACATGGCAGAAAATGGTTTTTCTTTGGTTTCTTTATTTTTTTTTTCCGGAATACATTAAAATCCTGTTTGTGTCCTGTCATATTCAAGGGTTCCCTTAGTCAGGAAATGTGTGATTTTGGGACAGACACCTCTCAGACAGAGAGTAAAGCGAGCTCCCAGACAGCGCTTTCTGAACTTGTCAGCAGAAACATTTGCAGCGGAAATTTTATTTCAAGAGCTGTCTGCATTCAATTAGGGAACCGAGGCAGAGCTGTGTGAGCCCAGGCCAGGAATGCAGCCCAATATTTTCGGCACTAAGTAAACAATGAGGCAGACTCGAGCACCAAAACAGTAAACAGCTTGTGAACCACATCAGGCACAAATAACCGCAAGGGCAACGTGACTGTTTGTGGATAAATCATGACTGAAAGCTCACACCAACAGCAAGGCAGAGATCTCTGCTCCCGCACAATAACAGCTAGAAAGTCTCACTGGAACCACAGAAACAATTCCTTCCTCTCCCAAGCATCCTTGTCCTGCCAACCCAAGCAAGTTCCCTGCTGCATATTATTTATTATTTAAACTGGGAGCGCCAAAGGCTGCAAGGAATAGAGTTCTCTGACTCCCTTCCATCAGATCATGTAAGCACAGGAATGTATTTAACCATTTTGGCTGGTCACAGTGTCCATCAGACCCTCAAGACTGAGCCTTCTCTGAGTTTTTATTTCGAGTCACATCCTGGTCCTGGTAGATGGAGCTGGAAACACCCCAGCAGCTCTGATACTGGGTTTTCATTGGCTTATTCAGACATCAAAACTCCCTGACAAATCTGAAGTGCTGCCTTCCCAAACAAAACCACTGCCACCACGTTATTGTGCTGCAATCCCCTGGGATGCCCACCACAAGTAAACATCCACTCCAAGGATTTTTACCGGGACATGAAAGAGTTTCCTCAAATTCACTCCACGCTCCTTCACCTCCAGGCAGGCACTGAGGAACTCTTAACAGGATTTTGCATGGAATGAGAGGAGAAAAAGATCTTAAGGCCTGATGGTTCTCTCTGAGGAAGGGTCACACAGGGAAACAAAGAGCATGAAACAATAGAGAAGAGAGGGAACTTATAAGAGAAAAAGGCTTTATGATCCTAATAACAAAAGTTCATAATCCACCCAGTCTTTTGTTCTGGCTCAGAAGGACATTTCCCCTGAGGGACATCCATCAGGAAGAAAAAAGAGATGCAGAAACAGAAAGCGAGAGGGAAAATTACTGAAGAGTAAGGAAAACAAAACCTCCATTTGGTCTGCAGCTTTCAGCAGAATACACCTCACAAGCTTGTTACTAATTGTCACAGTATCAGGAAGCATTTTGGAAAGACTTTTCAGTGAACAGCAGACTCTTTTCTAACAAATCTTCTGCAAATCCCATGGGTTCTACAGGACTCCCATGGCCACCAAGCTCCTGTAAACCTTGGCATTCCTGCACTAAGCCTCCATGGGGTATTTAGTATCCACCTGCATCTCTCCAGCAAACAAAAGACAAAGTTTTCCAGCAAGGGCAGGGGCAAACCTACTCAACTTTCCAACTTTGATGTGATATTTTCTTCAGGCAAGTGGGTGGCAGTTCTGTATCAGCTGGAGTTTTTGGCCAAAGGCTTGGAAAAGTAAATGTCTGGTAAGCAACAAAAGGTCCTGCACGTCTGGAAGGTTTATAAGCAGTTCACGGACTTTGTACACAGCGGCTCTACTCAGCCTTTCCTCTCCCTCTGGTCTCTTTCAAACTGCTTTACCTCAGTTCCTCAAAGCTGCACTAAACAGGAGCCTTCCCGAGGCTTTTTGCATGAGAGCTGGTTTCCCTAAAGATTTCTCCAGGAAAGCCAGACACTCCCAGGAAAGCCAGACACTCCCAGGAAAGCCAGACACTCCCCTCTGAGCATCCTGCCCAGCCCCACTGACAGTGAGGACAACCCACCTGCCATGCCCTGCTGCTGGCAGGAGCCCCGAGAACCAATGGAGTGTGTCATTCAGATGGGCTTGAAAGGGAAAGGGCTGCTGAAGGAGCCAACACCTTTGGCCAGTAGCCACAGCTGAGGCACAGCAGTGCTGCCTCTGTCACTGAGTGATCCTCTGTTTATCCTCAGGGCCACGGGCAGCTGAAGAGGCCAGGAAGTGAAATGACCTAACACAGCCGTGCTCGGATCTTTTTGTCAATATTGGCTTTTCCATATTGGCTTTTGTTCAGGTGCAGTGGCTGGAAAGGTTTGAAGAGACACACACAAAACGAAATTAATTTTCTCAATGAAAGCCTGGCTCTGTTGAAGTTGCTGGGAATTGTGAAATTAAATTAATTGGGACCAGGATTTTGCTTTTCAATTTCAAACATGAGCCAGGTATGTCAGCGTGCCTTCTGCATTCTCTTCAGTGTGTCTAAAGATGGAGAAGCCAGTGAAAGATTTAATGCTCAGACACAAATCTGAGTGCTCCTGCAATCCCCTCGACCCTCCTGGGCAAAAGATGCTTGATGCAAATGTGTAGCCTTTGACTCAAAATCGTATAAACTTAATTGTATTAAAAGATGAAATTCTACAATTTCATCTATTTATTTGTTGTTTAAAAATGCCAGTGCAAAGGCATGCACAAGTTCTGATTGCTTATTAAATTTTAATTAAATTATATTACTTAAAATACCGCCTCAAGGGCACTGCTGGGGCTTCAAGCCCTCCAAAATTCCTGCCCTCAGCCCCACCTGCTCTGAGCCGTGTCCAACCAGAAATCAGCCACTGATGCAGTTCTGGTAAAGACCACAACACATGATGATGAGCACATTCTGATTTGTGATTGTAGATAAAATGAGAGTATTATGGGCTGTTAAGCCTTGTTAATTTTCTCAGGATGCTGCAGAAAGGAGAGAAGTGAGGCCAGATTTCTGAAATGACTCTGTCTCCCAGGAAATGAGAGCACGGCATCTTCTGTGGTCCCTGCAAGTGGGACCTGCAAGTGGGACCATTCCTGGATCAGGAGCTCCAACAGTCCAACTGCCTTGAGTGGCACCAGGTGACATCTTCTCCCACTGATGATCCACCTCAGTACTTTACCTCAATGTTCAGTGTGTGGATTCACATAGTGATGATGGTCAGAACCATCTGGGACTTAGGCTGAGCCCTAAAAGACGTGATCATCTCACTTAATATAATCATCCAGTTTCAGGTCAAACCTTTCTTCTCGACCTGCCAGTCAAAAACAGCCTCTGTATCTCCATCCAGAAGGATCACATCCAGAAGAATCATGCTGGAGTGGGAACATGCCCATGGCATTGATTTTCTCCCTCCCACAATGCACTTGCTGAGATCCTCTGATCCAACTAAATTTAGCAAATGCTTCAGGGCACAACTGGTGCCAGAAAAAGAGGCCCATCGGCCATAAATGTTCTTGGGAATTCACACTCCTGCTTATTCACTAATTGCACAGCTGGATCCAACCCAGAGATGTTTCCACCACCACTCAGAGGGCCAGTAAAGCACATGGCTGATGCTTTTCCAACTGGATTCTGGATGCATGGTCCGTGGCTTCCAAAGACACAGTGGTGAAAGGAAAGTCTGCCTGGTTTTGGTGGCAGCACTCGCTGGTTTTATGAGGGAAGGAGCGTGATGAGGAACAGGGGGAGGGAGAGGTGGACTGGCTGGTTGGAGCCAAGTTCAGGAGCACCCACAGCTGGACATGCTCCTCTCCCACAGCAGCACAATCTGCCTCGTGCATTTGACACATCTCTGTTCCGAGCTGACTCTCCTTCACATGGATTCATCTTCAGCCCTCAGTTTCTAGGGCCTTGGCTGTGTCCACAGGTGTTTAGATCATCAGAGACTGGATAAGTTCCCTACTTACAGAACTGCAAATGTGAGTATCTGGTAAATTAGTAAACTGGCTCTAAAGGAGCCAACTAACCAAACATATACTGAGGTTTTATAAAGGCAACATCACGCTGAGGATTCCAAGATGTGACCTGAACTGTTGGCAAAATCTCTTAAAACTGAAGATTTTCTTTTCCCCACAGAATGAGAATGTCAGTAATGTTAGAAAAAGAAAAATCTAAGAAGCCACTCAATGGACTGGCTAATGAAGAGGAGCCAAGTGCAATCACTGTGATTGCACAAACTCCATCTTTGCCTCCTCAGAAAGAGCACTTGGAGATGAAAATATACACGAGGATACATATTTTTATCTATGGAGCAAAGCACAGCTCTACACAGAGAGCCACAAAACAAACAGAGCACTGAACCCCCACCTGAGAATGCAACACCACACCCAACTGCAAGCTCGTGAGTTTGCTGCCAGAATTGCTTCACGTGTTCTGTTGTCTTTGCAGAGGGGGAAAGAGGGAATGGTGTTGCTGGAGCAGCACAAACTGCTGCCTTTGGGAGCCCTGTGCCCCCAGAGAATCCATGCAACAGGGACTGGAGAGCAGGAATGAAAGGAAAACCCATAAAACATTGTGCCCACAGGGGTCTTACACTTGTCCCCAGAAGTGTGAAGGATGGGCCTGCAAAGTGTGCACTGTGTACGTGGGAGGACTTCTCACAGCACTCAGCTTCCAGCAGCTTTCCTTCACCAAAGGCACACGAACCTCTGCTGAAAGAGATTTTTTAAAACCAGAAAGACCATAAAAGCTGGAACAGGGGAAGGCTGCAAGAGGCGTACAAGAAAAGGAATTTGTACAGGCTCAGGGTACATTTTGTCTGCTTTAGACCTTTCCAAAAAGGAGAACAAGACATTAATCTAATTTATTCAGCCAGTTATATGTGGTTTATGCCTTCTTCATATCACCAGTCTGACATAAAGCAACTAGAAGTGCACAGGTAAATCAATCCCATAATTTCCATTTTAGCTTTAACAAGTGGTTTTACTGTTTCTAGGTGCTAAACATGTGTATCTGATGACTGCAATAGACATTATGCAGCGATGCATCCTGAATAGATACATGAATATTAAAGGTTGCTCTGTTCTGACAGCTCACTCTGGAGTTTGCCTTATGCTGGCTGAGATTTTCAGTTCTTCTTAAATGTAACTTGCATATCACTGCAAGCTCTCCCCCTCCTTTTGACAGGGTGCCCTTGCAGATGGTAATTTCCTTAGTAGGGAAGAGGAGACTCACAATTCAACCTGGATTGGGCATCCTATGGCAAGACATTTTTGCAGAATATAAATATGTATCACCAGACCTAAAGCCGAGGCCCCGCTCTTGTGGTGTGTTGTGGAAAATGTGGGTGAATATTAGTGGTGTCTTCTTGGCCACAGGAGTGTGAAACTGGTACCAAGGAGGCTGAAATCATGGCTAGTCAGGAGTCCAGCACAGAGAGGTACCACTGGCAGAGAAAACACAAGACAGTGACAGTGACAGAAAAGAATCTGCTGTGGTGTTCTGTAGGCAATATCATAATACTCAGAGTGGGTGGAATAGCCAAAGCAAGTAACTCAATGAAATGAACTATAAAATAACATTAATTTTTATCTGCACAGAGTTGCATCAGCACTCCTCAAACAGTGGACTCCAGATTGCAAGAAAATTCCACTTGGATCTCATGTTTGGCATTTGCTGTCTTCCAAATTCCTTCAGAGAGC
This sequence comes from Cyanoderma ruficeps, assembly GCA_008694505.1. NCBI lineage: Eukaryota > Metazoa > Chordata > Aves > Passeriformes > Timaliidae > Cyanoderma > Cyanoderma ruficeps. Next base: position 9,625,809 of record VZDJ01000219.1, on the reverse strand, counting down.
TTCTCTTCTTATTCTGCCAATTCCCCTGGGGAATCAACACACCCCCAGTCCATCACAATGCTTCAAGGACAGCAGAGCCTGCAAACCACAGCTGTCTTCTCTCCACAGACCTCCAAACAACACCTTATTCTTTGATTCAAGTTATAAATGTTCCCAGTTTACCTCACATGAGGATGTATACAGGGAAATAAAGTCAGCATCACACAAGGCACAGCTGTACATGGTGAGACAAAGCTCTGCTCTTATTTTACTTCCAAGTCTGAGCAGAGATGGATGTATTCAATAAATTAATGAACTAGAAGAGACAAGAGGAGGGACAGAGGAGAGCTCAACCTCTGCCAGCTCATTTCTCGTCCATCACCTGCAGCTCTCCCCATGGCACAGACAAATTGTCCTGAGTGGAGATCCCATCCAGAGCCACCCTCTCCAGCATTTCCTCCAGCCATCTTGGCAGCAAACCTGCTCTCCACACTACAGTTAAATCCTGGATCATTTTAGAGGAGAGCAGAGACATGGAAACAGATACAGATGAACATGGGCTGCTGCTTGCCCTGTGAGGCAGCTACAGAGCTCTGCATCGTAATGGGATGGGAAAAGACTTGTGACAAAATAACCCTGACATTCCACTAAGGCAATATCCGAGCTCCTTGGTTCTGCTGGAAGCCAGTTCACTCCTTGCTCAAGCATTACTCTGTTCTCTGGGTCACTGACTGAAGAATTCCTGCCTGGGAATTAAATATGAAATGTTTTTCTGCAGGTGACAGAGAGAGCTGGGTGGGGAAATCCTCCGCTGAATCCACAAGATGCAAGTGTCTCATGGCTAGAAATACTTTTGAAAATGCTGGTCTACACCCAGAGAGAATTTCTTAATGATTTTTATCTCTTTCCCTTTTGTTTTTCAGAAAAACTGACACGGAAGAAGAAAGGAAACAGAAGATGAAAGGCCTCAAAATGGGAGGCCTCTGTGGGTTTATGCCAGACAGAATAAGGAATCCTTCTAAGAGGTAGAAGTAGAGAACAGGAGAGAGGGGCAGGGAACTTGGTGGAGCCAGAAGATGAGCAAATGAGGCTGTAAAAAGCAGAAGTTTGGAGAACAGCTCAGAGACCAGAGATCTGCATTTATAACATTTTTCATAGCTTGGTTTAAATAGAGTGTCTTGAGTCGCTGAGACCTGTATAGCAAAACTGAGTGCAAGAGAGGACCAGACAGGCTGAAGAGCAGAAAGGCTTTGTTTGGACTAAAGGTAGAGCAGTTTAACCCTGATTTTAAGTGTTGTGGAAAATCAGGTGAGTTGGGACTGGAGGTTAAGCTACAACCCCTGGAGAACACATCATACAGATGCCACAGCAGAATATTCCCAATGGATGAGGCTTCTTGCAGACTGGAGGAGGATCGCTGCACAGCACAAATTTGGGGGAAAGTAGGTTAGAAACAATCTGTTCTTTGTCTGTGTTGATAATACTTCATCACCTGACTGCACTGCTGCTCGGGGAGGATCCATCTCCCCGGAGAGCTGAAGCTTTGCTCAGGGCTTTTTCCCAGCTTTAGGAGGAAAGGGATGCTTGCGTTATTTGCAGAAGAGAACGGCGGGGGGCACAGCTGCCCAAGGACGCTGTTGCACTGCAGATGTTTGGTCCGTGTCCTGCAACACTCGGCAGAGCGCTGCGGCCAGTCCCCCGGCTCCCCGGCACCGCCTGGTCCCTCTGTGCCGTGTCCCTCTGTGCCTTGTCCCCTCTGCGCCGTGTCCCTCTCTGCCGTGTCCCTCTCTGCCGTGTCCCTCTCCGCCGGATCCCTCTGTGCCTTGTCCCTCTGTGCCACGTCCCTCTCTGCCGTGTCCCTCTGTGCCGTGTCCCCCTGTGCCGTGTCCCTCTGTGCCGTGTCCCCTGCAGGCTGTGACAGGGCAGAGGACGCCGTGGAGCTGCTCCCACAGCACGGCCGCTCTCCTGGGCACATCCCACCCCTCGGGCACCTTCCCCACCTGCAGCACCCGGCTCCTGCACTCAGCATCAGCCCGCAGGCAGCTGCTGCTGCCACAGAGAACTCGGGTTGTAAAGGCACCGGGGTTCCCCCCAATCCTTTGGCTTTCCAGTCATCTAGTATTTACATCACTGTGTGTAGCTCTCAGAGCACAATTTCCAGTTATTTCCTAGGTTGAAAAGAGATCTCGAAGCATCCTCAGACTTTCCAGCTCAGTCACACCAGAGCAGCACTTCAATCATTTCTATTAAAACCCCAAATCCAGCCTCAGATCTTGTCCTGGAACCATTCCCCAACCCCCATCTGTGTCCAGAATAGCCACAAACACACAAATATTACAGAGCTCTATTGAGAATGCTGATCCTGTCCTTGACTTGGCAACCTGAGGCTAAATTTCATCCTTGCTCAGGAGGGGCTGCCTCAGCCCTTCATCTCTTCCCCTAATTTGACACAAGGTCAAGCAAAGTGCCATGAAATACTGCATTTTGCTCCGCAGCACGCAGCAGAAAATGAAAGAGCCAAGCTTTTACCAACCTCCTAATGAGGGGGAATACTAATGCAAAGCATTAAGCTCACAAAGTATAGGCATTCCTATAGATTCCTATAAGGTTCAGCAAGCCATGATATAAAAAATATGAAATATTAAAAGGTTTTGAAAGAAGTAATGAAACCCTTCTTCCTCATCCCTCACCCACAGATGTTGTCTGTTTAGGGGATTATCAGTGGCTGGCTGAGAAACCACCAGTCTCCAGACCTTGTGGTTAAACCTACTCAACAACTAGAAAAGGGAAAACTGCCAGGATATAGATTCAGTTTCTCAGAAGAGCTTGCTGTCAATGAGGCTGAAAGCAATGTAAAACAAAACCTTCCCCTTAAAAGTGATGGAAGCATCTGTCTTTCCTCATTATAAGAGTCAAACGAGTCTGCCTCCTCCCTTTGGATGTGTATCTGTGGAGCACTTGGCTTCACTGCCCCAGCAAAGCAGATGATCAGTAAAACATTGCTGTCTGAAGCCATCTCCACACTTTATTGAGAGAAGGAGCAATTTTCATTGACGGGGAGAAGACACAGAGGGAGGTTAAAGAACAACCCGAGGCACTACAGAAATCCTGTGCTGCAGCAGAGAACTCCAGTCTGCTCAGAGTGAGGACCAGGAGAGACCCCTCTGCCTCCTCACTGGAGAGGGACTGGCCACATTTCCCTGTGGCAAATCTGCAATCAGCCAGTGCTCTACAAGCAAAGAGGGTGGGGAAAGATACCAAGATGTTCCTTCAGGTGACGAAGGCTGACCAAGCACCCTGTGCTCTCCCTGCTGAAGGAAACAAAGGTCTTCTCCATCCTAAGCATTGGATTTGTCCCTAGGGCAGCATGGTGGTGGCATGTGATCCCTGTCCCCCTGCCACCACACCAAGGACCCTCCCTCCTGCTCAGTCAGGGGGATAGAAAGTTCTCAGGAAACTCTAAGAGAGATTTGTGGTAGTACCAGGGACTCACCTTCTTTACTCTGGGGGAATTTTTGGTCTTTTCAGGCAAAACCACCAGTACAAAATTCTCGAGATGAGCTCCACAGTGTATTTAAAATTTTGGTTCTCAGTAATGTGTAAGAAATGTAGCCCATCTTCCCTGAGCTCGTAGCACTGTCTCTCTAGAGATGAGCATGAATTTCCTGAGATATTATGACTAAATCCATTAATTGTTTCAGAAGCTGGAATTAATTAAAATACAGCCCTTAAAAGAAGCTTAGTGTCTGCATGTGCTCTCTTTGTTCTGGATGATCTTAGGAGTGAAATAACAGCCTCCACAGATTTTCCATGTAATGAACCTTAATTGGAATCTCTTACATTAGAAGAAAACCTGTAATTAAAGCAGGTTATTAATGATTATATACCTAATTATAATAACTAGATAAGCTATCATTAGACTCAAACTAACTTTTCTGGGAGGGAGATATGAGAGGTAACCCAGGAGTGATCACAGCATCCCTGTGAGCTCAGCAATCACAGCTCGGCTGCAGAGGGGAGCAGGCTGCAGTGATCACTCCTGGGTGATCTGTGGAGAGCATCTTGCAGTGCTGCTTCTCACCCTGGGTACCCCTGGATTCTCTCTTTTGCCTGCAGATATGGTGCTCCCTGCTGTGATTTCAGCAGCTGCAGTTCAAACCCTCCCCAGCTCTCTTCAGCAGAGGATTTTAGGCTGGTATTGAAACCCCTGTAATTCCCAAGTGGCCCGTGGAGCGTCACTTGGTGTTTTCCACTTCGTTTGTTTCTGTCGAGTCACCTCGTTTAACAAAGTTTCGTGATGTCTTTGTTAAGGTCGGCATCCCGCATTTGTGCTCTGCTGAGAGGAGGGGTTAGGACAGGTCACAGGGTTCCTCCCCAGAAGAAGCCACAGGAAACTTGAAGCTGGGAGTGAATTTGTGAAAACTTCTCTGGAAACAGAGTCACAGTGAGGCAGCTCTGCAGCAGCACTTGGAGGGGACAGTGGAACCAGTTCTTTGTGATGGCCAGGGAAACAGAAAATCTATGTAAGGCTTCCCTTCAACTGAAGCAAACAATCAAACCCTGAACTTAACATTCAGAGCACGTAAATTCTTCAGTAGTGGTAGAATTTAAAAGTCCTATTCCCTTCAGGGGATTTTCCTCATTTTAAACACAAGCAAACAAATTTAGCAAAAACTTTTCAATTAAATCTTAGGGCAGATCCCCAAACCTCAGAGCACCTGTCTGGTTTTCCATTTAACAGTGGCAGTGAACAAAGCACACACAAGAAGAATGGCCAAATAGCAGATAAAAGGACACATTTTTGAGTAGGTGCTCTGAGCCATGGCAGAGGTGCAGAGGAGATGCTGCAGCTGCATCCTGACCCGAGAGTCCACAGAGTGCTGGAACCTCCTGTCACCCCAGGCTGAACTATGGCTACATATGAGCAACTGTTCATCTCTTTGGGAGCAACTTTTTTTGGTCAGTACTGCATGAAAACAGTAGCCAATTTTTATTTTTTTTAAGCTGACTTTTGAGGAAGTTTGCATCCCTGACTCAGGTTACAGAGTCCCTCTATGGTGCAGTTCAGTTCCAGGTTCACTGTGCTGCATTTACAGCCAACCAGATGGAGAGAGCCTTGCTTCACTGGGCTGAAGCTCTGTCCTTTTCCCAGATGGACATTGCTTCCCCTCTGTGCCACACTCCACTCCCCAGTGCAGAAAAAGCACCAGGAGGGGATGAGATCAAGAGAGTCCCTTAAGAACAGCTCCCTAAAACTTTATTGAGGGCACACCCTAAAAGGGCTTTTGCAAGGTAACTTGGCCCCAGATCTCTTGGTCTCCGGTAATAAAGAGCTCTGAAACTTAAAGAAAAATCATTTTTCCCTCAGGAAAAATGGGGTAATTTATGCAGGCTGCCCTGTGTTGAAACAGCAGTACTGTGAGCTTAAACAAACATCCAGCCAGCAGCAGCGCACACAGAACAGTGTATTACCATGTCTCTCTGGATCGTGGAAATCTGCCACACATTTCCAACAGGCCTCAGCAAACACCTTCGTTAAATGGATGGGAAAAGTCACACATCACTCGATGTGCTTTGGTCCTGGCTCGCAGGACGTCTTTTCTGCCAAAACAGAGCATCATTTTCTGCAGCAGCTCTAGTGCACAAGACAGCCTGCAGGTCTCTATGACAGCTGCAGACACTGTTACAGGCTCAGCCATAAAGCACACAGCCCTAGGCTGTGTAGTCAGGGTTAGCCAGGGTACAAAAATCCTTTTTTCCTTGCTAGCAAACAGCAGAAAAGCTCTTGCTGTAACAGCCTGTCTGCCCGGCCGTGTGTGGCCACAGGGGCTGCAGCTGAGCCCCAGAATCCAAAGCAGGTGAAGTCAGTAGTTGTTTTCACAGCCAGAATACACCCAGGGAGATTCTATCAAAGTCTGTGTCTCCCCAGTGCAGAACACTCAGCCATGGTTTTTCTTATCCTTCTTGGCCTCTTTAGTTCACCCGGGCTCCTGCGTTGTCTGAGGTGGAGAGGGAAACAGCATGTGACAAAACAGGGGCTGCCTCTGCAGACCCCAGCGTTTAGATCCCAGTCAGGACCTGGACGAAATAAATTTGAAGCACTTCACTGGCAGTTGACCTCAGCCCACCATGGGTGAGGATGTGCCCCCAGGATGTGCTGAGGGGAGGGTTTCAGCAGGAGCCTGGAGGCGAGGGGTGCTCTCCGTGTTTGCCCGTCTCTAACAGCTTCCCCCACATCCCATTTTCGCAGGCACGTCTCTCCTGCATAAACACCACCCATAAACCAGCCTCAGAGATAAAGCTTCCCTCCTCAGGTGCTTTCATCGTTCCCAATCCCTTTAGGAAAAAGCATGAAGGATTCATTTTACCCATCAATATGGATTACATTCTCCTTTTATCAGCATCTTTTCCCTAACGACTTTGGCCATTAGTTTTGCAGGTCTGCTCAGGTACCGGGCTTTCCTCACTGAAAACTTCAAAACATTGTTGAGAGGAAGGAAAAATCGCCAGTTGTGTGTGCTGGACTATTGCGAGGGAGTCATCAATTATGCAGGTTTTGGAATATGTTACACTACCCACAGCTGTTTGATAGCTGGGCGATATGATTTATGGCAACAGCCAAGATTCAATTACTGATTTCCCATAAATTATCTATACAGCCCTTTCATCCTATGCCAAGTTATGAAGGGCTCTGATGAACAGAGGGGACCAAAGACAGGGTTCTCTGACCATGAAACCGACTGGGATTTTCAAAGAGAAATCAAAAGGAACGAAACAACAAGTGAAGTAGTGCCTGTGGGAGGTGTCAGGCTTCAGATTCGTGAAATTGGACTGTCATTTCCAGGCAGGAGCAGGAACATTTAGTACAGATGCACTGATCAAGCCAGTCTTCAGACTATCTGTCTATTTGTCCTTGACTCCTTATCATGTGCTGTGGGAGAGGCAGATATGGCTGGAAGGAAATAGCACTTTTTGCTGCATCTTACTAACCTGTAAATATTATTGACAGGAATCATTTAATAAGTGCCTGGGAAATTTTAGGTACAAGAACTGACTTTAGCAAGGGTTTTTTTCAGACTAGAGAAAACACAACTGGCCCTTAGGAATAACAACACCAAATTTAAGAGAGGCTAACGTTGCAGAGGGGTGGAACAACTGTCAATCTTGTGTGAGGCAATACTGCCCATAAAATCCCAGCGTATCTTGGGTTTGGGAAGCATTTGGGAATCTCACTTGGAAGCTGTGAATGAAATGTGAGCAAAGGGGAAGGAACTGCAGGAGCAGATCTCCTTGTCACCCCTCTGAGCCAATGGTCCTGGCCAAGGCTCTTTCCTCTCAGCTGCTCAAGGACACCACAATATTGCTGTTTACATTTATTTCCTCTTTGACTTTTGCAGTCAGCCTGAAAGGCAGCAAGCCCAATCTCTGACACGGCCCCAGCTCCATTATCACCACTCTCAGTTCAAATCTGAGGTTTGTAACCTGATCCGTGGCAGCTGAAAGGAGAAAACTGTCTAACTAGAGATTAAACACACCATCCAGAGGAGAGCAGAACAATCCTTCCACCACACTTTAAAGGATTGAAAGAGGAAATAAAGGCAGACTAAAGAAAAGTTAGACAGGAAACTCCAGTAGGACTTCTCTGTGCTCTTGGGGGGGTTATGGATAATAATCTTGGCCTCCCTCCATAGCTACAGGAGAAAACACACTTCTATCAAGACCAGTACACCTACACATGAGGCCTGGGCTCCTGGGTGGGGCACACTGTTGCATTCCCTAAATGTAGATTCTTCAATTCTCCCTGCTCCCACCATTGACTTTTCTCCTACCAAGAAAAAAATCACATTTATTCTCATCAGGAATACACTGTACCTAACAAGTTATAGACAGGGAAGGAAGCAGAGCATTGAAAAATATCTTTCATAAGGATTTTAAGTTTTCTAGCTCTCTTCTTTATTTCTTCTGGATTTGTCTTTTTTCCCATTTGTTTATTTTGTACCACTCTGTGCCACCCCCTCCCATTGTCACAAGTGAGTGGGAGGAGAAGGCTGACACAAGCAGCTGTTTGTCTGCTTGTTTTAAAATAACAGAGTGAAAATTAATGTGGTTCCTTCTCTGTGAAGCAAAAGTTCAGTCTGGGGCACTGCAATAATGGAGCAGCTGAGGGAAATGGATTCTATTAACCTGGTTCCAATCCCTTTACTTAGGGCTGGTTATTACAGATCTCTCCCCTTAATTGTGCAACCTGCTATACACACAAATAACAGGTGAGACCCTAATGATGGGTTGTTCCACGCCAGAGCACTCAACTGGCAGAGTGATTCTCACAGAAAATTGTCTCTGCTCACCTGAGCAAACCCTGCAAGGTGCTCAGGCAGCCAGGCTGGTGCTCTGCACCAGGGATGCAGCAGCTGCTCCAGGGATTGCTCTTGGCACTGCAACAGGAGCAGCCCAAACACCACCATCAGCACCAGCGAGGGACAAACCTGCCCCAAAAGAGGCTCTGCTCTCTGGGAAAGGTCACAGAATGTTTAAACTGTGGCAAACTCTCATCTGTACTCCAGCAGCTTCACCGCCACAGGGCCCATGAGGTACAAGCTCTGGAGAGACTTTTGAGCAGTTGTTTGGAGTCACAGCTCTGGGATAACAAAGAAGAGTGGCTGATTCCTCAACCCCTGTGGGCTTTTGATGCACCTTCTCTTACAGGCATTGTCCTGTGGAGCTTTTTACTGACTGAGGAGACTCTGGCCAGCACACCACAATGATTAAGAAGGGTCCATGGTTTGCTGATCCAGCACCAGTTCCCCAGGTCTCTCAGGGGAATAGCCCACAGCACAGAGCCCTTCCTTGGGGTGACCAGCCCATGGACTGCTTGAATCTCCCTCATTTGCCAGCCCCTTGTTTTCTTCCTGTAAATGTCTAAAATGATTAATTTAAGATTTAAAGACCGAAGTTACTGTAGTGTGCCCAAAACAATAAATGTCTCAGATTTTCAATTACCCTAAATGTAGAAGTGTTGGATCCCGTTTCTGTAATGCGTCACACAGAGCCATTACCCCACGATCCATTAATTATCACAAGGTCAGCACATTCTCTGGTGTCTCTTCATGACTGCACAATGAACTGCTGTGAGCAGACTCCAGTTGTGGAGGTACAGCCAGACTCTGGCTACCCAAAATCAACAAGAGCACGGTGCTGGGCTTTGGGGATAAACGTGTCTGGGCAGAGCAGGAGAGGAGGACAAGGCAGACTAAGCTGCCTGTGTAACTTTGAGCCTAAGCAACAAACAAAAATCCTCACTGCTGTAGGGAGCTGTGCAAAAGAGGCTGAACTACACTGAAGAGTATCTCTATAAACAGAAAATGAAAGGTTGCTTTCATCCACAAAAGATTTCAGGGAATAGGAGGAAGGGAGAAGTAGGAAACAGAATAGCAGGGAAAAATGAAAAAGAGAGTTCAGGCCAGGTCTAGTCCCCATCTGTTCATACCTCCCACCATCACAGCCCACATCTGCTGCCAGCTATACCATGGTGGGCTCATGGATGTGAAACAGATTTAAGCTCCTTCCTCAAATTCACCACAGCCTCTCCCACAAGGAAGAATTTACTGGACAAATGGGAAGGAGGCTGGGACAGGTCTCACCCTGAGCACCAGACATTCCTCCAAACTCTTCCCAGATTTGGGGTGCATCAATCCAGTGAACCAATCCATGCCATCCTCTCCATTTTTGTCCAAGCTTTGTCTGCTTCTGTCTAATCCCATTTCTGCAAATACTCTCCAGACCTTTATGTAATTCCCCAGTTTCCACCTGCAACTGGCCTTTCTGACACCTCAAATATGCAAAATGCCCACCCTCTTCTCCTGCCCTTGCTTTTCCCACTTTCTCTGAGCTTCCTCTGCCTGGATTTCATTTTCAAAGATTCTAGAGGTAATATTTTATTGTAATGGGTTTTATTATGATGATGTACAACACCCTTAAGTGCTTTGGTGAAGGAAGGAAGAAAGGTTGTGCTATAAATAAAATTCTCATCTGCGATCAGAGGCACAGAGATGATGGATGTGTGGGGGTGACTGCACACTTCCCCACAGGCCAACCCTCCACGGGGTGGTGGCTGCTCTGGAAGGAACCAGGGTCACAGTGGAGAGGAGGTCATTTGGCAGAGGCTTCCTTCCACAGGGAGCCAGCCAGCCAGTCTGGGAGCCAACAAGTGAGCAGGGAGAACCAGCCACAAACTGGCTGCTTGCATTGCCTTCTCTGCTCTGGATCAACACAAATGTTTCTGTTTCCGTGGCATCTGGGTTAATTCACTCCTGCTCCCCATCCGGGTTCTCCTGCCAATTCAGACTGCTCAATACAGCTGCTCCTGCTGGAATCATTCCCCAGTGTAACATCTCTCAATATGGCACAGCTGGATTGGTTTTGGTTTGGATTTTGGTTTTTTACATAGGGTTAACTGGTTTAAGACATGGAATAAATTCCTAAGGCAGGAGAAGGAGAGAGCAGAGAAAGTTTCCAACTCCTGAAATCATCCTCCTTTGAGCTGCACTATGAATGAAGGGAGCCAGGGGAAGATGATGACATGGAGAGGAAACAAAACAAAGCAAAGCAAAAATAGATACCTAATAAAGAAAAAAGGCACAGAGAAGAACAGAGGAGGGGTGTTATCTATGCTGCAGCTTTACAGGCTGTATTAGCATCTTGGTGCCTAATGAGCCATGGAGGTAATAGACACACCACGAAAATAAAAGTGGGAGGGAAAAGCAAGCAAAGTGTGCAAGGACACAGTGATGTCACCTCTCAGACTGTCACGGGTAGGATTTCATGCTCAGGAAAAGCAAAAAGACCCAGGCCTGTCAGCTTGGGTCAGCACAGCTGTGTTTGGTGAGACAACCCTCTGGTCTGAAAACCTTTGCTTGTTCACAGCAGCAAAACCAAAGCTTAGAGAACAGCAGCCACCATCCTCAGCAGTTATTTCACTGGCACGGCTTTCAGGGAAGAAGCTGGGGCAGTGACAGGAGTGACAGCCAGGCAGAGAGCTGTCACTGCCCCACCACCTCACCTCGAAACCTCTGCCAGCAACTTGGACATGGAGTGCAGCTGATTCTCAGTTAAACTACCTTTGCTTTCTTTTTGGACACAACAGAATATGCCCTAGCCTGTTTCTTCCCCTTCCCTATTTCTTTTTCCTTTCTTAGCCCATCAGTCTCTTCTCCTGTCTTCTTTTTCATCTGCAGCTCCTGCAGCTGCCTTCAAGGTTTATTCCTCTCCTGCGGGATTGTTTGGAAGTTTGCTTGTGCAGGGCAAATAGCATTTCTATAATAAAGCCTCAGCCACATTCCATTAGTGTCATTTCCATCTGCAGAACTGAAGTGTCAGCTAATAAAAGGTAGCACAGACCCCTTGGGCAAGATAAAATGAGAGAGCAAGAGAGGGGGGAAAAAAATCTACCGTCAGAGATGGAGAAATGATAAATGTCTTTCCAGAAGCAGAAGCACCTGGAATGGGAAGAAGGGAGCACTGTGGGACAGGGAGGGGAAACAAAGAAGGGGGGAATATTCTCCTTGCTACGGAAGCTTTGTTTCTGGAAGGTCTCATTAACTCAAAAAATCACCTTCTACCCATCTTCTCCGTACACTAAGGGCAATATCCAGCCTGGCTGCGCATCTGCAGGGAGAGCACAATGTGCAATTATTGTTTGCAAGCAGCAATAGCCTGGGGGAGCTGTGGGGAGCTGCACAGCAGAGTCCAGCAAGGCAGGGTCCAGCAAGGCAGGGTCCAGCAAGGCAGGGTCCAGCAAGGCAGGGTTCAGCAAGGCAAGGTTCAGGAAGGTAGGGTTCAGGAAGGTAGGGTCCAGCAAGGCAGGGTCCAGCAAGGCAGGGTTCAGCAAGGCAGGGTTCAGCAAGGCAAGGTTCAGGAAGGCAGGGTTCAGCAAGGCAGGGTTCAGCAAGGCAGGGTTCAGGAAGGTAGGGTCCAGCAAGGCAGGGTCCAGCAAGGCAGGGTCCAGGAAGACAGAGTTCAGCAAGGCAAGGTTCAGGAAGGCAGGGTCCAGCAAGGCAGGGTCCAGCACAACACACAAAAAAACGCACCCAGGCCATGTGCAGTGGCTCTGCTGAGCCTTGTCCCTCCCCAGGGATGAGGGCAGACAGGGGTGTCACTGGCTGTGTCTGAGCTGTGAGACCCAAAGGCATTTCTGAGACAACTTTGTCTGTCTCAGCCTTTCCCTGACCCTCTGTCAGCCATCCAGCAGGCTCCCACATCCAGAGGATGTCAGGACAAGCCCCTCAGGGTCCATCACAGGGTGCACCTCCCCTGCAGCTCAGGGGCACATTTATGACCCATTTGGTCCCTGTCTGCTCCCATTAATCAGGAGGGAGGTGACTGCAATGCTGCTGTGGCCTCAGTGCTGTCCACCAGTCCTCACCAGCCCCACATACTGTGCAGCAAGGCAGGCACAACACCCAGAGCACCCTTCCCTCTGGACAAGGACAGAAAGGCCCAAATACCACAAGAGAAAAAAAAATTTAAAAAATAAAGTTTCGTTTAAAGGGCCTATTCTTTTTCCTGCAATGAGAACTTATCTCCCTGAGCTCAGATGATGTTAGCCTGGACTCAGACTCCAGCTCTGGAGAAGTCTCAGTTCTCTGGTCACTTTATCCATGACATTCAAGATTTCCAGGACCAGATCAACCACTACTCAATGCAAACAGCTCCCAACTCCGTTAGAGAAACAGAACCCCAAAAGAGCATCTCTGGTCAGATTTATGCCAATGTGGCAGCTCTTAATGCCATAATCACGTTAGCCCAGGCAAACATGATCCCATGAAAGGTGCCAAATGTGCCACAAGCCAGAGTTTTCAGGTCTCCAGCTGGGCCACTGGGGCTATTGGCAGCTGGCAGAGGTTGACAACCTTCAGGTTTTTTCATTTCTCTGAGGAATATGATCAGTCCAGACTAAGCCCAAAGATGGTGTTCATGAGGTCTGCCTGAGCAGTGATGTGCCCCTCAGCCACAGGTGTTTCTTCTAAAATATGCAATACACATGCAATACAAGTAATGGCCATGCCTTCCTCCCTTCTGCCCTCACAAACAAGGCTGTTGCTCAATTCCTTCCTCAGCCTGCCAGCAGCACTTTACTGCCAATATTTTGGAAAGCAATCATGTCAAACAAAACCATCATGTGGGTAAATGCAGAAAGCTGCAGTGTTTATAGGCCTCGGGTTCTCTTAGCTGACCACCCAAAAGTACCTCATGGTAAATTAAGGAGTTTTCTTTTGATTTTAAATGGAAATATTTATCTTTTGATTTTAAATGGAAATATTATCACGTGGTAGCCATGCTCCCCTCCCCATTGCTTGGAGTACACGTGGATTTTCCCTGCATCTGTACAGAGGCATCGCCCCGGGGGCACTGGCAGGGTTTTAAGCCTGTGACAGAAAACCGTGTCCCTCCAATTTCCTGGCCAAAAGCTTCCTAAATTCTCCTAGCTGAGCACTCCAGGGAGCCAACTGGATAGCAGTTTGCTTAATAAAAGTTGCCTTTATACGAAGATCTAAATCCTATTTTCCAAGAACTGGCAGGGGATTTTCAGGGTGTAATCCACCTGCTGCTGACCCTCCACAGCAAAGAAACTTCTCACTTGCTGGGTGGGATTTTGTTTTTCATTGGAGAGCAATACAGGGTTTTTCTGGTGGTGCTGGGAGAGGGGAGGGTGGGAGCACCTGAGGATTGTCACAGACGGAGGAAAAGGTTGGGCAGTTTTTTTCCATGTCTGCAGAACAAACCTGTTATCAAAGACAACAGGATAGAGAAGGGATTGCTGAAGAGGCTGCAATTCTCTGAAATTTTGTTCAGGGAAATGATTACCATGTTCAGTGTGGAAGTCAGAATCCACAGACAGGTCTCTGAAGGACCTTGGAAAGCTCCTCTTGTTGTTTCAGAAGCAAATTCTCCTATGATCCTATCACTATTCAGAGCATCTGAATCACTCCCAAGTAAACCCTGGGGATTCCCAGCTGTGCTGAGGCATCTCCATTCTGATGTGAAAGTGCCACTGTGTCACCCTCCTGCCACAGGGAACAGTCACCTGGGTGAAAATGAGGCTGCTGTGACAGGAGTGATTAAAGCTTGGAACAAATACCCATCAATGATTCAAAATATTTGAGGAAGATTTGCTCATCTCTAGGGCCTAAAAAAAACCATCTTGTGCAAGGCTCCTTTTCCCAGGAAGAAATTCACAGTGGGCCTTTAAGCCTTTGAAACATGTGCAATGGATTATTAACAAATGTGAGTGGAAGGGTAGCTCAGTTTAATGTCACCTTTGTATACACACAGGCTTCCATCCTTTCTTCACAGAAAGATTATCCTCCCCACAGATAGATGCTGGAAGTCATCCAAGAATTTAAGAACATTCTTTCATTCACAGGTGTTTTTGGAGCTTACAACAGCAGTGCTTATTCTGGAAGATGATGAGGGAGAGAATTGCCTTGGCCCTTCAATCAGCTTTTGCCCATTTCACATCAAATTGCTATCTGATAATGCTCAGTGAAAACTGGAACACTCTAATGCAAACAGAAATGGCTCCAGCAGCCAGAAGAAACACTAATGACACAAATTAAATGGAAAAACACTGAAGCGTGCAGTGCACCTTGCTGTCCTGGTGGACAAGCCGAATGTGAGCCAGCAGAAGTCCCCCATGGCAAAGCAGCCAGCAGGACCACGGGCTGTGCCAGCAGGGCAGTGCCAGCAGGTCCAGGCAGATGTGGCCACTCCCTTCCAGTCAGCCCTGGTGACACACATCTGGAGCCCTGTGCCAGTGCTGGCCCCCCAGGACAAGGTGTGGATGTGTTGGAAGGTGTCCAGCAAAGGGCCAGGAAGATGCCCAAGGGACTTTATGTACAAGGGGGGGCTGAGGGAGCTGGGGATGTTTAGCCTGGAGAAGAGAACACTCAGGGAGACCTTATCCATTTGTATTGACACCTGAGGGAGGAAATACAGACGCCAGGGCCAAACTCTCCTCAGCGGTACCCAGAGTCGGGAGAAGAGACAAAAGGCACAAACCAAAATACAGCAAACGAGCTCCTGCCCTGGCTCTTGCTTCCTCCCAAAGCACTGTCCCACACGGCTGCCCCATCGTGGCTTTGATACCGGAGAAAACATCTCCATTTCCCACCAGAACATTTCCATGGGCTTAGAGACAGAGATGAGAAAGTTCCCATTCCCCTTGCTCAGATATCCAGGGCACGAGGTTGAATCCACCAGCAAAGCTCCAGCAACAGCTGAGAGTGAGAGAGAATATCAGGAAATGCATTTAGCTGCTGACAGCAGCCCAGCAAAGGATCACTACAAAGGCACGCAGGGCTTGTGACAGGGATGCAGGGAGTCAGTCTGGGACTGAGGGACCTCAGTTACAACAGCAGGGTGGAGAAGTGGAGCTGGAATCTATAGAAGGAAAAGAAATTATGACCTGACTGAGTGATATCTATTCCAGAGGGACCGGGGAAGGAAAAGAAATGACAAAACTACTTAAAACTGTATCAAACACACAGAATGAAGACCATGAACTTAAAGTTGTGGAAAGGTCATGCCACAGAGGAGTAGAGGTGGAAATCAAGAGAAGCAAAAATAAAACAACTGCAGTGGAGAGTGCAATGAGAGAGAGCAGGATAAAAAACGCTGGACAAGTATACTGACAAGTCAAAAATATTGATTCTGGGCTTCCTTAGCCAATAAGGTTGACACCATGGGATCTGGGGAGGATGGAGGAAGTTCAGAGATGCAATCCATTGTTCCCTCTCCTCCAGACAAAGGCCAGGGATAGCTCACACTGATACAAATATTGCAATGACTCTGCAAACCCACACTGTTTTTACTGTCATGAGCTTTTTTTAATGACAAAAACGGTGTGACACAAGATTTTATTTTTTGCTGACTTACTCAGCCCAGATATGCCTCAATGCCTCTTGCAGCCCAAGTGACTGTCCACATCAAAGAGAGAAAAGGGAGAAGAAACCCATAACATTTTCTTCTCTTGGACAGCTAGATGGTCTTGAAGCCAGTGTTGAGCAAATGACATAAGCTGCCTTTTCCAGCCTGAGAGATGACCTCTTCTTTCCTCTTTATCTATTTCATTAGCTCTAAATTATTCCTGCTGCCAAGACATTTGAAAGCAAATTGCCAAAAAGTTTCAATCGCTACTCCCAGCATCTGATTCCCCAACAGGACTCAGTGCCCAGTCTGATACTCATCAAGATATGACTTGAAGATAAAACATCCTAACCAAGAAACACTGAGAGGGAGAGGCAGAACGTAAGGCAGGAGATACTTCACATAAAAACCCCAACAAGGCTTAGTTAAGTCTATTTTTTTTTCACCCAGAGGCCATTTCCATATTCATTTGACCCAAATATAGACCAAGGAACAGGAAGAAGCAAAGAGGGCATGTAGGCAGGGGTGAGAATACAGATATCTGCTATCACCCTATGTCAGTGTCTGTGACCAAGCTTTGGAGAGGGTTTCAGTTGGAGAAAATGCTGCCCCAGTGAATCACAACACTGGGAAAATTAATTAGCTGCTGTTAAGTTGGCTATAAGCATGTGCAGCTCCATAAACACCCAATATTTTATCATTATTACTGAGTCACAACACAATCTGCCACCAGAGTCTTCTGAGACCAAGGCCAGGACAGGAATAGCAGGGCCCCTGGCCGTGGTGACTGAGCTGCCACTGTGAATGTGCACGGGGAGGCTGCAGCACCAGGAGGAGCTGATCCAGAGCCTGCTCAGAGGCATCGCTGATCCAGAGGAGATTTTTGGCTGGAGGAGCTGCAATGGTAGGACTGAGAGGGTGGGAGGAATCCAGGGTGGGAGAGGGAGAAAGAGATGAGCTTGGGGTTAGACAGACTGTGTGTTTTCAGGAGAACCAAAGAAGTCAGGAGTGCTGCAGCAGCTGCAGGTCAAAGCCCAGGGACAGGAATGGAGCTGCAGGCTGGCTTTGATTTGCAGGTGCCCCAGGTTGGAGCTGAGGTAAATTTGCAGGTTTGATCAGGAGATCAAAGAGAACTTGGCTTAAGCTCTTTTCAGCTGAGGCAAGAGACATCTCCCCTGCCTGTGACAGTGCACTACAAGCTACAGTTTCAAGCCTGACTACAGAATTCTTCAGAAGGGACCAACAGACAATCCTGATTTGGACTGCTTTGGGTGAGGGTCAGCTGGCAGCCCCCAGCCCTGCACTGCACAGTGCCAGGGTGTGTGTCCAGTCTCTGCTGGGTAGCACACAGATGTTGCTCTACATGGATTTATTAAGGATGAAAAGGACCTCCAAGTTCATTGAATCCAACCTTTGACCAAACCGTCCCATGGTACTAAACCATGACAGTGCCACATCCAGTCATTTCTTGAACACTTCCAGGGATGGTGACTCCACCACCCCCCTGGACAACCCATTCCAATGCTCAGCCACCCTTTCAGTGATGAAACTCTTCCTGATGTTCAACCTGAACCTCCTCTGGCACAGCTTGACTTGCATCAGAAATAGACACAGGATGTAATTACTGGGTCTGGAGTCACCAGCCTTCCAACTTTTTCATGTGGTGCTGCTGAGGCCAGCTAGCTGAAAGGGCTTTTTAACACTTGCTTGGGTTACCTCGGCCTGCCCTGCCCCTCTCCTTCCCTTGCTGCCTCCCCCTGCGTGCAGCTGGATCCTACAGCCGCGTGCGGATGTGCTGACATGCAAAGAGCACTTCACTGGCAGGGATGGTGCTGGGAGTGTTGCTGCAGGACACAAAAGACTCCAAATATTTCAGAAGGCAAAGAGCATAGAAAAGAACCTTTACTGTCTAAATTCTTACTACGTTTTATAAGGTGTTCCCATACAGGCTTAACATGGTTGGTCAATAGGAACAACACCTCTCTAACCCCATTGGTTAAAACAGAGAAACAGCAAAACACCACCTGGACAAAGATTGTTTTGAGAAAGGACAGTTGTTTACCAAGATTGTTTTGAGAAAAAAGCTTTCTTGAGAAATCTTTCCTTGGGAAAAAGTTAGCAGCTGCTAGAAGGTTAAAACCCCCCCAAGCCAACAGAGAGGACCAGAACCTGCCCGATTCCCTTGGCACACACCACGGGATCATTCAGGGCACAGCACAGCGGTGGGTACAGCCCAGCTGAGCTCCTGTGCCAGCCCCTGCTCTGCCCTCGGTGCTGCCTGGTAATGAAGGCATTTTGGCCAGCAGGACAGGCAGCAGATGGGCTGTCACTCCCCTGTCACTGCCCTGTCACCCGGGGGCTGCTGCCTGCCCCAGCCGCTCCTCGGGGTGCCGGCTTATTGAGGTCGGTGCTTTACAAATGCAATCAAGGAAGAGAGCTGGAGCCGTGTTATGACAGCAATAAAATGTGTCCTGCTTCGTCAGCACTTTAGAAAAATTAGTTTAAACGTCCCCTCAGTGGTGAACAGCATTTAGTGCTGCTCAGCGTGGGAGAGGGAGGCAGGAAAAAGAGGCTACACAGGCTTTTTAAAAATAAAACTCAAAGCGGGTTTGGCACGGTGAGTAAATCACAAGCAACCGTCTCCCCACAGTGCCCCGCTGCATGAAACTCCTTCCTGAGATAAATCAGTGACACATTTAGCCGAACACAAAAGCAGTGCCAGCTCTTGCTGCATAGTGCACCTTCCTCCAAGATATTAGGATTAGCACCTCCACCTCTTCAGAGAATTGCAGTGTCTCACCTTACACTGCACCACCAGGCTCTACAGTGCCTGATGCCACTGTCTCATCGTGCCTATTGCACATCTTTTTAACCTGCTCTCAAGTCTACACTGCAGTGCAAACTCCATGGTGAACCTTAAAAATCAATTCCAATTACAGAACTTGGTTTTCCTTCTGTCCAAAATGTTTTGTTTCTAGATAGACCTTCAAATTCTGATCCAAAGTGTGTTTTCCTTTCCTCTTTAAAAAAAAAAAACACCAAAAAAAACCAAACNNAAAAAAAAAAAACCCAAAAAAAAAACCACCAACAAATCATGGATCAGGTGATTTACAAATTTGTGTTAGGGTCTAGGGAAACAGAAGACAGGAACGATATAGATCCTCACCACTTTTCTTAAAAATAACCACACAGACAAAAAACCCAGTAAACTAAATAGCATCACTCAGAAAGAAAAATGCCCCAAGGCTTGAAACTAAGCTGTGTGGCCCCAAAATACCAGTTTGATTTAGCTGGGAAAAGAGGACAGCTGGAACAAAATGC
This sequence comes from Cyanoderma ruficeps, assembly GCA_008694505.1. Lineage (NCBI taxonomy): Eukaryota > Metazoa > Chordata > Aves > Passeriformes > Timaliidae > Cyanoderma > Cyanoderma ruficeps. The sequence goes on along the minus strand of VZDJ01000219.1, from coordinate 9,606,585 downwards.
AAACAATTCTGCATCAGAGCTCTCCAGAGCATCTTTCCACAGCCACTGACCCGGCTCCCTTTCTGCAGGGAGGAGAAATCACACCCCCATATTGACCTCCCTGCACACTCTCCCTGCCAGCCCTTATAAGTTCATGGTCTGCTGTCCCTGGGCTGCTGCTGGGCCAATTTGCATGAGGGAAACTGTAAATGTCACACCAAAACACTCACAGTGGTGTGCTCCCAAAGCAAATAAAGCTCAGGACCAGCAAGCAGAGAAAATGACGCCCACAAAGCAGTCATAAATCAGCCACATTCCAGACACTTTGCAAGTTTTGTTGTCTCACAAATATTTGGCAGATTCAAAGGTTTTTCTTTAGACAAAATGTAGGGTTTTCTTACTTCCCCACTGTGAAGTTAAAAACCTTATGGTACAAAGGGTGCTGTCACCCTGATCTCACAGAACAAGGGACACCTTCCTCTTGAGCTGGGAAATATAAGGTTCTCCTTCCCACTCATGGGAGCAAAAGGCTGGAAAGGCCACAAAGAATTATAGATTCATTCAGAATCCTAGAATCATTTGGGCTGGAAAAAATCTTCAAGTTCATTGAGTCCAACCATTGACCCGGCACTGGTCAGCCCATCACTAAACCATGTTCCCAAGTGTCACATACACATCTTTTGAATCTGAGGCCTCAGCCCTGTGCAGGTGCCTGTCACGGTCTCCAGACTGAAATGGAGGTTGTTTGGAGAGTAACACAGATGCTTTGAAATCAAAATTTGGTGGGCTAAACTGAGGGTGGGAGATACCAGCTTTGGATGTGAAGTTTCCAAGGAGTGGGGAACTCCTCCTGTCCCTGGAGAACAGCACCTAGTGCATCCCCCAACTGAAAACAATCATATTTTTAAAGGAAATTACCCAAAAATTATCTATATTCAGCTCCACTGCAGGTGAGGGACCAGAGCAGGTTCTCCACATTAGACTGAGAAATAAATTCTCACTAAAAATGTCCCAAACCACTTGGCCCCCACTACAACAGCAGAGGACCCCATCTTTCTGCATATTTCCTTTCCTCTCAGCTTAGCCCAAAACATTTTCGAAGGCTGAAATTCTCTCACTGTGGCTCAGATAATGGAGGATAAGATGGGAAAAATGTATATCAACATGCTCAGTCTCTCCAGCCAGCCAGAAAGAAAGAAAGAAGGTGTTTAATACGACCCTGGCAAGGGTCAAAGCTACCTTTGATAAATCATTCACTTGCCTGGTTCCTGGGAGTTGTTCTTCCAGATCAGTGATGTTCTGGGTGAGGTTTACTGTGGATATTTTTCCCCTCTCAGAGCAAGATCACCCAGCTCTGGCACCACAACCTGTGATGGCTTCAGCAGCAGGGACAGAGCTGAAGAGGTGGATGCGCTGCAAGCCTCAGCCTGGTGGCCTCAGGAACAGGCTGGGGCTGTGCAGGGACAGCTGGAGTGGGGCAGGAAGGGTCCACCCCATCCCTCACCAGAGGGAAGACTGATTTCTCTCTGTGTATCTGAGCAAGCCCAGAATGTTGAACAGCTTCTCTTCCCTCCCATTTCTTCATCAGGATTTTTCCTCAAAAAACCCAATTTTTTCTCATCTCAGCCTTCCTTACCCTGTTGTCCCAAGGCTCTGTGTGTACCTAAGCTAAAATCTCCTGAGAGCACATGAAGGCACAGGGTTAGATTTTAGGCAGCAGTGAGGTGGGATTGTGGCCGAGATGCTCCACTTTGTGCCATACACAGTGCTGGATAAGTGATTCACACAAAACCAGCCCCAAACTACAGCACAATCACAACTGTGCCATTTAGGGAATGCCATGCTCTGCTTTTATGGCCCTCCCCTCCACAGTATTCCCGTGCCCAAGCTAAAGAAACAACCCAGACCACAGGAAAGTGAATTTCAGGGTAACTAGATAGGAAAAGAAATAAAGAAGAGGGAAATATGTATATGTGGCCTGGAAGCTGCTCACCAAACCTCCAACCTTTTTTCCAGTCTGCCTGAGGGTCCCAAATGCTTGGTTTTGAGGGGGAAAAAACCACAAAAAGCAACGACAACAGAAAACCAAAACAAAACAAAAACAAAAAATAAACAAAAACAAAAATGAAACACAACAAAAAGAAACGCAAAGCCAGAGAGCAATGAATCTATTCCATTTTGCCCAAAACTTCCCAGCATATAAATCTTGGCACAAACCCCCTTCATGGAGCTACTGTACTGCCTTCAGCAACCTCCTCACGGCTCTGGAGACATTCAGCTGCACCAGGGCTCTTCCAGCACAAGAGCCTCTGCCAAGGAAAAACAATTTCCTCGTGTCCTTCCTCTCCCTCGCTGTCACATTCCAAGCAAAGCCAGAGCTTGGCCCAGGAGATGTTGCTGTGAGGAAGGAGCTCAGGCAATACAGGACTGATTCAGCAGCTTGGCACCTCACACCAAAGCACTGGGCAAACACAACCTGTATTCACTGGGGGAGAGGAGACTCGGAGGTGACCAAGGGAAAACAAAACTCCAAAGACAATTCAAGGGATGATATGGAACTATTTAGGGTTATGTCAAACGTGGGAAGCAGGTGGCATAAATGAAAAAGCTCAGGAAAGGTCAAGCCTTGGAGTGATGGAGAGAGGGTCTCTTGGTGCAGGGAAGAACTGATGTGAAACATATTCTTGCCAGAGGCAGCAGGGAAGAAAAATCAAGTAAATAGTTTTGAAGGAGTTGGAGGATGGAATTCATCTCATTTTAAGCATCTAAACATGAAGTGTGTCACCTGGGCCTGTCACCCAGGCCCCCTCAAGAGCAGAGAGAGAGAAAGACGTTTTAGAGGCCAAGTAATCCTGGCTACCTGTGCAAATGCCTGTTAGCATGGATCCAGGAACTGGCTCAGGGATGAGGAGAGGAAAATCCCAACCTTAATCACTGCAGAGCTCCTGAGAAGGTGACAAACATTTGCCAACATGAATTTAATGAGGTGTCTCCTTGGAGTGGCACCCCACCAAGTTTTAACAGGGACCATGTGGATGTGAGTCTGGCCATGTGCCAGCTTCAGCTAACCAGCAAAACTCAGCAGAAACAAAACAGAATGGTCTTCACTAGCCTTTAAATACCTGGGGGGGTTATTAAAAAAAAAAGGAATAAAAGATGGAAAAATACAAGGAAAGATGATGAATACTAATGCAATAAATGAAGAAAATATATTATCTTCGATTCCTCTTTGCCTGGATCTGTAGTTATTTTAGAAGGAGATTGGGTTATGAGATAAATTTCATTTATTCCTAATAAAAGAAGAATGCTACATTTTTTTGACAAGTATTCTTCAATATACCACCTGGATACTTCTGGTAACAGGTAATAAAAATGAAATACGATAGGATTTCCAAGAAGATCCCAGCAGTTAACAAGGGAAACAATTTCATAGCTCTTCCTCAGGAGGTGCCGAGGTTTCCCAGGGATAACGAGAAAGCTTTAATCAGTCCCTTTGCAAGGTGTGCAGGGGAGGTTTCCAAGCTGTGGCTTTATACCTGTCCTGGTTGTGGCTGTTATTTAAGAAGCAGCGAAGTAAAATCAGAGCACTTGGCTGGATGAAAGCCTCTGCCTGTACAGCTGAGCTGCAGTGGGGAGGGCTGGAGCAGGGGATCAGGAAGGAAAGGCAGGGTGAGTTTTTTTAGGAGCACCACAGGCTCAGCAGCTGCAGTTGTCCTCAGTCTAACTCTCATTTTACCTATATAGGCAAACATGGTTTTAGCTCTTCTTGGCCCATGGACTGAGCCTGGCTGCAGACCCACGCTGTTCCAAAGGCAGCCCTGCCCTTGCACAGCCCTCATGGCCAGTTTGTTCTCCACAGATTCACATTTGTGCTGTGCCTCCATTGGATGGCATGAAAACTGGCTGTGAAGGAAGAACATACTTGAGAGGCTTAAACAAATCATCCTTCTATCTTTTGACTCTACATTAAGGCACCAAGTGAATAAAATGCATCAAATCTGCTCCTTCTTCTCCTGGGCCAGCTTCTGTTGGCCTTTACATTTTGTGTGAGTTTCTCCTTGCTTTTCAAACAGATTTCCCCATCCCAACAGGGCTGCCCCACCACTAAAGCCCCAGCACAAAGAGACTGCAAAGGAGCCAGGGGAGCCTCTCTTTGCTGCTGTCTGCAGCCAACAGAACAGGGACGCTGTAGAAAGTGGCAGTGACTGTGCAATGCATAAATCATAGGGACAATATTGTCTCTTCCCTCTGCACGGATCCCATATATCACCATGACTCACTGCAGATCTCCCAGTGGGGACTAATTCCAACTTTTAATGCACTTTCCATCTGATTCCTCCGTGACAACAGATGGGTCTCTGTCCTGAGATATTGCATTTTGCAAACAATATATTAAGCACCTCTGTATTTCAGTACAATTTGGTTTGGGGACCCACTACTAATCCCATTTCAGTGGTTTGAATTGTGCATTTTACCACTGACAAGACAAAACCCCTCCAGTCCAGTGGCCATCATCTCTTCCCTTCTCCTCTACTTTTCCTGGTTGTTTCACCAATCTTCCTGGATGTGATAAATCATGTAAATTTAATTTAGAGATTATACCCCTGGCTTTAGAGGCAGACAAGGTTAGCTCTCTGCTTGAAGCCTGTAGCCCACTAATCTTATAAAATTCCTCCATTCCCACTTGGCTGAAACTGCTGTTGGGGAGTGGAAGGAGGGCAATATCTATTCTATAAAGTGTTTTGGATGTTTGTTGGACACTTGCAGATGGCGTCCTGGCCACTGTCCAGACTCATACTGCTGCATAAGGATAAATCCTGAACGTTTTCACAAGCCCACTGTATTACAAGCTTTATCTCAGCAGTATAAAGTTGGTGCTCCCATTTCCAAACTCTTCCCAGTCTCTCCAGTCATTTATAAATTTCTTTCAGGTAGATTTTTCCAAAGGCTGAGCAGCTCCTAAGTCCACAGCACTTCCTCCCTGTGCATGTTTGCTGCCTCCTTTGTGTATGACTGGAAGCCAACACTCCTTCCCTAAACAACTATCAGATCTGCAGAGGACTTGCAAGAAACAGGAGAATTCCTGATATCTACAAAAAAACAATCATTCTTTGCCTTTCAGGGTTTTTTGGCCCCAGGCTGAGGGTTACAAGCACTGACCAAGCACATTATCCATGCAATCTTTCCTTCATCTATAAATTCCCTTTCTAAGGAAACATGTAGCACCAGCAGGGGATTAAAATCAGTTGTTTCATGGGCATCCCGGGTGGTTGTCTTTCATCTCCTTTCCTAATATTTCTGTTAGGCTTGGATAGTTTTTATTGGCTTTTTTTCTCTTTGCCCTTTCTCACGCCTGAGCAGTTCTTGGCTTCAGCAGGCACAGAAGCAGCAGTTTTATGACATGCATTTTTTAATGTATCAAAACATGTTCTTTTGATCCATTTTTTAAAAAGCAAACTCTGCTCAGCAAAGGTTAATAAGTTTCCCACATCAGCTGGATGTAAGAGAGGCCCAGATGTTGCTGAGGATCAAAACTCTCATCTTCAGAAGTCAGCGAGGCAAAACCAAAACCTTCTCAGGTACCGCCTAAGCCACAAGAAATGGTTGGACGCTCTAAGAGCTGGCCCAGAGTGTTCTTTAGTGCTGACAGTTTGGCACATGTGAGAGAAGTTTATATGAAGTTCTGACAGCTCCATGAGCTCCACAGCAGCTGCCCAGACCATTCACATTGGCAGGTTTCTATAGCTTTGAGTATCACACACAGGGAATGTGCTGGAAGCAAACACAGACCTCAGACAACCGGCACATCACACCCTCCTCATGGATTTTACATCCACCCTCAGTATTTGCACATCCCACACTAAAAAGGGATTGTCTCCAGCCCAAAGCCTGTGTTCTCTTTGCTGGGTGACCCTTAACAAAAGGTAGGGGGGGAAGCAGCATTTCAGCCAGGTCTGACCCCCAGGATCCTCCAGGTGCTGTGGCAGGGCAGTGCCCGCTGCAGCTCCGCCAGGACAGCTGAGGCAAGTTCTCCTTGGCCTTTCACCCAAGCCAAGTCATGTCACTAATGATTTTTATCAAGTTCTTCAGAGCTTTAGTCCACGCTGAAGTTAGGCATCTCAGCTTGCTCCGAACTTTACAGACAAGAAGCTAAAAATTATTTTATTTTACTTCTTTCCCTTCAATTCAATGAAGAAAATGTTGAATGCGCAAAACACATTTTGTTTTACTACTCCCAAAGTGGATTCCCCTGGGATCCACCTATCTACTTGCATAGGTATTAAGACTTTTTAAAGAACTATTTGAATGTGAAAGGCAGGAGACTTACCAGACAGAACTGGAGGGAGTATCCCACGGGTGGGAGAAGGCTGGGATTGGAGGCAGAAGATAATTTTGCAGATTTTGCATTTTGTTAGATTGCAGAGGAGCACCCAAGGAACTCAGGTCAAGAGGATCAGCAAGAGGAGGACAGAGGGCCTGGAAAGCAAGAGGAGGACATTTTCATTTAAATAACCACACAGCAGAGAGGAACTGGACACATATATTAAGCTTAGTCAGGGTTTTAAACCAACCCCAGAACACCAGTTTAGAATTGTAGAATTGTCCAAGTTGGAAAAGATCTTTAAAATCCTCAAGTCCAACTGTTAAACTCAGTGCTGCCCAGTCAGCCACTAAAACATCTCCCTGAGCATCACATCTACGTGTCTTGAACATCTACACCTCCTTGAACAGCCAGTGGATCACAAAGACAGCTCCTGGCCTCTTCTCACTGCACAGGGCACAGCACCACTGATCCAGATGCTCCCTGAACTAGGCTAATCCCAGATTTGTTTCAGAAAAGTTTTGTGGATGTTACAGTTCATTTATTTTAACATGGGAAGGATGATGCAAAAATCCCAAAGCCAACAGAGACTGGACAGACAACAGTACTTGACTGACCAAGCTTGCCAAGAAATCAACACGACAATTTTTATCACAGCACATCACAATTTTTCATGGTAGTGATCAGAAATAAGTCAGTTTTACAGCAGAAATGTTCTCAGCTTCTGCTTTTTCAGAGCAGCTGATGTCTCACAGAACCCTTTGGAAAAACCACTCAGCCTTGCAGCTATCACTGCTGCTGCTGTCTTCCACACTCCCCCTTTCTCCAGGAAGGAAAGTCACTGAGTCAAGTTGTGTTCTTTTCCCTTGACTTCACACTCAGCTCCCCAGCAGCTGCAGATGGTGTCACCCACGAGGGAAGCTGAGCAAGAGCTGGAAAGTGGCAGCAAACTGGAAGGACAGGGATGGAAAAGCCTTGGGCTCAAGGAGGGCTCAGAGGGGACACCAGAATTCTCTCATGATGCCACTGCTGTTGTACAAGGAAAATAATATCTCTTTTCCTAACGCTGAATAATTTTATTACTTCAGTGTCAATAAAAGCAGAGAAATGTTTACAGTCAAACCAAACCTTGCTGCAAAACCCTGTGTTTTCTAACACAGAGGACAAATCAAAGAAAAGGTCTCTACAAAGAAAATATTGGAAAACTGTGAAACCATCCTTTACCAAAACACTGAAAAGAAGAAAATTAATCACAATAAACATCAAAAATTACTTTTAGATCCCTCACAGAGAGGCTACCATGACCTCAGCTCTGAAGATATTCACAAAGAAAAGGTAATGTTATCCTGCCACTCTGGATTCCAAAAGATACTTGCAGAGGATGATAGAGAAGGGAGAGGAATAACATAAGCAAAAAAGAAATTCCTTGCCTAAAAGCCACTTCATATAAAAATATCATCTTAAAACTAACCTATATTAATTTTCAAAGTGCAATTTTAAACAGATAACTTTAAAAATCTGGCATAAGTCTGCCTCTTTCCAGCTCAGCATTTAGAGACTTTCACCTATGGAAAGGTTCTATTTTGAGGAGCGGCCCTGACAGCAATGAAGCTGAATAAGGGCAAATTTGAATTAGTCAGAAAAGCATCACACTTCGATGAGAACAAGGTCCTCCCAGGAGGTGGTGTTTAACAGCCTCTGCCACTGCTGCAGGAAGGACACTGTTTTGCATTGTTCTCTGTGGGAAAGTCAATAGCCTGGAGAAAGATAGATTATTGTTCCTTACATCTACAAGAGCTTTCATTAAAAAAAAAAAAAGTATCATATTCACAGGGCATTTGAGGGTAAGCTGATAGTTCTTTAATTTCCCCTCTAGCTCATTTCCAATTTTTGGGAAAGCTGGTCGGAGACCAGAGTTGTCCGTGTGAATGCATGAAAGTCACAGAGCAGAGGAAAGGGAGCAGCAGCTCCCTCACTCCATGTCCTGAAACCACTGAGCCTTCTCAAAAAACAGCCTCAGCCAGAACCCTGCACACAGCCATGGCTTCACTGATGGGCACAGAGCCTGTTTTAGGGGAAAACCCTCAGAAGTTAAGCTCACTTTATAATTGGGTGTCCAATGATTCACAGAAAGCAGCAGATGAAGGTGCCAATCCTTCATGTTATTCACCCCTTCCCAAGAGCTCCCTGGGACCTTTAATTCCCCTTCAAAGAGCCACCAGAGGGTTTCCTTTGGCAATCCTGTCCCAGCACAGCAGTTTCTCCTGAGCCTGATGCCCTCCTGGGAACCTGGGCAATGCTTTGGGCCAGGGGCAGGAGAGCACAGAGAGCCAGGCAGGGGCTCAGTACCACAGCAACAAGCAGGGCTTGGGCAAGGAAAGGTAGGAAAGCTAAATAAAGAAGAAATCACCTTCATTTTGATTATATTTTTCACCCAAACTTGCTTAATTTGATTGTTTGTCCCATTACAGGGTGTACTGTCCAGGTAAAGCTTCCTGGAGAAGAACTTGCACTGCTGAGATGCTCAACTCTATATCAGGTTATTTAGAAGCCAGTATAAATTGTCACTCCGACCTGTTTTGTATCCTAAACCAAAACACTGGTGTAAGAAAACAGTGCTTAAGGTGTCTGTAAATGTTTTATTCACAGGAAAAACAAATTGCTGTAGGAAATGAGGGACAAACACAGATGTGTAGGAAAACCCAGCTCAGAGCTGTGAGAATTCTTAAAGCTACTAATTAACTGAACACTCCAAAAACTCCATTTCTATAGCGGCTTCTGCCCCTATGAACAGTCACAAATTGCACCTCAAAGTTTAATGGAGAAGAAAATTTTACATATTTTTATTGCTAGGGGTGCTGAGGCACAAGAGCAGTGAAATGCTCACCATCTTCTCTGGCTGTTCCCTTCTACACTCCCTTCCTTCCTCTCCAGAAGACATGGTGAGGAGACAGGAAAACCCTTCCCAAAGAGGCTGTGCCTCTGGATCAGTGCAGAATCAGTGAGGCAGAGATGTGATGCACAGAGCACAAGCAGGAGTCCCACGGGGGAGCACTGAAAGGGAGACAGATGCCAGCAGTTGTCAGGGACAAAGCTCTGCATATGGGAACACAGAAAAATTCTGCACAAGGGCAATAAATACAAGGCATCCTCTACCCTGGAACACCCTGGAGACTCAGTGTTCCAGGAGGAACACGACCTGTTTCTGCTTTGCATGTTGGATAACTTGGGAACAGTTCTGAGAACATAATTTCCTGGATCCTGACATTTCTGTGTGAGACTCCATGAGTGATCTTTGCCTCCCAGCCAGGACACTGCTTTGGAGCTCTCCTGCTTGAGCAGAGTAAGGAGTAAATATTTTCATTCAAATTGTTGTATATTCTTCTCTCTCTGTGTGTGAGTCCTCACCCCCAGGTTCACTGACACACACCCGTGTTCCCTGACAGCCTCCCAAAGAGAGTTCTGCATCTGTGGCAGCAACACCACGGCTCTGTGCGGGTAAAAACTAATTACTACAATATTAACTCCTGAGACAAAATAATCCTCACAAACTCCATTTTCCTCCACTCCGGGAGGAATTCATTTGGCCTGGCCTTTTCCTAGCAAATATTTAGCATCCCGTGTGCACATATTTAGAAAGAATTCCTCCCAAATCGCTCAACTGAAAGTGATTTCCCCCGAGGAGGGATGAGAGAACAAACACGTGCCAGCTGTGAGCTGCACTGTTCACTGCACTCCTGGAAGGCACTCGGGAGCCGCAGAGCTGCAAGGAATCGAGGTGGGACACAATTTCCCACCCACACTAAATTAATTTTCACTCTGTTTTCCTATCAGGTTCACTGCTGCAAAAACAGAAGGGATGAGGTTCCGTGGAGGTGGTTTACAAGGTGAGAGAGGATGGCAGGACAAGGTAAAGAAAAGTGCTAAATTCAGCTTTGTTGTTTGATGTTCATCTTTGCTCCGTTTCAAAACTTTTCATAGCAGTGGCTTTGTAGGAGAATTTCTGGTTATGGCTGTGAAAATATTACTGCTGCCTTTTTTATCCCTACTTTGTGAGAGTTTAGGTGATCTCAGACAACATTGGCTGCAATCTTTTCATCTCAACAGATTCACTGCGGGAAAGCTACTGGCACAAAACTGATTTCTATGTTTCAGTAAATATTATATAAATTTAAATGAAAAAAACCACTGGATCTTCTGGGAATTTATACTTCTGGATTTTTTTTTTTGTCTTATCTTGGAATGCTGACAGTTCACTGATATTACTTCCACTTTTTTGTTTTCATACGGACATATCGTGAAATCAATCACAAATAAAATTTTTGTTGCAGATGATGATTTGGGACAAATCATGAGGTTGGATTAAAATATTGGCTTATTGTAAATCAAAATTACAATGAAACTAATTCAGAATTGGAAATAGCATGGATTATTATAGAAACAGTAAGAAAACCTTGTTTAAAAAAAAAATTGAAACTCCAAAATGCCTAATTTACTACAAGAAAGAATTTCAGAAATTATTTCATAGGAATACAGGAGAAAATAATGAAATGTCAATGCTCCCTATGAAAACGACATGCTGAAATCATCCATCTCTCCCTTAATGCATGATAACAAGGGAGGGAAGATGCACGTTAGGGCACTGGCCTGGAATATAGAACATTTCTGTTCAAGTTCCCAAACGGACAGAGGTTTCTGGTTAGACTGTGGGCTTTTGTGTGTCTCAGTGACTGAAGTGGTGAAATGCAGTAAGGAAAAACCCCATCCGTTCCCTGACACAGTTACTATGATAATAAGGTGGCAGATAAATTCCTTGGATTTCAGCCAGTTCCTTCCAGCCACTCTCACCTGCTCCCAACAGCAAAATGTTTACTGATAATAATTACAGGCTGAGCTCACCAAAGCTGCTTGGGGGATTTGGATGCCCAGGGGAACTGGCAGCTCTGAACATCTCCGCCCATGGGTTTAACTGATCCTCTGATTGATTTCTCCCACCACCCCAACAACACTGCAGGTGCAGGCATGCAGAACAGCAGGAATATTTGCAGGGATAACATCTTGGTGTCAGCAAGGCAGGGAATCCCATTGGGCCAGAGGCTTTACAAGCAGCAGTAAATAAGGACATCCTGTCCAAAACAAACACTCTGCAGTTCTGGTACCCACCTTTGAGTAGGGACAATTCCCCAGCACCACTGAGCAGAATGTATGACATTAGAAAGCACTTCAAGAATCACACAAATCCAAGAGCCTGCTCACTGGACCTTCCTCTGCACCTATGAAAGTAATTTCTTCCTTCTCCTTTCCAAAAATCAAACCTCAATCAAAATTCTCTATGCAGAAATATCCCTTTCTAGGTTATCACCTTCCTAGTGCAGCATCTCCTCCTCCCCAACAACAGAATTGTTGATGTTGCTTTTGTAGCTGGTAAATAAATCAGCTGCTGTCAGGTCAGATAAGATTTTCTATCAGGTGGAGGTACAGACTTTTCTAGTGAAGAGCAGCAGTGTGGGAGAGGAAAGGACTCACAGCACTCTTGTTTGCTGTATTTCTGTTGTATTTGCTATATTCCTATTGAATTTCCTAGAATAAAGGGTTCCCTCATGAATGAGGGAAAGATGCCCAGAGGTCAGGTGGAGAAAGTGTTGCTGTGCCTTGGGTTTTATTCTGACCCTTTAGTCCTCCTTCCCTAAAGACAGAGCAGAATTCTCCTCAGCAGCACAGAAGGGAGGGACTGAGAGGGACCAGCAGCACATTCCCAGCTGAGACAGAGATTTTTCCCTTTCCAGGTGCATGGAACCTGGCTCAAACTTTCAGCAGGCTTTAGCTACCTCAAGATCTGATTTCCTACCAATCCTAAAAGAAAAAAGGAAAGCAGTGCCTCTCAGAGAACGAGAGGGCTCCTGTAACAGTGTCTTTTGGGAGTGTAGCTAAGGCCTTGCAAGATCCCAGTCAGCCTCTCCAAAGAGAAACTGCTTAAGAACTGTTGAGGCAGCAATTGGAGCTCACACATCCACACACGTTACAAGGCTGGCTCAGCAGAGAGGCAGAAGCTCCCAGCCCCAGATCAGTTTCCAGCAAGTGTCTATTCCATGTGCTGAAGGTGAATCCGGAGCCAGAGAGGGAGAAGCTGTGGTTTTTCTCAGTTCTGTAGGGTCTGAGGTGCGTGGGTGGTACAGGGGGCAGGGCAGGGGGCAGGTGACCATAGGGAAGAGAGGAGCAGGACACCAGGCCCCAGAGCCAGTGGGGAAACAGGGAAAGGGGGTACCATGGGGTGGGTGATGGACTTGAGAAACCCAGAGAGAAGACTGCACAATGTCTGCAAGGATCCATGGGGGAGAAGCCCTTTTTTACACCTTTATCTTTAACCTTCAATTTTCCAGGGAAGGGCACTTGGGAATTCCTTTAATGGCACAAGTGACTCCACAGGCTCCAGGTTTATAATCCGATTGGTCTGCGGACAGCTTTCATTGCTGACCCACCGCAGACCCCCCCACGCAGGATCACCTGGATGCCACCTCAGGTGTGATTAACCCTGTGCCCTGAGCACACCACCAGCCTCAAAACAGTTCACCAAAGCCTCTGTCAGACACGAGGCTGAGGGAGTTTTGTGCTGCTCTGTCATACACTCACCCTGCTTTTGTGCCGTGGCTGTCCCAGTTTAATAGAGAGGGAAAGGGCTCTCCCAGTGGAAGATGTTTATTGATCCAATTTCTCTTTTTCCTATTTTTTTGTTTTGAAAGTTTCTTGCTGCAGTCTGAAGCTTTATTCTGTATTTCCTTTCAAGCAGGAGCACCGAATTAACCTGATTTTCAATATGAAAATTGTAGCAGAAATGGCCTCAGCTGCTGTATGGAGGTGAAATGGCTTTGTCGTTGTATCCAGGATTCCTTTGTTCCACTAAGGAAGGAACAACAAGCTTAATTAAATGCATTAGTAATCACAAGGTAGTTAAATATCAATGGGGCATTAAAATAGAGAATGCAACAGAAGCCCATGTAATTGCTGAATTATAAACATAAATGGATGCATCAGAATAAGTAAAGTATTTACTGTTAAAAGGTGACAATTTTCTTCTGGAAAACAGCCCCCCCCTCCCCTCATATTTTTCTGGGGTTTTTCTTCTCATTATGTTTTTTATAGACTTTGGCCACAATGATTTTCAAAGTTCTGGTTTTGAATTATTATTGCTATTAGGCTGTGTTTCATACATCTTATTTCTGAAAACAATCCCTGTTGAAATACCATTTGTTTTGCTCAATATTTTGCAAAATATTTCACCAGACTCTGATTCTGACACCAACCAGCGCAAATATTTTGACATTTTAGGTGATTTTTAGAACAGAGAAGAAAACAATTACTGGCCTGGTATTGACCTCTTCTAGCTACCTGCAAGCCAGCACACCGTGGAAAATGCCAGTCCACACATTGTCCCAAAATGCCCCTTTATCCACGTGTCCACCCTGGTAGAGGACACTTTTCCTCATGAGAGGAGGTGTTTGTCTGCTCTGGGTGTCCCCAGGTAACCCCAGAGAGAACTCTCCATCCTTGGGGTGGATTTGGAGAAGATGGAGTTGGAGCAGTGGTGTAACAGCTCCAGGCCATGAAGAAATCCCATACATCCCCTTTCATTTTTGTGCCCTAAATTACTTATTATCTTTTACTGCTTTTTTTGGTGAATTTGTAATTTACGAGGATTTATTCCCATGTTAAAGTAGTGTATAAATGACACCCTATCAGAAGGGGTTAATAAGGCAAAAGAATGCTTAAAAGAGATGATAAAAGCTACACAACCTGTGGTGATTTCTGATCCATTATCAGCTGATCTAACCATTCATGTTCACTGCCTCTGAAATACCAAACAAACCATGAAATTAAAAATCTCCTGTGCCCTACCTTTTGTACACTAAAGAAATCAAAGGATGCCAACAGGGGCTTAATTCCTCACTGATAAATGAAAATTGCTTTTATTCAAAAATTCTTTTTGAAGGAAAAAATTCCTGTATTTGGTATGAGAAAAAACAAAAAAAAAGGATACCATAGATGTTGTGGTTTAGCTAAAAATATACTGGCTCATGAAAGGTACAAGCTTGGCATTGCTCCATCAAAAGTTAAATATTTTTGTCCCAGGGAGAAAAAAAAAATAAATCTAAGAACATTTTGATCCCAAGGTTAGTTCTAAAGTAGTCTGAAATTTAAGCCATATAATGGCAATAAATTTCCAAGGCTGTAAAGCATCTAAAATGGAAACTTGAAATATGACTACATTTCCCATCACCTGGGTTGTCCAGCCCCTTTTTGACATTGTGGCTTCTCCACTTTCATCAGGCTGCCGAGTTCTGTGTCCAACCTGGGCCAGTCATGAAGAACACACTTCCCTCCTCACGCAGTGTTGTGGTTTCCCTGTATCTCTCTTCATGCAGGAGACCCTTGTGGTGATTTTTGTAGCCAAACATGGCTACAAAATGTGGGGCTGACCTTTACTGAGGTACTTAGGCAGGATGCTCAGGTAAACAAAAATTGCCTTTTTCACACAGAAATCTCCTCGCTGGTATCCTCTTGAATCAAAGCAAATGGAAATTTTTATTTTAAAAAAAATAATTAACGGGGTAAATAATCTGGATCCTTTGTGTAAGGTGCCAACCAATGCAGATTCCCAACATCCATCTCCTGGTGTCCAAACAAAATCAGCTACCAACTAAACCTGCGAGTGCCCCTGACTGCCCTGTAAGCTCCACTTCCCATGCCCCCACTGGTGGCTGAAAGGCAGAGTTTGGTTTGACCACACTCCCTCTAACTCCATCTCACATCTTTGAAAGAGGCAGGACTTGTTAAACTCCTTAATTTCCCGAGTTCTGCTGTTTTTCAGGGCTGCTGCACCACCCTGAGCCTTCAGTTCCATGAGTCTGGGTCACAGGGGCCCACAGGGTTTGATACGCCTGAGTGACAGAGACCTGGCAAGGACAAGGCTTCAGGAACATCAGAGCAAACTGATTTGACTGGGAGGGAGAGGGAACACCACTAAGCTGAGAAAATGCAGGCAAGGAGCTCAGAGTTCGGCAGTACAATAGGCAAGGGCAAAGCAAGCAGAATGGTGAAAATGATGTTGCATAGGTGCCAGGGAAAGAGAACTACCTTGCCCTGGGACAGCCCTTCCCCAGCCCTGCTTGGTGTGTACCTGTGGGGTTTAGCATGAACATTCAGCTCTTCTAAGAGCAGCTTTGGGATCTCCTAAGAAAGTTTCATGATGTCAAAGGTCGCTGAGAGAACTGCTCAGCATTTTCACATCCCTCAAGACCCCACAGCAAAATGCCCACTTGAACTCCAGACAAGAGAAGAAAAGTTACTACAAAATTTAGTGTATTTTTTGATCATCGTGGATGTGCAAATACCATGCAAATTTGTATGAAGACATGGACAATGTCTATCCCAGCTATAATTCCTGCTCCAAGTTCAGGAGATCTGTCATGCTGTCCATTTGACAAGCCTGCAGCTTGCTTGTGAACCAGGATGTGTTTGTGACGTGCTTATGGTTGGAAAGCAAAACCATAAATCCCCTGTGCTGACCAACTCCGCTGAACCCCAAAGCAAGTGGAAATGCAGGCTCTGCACAGAGCCCCACAAAGCTAAGGGCAGTATTTACTTGCATAAAATAATTAATACTGAAACAAACAAAGAAGTCTGGTTCAGCTATGTAGAGTTGAAATATTAATATTGTTGGCAGAGAGAGTACATGAGCCTATTATTTTTCCAAGTGCAGCTGGATACAGTGAAGGCAAAAGCTGATTCAGTAACGAGAAAATCCAGTTCTTTAACTGGATTTTCTGCTGCCTGTAGCCAGACACGCAGATAGTTTATTCCATTCTGCTTCCATAGCTGGAACTGATTTGGTATTAAAACTGCCTAACAGGTTTTTTAAGTATAGGGAAAATGTATTTTAAACCCAGATAATTTCATTTCCAGCAATGAAGGCACCTCTACTGAGCTGAGAACTAGGTGACATCAATGGGAAGAGATTTGACTGTGGGATCTACAGAGAGCAAATTGTGGCATAATTATTCTGAATAAACTTACAACAGTAATGTCAAGAGAGTTTGGATAGAGACCTTCAAACTAAACTGATATCAAACAGAGTAACTCCACATCACTGCCACCACAGACACGATTTTCCATGTACATCTTCCTGCCTGCACTCCTTGCACATAAAACCTTGCAAAAAGTGATCTCTGCAGAGCATCCAAGATATAAGGAATATTCGTCCTTCCATTCCCCTGTTTTTTGATCAATAAATTCCTTTTGAGGAGAGAAAATATCACCTGCAGAAGAAGGAAAAGTAGAAATCTCATTATGCAATCAGTGAAAAAACTCTCGGTCAATGCAGCGGAGCCCTAAAAATTGCATAGAGTTAAATACTGCTCAGCATCTCAGCAAGTGCAAACACTGAATTCATTGGATGAACCCTTTAATTTAAAAAGAATTAATGAAAAACAGGAACTAGCACGACAGTTAGACACGGTTTAGCAGGTTCTCAGAGATTTGAGCCGCATCCTTTAGGTAGGCACTAAACATCAGACAATAACAGCGATGTTTTCTCTTGTGCCCTGTGCTGCAGGCAAAGCACTGGGATTCAATTCCTCCTTCAACCTGTTTCAATTTACATTTCTAGAGACCTCTCCGAGCCACCAAATAAGCCACAATTCCCCAGGGCTCTTGCCCACCAGATGTGGTATCTTGGCTGCTCAGAACGTTCAGGATTGCCCGACATTGGGGTGATGCTCTTTCCCTTGCTGAATATCGAATTACACATAATTACACTGCAGCAGGAGCTCTGCCTTCATTCACACGCACAAACCCCTGCCTACAACTTCATTGCCGGCGAAATGTTCTGTGAAACAATTAAAGCAGGTTTGAACCCAGTGAGACAGAGGAAAGGATTAAACTTCAGTCACTCAAAACATTGGGAGAAGGGCCGTAACGAAAAGCTGCTTTTTAAAGTAATCTCCTACAACCACGAAGATAAATCCTCAAGTAATAACATAATGATCAAAGATGCATTTCATTTTTTGCCCTTTTCTTACAATGGCAGTGAACGAAAGAGGGTTTTTGTCAAAAGTGGAATTTTTTAAATTTGCATAAGCCTGAAGAGTACACAGCTCTTTGACCACAAGGATTTGGCATTTGCTGCTACAGAACAGATTGAAGCTGGCTATGTCTATATCCACTTCCACACACTTTATTTTCATGGTTTGCTGCTGGTCAAAGAGAATGCCCCGCATGGCTGGACCTACAGACTGTCTCTCTATGACCATTTGGGTGTTTGCATTTCAGCAGCAAACGGGACAGGCTGGGAAATCCCCGGGAGCTGAGATCCACCCCAGCTGGAAGGTGGAGCTCACAGCCCATGGTCCTGCCACACGTCATTCCTGCTGCTCGCCCTTACTCGGGCTAGGAGCCCACAAAGGAATCTGAGCCAGTTTTAAGTCTCAGTAAACAACACAAAATGGCCATATGCTGCTTTGAGAGGGACAAAGAGGATCTGTGGCCGCTGCTGTTTGAATGCAGGCCACCTCCATCCCTCATTTCCACCGTGACAGAGAGGTAAATGGAGTTCCTCCCTCCCTCGCACGGGGAAATATAAAGCAGAAGATTACAGTTATTACAGCTGCCTCTTGTTTGAAACAAAGTTCAAAGGCTTGTCTTCTTTAATCAATCTTCCTGCAGAATAATAGGGCTGCAAATTTCACTTTCATGGAACTAAAGCACTCGGGCTGAATCAGTTTTTCCCCTCTGTTCTCGCTTCTCAGAGCAGAGCAGGGATGAAGGAGCTCAGACGGGGAAGGTAACTGAGCTGCCGACAGCAGCCACAGCTCGTTCTCCGAGGAAAGCAAAAGGCAGGAAGGTAATAAAACATCTTGGCTCCAATACCGTGTGCTGGCGAAGCACTTCGGGCAGTCAGATATAATGAATATTCAGCAATCTCTGGCTATTGTGGTAAAGCAAAGTGCCTCTGTCAGGGGAGTCGTTTCTGGGGCTGAGGTGAGAAAATAATAGATTTCCACTTGGCAGAGGTAGCCACAGACACGTTAACTCAGAGCCCACGGATCTCCCTGGGTAGGTCTGGCTGGAGATTATGAATAAGTCCATTAATGAGCCTGTTTCCACTGCAACAGAATGGGGAGGGAGCTTTCAGCAAGTGTGTTGCAAGTAACCCTTGGAGTTAAACTTTCAAGCGAAAAAGAAAAAAATTTAAATAAAAAGTAAGATAAAAAGGATAGGAACGTTCACGAAAATCAGAGTAAGAGGAGAGACTCACCCAAATATATTGTGCTATTGAACAGCATCCACAAGCATGCACAGAAATACCTTTTTTTTCCCAAAAAATGCAGTCACAGGCACCAAAGAGCTCACAAACACACAAACAAAATGATAGATTCAGAAGCATTGCTGGAATGAAGGCATCTAAAATGCATAATTGCTTTCACCATCTTTATAATAGTCCAGACATAATTTAGTCTGGATTTCTTCCAGTTCAGATTCACTAATGATACCATGGACTTTAAATGACCCCTCAAACACCAAGAATAATGGATAGCACGAGTCCAAATCAAAAGGAACAACTTGAAAAATGTGTTAAATTTAAGGGCATATTGTAACAATCTTGGTCATTTGCGGCAGTTTTAAAAAAACCACACAAACATAACAAAACACCAGCAAAAACAAACACCTCTACAAATGTTAAGAACCAAATTTATTCTTTTGGTTGTCATGATTTAATCCTCCACACTCATTTTATCCTTATTTTTATCAGGTAGGCAAGTGCCACCCCCCCAAAAAAAAGTACTTGCATAGCTGTGAATGCCCCAAAGCACACAGTGATGGCTCATATGTGAATGGAGACTGAAGAGAATCTGTTTATCTGTCTCTGATGGGCTGCAGTAGGAACTTGATTAGAAAATTACAACTGACACAGCGTTTGGCAGAAGTTTCTAGCTCAGGGTCCTGTCTCTAACAGCCAAAGCAGACAAGATGTATCTAATTCTACAGAAAATCAAAATGTTTAGAGCTCAACAACCTTTTCCTCCCCTACACAATCACATCATCAGTGTAGATTCCCTGTCTTCCCCCTCTGTCCCTGATTCCTTTTCATGGTGACCCCGTGGCAGCTTTGCCTGTGCCACTGAAAGGCTCCTGGTGTTGGATCACGCTCTCTCATTTCTGGATCCCTGTCCTGAGCTACAAAACCTGTGTTCTCCAGAGGCTGACAAGCCCATTTGCTATATGACATCTCCTCTCTGGATGCTTGGCTCAGTAGGTGCAAGAGCAAAAATTAAAGTTGTCTGATAACATTCATCTCTGCTGAAGTTCAGCACCCAATTTCTCTACTAGTCTGTGAAACCATCTCATAACGTGAGAGTTCCAGCCTTGCTTGTTTTGCACTGAGTTTTTTCCTGCTCTTCTTTTCTTTCTGTATAAATGAGCTCTTAACCCCATTTTCCCTGAAGGAAATAGAAGAAAGCACCGAGTCATGCTCTGCTTTCCTAGAGAAAGACATTTTCTGCATTATTCTCCTGTCAGTTTTCAAGCTTTGCACAGGAACTGGACCAACATAAACGATCCTTTCATCAGCTCAGGTACATCCCCAGAGGCTGGGCTATTTCTAGAGTTAAAGATAGCTATTATCAATAAGAAACTTGTCTCCCTTCCCCCTCACTGTACTCTCAGAGCATATCTGGAAACAGCTCAGTGCTGCAGAGAGACATGACTTTGGAGAGTAAACTGATTAGAGGCAAAAGGGGTTTTGTGTTAAATCAAGGTTGGAGGGGAGGGAGAGGGTGGAGGCAGCTGTGGGATTCTCCTGGGACCACAGAGAGGGACATGTGAGCCAGTGCTGCACCCAGCCCTGCAGGTGTGCCTCTGCAGAGTGCCAGGTGAGCTCCACCATGCAGCAGCCCACCCTGCCCAGCAGCTCCCTGCAGCACAGACACGTCTTCAAACACAAAGATGTGTCCACCACCACCCAAAGGGGCTCCCATCCAGTCCTTTTAATGCTGAGTGGCTGAGAGGTAGAGACAGAAAGCTTTGGTTTGCTTTTACACTTGCTGAGCTACGAGACACGCTGAGAAAGGAGGAGTGCACTGCCAGCCAAGGTGCTGGACTAATACTGGGGCTCAACAATGCCCATCTCTCCAACCTGGGAGTATCAGGGATGTGCAAAGAATGGGATGTTCTCTGTCCCAGCACCACCTGGGTAGCACAGAGACTGTTCCACAGAAGCCTCAGCAGATCAGTGTGATATCTGGCGAGAAGTTATCCCTATCCCCTCCAGACATTCCATTGTGGGTGGCATTCCTGCCTGCGGCAGGGGGGTTGGAACTGGGTGATCCTTTAGGTCCCTTTCCAACCCAAACCATTCTGTGAAACACTCGAGCATCCAAGCACTGAGCAGAGCAGAAAAGAGCTGAGCAGGAGCATGACATTTACCATTTTAGCAATGTAAAAAGGGAAATTGTTCACCGCCTCTCACAGCACTCAAGTGACATCAAATGGACTGGCAAGCGGCAGGCTCAAAGCAGACCAGAAGAGAAGCTTCACACAGCACTTCGTTAAGCTGTGGAACTGCTTGTCACAGGAGGTTCAGGATCCCAAATACTTACCAGGATTCAGAAAGCACTAGGAGAAGTTCAGGGGAGAAAAATTCCATCAAGACAAAGATATTAAGTGTGGTTTGAGCAGCTGCTGAGCTGCAAACTGCTGGAAACCCTTGCCTTGTTCTTCCACCTCTCCCACGAGCATCCACTTGTGATACTGTTGGAGACCAGCATTTCACAGCTGGACCTTTGGCTCAGAACAGCTGCTGGAGGATCCAAGGAACAGAAAGCACCAGAGCTCTGCAGGGGGGTTTGGGGCAATCTCAGAGCAGCTGAGAGGCAGAGCCGGCAGAGCTTTCAAACTGCCCTGCCCAGGCTGCCGTGGGACCAAGGAGATCCGAACTTGTTGGAATTAAATCTGCAAGGGTTGGTTAGAAACCCTCACAGAAGGACAGTGTGAGTTAGATTTGCAAGATGAAGAGTACAACTGCACGCTGAGGGAGGCGTGGGAGTAGGGGAACAACACCAGATTAACTTTTTATTATGTTTGTTTTAAATACATTTTAGGCGTACACTGCTAAACTCAAAAAGACTGAAACAAAAGTAAGATAATTATACTCTGATCAATAACTTATATTGAAAAAAAAGAAAATGTCCATTTTAAAGCCAGCTGTGGATCTCCACAGAGATGCTTACACTTTTTTGAGGAAAGTATTTTGAGTTTGTGCTGTTTCCAAAGTCCGGGCCACATCCTGGCGCGGAGGAGCCTCAAATCTCTCTGATGTTTCCGCTCTGCTCGGGGAGTTTGGAATTGCCAGCCCCAGCAAACACACGGCTCAGGCTCAGAGGTGACCACCTGCGGCTCAGGCACACATCTCCTGCCACTTGAAAGCCGCACACCAAAAGGCCTCTTTCAAAGAAACCCCTCAGGCTGCTGCGTTTGAAGAGGCAGAGACAAAAGCTTTGGCAACCAGTGCTTGCGGAGCCTCTCCCGGGCAGGCGACTAAGGGTAGATTTCCCTGGGGAACCGGGTTTTTTCTCCCTTCTGCACTAGTTTCTGCAAAGGACAACTTTGCTGGCAGCTCCGCCAGGACTCCTCAGCTGGGGCAGATGAAGCTGGAACTCCTGTTCCCTGTTTTGGGAGGCTTTGCCCCCTCTCTTTGCTGCCCCAGACCAGGGCAGTTACCGCAGGGCACTAAAACCTCAAATCCTCCCTGGAAAGCCTTGTGGTATCCAAGAGCAGCTGTGGCTGCGGCTTGGGGGTCACTTCCACACTTGGCTCCTTTTCACTGAGGTGCCCAGCTCTGACCTCTGCCAGCCTGCGAATGGTGCCCAGAGCTGCTGGATCTGCATGATCCAAGGAAGATAAATATCCACCTCACCAGGTGCAACCTAAATGTCAGCACACAGATGTGTCCGGGCATCTCACCTCTCATCTGTCACTCCCAAATCCCTTTAAACCATCTCCCCCACAGCGTTTCTGGTCCACAGACAGCCTGCAAGCACAGCACAGGCTCTTTATGGGAGGAAACAGCGTTGTGATCTTATTCTCTCGTTGGTGTAAATGTCACATCTCGACTCGAGTAATTACAAATAATTGGCTTTGAACAGGCCACGTTTCCTCTCTCAGCCCCTGCTTGTACCACACTCCATCCTGTTTGGGCCCTAATTACAGAGAATAACAAATCCAGCTAGAGGTGCTTTTCTGAAGAGCAATTTGGTCTGACTTGTCCCAGCACTAATGAGTTTGTTAATAGAGGGATTTTCCCTCTCCCTCCCCCCTTCTAATCTGTTTCCTTAAATAGCACCACACACACGGGTAGCAATCCCCTGGCACAGCAGGTGATGCCTCTCCCTGACCCATATTCTCCTCTCCTCCGAGGCAAAGACAAGCAAAATATTGCACCTCCCAACCTTCTTCTTCTTTCAAAGGAGGTAAAAAGCAAGCGTGATTAATAACTCTTCGTTAACGAGCATCAGGAGGATCACCCACTTCACAAGCGTGGAGGCAGAAATGCTGGGCTATTCCAGCCTGCCTGGTCACAACCAGCACTGGGGCCTGGAAAATCAATGTAGCTGCTGGTCGAAATAGGAAAAAACAAACAAACAAAATAACAAACAAAAAAACCACTCACAAAAATCTGATCAAGAAATCACTTTTTTTTCCTTTTCCTTTTTTTTTTTCACCAAAACAAAACTTTAAAGCATCTCATTTCCTGCCCCAATGAAACCTTTCAAGTGCCCTACAGAAAATATGTTCTACCTCAGTCTCTCCTGAGAGAAGCAAAGGACAGGAAAGAGTAGATGTTCTCAAAAGATCAGCAGCTTCTGCCTGTCCCTTGTTCAATAAAAGCCCTTCCAGGAAAGGGAAATGCAGATTTACTTTCCCTCTATCTGGAGAAAAAAAAAGAGTTGTATCTTGACTCCTAAGCAAACATTTCCTAACAACAAGGACTTTGTCAGTGACTTTTTGAAAAATCTCACCCCCCGTATTTGTCCCCAGCAAATTTAAACAGCATTTGCAGGGACAGATACCAAACTTCAGGTACTATTAACCCAAACCTAAGAAGAATCCTATTTCATGGTACTGAAGGGAAATGACTACACGGATGGCTTTGCCTACACCATCTCTGCAAAGTGAACACCAGACCCTGGAATTCCAAAACCCATTTTCTATTAAAAAAAAAAGTATTTTGTATCTTTCATCTTACAGTTGGAAGTCTTGTCAGACACAATTCTGTAAGTTCAACCCAAATTCATGAACAGTTCCAGTTCCCCTCAGCTCAGAACATTCCTGGAGTATTTTCATGCCTGTTCTGGATGTGGAGACATGTCATAGGTCTGTAGGTATTTCCGGTTTTGGATCATTTACAGTCTGAATTTGACCTAAAGCAGCAAGGAGAGAAGATCCTTGATTTGATGTCTGGGGTACAGAGAGGTGCCAGTGATTCTGAAGATTCCAGTTCTGACTTCAAGCTCTGCATTTTTCCCCCCCTAAGTCCCTTATTTGACAAAACTATTTTCTTATATCTCTCTGCAGCCCATTTATTATCCTCTCTATTAATAAGCCCTCCTTCCCTGATGGATCACTGCAATTTATCATTAAATTAGAAGATGAAATGGGTCTTTTTTTCTTTAAACAAGGAGATTAACTACTATCAACAGGCAATTACTTCATTATAAAACTCCATCTTCCTCACCAAATACAGGAGTCTCTCTGTTGGGAACGACCCTAAAGGTGATGCAAGGAGGGAGGCTCAATCAGAGAGGTGACATCCTGCAATATGAATATATGGATCAACCTAAAAATGACTGTGGAAGACAATGCATGACACTATGACCATGATTCACCGTGGAGTTTTCTAATTGTACAACTATGAAAAGAAAAATGTTTAACTTGAACGTAGATGAGACTGCCAGGAACTGATAGGACAAAGCACAGTCTAGACAACAAAACCCATCTGTGCCTGCATAGCCCAGGGATTAACCACACCCCAAAAGGTCACTCAGGAGAATTCTGCTAAATATGAAGCAACCTTCTGCTGGAAACCCATGCCTGCCTCTCACATCCTGTTGTCTCTGCAGGTCCTGGGAGCTGTCTCTCACCTGCTCGAGTTGTGGCACCAAGTCCCTCACCTGCTCGAGTTCAGCACCATCACAAACACAGAATGTACCCCCAGCTCCTCTGTGGCCAGGAAACCAGGTTTGAGCCTTGTGAGCTCCTCCGCATCATTTCAACCCCTGAACACGTCTGTCTGTGAGATTAAAACCCCATTTCCTGTGATGGCTTGGATTTGAACAGCTGTATGAGGGGAGTGGCAAAGCCTCGGTGTTTCCTGAGGTCTCTTTCTGTCCCTCGAGTGGTGCCAGCAAGAGGCAGATCGAGATGTGAGAGGGATGGAGGCCCAGCACACCCTGTGCTCCTCTCCAGGAAACCACTCCACTGCAAGAGCCGCCCTTGGCTGGTGGCTTCTGCTGCAAAAGTCAGCCTTGGGAAGGTGTAACAAAAGTCAGTCAGCACTAGGCACCACAGAAAACAAAAAAATCCACTATCATTCCCTAACAATCTCCAGATCCAATTCCTTCACACACCTGGTGATTTGATTGCTATCTCCAGAATTACAAAAGTTATTTGATTTTATTCTTGGATGCTAAGGAGATAATCTGTCTTCTGCCCTCACAGGTCTGGCAGTACAGAGAGAAGATGGAATTAGGATTTTATGCCACTGTCACCATTTGTCTGTGATGAACTTTCTCCTGTAAGGAACAGGGGTTTATCAAGGCAGAGGCAGCCCTGCCAAGCATCCTTCCTCCATGTCAATGTGCTCCTCTCTCCAGATGTGATCTCTTCTGGAGCAGCACACTCTGCCTGGGCTATTCACAGGCCCGTGGCAGCTTTCTGCATTGAAGGAATCTATTAATTCCAAGTAGGGGCTCATTCTCAAAAGCGCTGCTGATGAAATAGGACTGATAAAATGGAGGTAATTTAAAGGTCAGATGAAATCCACCTCATGTTCGTCCCGCTTGTAATGGAACATCACCAAGAAGCTTCATCACCAAAGGGCATTTATATGTATTTTTATTTTTTTAAGAGACATTTCTTATCTGTAACAGAGACTCTAAACATCTGATAAGAAAACCTCCCACATTAATCTAACCAACAGCTGGCATCCTCCTGCCTGCCTGGGTGTCCCTTTCTGGAAATTAAATCTCCTATCATCTTTTTATCACACTTTGGAGGGAAGAAACGGGAGCCAAATGCGGCGCCCGGATGAGCAGCAGCAGCAAGAGCTGGAGCTGATAGAGCTGCATTAATTCAGGCCTGCGAGACAAGTCACTGCTGCCCTCAGAACATCCCTCCCCCTTTGCTCTCTGCCCACAGTGCCCACTTACAAATTTTGGAGGTGAATTTCTCTGAGAGGGGGAGGGTCCCTTTCCTTGGCTGGGCTGTGGGTGTTGAGACACTGCAGACCCCGGGCCAGCAGGGATTTCTGTGCAATGAACTCCAGTCCACATTTCCCCATCTTTACACACCCTGCCTGAATGCAGCCATGGCCAATGGGTGCATTGGGGGTGCACAGAGGAACAGGGTTTTCTGCAACGTGTGGAACTTCTTTGCTGGCAGCAGAATTCAACTGGTAGTTGCTACAGAAAAACCTTCCTTCACTGATAGAAGGAACAGAGCTCATCTGGCTGCTCTGTTTCCTAGTGCAGCAAAAAAAAACCCTCTTGCAATGGGATCTCTCCTTCCCTCCAGTCTATTCTCTGCCTCCATCCTTCACATGCTCCTCCCCCAATCTCTATAATTGATATTAAACGTTACAGTTTTGTCCTATTAACACACATTGGCCTTTCCAGAGGCAGATTAAAGAGTTTCCACTGGGGATTTCTTCTCTCCTTTACAACTTGCCTCCTCTGATCAGTGCTGTGTATGTCTCTCACTAGCTCCTAAGGGGAAAGGAGGGGGAGGGAAAGAGAAGACAAACACTTATTAGCAACTCCTTTGAAGAGCTGGAGATTGGGAATTAAACTGATTATTAACTCCCACCATACCAACAAGGCAAGTTCCCCTTTTCTCCCTCCTTCTGCTCCTCCTCTGGGAATGGTAATTGGTAACCACACAAGTCGTGTGCATAAAGTTTCACCTAAATCATTTACTGGGCTGCATAAACCAACAGACTCTCTTCATTTCTTTGAGGAAAGGGGCTTTTTGGTGCTCAGTGGTAAACACAGGCACATAAAATGGACATAGACACGTAGACTTACATAGGCATGCAAGTGTGAGGTGCTGGCACATCCCCAGTTGCATGACCCTTCCAGTTTGGTGCTTGGAACAGGAAAGAAACACAAGTGTTGGCCCTGAGGCAGCTGCAGCTCCCTTCCCAAATGGGTCCTCATTGATATTTTAGTCCTGAGTCCTTAAGGGGCACACAGGGACAGACCTGACTCATCAGACTTGTGACACTTGCACTCACCATCACCAGGGCTGGCAGAAGTACCACACTCACAGCGCCACACACAAACACAGCCACCACCACAGCCAAACTTCTCCAAGCCTCACTCTGACTCTTCAGCAACACAGGGCCAAGAGAGGAAGAGGTGTTCAAAATCTTTGGGCACCTCCAAATTTGGGAATCTGTCAAATACACTCCACACCTTCACCACGTGTGCCTTTCCCAGAGATTCTTCATCCCCAGTTCCATGTTTCAGGCTGCCCAGCTGATGCCACTGAGGGCTTTGGACATGAAGTCAAACATCTTTGAGCCTGTCAAGCCAAGTGAAAATGAGCACGAAAGTTATCTCGCTTATTAAAACATTTCATAAGTAAATGGCTGTTTCTGGGGCTGTGGTGGTAAGTGGATAACTGAGTTTAGTCACAACAACACCAAGAAAGCCAGAGACAATTCACTGTGACAGCTCACCGTCCTAATTAAGAAACAGTAGCATAATGAGATGTACAATCTATTAAATAAGATGCGTGTTTACAGTGAATAAGCCGTTTATAATCAAGTTGCATTTATTTAGTGTACAGCAAGCCTCTTATAAAATCTGAATTAAATGCAGAACTACCTGTAGACACTTGGCATTTATTTAAAATGTTTCACGATGCAGTAGCTTTTCCAGAAAAGGGAACTTAATCAGTCCCTGGAGCTTTCCCTTCCTGTGCTAGGACAAGGCAGGAGCAGCTGTATTGATTTCTAGCATCCAGCACTGCCACGTGAGCCACTTTATTGGGCCAACAAACTGTTTAACAGACAAGGTCCCAGAGGGCCCAGGTTTTATCCAGGAGTATAGGCACACCCTCTGTGGAGAGCTGGTGTGATGTTCACTGGAATTTCTTAGACAATAAATACATCATCCAGGGCCAGGAGCAGAGCCTGAGTGTGTGACTGCCCAGTGTAACACCCCGTTTCATGTAGTACTTTGTCACCTTCTGTTATGGCAATTTCACACTGGGTTCCTCCAGCATTCCACCAAAATAGTGCAGACTTTTTGAGGAAAATGTTAAAAAAGCATCCTGCGTATAATTTCTATTGGCACTAACCTGTTCCCAGCAATTTTGAGTGAAGAGGCAGATCCAGAGGGTTGGGAGATGTCTCTCTCTTACACTTCCCAGTGAGACCTGTCCACCTTCAGCCAAGCTGTGGGTCCTTGGAAAGCCCCAGTTCCCATAAGTTCATAGAAGTGCTCAGAAATTTCTTCTCCCCTACAACTGGACAACTGCTTGAGCACATCCTTGGGAGAGCAAAGACTACCCCAGCTGTAATCGACACAGTCTTTAAGTTCTCATATCCAAGATTTTGGAGCTTTTTGGAATGCTGAGACTTGTAAGAGACCTTTCCAGGGTTCCCTGGGTTTTTGAGGAACATCAGCTAAATGAGAAGTGGCCCAGCTCCAGGACCTGGAGATTATCTGAATGTGGGATAAAGATAAAATAATCACCCTGGCAGTTGACTTCTGGAAGCCCTGAAGTGGTTCAAATCTCAATGTCAGTTCCTTATCCAAAGAGTTGCCCAGAGGAATTCAATAAGTTGGACAGAGCTTCAATTCACAGACTTTATATATCCATGAAGTTTTTCTAAAGAGATGGTTGTCACTTTTATGTGGGAGAAAGAGACTTTGGAAGTTCTTTGATATTCCTGGGAATGAATGTGAATATCCTCAAGGCAGGACGTGGCACAGCTCAGATTTGGAGGCCCTTTCCCTGTGAGTCTCCAGAAAACAGCTTGGAGGTACAAAAATATATGCATATATTTGTGTGTATATATATATATTTCTATATATACAAATGTAGGTTTATATATATGTTATAATACTTTGGTGATTCCTTCACAGATAATTCAGCCACCTCTCAAATACCAAGAGAAGTACATCAGAATAGCTCATGCCTATGCAATAAAGCTCTTCAAAATTTATTTTAGTAACCAGGCTCTGGCTTTTTGATAGTTTTTCCACTTAAAATTCTATGAGTTCAAAGAGTGCAATATCAGAAATATCTCCAGCGTTTTTGTCCACACAGGAGTCAGGTGATTGTCTCCAAAGTTCTGCCTAATATTGAATTAAACTGCTTCAAACCAAGGCTACTCCCTCCTTTTCTCTCCCTATCACAGCCCACAACGTCAAACAAAATTCTCTACCAGTTGAAAGGAATGCTTTTCCCACATCTGGGAGGAGAATGGCAGATTTATTTCCATGAGGAGAAGTCTCCCCTAGACCTGATGACCTGACATGAAGGGTTAAAGAGCTGAGTTATATTTGCACTCCAATGTGCGAGCAGAAATGTGCAGGGACAGGTTTTGGTGTCTGCTACATTCAGACAGTGAGCCAAAGGACAGCACGGCATCACGAGCTCCCCCAGCCCCCTCTGAAAGCTGCCCACTCCTTTGATTTACAGCTTTTTGTTTCCAGACAGCAGCTTCACAGACTCGGTAATCAGGCAGCAAATGCAAAGTGAGGCCAGTCTGGTCATAGGCATGGAGATTTAATGAGAGGATTGTGATTCCCATGTCTCAGCCAAGCTGTTCCTCACCCCCGGTGTTTCCATGTCTTCCCTGAAATCTAACAAAGCCTTTTTCTCTTTGCACAGACTACATAAATCATTTCTGTTCAGTTCAATTGCCTTGGCAGAGAAGTATTTTCATGGGGAGGGAAAGCTATAGAAGACAAAAATGCCAATGTGGTGCAACGTGATGAACAGACTAGAGTTTCTTTTTTGTGATTTGTCCAAAGGAAAAATTCGTGGTAACACTGATTTTTTACTACAAAGAATTGTACTGATGCTTGTGGGGAAAAAAAAAATCAGAGCTGATTTATTTTTGCCCAAAACCAAAAAAAATAAATCCCTTCTGTTTACACCCTGACTTTTTTGCATTCATTCCTTTCAATAAATACAGGCCACTGATGCTTGCAGGGATTTGCAAAAGCTTTGCAACGTTGGGCTTGGCATATAAAGACAGCAACAGAGCAATGCTGAAAAACTTGCAAAGAGTAGCAGTCTGGCTTTGTGTCAGCTGAAGTGTAGGCACAGAAGGTCTCTGCCTGGAGAGTCGCTAGAACCCATCATCATTTTAACATTTTGAAGAGGGAAGAGAATTTTGACTCTGGCAGAAAAAGCGATCTTGCAGTTAGAGCAGAAAGAATTGTGATCTAAGATTCTCCAACGTGCACCTGTCAGAATACTCACTGTGCAAGAGGAAGTTAATCATTAGCATCCAGGAAAATCAAGGAATTCCGTTCATTGATGGTGGCAGTCGTTTAGAGGAGGAGCTCTATCGAGTGCTGTGATCAAGCAGGGCTTGATCACAGAGGAGCATCCCCTCCATTCACATCTGGCAGGGGATAAGTCAGTGTTGAGAGCTGCCAAACTCCCTTTGCTGGGCCCGACGAGTGGCCCGTGCTAATCCCCTTCTCCAGCTGCTGAATCAGACAAAACGTTGGAATCAGAGCTCACTGAACAAACTTTGCAGCCCCCCTGGGGGTGGCAGGGAGGGGAATTTTGTCCAAGCCCTGGGCAAACACTGAGTTGAGGGAGGGCATGAAAGAGGCCTTGTACCTGTCACAGGGTTTAGCTCAGCAAGCTGCAAAGAAATAGGCAGCCCAAGGCAATAACAAGCCACTTGGCAAATGCGTTAAATTCTCTGTTCTCTGTCTTTCACCTGAGGCAGGAGAGTCGGCACCTGAGGCAAGGATTTTAGGAGAGGTAAGCTCTCGATTCACACAGCCCGGCTGAGATTTCCAAATGGTACCTTTCGCTTCCCTCTAGGACTTTCAGAAATAGTTATCAGGAAATCTAGTGCAGAGTGCCCTTACCAACCCAGCCCTACGCCAGCGCTCTCTGCCTAAAATACAGGGGCAAAAGCAAGATGCTTTTGTGAAAACCAAACCAGTAACCCAAGTCAGTGACGCTCAGGGAAATTTCTGCAAGTCCACACGGCCGGCGTTTTAAACAATAAAACAAAATAAAGCTGGGTAATAAATCCTTCACCAAATGACCTCTCAAAATCCCCCCTTACCCCACTAGGGAGGGCAGGACTGGTGTGGATGGCAATGAAATGGCCAAAGCTGCCACCCCCACGTGGGAAAATAACTCACTTGGACACATCAAGAGGACTGTGATACTGAAGGAAGAGTGACATTCTACCAGAGGGAAATCCCTACTGGTAGGTGACACCTCAGCAGTGCTATCAACCCTGGAGGAACCTCGGATGGGTGAAAAGCCTTTCTTCTGCTAAAGCCGTGTGAATCCCAGCCTGTTATCAACACTTTCAGCAACTGAGATCCTGAACAAGAGCTATTCCATACCTTTCCCTCAAAGCCAAAAAGCTTCACTAAAACGGATGGAGGATCAACCCCTTTGCAATGTTTAAAAGAGGAGGGATCTTGCAAGGATCCTTTTTATCCTTTAGATGTCTGACATGCAAATATTTCCATTGCCAGAACCTTAAAAAATAATAATAATCAAAAAATGCAGATTATTTCTTTCACTCCAGAAGATAAATTTTGCTGCTTGGTCCTGTGAGTGATTTGGGGCATGTAAGAGGATGCTCCTGTATCTAAACATTTGGACGCTGAGGGGGCACTGCAGCATCACTGGTTGTTTCTCAATTTCCTTTCCAAGTCTGTCATTTGCAATCAAACTTTTCCTTTAAAGGGTTCCACTTCTGGTGTTTCCCACATACGCTCTATTCAATTCAATGTAAGTATTTGTTTCCATTTATTTCCCTCTTTATCCTCCTATATATACAATTTTTTGGGGGGAGGCGTGGGCTTTTGTTAACTGGGTGATTATTATTTTGCTTGTTTTTATTCCAAGACAACAGGAATGAAGAGGGTAATTTGAATAGCTCTAGGTCTGCCCTGTATCCTCCTATACCTCTGCAAAACCTGGTGCCTGCTTACACCAAAATAAAGAGAGGGCTTCTTTCATTTAAAAGCAAGGTAAAGGGTAGAAAAGTTCAATTTCCCACAGCACTTGAGGGCAGCTAAGGCAGGAGCAATGGGCTTCACAACACCAAAAGCTAAGAGAATATTTTCAGCAACTGCAGGATGCTCAACACCCAGCAACTTCTGACAAGACTGGCCATGAAAGTGGCTTTGGCTTCTTTTTCACTCACACAGTAATGTAACCAAAAATTTTTTGTTGGTCAAGATTTTTGAAAGAAACAGTACTTCTGGATTTTCAGGAATTGCCTGGTAATTGTTCTGTACAGCTCAGAAATGATTAACCTAAATCCTGCAAGTTTCTAGTGGGAGTGTAATCTTATTTTAGGCTTGCCCTGTAACTCTAGCAGTGTGATTTCTGTTGGGCTACGAGGTCCTTTCTTACTGCAAGGCACTACATAAATTGTAACCGTGACAAGGCTGTGCTGCTCAGCAGGACTAGTCACAGCCCAAGTGTCACCGTGTGACATACGACACACGGAAATTTATTAATAACTCAGCACTCCTAGGGGGAAACAACCATCCATTCTTTTTTATTTCCTCCTCCTCGGGGATTTTGCTGCCCTACCCTGGGCATGGGAGGACAAACACACATTCAAACCGTGTTGCACTCGAGCGAGATCTCTGCTCGGCTGCCTGCGAACTTTTAGTGTGTCGTGAAGTCATCCCAGCCCAGGGCTCCACTTCCCTTCCAGAGTCTGTGATCACAGCCTGGATGCCACCAGGCCCATGGGCCCCATGTTTTCGATGGTGAGAAATCAGTTCCTACCCTACTTGTCAAGAAATGAAGTGCCCAGGAGTGGGAAGGTCGAGGACAGTCCATGGAACTGCTCTGTCTGCAGAGGAAGTTGTGGGGAACAACCTCAAATATAGTTGGACTTGTAATTTTAAAAACATGTGGGGTAATAGGCTGCCAAACAGTGATGTTTGTTCTGAATTTCAGTCAAAAATATCAATCACCTACACCATAAATCCCTCACCTCCATCCCTCGTAGCCTTCCAGTCTTGAGCTGCTGCATTTCCCATGCAAGACCAGTGGTTGTTTTCCAAAGAGCCAATGCATATCAAAAGAGAATTTATCAAACTTTTCATCAGTGTTCAATTCTAAAATTATTTTTCGACTATGGATACTTCCAAAAGTAGTGGAAGATGGACCTTTACATTAGTTCCAGTGAACTCTTTCATCTGTACATCTTTTAAGTAAAAAATAATTTTCTGCACCTTATAAATTATGAAGTTGTTGCAGAAACACTTTATGGTGTTATTTTACCAGCAACTACTTTCTTTAAAAAAAAAAAAGAATCCCAAGTTCTCAAGTTTCTAAGAAAATTGTATTTACTTGAACCATCTTGCATAGAAATAGCTTACTCGACATGGAAATTAGCTGAATAGGAAATTACTTTATGGAACCTTCTGTAAAATTCTGTGAACTTAACTCTAATTTAAAATTTGTTTTTCATTTGTTCAGTGTCAAAAAGGCAAGTAGTGCTGCTGTAGCAATTTGAATCTCTGCCTTGGGAAGCGCAATCCAAGTTCTTGGGGCACTGTTTCCTCATTAGCCGTTCTCCAAAGAACAAACTGACAATAATGGATTTAGTATTCCCAAGATAATGCTGAGTGTACTTTACTGCTGTGCTGGCCACCTCTTCACCAAAAATCCTGTCATTTATCTGGGGAAGGAAGGCAGTGCATGGTCAATGTGAAGGAGTTTATCACCATGATGAATTTTTTATCAGGTTTTGAATTCTAAAAAGCAGGCAGAAGAAATCAGAACTGCTCTACGTGCTATAAAACCCAGAGATGGAAAACAGTCAGGAATGAAATCACCTTGAAGTTGTGAATGAACCTTTGGGTTAATTCTCAGCATAGAGTGCATGGTCACCTCATTACAGAGTGATTTCCAAGGCCTTCTGAGTCCTCCTTGTCTTTAAGCAATTCGATCACCGATCAAAAATAAAATGAGACCTCAGCCTACCAGGAAGAATAGTTTTCTTCACAGAGAAGAATTTCATGTGCATTGTTCAGAGGGAAAGGATCAGGGAGGAGCCACATAAAGGAAACCAGAGAAACAGATATTCCCTGGCTTTTATGAGTCCTCATGCACACCCTTCCCAGCAGATGCCCCCAAGTTTTAGTTCAGTGCTGAAAAACAAATTAAAACCATTATCTTTGTGGTTGCTTATATTGAAGAGAATCCATCACTCACAGCCCAGGGACATGATGAAAAAGAATCTTCCCAGACAATTTCACCTACAAGCGACCCATCTACTTTGAAACTAAAAACAAGAACAAGATGAACATGCAGCAGGTAATTCTAATTTTAAGAGCCTCATTTGACATAGTGATAAGTTATCTTCAACTCCATAATTTGTACAAGTGCCACCAGGGAAAGACGAATACCTTTCAAAACCATTGGGACTCTGCTTGAAAAGCAGCAGACCTGGCAAATGAATCTTTCCTCTAAAAAAATAAATCATGAATCACCGCAGCAAAACCAAGCAGAAAGCTAAAACCTGATCTAAGAGGAAGCCAGGACAGACCCAGGGGGAGAAGCACCTGATGACAAGGGGGACTTAAAGGAACAGTGATAAAATTGACTTCCAGCCACTATTCGATCCCCAGACCTATTTCCAGTTTATCTGCCCTTGACTTCTTGGAGAACAGAACAAAATCTAAATATCTGGCATGGTACAGAACAAATGCAGGAAACTTCATCACAGGCATCTACAGATGAAAGAACATCAGGAACTACAGAACACAGAACCTACAGATGGGCATCAGTGAGGCTGTTTTTGGAGACCCTTCAACAGTAACAGCCAAGCAGACTCTTTGTCCTATGTACACACAGATTTATCTGCTTTTTTGATCTTAAGCACAGCCCTCCTGCTCCCCTGGACCAAGAGAGTGAAAGGACAGCAAGTGGGGACAAGAGGAGACAAGCCCAGATACCTTTGGTGTAAAGATCAAACTTACAAGCAAGGGCAATGCCACAAGAGACATTCCCATCTCCTACAGAGTCCATTTCCATTTCTAAGGGAACAAGAAGGCCGACAGCCTCCACAATTAACCCACAGATGCCAAGAGATGATTCTGCTTCCTGCTCTTTGTACTGCTTCCCAGTAAAAAGAAACAGGGAAGGACCATTTCTTTCCTGCTGTGTGGGTCCTGTTAACACTCAGTCTGGAGCTCCTCCTCTGGTCTGTCAGCACACAGGGGCTGGAAAAGCACAGTGACAGAGGCTCATCCATGTGGGGATAAATGTCAGGAGAGGAGGGACAGCGAGGAGCCAGCAAGCAGCAGGCAGGAAACGCTGCATGGAATCACGTCCCCAGGAATCTCCACGAGGTGAAATCAGAGCCTGTTATTAATCTATCCAGACACCGAGACCCAGGAGCTGGAGTAAATCCGATTAAATTCCCACTGTACCAGTGGCTAGAAGCCAAGCAGGTCTTTCTTTTCTTTTGAGTGGTGACCCAAAGGATACTTCTGTCTGCTTCACTGCATAAACACACTGCTTCAAAACAAAACAAAAACAACAAAAAATAAACAAAAACAGAAGGGAAAAAAAAGCAGAAGATCAAAAATATCAGGTGGATTTTAGTATGGCAGTAAGGTCCTTTGAGATGCAACCCAAAGGGAGGAGGAAAACTTAGTCATTTCCTAGGCTGGAGTGCTGCAATCGTGGTGGAGAAAGCAATCCTCCTCCACCCTTCAGCGTGGGATGGGAAGAGTCCTTGAACAGGTTAAAGACAGCTAAACAGGGGTTAAAAGCGAATCTTTGCCTTGGGGAGTTTTGCAAAGCACAAGACAAGTAAACAAAACAGAACTTAAAGAAGAATAATCCCATTGCAGCGGGACAATAGAGGGGGGAAAAAAATAATCCTGGGTTATTTAGGAGAGCTAAGTTTTTCAATTCTCAGAAGTTGACGAGAAGCCGAGCTGAGTGACACAATGACAAAGTGACCAAGGAGCCCCATCCTCCCCGCCCCGACCGCCAGCTCGGAACCCTGCGAGCACAGCTGGAGCTGTGATAAGAAACTGCTGAATGCTCCTTACCTGCCCTGGCCTTGATGGCTCTGGTGCTTGCCAAAGCTCTTTGAAAAACCAAATGCAAAGAAAAAACCCATCAGACAAAACAAAGAGAAAAAGGAAAAAAAAAATAATAAAGCTAAACAACAAAAGAAACACAACGCAGAGGTGTTCCTTAAAAGCCAACAGCAACACATATCAGCTGCCAGCCGAGCAGATCTTCCACGAGATGGAGATTTAAGGCACGTTTTGCTTGCCCTGTCAAGGGAGACGATTTCAGAGGCTTCTTAAAAAGACAGCAATTCGGGTTAAAAAAAATGAAATAAACCAAAACGTATCAGCGCTTTAAAGGTTAACGGCCTCTGCTGAACAACATGCGTTTATCCAACCACATCCTAGAGTAGTTTTTTCAGCCCCGAGACCAATGAGCACAGCTAAGAGGAGGGCCTTGGGATGGTGGAGAGGCTGAGTTACCCCCTCCCCTCTGCCTTCCCTCTCTCCACCTCCCCCTCATTTTTTTCCCTTCTTTTCTTTTCTTTTTTTTTTTTTCTTTTTAGTTTAGTAAATTAATGCAGCAAGAAACTCTCAAGATCTGGCGAGTCCTAGCAGGGGAGAGAGGGCAGAGGGGAGATGAGATGCATTAGGAGGACACTGAGCCACTTTCTTTCCCAGCACAATGGAAGTCCTTCCCAAGAAACTTCCCCTTCGCTCCCCTCCACTCTAGCCCTGAGCAATGGGACACCTTCCCTACTGCACCAATAACTTATTCGGGAGGAAAATAGCCCGGGAAGGAGGAATCAACAGCAGCCAAACGGCGGGCAGGAAAGCGACACAACCGGGACTGCAGCACGGCTCCACACTGACAAATTCCTGTGGATGTAATTAGGAAGATACGCCGGCCAGCAGCGGAGATTAAACCCCGGGTTGTTGAGGGTCCTCGTCCCCCCCGCTCCCACCTCACCGCCGGCACCCTGATGGCAAACCTACACCCGCTGCGTCCGCCCCTGTCGCCAGCCTGATGTCCGGAGCGACATCCCGCTGAAGGGAGGGTTCCGTGCGGGCAGCCCGGAGCCCCGGCCCCGAGCAGCACTGCAGTGGCGGCGCGGGGGCCCGGCGGAGGAGGGACGAGCGGAGACAGCGGCGGAGCGGAGCGGAGCTGCCCGCGGTGCCGAGCGGAGCTGCCCGCGGTGCCGAGCGGAGCTGCCCGCGGTGCTGAGCGGAGCTGCCCGCGGTGCCGAGCGGAGCTGCCCGCGGTGCTGAGCGGAGCTGCCCGCGGTGCTGAGCGGAGCTGCCCGCGGTGCTGAGCGGGGCGCGCCGGGCGCTGTCCGGGCGCTGAGCGCGGCCGCCCGCCCGCCGCTGGCCGCGGTGCTGAGCGGAACCGCCCGCCCCGTGCCCCGGGGTTGTTTCGCTCTCCCCACCGCTTCTCCCCAAGTGCCCGGGTACTTTATTGGCCAACCCCACCGGCCCACCCCTCACGGAGTNAAAAAAAAAAAAAAAAAAAAAAAAAAAAAGAACAACAACAGCGAGAGCTGGAAAAATGTGCAACGTCAACGCGCTCGGAGTCTACGTGTGGGAGACGATCGTTTTCTTCAGGTAAGGCTGGGCTGTACGCGGGGAGCGCGGCCGGGCTGAGCGCCGTGCCCACCCCAGCTCGGGGCTCATGGCAGCTGTCCCCTGCCCCGAGCTGCCCTTTGCCTGCCTCGGTGCCCCGGGCTTGCTCTCGCACAGCCCCGGGCTCGGGACGCTCCGCGGCTCGGGGAGTTGCTCCGTTTAATTAGCACCGCAATCTCGCTAACCGCAGTGCTGAAAACACCGACCCCGGCTGCTTGCAAAGTGACAGCTAGTGGCGGCTGGCAATGCTGCACTTGAATTTGCCGGGGTAAATATTCCCACCTCGCCCCCTCCCCATCCTCAGATTGCAGGTGAGTTCCGTGGGATGCTTTCAGTGCCTGCCTCTGAGGGCTCACCCTCTATCCTTAACTGGCTGTGCTTAAAATCACCAAAAAGCAAAGATCTCCTTCCTTCCCAAGTTTTTTTTCTTTTGTGTTGTTTTGAATATTCTTTTCTTTGCAGAATCTAAATGAAAGCCAAAGGGGATGGGGGGGAACTTTTTCCAGTTGTGCCCGTTATCACTCAGCTGTATTTTGACTGTGGTTTAGATGTGTTCAGTTTCTCATTCAGGCTAAGATACAAGGAACCGCTTTAGTCTTGAAGAATTGCATCTTGTCCATCTATCCTCGCAGTGCTTTTATTAAATGGACAAAAAGATTGGAGGGTAGAAGCTTCTATATTTCAATGAAAAATGCAGCCTGCTGTAGCAAGTGAGAGACACCAGATATAGGCAATTGCAGAAAATGCCCTGTTTCATGACCTGAACTTGCTCATCAGTCTCAGCCTTCCATTCAGTTGTGTGGCTCTTACTTCTGTCTTTTGCCAAAGTCCCATCTTGTAGTTTAATGTGAAAACACAGACATCATTTGCATAAAATCACTGGCATAATACTTATTATTTTATGAATCGCTGTAGCAGACCTGCCAATACTGGCCAGACCCTGAGCTAGCATTCTCTTTCCTTTTCAACACAGAAGCCTTTCTAGGTATAAAAAATGGAATATCCCCACTTTTTCCTGTAATTTCACAGAAATTCAGAGCCAGCAAGATTGTGTCATGAACTCAAAGCAGTAAATGTTTATGGCAGGTAAAACAAGAGTTCTAGAAATAACTAAAATCACCAATCTCTGAGAAGCAGTGCCCAACAGTCAACACTTCAGAGCCATCCTTTCTCATCTTGGTCACAAGTGAATTGCAGCCCTGCAAGACACAGTGGGATGGGCTGGCAGGGAGCAAATGGATGTGCAATAAACTCCTAGTTCAACAGTGGGGAAGTATTGGGTTAAAAAAAAACAAACAAAACAAACAAGACTAAACAACGCAAACACCAGAAAGCAAAATGAAAATCACACAACTGAAAAAGAAGGAGTATTTCCAGGCTTGCCTTTGCTACGTCCCTGGTACTGAAGCCTCTGCCTGGGTCTCCCCTGAAGTGCCAGAACAGTGAAATTGATGCCCACTCCTCCTGCAGATCCTGCTCACAATTGTGCTTCACACCACAGGTGTGAGCACTGACAGGTTCCCAGCACATCAATCACAGTCGTGGGCATTCAAACCCCTGGTAAACCAGTCACTTCAGATTCTAATGCAAAGGTTTGTAACGTTATAAATTATACACAGACATACGTGGTGTTGCATCACATTGCATCCAAAATTTATTTCTAGAACTTTAGTTTCCCCAAAATCAACATTTAAGAATGTTTGGAAATGTTTTAATTCAGTTACTGAGAAAGGATGAAATCAAATTGGTTTATATACTGCAATCGTTTTTGAAATACATCAAAAAAACCCCACAAAAAAAAAATCAGTAATTCCTGCTCAGAACTGACTCTATGCAATGCTTTTCCTTTTTTTCTCTCCTTTTTTGTGTTATATGTTCAATTTATTACAGGCCAAAAATCTACCAGCCTTTCTAGTCCAGGAATAACTTTGCTATTTCAGTTTCAATAGGAGAAGTTTATTAATTAACAGTCATTCATAAATTTAGTGTGCCAATTACTCCTGCACTCAGTCATACATGATGTTTAACAAACCCAAAGCTGATAATCCATTAATCCATAAGAGAAGTATGCATTGCTTTGAATTACAAAGGGCACCATGCTTTATTGTCAGTCTGTCAAAAATATTCTGGAAAGAGAATCCATTATATGTTAGCACATATAATACACAAATATTAAAAAAAAAACCAAACAGCTAACATTCCAAGGAAAATTATATACAGCCAATATAGAAATTAAGGCTAGATTTATTGCTTCACAAAAATGTCCTCTGCCAGCCTTTTAAAAAACAAGACCCTGTGGGAAAGAGTAACAGCTGGTGTGTGAATGCAAACATTATGGTATTGCCAATGTAATATTTGTTTCTGTTCCAGTTGGGGTGTTTTAGAAGGAATTTGTGATATGTGGCTTATTCTGACATGCCTTCCTTTATGGACCAGCACTTCCCATCCTGCCACCTGCCTCTCAGACTGCAGTCACCTGGCTGTGACTCAGGCTTTTACTGGGAACCTGGGCAGGGGCAGGGGTGGGAGCTGGGTTGGCATGGGAAGACAGTTTGTTTGACCAAGCTTTCCTTACAGGTATCTAGGTAAAGCGAGGTGCTAGTTCTTTAAAATAAATTGGACACTTTGAGGCAATATTGGACACAGGGATTTCCAGATGTTCTGCTTGTATCTGTGGAGACATTTATAATCAATCATTCTCCCAAAGTCTAACCATACACCCTGAATGTTCAGTTGTGGATTCCCTCATGCAGAACAAAATGGTCCCTCACCCTGTGATGATCTTGCCTGGACTTTCTGTGGTACCATTGAATTTTAATAGCTGTAATGGTTCAGAAACCCCACTGCGTAAGCTGGAGGTAGGAATGCCCCTTATCAAATTAGGAGAGAAAAGATGCCCTAGAACTGACACCTTACCCAAAAGGACACTGTCCTGTGAGGCTTTGAAAATCCTTGGGCCTGATTTTGGTCCTAATATCAGGACTCAGCAGCACAGCCTTCGTGACTCAAGATCAGGGTTGTCCCCTCATGAACAAGGATCTGTCAGCTCGCAGGAGTGATTCAAGGCAACTGCTCCAAGTGAGTCACAGGCTAAAAGTTGCTGCCAGCCTCAGTCCCTATTGGATTGCTCCCACTGGCGTGTTTATATTCCCTCCTGTCAGTAACAGAGCTCTTCATTGCCAGTTTTTAAAACAACAAGAAGGTGCCACTGTGAACATGAAGCCTCAAGTTTGTGGGGAGGGAAAAAAAACCAAAAAAACAAGTCATGAACAAAACTTCTCCTAAAACTCGCTTGGCAAGTAAAGGGGATGATTGGAGAGCTGCTGGTTTCATCTCCTTGAAAATATCATGAGAGAAAAGGCAGGGGAAGAATGAGAGGAATAAACTGCACTGCATCTCTAAGGCTCCTGCTATAGCTCTGCAGGGAGAGTAACGTTAGAGTGAAGCCCTAACCAGAGACTTCCAGAGCCACAAGATAAACAGTGTAACAGATATTCTCAATAGTCACAGATTATTTTCCCTGTGCTGACTGAAATCTACTAGAAGTTGTGCCTTATGACCTGTTGTGCCTCTGCAGAGTCCCTCATATCCATGAAATAAAAATGATTTAGCAAACCAGATGGTTCTAAGGATACTTTTTAGCTGCTATGATCTGCAATCTTTAATAACCCCATTAGAGACCCGGCTAAAAGGGTTACAGAGCCTCAGTTTGAAAATGTGACCATGTAGACAATTCTAGAAACCCTTATAAATCATTCTGTAAAGAAAGATTAATTTGGTGTCATTGCATGAAAAGCACAAAATGTCTGGGACCCTGCCTTCTGCAGGAACTTTGATTCATCCATCCTGACTCTTGCATTTAAGACAAATCGACAAAAACTCCACAAAACATTTCCTAACAGCCTAGTTTTAACCTTCTTCTTAGCCAAGAAGCTGCCTTAAACAACTCCTGACCTGCTCTTTGGATGGTTCAGAGCAGAAGACAGGCTCACAAATGTCTGTGAAAAAAACCCCATTCTTTTCCCCCTCACCTTAGGCTGGGTACAAAGAGCAGGAAAACCCGAAATAACCAACTTGCTTATCAAAACCATTGCAATGAATGTTGGTGTTTCTCACACGAACTAATAGAACGTTCTTGGTCTCTGGGGCACTGGTGCTGTGCAGATTTTGGTAATGGGGGCTGACTGTCCACCTTGGCTCCCTCTGACGTTACCCCACACTGCAGCAAGTCCCACGGGCAGAACAGAGATTTACTGTTCAAATACCAGAGAGGAGCTGCTTCTGAAAAGAGATTGAGATGTGGAGGGAATGGCCAGACCCAGCCCTTACACGGAAAGGCACTACAGAGACTTCCCTCAAAAACAAGAATTCAGGCATGGGAATTCTTATTCTCCTTCTCCCATAAGAGGAGTTAGAGACCCTTAGGAATGGAGCAGGTCAGCAGCCCTCTGACTGTTTAACAGCCCAGGAAAAGGCTCAGGAATTCTCTCTGCTGCTGACCAAGTGATTCCAGCCAGAAAGGAAACAAACAGCACAGGGCAGCTCCCCCTGGGCCTGGGCAAACACAGCCCGTGTGAGCTGGAGAAATTCATCTCACCAAACCCTCATGAGCTGACCTGGATAGAAAAGGATCCCAACCTCTGAATTAAGAAGTTAATCAATGTCCAAAATTAAATTACTTTATTATCCCAGCCCCGAGCAGCAATCGTTCATCTGCAATAGGAAACCA
The DNA here is from genome assembly GCA_008694505.1 of Cyanoderma ruficeps. Taxonomy (NCBI): domain Eukaryota; kingdom Metazoa; phylum Chordata; class Aves; order Passeriformes; family Timaliidae; genus Cyanoderma; species Cyanoderma ruficeps. The sequence continues at coordinate 9,564,389 of VZDJ01000219.1, read as the reverse complement.
GCTGACAGGCCTGTTCTCATTTCACACCAGCATGCAGGTTAAAAGGACTCTCCAAATTCTAGTGTCAAGAACAAGGTGTCAGACCACCTAATGAACATAATTGCTATTTAGCTACTGATGAAAGACAAGGGTGTTAAAAAAATAAATCATGCTTCCAAAATCACACCGACTCACAACATTTAATTATGTCAGATCATGCCACCTATTCTCACTTGCTTATTTTCTATAACCTGGAGCTTTTCTGAGATCTCAAAGTGATCAGTGTTAAGAAAACAGATAGGCTGTTTACAAATTATGACTTGCATTTGGTTTATTTGCCAGTATCAGCTCTCGCTGTTGTGGCACATTAAATCAGGGTTTCACTATTTCCAGTAAATTACCCTTCTGCTCTCATTACCTGGCATCTTTCTGCTGACCTTTATCTATCAGCAAGAGCACAAATCATTGGGGTTTTTTATGAACTATGGCTTCGCTTGTGCACCTCATACCTTCCAAGAGAAAGGATTCATCATAAACTTTCCAAAGCCAAAAACGTCATTCCAGCACACTCTCCCCGCCACAGTTTGATTCAATTTTTTGATGGATGAAGAAATTCATTCCAAGAACTTTTGATGACTTTAGTTTGGGAAAAAAAAAATCCAACAAAATGACAAAAACCCAAACCAGCAACACACCAAAACCCAACATCGGCTTGAGATACAGGAATCAAAAAGGAAAGAGTGAGGGAAGCAGGAATTCCTCCTGCAAGGCACTGGAATGATCATTAGCAGCCATGAGCAGAAAACTCCACACCAGACTGTCTGGCTGCTGACTTCCAGACCTACTTGCACAGCCCAGGAAAGAGCAACTTTTGCATTGCACCCAGCATAATAAACTGTTGCTTATTCAACAGGTCAGCACCCTTTAAAGAGACAAAAAAATCCACCAATTTCTTTTCTCTCACCCTTCCCCCGAAGTATCCAAACAATTTACCTTTGTGTTTACAAAGGAAGACAGAGCAGAAACCATTTCCCTCCAGGGGAGGTGGTTTGCTTTGGGATTTCTTTGCCAATATTGGTGCAAAATGTTAGAGTTCCCTTCCCCTCTTGGGAAAGCGCTGATACAGTCCAGCTGATCTGGTGCTATCGATCACACACACACCCCCAAGCTGCTCTTAAATCTCTCTGATGCTTCAAGAGATTAATGCACAAAAACTGAAAAAATCCAGAAATGCCATGTTTGTCCTCCCCTCAGCAAGGCTGGAGCCCAGAGGGGCCCTGCAGAGAGCAGGAATAGATGGAGGCTGCAGCTGCACCCATTGCCCACAGGAGCTGAGCTGTTCCCATCGTGCGGACAATTAGTCCATCCATAGGATGCACCACGGTCAGCTGCTGATTTGGGGACTGCACCACGTCTGGCTGGTACGTGGGCACCGTTGGCATCCTGTAAATACATCTCTGCTGGGTGTGAGTGCCAGCAAGGAGAGCAGGAGACATCTTAATTCACCAAGCCCCACAAAATTTAGATTTTTGAGGAGGGTAAAACAAAAGAAAGCGCTTTAACACCCCTGCTTTCCTTTTGATTTCTCCCTCTTCACTCTTCCATGGAGGCTCACAGCCCGCTAGGAAAAAAAAAAAAAGGAATAAAAATACAAAACACCCAAGTACTTTAGCAGACAGCCAGAGAACCCTCTTGTGTTTATCAGTGCCTCGTTGTGGGGTGGGAGAAGAGGGAACAGAGCACCGGGGGGTTGCCAAGCCCGGAGTGTCGCATGGCTGGAACAGCAGGGCTTGCAGTGCCATCAATCATCCCCGGGCTGCCTTCAGAGCAGAGCTGCCGACAGCAGCTCCCCTCGCCCTGCCAGCGGCGCCTGCCGCCACTCGCCCGGAATGCAAATCCCGTCTCCCGGCCCCGGCAGGGCCGGAGCAAACACACAAATCAATTAAACAGCAGCACAAGTGGGACCGGGGGGGTGGCTCTCGCCACTGCCACGCAGCAAAACTGCAGCTGAGCCAGGAATCCTGCAGGAAATCCGAACAAAATCATGGTTTGCTCACCTTTACATGATTTCTTCCCGTTTTGTTTTTATTCTTTTGTTTCAGCTGATGCCAGTAAAAAGATGTGTTGTATAAAGCCTGGAGGAGAGCCCCCTCCTCCCTCCTTTCATGGGGGGGTTATAAAACCTGGAAGCTTGCAAGGGCCAGCTGTTATCAGCACCCTTTGGAAAAGCCCAAACCCCAAATGTCCTTGCTGGTGCCCACAGTGCCTGTGCAATGTTCAGTCCCCCATGACAGCAGGGTATGGTCACCACAGGTATTACTCAGTGAGGAGTGGAGAACCTCTGGCTTGCTGGGTGAGGGAACCTTTCCTTGTAAGAATGTGAAGACAGGCTGTGGACAAACAAGTGACTTTCTGAGGGGTATGTTTGCAATCCTGTCTCTGTTTGCTCTCACCCACGCACAACACAAAATTCTGTCCTGCACCAGGTCCCCCAAGATCTCATTTACAACCCAAAACGTGTGTATCCCACCTCTCCTGCCACCCCATGGGCCTGGGAATGAATGGCAAGCATTGTCCAGCTTCCAGCCCCATCCATCACCCCCTGACACAGAGCTGTGGACTTTGAAATCATCTCCCAGCAGTGGGGCTGACAAAGCAGCAGCCTCATCAAACACAACTTGCTCTCCCTGCACCAGGGCTGAAAAGGTGGAGTTTAGTTTCTTCAGTTCCCTGACAAAACAAAATCAGAGGGCACCTGGAGTGAGGAGGAGGAAATCCCTCCTGGGCAGCACACCCAGGGCTTTATCCATACATTCCAGAAGTTACATTTCATTATTGCTCAGGAGTAAACTGAAGAATTACACCAGGAATCACAGATGACACAGAGGGAACATTCAAGTCGAGCAGGGTATTTGTGTTGCAATGACAATGATCAATTCCATCATCAACAACATCAGCACGAGTGCTCTGATCACACAACTCCTTTTGCACAGCACAAAATTCATCAGAGAGCCCTGGTTTTACCACAGGACCCGGAGTTTTGTAGGTAGGTTACACAGGTTAGCTCAGGAGACCTCTTCAAAGGATCTGCAGGAAAAAGTTCCTGTTTCAGAAGATAAAATCCACCACCGCTCAGAACTACATGTCACATCTCTTAAAAGAGTTCTATTCATATCACTTCTGATTTAGCAAAAAAAAAAGCTACAACACCCTTGCTCGATCTTAACGAGCAGCATAAATCCTTAAACTAAAACTAATTTTTAAAAAGCTGCCGTAGTGAGCTATTTGAACTGCTGAAACCCACCCGAGAGCTGCAGAGCTATAGATAGAAGAGCAGCCACGACTCCTCGTAATTCTCTGACACTTGTCTGGTCTGTGATCTAAAACCCTCTGACGTCAATTGAGGTTCCCATTGCAGCTCTCCATCCAAACACCAGATCAGGAGCACATCAGCAAAGAGAATATTCTTACCTAGATGATGAAGTTTCATCTTGTTAAGACATTTTCCCCTCTTTATTTACTGCCTTCAGGAGGGCTGTTTATGCACGGCTTTGAATATCTGACTAGCCCTCCTGACTTTAAAAGGAATATTCAGGGGGTGTGTGTGTGAAGCTACAGACACATGCTTTTGTCTTTGCAAGGATGTTTTCCCCTTTGTTTTTCAACAAAATAGCAAAATGCAATTATGACTTTATTTTGTTTGTAAGCCTCTCAGTATAGGCTCAGTAAGAGCCAGTGCTGGGGTTTGCTGGATTTATCTCACAAGTGGGTAAAACCTGAGCTTTGACTTCTCTGTTATTTGGTCTATTTTCAAACCTATCTCAGAGGCTTAGGATCATACATCACCAGAAAGTCACTGCATGGGCTCCAAGAGCTGTAGATGCTTCTGGAAGAGGGAACAGTTGAGAAAGTCACAAGAGATAATGCCTGAGGATCAAAAATTAATTCATTCAACAAACACTTTTTAGGATGCGATAAGCAAGAGTCACCACACAACAACAATCCTTGTGATGAGCAGAGACCCAGCACAAAACTGAGCGTTATTCCCATACAATTTATTGGTCTCCCTGTGCTATTCCAAACTACATAAAACATGCAGATTTCTCCTCCCTCCCAGACAATTGTGTAGTCATTTATTATTTTCTTACTGCTCCGTCCAGGCAGCGTCAGCAAATGTTCCAAGTGCTGGTGTCTTTCCATAGAGTTAATCAGTGTAATTGGGATGGTTTATAGTTCTGGACAGAGTGTTTTGCCATATGGCAGAGGAGCCATGGGCTGCAGGAACGTGGCAGCAGAGCACAGAGACACCAGAATGCTGCAGTCTGGAGAGATTTTTCTCACTCCGGTAAAGTTGTTACAGCTTTCCCTGGATGGGAATGATCACAGAGAGTTAATTCCCTGAGGCTGATGAAAAAGTGCCTCCCAGCTCCTCATGTGCAGCCACAGGGACCAGTGTCAGGATGGGTTGTGCAGGACATTTGAGAGTGTTTTGGGATCCTTTGGGTTAAAACTTTAACTGATTACATCCTGTGACTACTGCAATGCAGCTCTTCTGGTGCAAGAGCTAGAACTGGTCTAAAGAGCTCACAGCAACAGAGCACAGCCTTCCAGGACAGGAACATTTAACAAGCCTACTCTTTCTTTCCTGTCCCCATCCTCCTGCCACTAATGGAGACAAATCATAGCTCATTGCCCATTTCTTTCTGAGAGTGAAATCTCCCCACAAGGTTCTCAATTTCTGTATTTCTCCATTCTCACTGGACACATCTACTTTCCTCTCCTGTTCCCATATTCAGGCCTGCTCCCTGCCTCTCCTGCATAAACATTCAGCTGAATTAAGAAGACAACCATGTCCAAATTCCCTTCCCACCTGTGAGAATTAACTTTAATTCTCTTAACTTTGATCCCCTGAGTACACCCCACACCCACACGCCAGGGGCTGTGACACGCCAGCAGTTGAGCACAACCAAAGGATTAAGCTCACTCCTGTGCAAGCAGCACATCTGTGTCACTCACAGCTCCTTCTACTCAGCACCAGGATAGGCCAAAAGTTCAGCATTGGGGCTCTCTTCTCCCACACACCTCCACTTTTCCATCTCCTTTCCACCTCTAATGCTGCAGGCCAGAAATTCAGACAAGGTGATGGAGAAAAACAGGCAGGCAATGAGTTTCATCCTATTTAATTGAATTGCATATCAATATTGATTGTGCTATTAATTTTGATAGTAAATCTAATCATTAAAATAAAAAGTCTGCTTGCAGTCTCTGCCAAGCCTTCCCAGCAAGGCTCTGGCAGCATTCCCCTCCAGAAAACATGTTGGTATGCAGTCAGAAATAAATGTCTGGGTGCAGAGTTTAGGGCTGCCCCTTTTTCTTTTTGCCAGGACAATCTGTCCTTCCGGCTGCAGAGGAGAGGAGAGAGACAGGCAGCCCCAGCATCCTCTGAATCCGGGCTGGGCTCTGCTGAGCTCCAGGAGCTGCTCAGGGCCCTCTGTGCTCAGGGAGAGGGTTTGGGAAGAGGAATAAGAGTTCCCCTGGGCTGCAGTTGTTCATCATGGACGGCACGATGCCTTTCTGTGCTATCTCACGTTCTCTGTGCACCTCTCAGAGCCTGCTGGAGTCAATAAAACGAAGCTGATGAATTCTCCCGTGTCCTCAAGCCCCAGCACAGGCCTAGCCTGGCTTTGGAGGAAATGGGGGAAGCAGTTATTCCTCACACCTCAGCCTGCCTCAGCCCTGAGGGATATTACCCTCCCCTGGGACATCTGTTGAAAGAACTCTGTCACATTTGAAGGACAAAAGTGTGAGGCGGCTCACCTGAACGCTGTTCCCAACACATCCCTGCCAAGGCTTCTGGCTTGCTGTGTTTCAAAAAGAAAAAAACCCAAAGAAACAACTTCAGAAACCTTTGCTGAGCAGCACAGAACCAGGGTAAGGGGTGAGGTCTCTTCTGTCTCCCCAGCCTGCAGAGATCCCACTTCCCTGGAGCCACTGATGTGGCACCACTTTACCTTCACAGGGACCTGAGCCTTCCACACTTTGCAGGGAGATATTTCCTCTGCAAGCACTTGTTTTGCAACAGTTTGTTTCTGCTGCCAGGCATAATTTTTGTACACTCAGAATTAATGATTAACAATTAAATTATTTGACAAGGGAATAGAGGC
>VZDJ01000219.1:9292711-9558222 GCA_008694505.1 Cyanoderma ruficeps | reverse complement strand
AAAAAAAAAAAAAAAGAAAAGAAAAATGAAAAGAAAAATATATTTCTCAGTATCAGCATTCAGCCAGAACAGGGCATTTTGTGATGTTGGACTTAATTAGATGGACAACCATGGCCACAGCCAAAAAAACAAACAAAAAAACCAAACCAAAACAAAACAAAAAGTATGAAAATATTGCTGAAGGATCATGCAAAAGGGGATGGAGGAAGAGAAGGAAACAGCCAACTGGGGAGCCAGGAATCAAGTGAACAGACAGATCCAGACAGCAGAAGAGCCACTTTCTAAACCAAATAATTGTTTCTAAGAATATATCATCTGTTTAGCTGAAACAAAACGATGCAGACAGAGCAAACAGTGCCTGTATAGGCTGGGAAAAACCAGCAGTAGGTGTCCTGCAAAGCTTGACTGCTCTGTTTTAAGGGATGCAATCCTGAGCTGCTGGGCTCCTCATCTCCAGCACTTTCACATGCTGCTGTGGGCTGGACCTCCCGGGGGCTTGCTGGTGTCTGCTTACACGCCGGCATTAATATCACAAAAGATTATGCTAGTTCATCGACCCTTTGAAGAGATCCTTCCCATTGTAGCTGCTGTGATGATTGCCTGATGGCACTTTCTCAGCCAGATCCACTAGGGATTACAGCGGCATAAATAAGATAAGCCTCTGTCTGACTGCTATTAAAATGCAGAGATGCTCGGCTCAGACAACTCTTACACCAGTGCAAACTCCATCCTCCGCGGGTTTGTTACAGCCTCTGCCTCTCTTTGTTTATTCACAGAATAAATCTTCTCTCCCAGCAATGCAACAACCCACACTAAATTTCCAATTCTCTTTCATTGCCAGTAATTTTCAAATCACTTGGCAATTTCCCTCTCCCCGTCTCTGCCGAGCCAGGAGACGAACAGTCCCGTGGGACTTTCGAGGGTGTTCTGGAAAGACTGAGGGATGGAGAAAATCCCAGAAAGCTCCAAAGGCAGCACATAAAGCACTAGTCCAGACAGTCCTGGAAGACAGAGGAAGCTGGCAGATTTTTTGGGTGCTGTCTGAGCTAGGCTGCCATTGCAAAGCTCAGCTCCCACAACCAGAGTGAAGATTTTGGGGCTCTGTTGGAACCCATCCGCCTAAAGCAGTGGGGCGGATCAGCCTCTCTGTAGCTCCCAGGGGTGTTTCCTGCCGTTGTTTCTAAGGTAGAGAGTGGACTCAGCTGCCTGCTGCTAGGAAGGCTTTGCTGCTTCCTATGCACTGCTTTCCTGCCTTTTCTTGTTGCATCCGGGGGGAGTTGAGTTTTAGGAAAGCATCTCGTAACCGAACAGAAACTGGAGGGAACTCAGAACTCACCATCCCCAGGTCAACACCACACAGCAGGCAGGCAGATTTTAAAACGTGCATCAAGACACTGAAACCTGGTGTGACAGTTTCAGCACATCCCCAAAGGTGCTCCCAGGGACTGGTCATAGGGGCAGGCACGAAGCTGCAGAAAGCAGCGGGGCTGGGAGAGCATGGTCCTCTCCCAGAGGTTTCTGAGCTTCAGTTATGCAAATATTTATTTCCATGCAGGAAGTGAGCCCATCAAATTAATTTATTTGCAACTTTGATGCAGAAAGGATCGGAAAATGGCACCCAAGAAATACAGGCTCACTCATTGGAAGTGGGGTGAATATATCGAGTAGAGGCTTTCACGTTGAATTTACAGGAGAGATGGGCACCGATTTCTGTGCTTTTCCACCTCATTTTTAAAACAAATGCCAGGGGAATTGCAGTTTCTAATTATCTTTTTCCACTTAAAGATTATTAGATGCTTATTAGGTTTGTATTGCCTCTCCCCTCCCACACACATCTTCCATTTACATATACTTCATCCAGTCTACAGTTAATGAGAAGAAATCAGTGTATTGCACTGTCTGGCATCTTGCTGAAGTGGCAGAAGTTTTTGGTTACCAAGTCATTTGCTGCTTAATTGAAATCTTTTCTCTGGATTCATTGCCGTGCAGACACTCCATTGGAATGCAGTAGTCAAGCCCAGTATCGATTGTCCTCCCACTCCCAGCTTTCTTCTGCGTTTGCAAATCAATTGCACCCTGTTGCTTTCCTTCTAAAAACAAATTAAATTTAAGAAGTCACCCATTCCACAATCCCATTTACCCCGTTGGTTCTATTTTGCATATTTTCTTGGGGCAGAGATGGGGACAAGATAAGAAAGGGGACGTGGTTGTAGCAAGAGCAAGATGCACACCTTGTTAGGTCACCGCCGAGAGGGAAGAGCAGCAGCCTGCGCTGATCCGGTCCAGTGTGGGGGTGGATTGGGAGTACACAAAGGAGTGAATGAAACCCTGGTTTGGGGCTGTCACTGGAAGTGATTTGGAATTGATCTCCCTCTTCACTGCAAATTAAATTATTTTTAACAGTTAAAAATCCAGCGATCAGAGAACTCTGTAGCAACTTCCAAAAGGAGCCAGACTGCAGTTGTGAGTTTGCAGGATTGAAAACCAAGGCTTGGCAAGCCACTGCTGCTGACACCAGAAAAGAAAGTCAATGCAATGCAGGTTACCAGACTCCTGATTTTGAAATTACTCACCCAAGCACTGTTGAAACCCATCTGTTTTTTTTTTTAAAGCTTAACTTTTTAAAAGTTTAACTTTAAACTTTTTAAAGTTCTGAGGAATCAAATGGTTCAAAATGCTCTTATCAAGACTTTGTCAAGATAACAGGTCTCTTGGGGGTTTCAGCTCAAACTTGCAGTGGAAGAGCTCATCCTAAGGGGTGGGATCACATTAATACCGTGCATAGTTAGAGTCCCAAATCCTTCCCGAAAGATCTTGTGTCAGTACTTAGCACTGCTCCTGCAGGTTTGACTGCTGCAAAACTTCCCGAGGTGAGGCCCTCATGCTGTTAGAGGGCTCTGGTGTCATTTGTGAGTAGCCAAATAGCTTTTGCCTGTTGTAAACTTCCTCAGACCTCCCAGCTGCTCTGTCAGGGGCTCCTCACCGTTCCCACTCAGCCTTTGGACTTAAAAAAATTCAAGAGTTTTGCAGAGTGTGAATGAAGCAATGGCCTCACTTTCTCCTGAGCAGCTTCCTTTGGCCCATTGCACATTTGCATTGCAATGCTGCCCGCAGGCTCTACCCAGCACCAGAACCCACAGGCTCACCCTGGGCACACGGCATAGGTGATTTGGGGGATTTTTTTGGGTACTCTAGGCAATTTAACTCAACATCTGCAGCCTGGGAACAGACTGGTGTTCAAGTAGAAACCGTACAAGCAGAGGGATGGTACTGAATAGTGCCTGTTCCTGGCTAGGAACCCAAACCTTCCTGCAAAGCTGAGGACGAGCACCTGATACCAAGAGTCACTTGCCCCTGTGTAGATGACAACAGGCTTCCTAAGCCCAAATCATCACCCTGCAGATCTTGCAGACTCCCATCCATACTGCCAGCCACAGGTTTCTGACTTCTGCAGATAAATTTGTGACTTCACTCTCTCTGCCCCGGAGTCCACACAGGTCCCAGAAAGATTCCATTTCCTTTCATCTTCAACCCAACATGAGTAAAATTTTAGCATCGTGCTCCAGACACTCCATTTCTGTGTTGAACTCAGACCCTGCATTGCAGGTACCGATAGCAAAGGCTGGACTGATCAGCAAAACCTCCCCTCTCCCCTCCAGCCCCAAAGGCTCTGCACGGGCTGTGCCATCACATGGTGCTCCTTTAAACCTCAGACTCCAGATTTCTCTGATCCTACCTGCCTTTTGGAAAACCACACTGTACTGAATATGCTCCTTGCTATTTGCCCTGTAATTAAGCAGTAATTGCTGCCCAAGGCTAATCTCAGAGTGTATTTTACCTGTGGAGCTCAGCCCCGGAGTTCACATTTGTAATTTAGCGGCGCACCAAGAAGCTCTACCTAAACTCACAAAAGGATTTTCACTGCTCATCATCTCTCTTCTACTCTGGTGGCAGCTGGGATTCTGTATTTGGTGATGTTTGGGCTGGGCAAACAAATTAGCTGAGACCAGCCTCATTAGGAATTCACATGGGTACCCGTCCTGCCTCAGCAGGAATAAGATGCTGACTGCTCTGTTTCTGGACCCCAAGCCCTCCCCAGCATGGGAGACACTCTGAAACCTCCTCTTTATTTCTCCTTGCACAGCCTGGCAGCCTCCAAGGAAGCTGAAGCAGCAGCTCGATCTGCCCCCAAACCCATGTCACCTTCTGACTTCTTGGATAAGTTGATGGGGCGAACTTCAGGATACGATGCCAGGATCAGACCAAATTTTAAAGGTATGCAAAAAGACCAGCTTTATTTTTTTTTTTTGCATGAAATCCTCATTAATATCTTTCTAATGCTATAGGAAATATGAATATTTATGTTCTTGTGAAGTATGTACTATAATGATACTCAACGCATGGATCCTTGTAGATGTCTGGGAAAAACATCAACAAATGTCTGCTCAGAGTGGAAACAACCTTGTAAGAACTTCACACGCCATAAATATAGGGCCCCCGAATCCGTCCTTCAATATAGGGATCAAGGAGACCCTGTGAAACCAAGCAGGGTCTGGCACGGAGCTGAATATCTTTAGAGGTTAAATAAAATCCCCAATTTTCATTTCCCCTGAAGTCACTGCCCACAGCACCTGCTAATGGCAGGAAATGTTCTCCCCTTACAGCCACTGCAGCCAAGAGCAGCCTCTCCCACCAGCTCCAAAGAAATTCCAGATGCCAGAGGCAGCCTGAGCCCATCCCTGTCCCCGACATTAAAGGGGCTCTTAAACCCAACATTGCTCTATTTTTCCCACCCAGTTTTCCAGCCCACCCCATATTCCATGGCAGCCAAGCAGCACTGGATCAGGCCCTGGCAACAAAACCTCCTTTCTCCTCAAACACACCTCTTCTAGCAAGTGAGGCGCGGGTTTTGTGGTGGGGTTTTTGGATGCCTTTTCCAGCCTGGTCTAATGGAAGATGTCCCTGCACAGGGCAGAGAGGATGGAACTAGAGGGTCTTTAAGGACCCTTCCAATTGAAACCATTCCATGATTTTTTTTGTTTTCCTTTCTTTTTACCCGAGCTCATTTTCCCAAATCCCGCCCAGAGATAAAGCAGGACCTGCCCCTCTCAGCCATTTCCAAAGCTCATTTTATTCGCTCCTTTTGTTTCCTGCAACCAGTTCCCTCTCCCCTGGAGCTACTGGCGGGGCTGACAGGACTCCCCGGACCCATTAATCACTGGTGACAGCACCTGGCACCCGGCTTTGAACAATAAACTCTGTGCCGGGCTTTTAAACCCAAAGAAAGGTGGGAATCCTGTGTCCCGGTAACCAACCAGTCAACAGAGGACACTGCTGTCCTTATCCAAATATCAAGGAGTTAAAATACCACCGTGCAAACCTGCCTACCTCTAAATTATGCACACACACAAATTAAACTTTAATATTTAATGAAATGTATACATTCGCTTCCTGCTGAAGGCAGCTGTATTGCATTTTTATTTGAGATAATTTAATTTCAGTTTTATTTCAATGAACTACACCTTCCCCTCAGGGCAGTTTTGCTGGCTTAGCCTCCCACACATAAATCAGGCTCCGATTTATATGGGAAGCATTGGAGGTGTTTCACAGAGCTTGGGCTTGTAGCTCTCAAAGCACATCATTTAAATTAACTGCAGTAACTCATAAGGACGTTTTAATTGCTTAGATCTAAATGCAAATAATACCGAAGATCCATATCAGATTGATTTTTGGGGAGGGGAAGATTAACAAAAAGGAGATTGCAGCTTTTCTGTAAATGCTGTAAAGTCTGGACTTAGCTGTGGATTCACATTCTGAGAAGAAATAAGTAGTATTTGGGTTTTGATTTAATTTGGACGATGAAGCCAGGAACTCGAGCAGGGACAGAGAGGAACCTGGCAGGCTTTGGGCAGGGGACCTCTCACCCAGGCTGTGCCCTCATCTCTGCTGCTGGAAAATCCATCCCTCCACAGATGCATCCCAGCACAGAGGAGGAATATTCAGTGGCAGGTAGGGAATTTTCTAGAGCTTCTCACAGGCTAAAAAATACAAAAAAAACCCACCAAACCCTGCAAGGAGCTCATGGCTCACCTTAGACACACTGAGAAGAGCTCGGTGCCTCGACAAGGGCTGGGCTGCCCCAAGGAGCCTTCACATGCACGGGGCCAAACCCACCCCACACCCAGCTTGGTGTCAGTGCTGGATCAGGGGATCCAAAATATTCCATTCCTGGCAGAGTCACGAGCATGTGCAGCCATCCAGATCAGCTCAGTGTTTCCCTTTGGGAGGGGAATCCCATGTTCAAGGACCTTTTATGTGGTGCATGAATGGATCCAGAACAGGAAAACAATGCCCCTGAGCTCAACAGAAGGGGTGAAACAAGTTCTAAAGCCTGATTACTGTGTGCTTGCAGCTTATGGATAAACTTCTGGATATAAGAGGGGCTGGTGAAGGCGGGAGTGGGAAAAAGGTATAATTTTTGTGTCTGATAGCTCAACCCATGCCAGTGTTTAACAGTCTGGAGAAAGCTGCACAGACTGAACAGTGTGAGATGCTGCTGAGCTGGCAGTGGCTGTCTGGGGGCTGGGTAGGCAGCAGCCTGAAAAAAAAAACCCAGCAGAGAACATCACTGCAGGGGACAGGCACAAACTTCCAGAGGAGGCCAAAGCAGGAGAGAAGAAAAGAGAAATGGGGAAAACCAAGCTCCAAATGTTCCTCAGTAATCAGGAAAATCCATTAATTTCCACACAGGAGGAAGTTTGCACTGATTAGAGGCACAAGGCTCTCGTTAAAGCCATTCCTCCCTCCCAGTATTTCATGCTGCAGCAACTGCCTGACTGCAGATGTGACCTTAACAGGAGCATCACTCCCCCAGCAGGCTGAGCCACCAGGCAGTGTTTGAAATGCAGACACCATCCCGGGCTCCATAAAAAATGGGGGAATAATCTGAAAATCCATGATCTTCACTTTCGCAGATCTTATCTTTCCAGAAGCACCTGTCACGGGGATGATAAGAGATTAACTCTGGTGTGAAAGGGGACCTTGGTCCCTGGGGCAGTCTCTGCTCTCTGCCTGGGCTGCCTTTCCCCACCACATCCTGGGCAATGCCCACAGCAGCCTTTGGCAGCCCCCAGAGCAGAGACCTCTTTTGCTTTAACCCACTACAAAAAAATCCTCTCGTTATGTGTGGGCAAGCCTCAGGTTTACCAGGTATATCCTGGTTCCAGAATATTCCCCAGCTTTTTGCTTTGTGCTGAACTGCAGCTCTTGGCATCTCCCTCTGTGTAAATGCAGCATTTCCACCTCGGATTTTCCAGGCAATGGTGTGAAACACTTCCAGTCACATCTTCAGGCATCAATACCACACCAACAGACTGACCCCCATGCCCTCAAACCACAATCTTTTCATCCCTTTACCCTCACTCCTTTCCTTTGGTGACCCCTTAACTTCTCCAGTATGAGCAGGGTGAGCAAAGCTTCGGTGTGAAAGCAGATCAAGCCCAGGGAAGGCACGGCCCAGAGACCAGGATTACCTTCTGCCCAAACAGGACAGCCAGGGAATTCCTGCTGGCAGAGCCCTGAATTCTCCTATCCTCCTTTGAGCCCTAACAGACTGGATCAGGATCACCACCTGGGGTTTGGGGTTTACAGGCAATTCTGCTTGGAAACACCAACAAAAGAAACACAGGTACTGAAACATCTGAAAAGGAGATCTTAGGGCATTGGAAAGGCCTTTGGGATTTCCTCTGCTGAGCAGCCAGGCCCTCCCTGCTGTTTGGGAATACAGGGGGTCAGCAGGCAGTGTCACCTCCCCAACACCACCACCATCATGTGGGGTATGTGCTGCTTTAGCCAGCCTGATCCCTACAGCTCACTCTGCTGCACTGCCTTTGATGGGAGCACCTCGTCCTAGTCCAGGAACAGTGAGAATTTCATCAGTATACCCAAAATAAAAGCCAGTTGTCTCTCAGCTCCTTTCTGGGACACTTTGCTATCACATTCAAGGTGAGATTACCACCCATGTTGCCAGGTCAGGATACCTAGAACCTGTCCTGGCTGGCTCTGATCTACTCCTGTTCATCCGAGCAGCTCCCAGCAGAGCTTTATAAACACTCTGCAAACAGGGGAGCAGAGGCACCAGCACTGTCTGGTGACAAACCGGTGTCAGAACCAAGGCTGGACCTGGCCGGGTCACCCAGGCCTTGCTCCCCTCCTCACCCCTCAGCCCCTCCACCCCCACAGCAGGTTTAACTCCACGGGGTGGAAATCCTTTGTTTCAGGAGCGCACAGTGAACTGCTGTTCCGATCTGTGTTTGTCATGCAGGCCCACCAGTGAACGTCAGCTGCAACATTTTCATCAACAGCTTTGGTTCGATTGCAGAAACAACTATGGTAAGTAAAAATCACAGCACAGCTGCTCAGCTACTGGCTCAGCCTCACTGCACTCCCAGAAAATGCAGCATCACCCTTCCCCTCAGAGTGGCCAGGTAAAAACACTCAGTGCTCCCAAGCTCACTCAAAGTTTGAGTGAATTAATGGTCAACACACAAGACTCATTTCATGTAGCTGAAGATCACAGTCTCCATCTGCATCTCATAAAAACACTCCATGGGCAAAGGACAAGGGTCAGAAAGGAAAACAAATAATCTTTTTCCGAAGATTTGCCCAAGGCTCCAAGCTCAGCGACAGCTACAGATACTTTGTGTTTAAGTGGGCATAAATCCAAAATTAATCTGAATCCAAAGAGAAGGGAAATCAGCTGAACTCAAAATTCCACTTGCTCCAGGACTTCAGATTCCCAAAGATTAAGAGAATTGTTATATTAAAGATCAAGTTGGTTGTTTTCTTGGAGACATGTTTCTGGTAGACAATGATTTTTAGTAGAAAATCAAAACAAATATTTCTGAGTTAAGGCTCACTTCATACAAAATTAGTGAGCATGGCTAAAGGCTGTATCTAATTGGCAAGGCACTAGGAGCAGAGGATCACTAGAACAGGAGATAATTGCTCCATCTGAAAACTATTAAAGATTGGTTGTGACATAACCAGTGAACAGCAAAGGAAAACTCTGGAGGTACTGTGCCTTACTGCTGTGCTAATTAAAGATAATCCAGAAATATGGTGTTTAATTACCCTCTGGTAATTCTTTTTCTAGAAAAATGCTGAATGAAGAATGCGAGGCTCCAGCTTCAGGCATTTTGTGCATTCAGGCAGGAAGTTTTTGGCTTTGCATATAGATCACACCCCTTGACTTGAACAAATTATTTGGCATGCACTCCACTGTCAGAGGAGACCCCAGCCATCCAGCTCAGGTTATAAGTCTCTTCTGACACTGCATCATTCTGCTGGAAATATTTGAGTTGGGACAGTTCAGTTCTGGTACTGGAGGAGAAAACAAAAGCTGTTATTCTGTCCAAGCACAAGGAAATACATTTCCTGTCTGGTCTGCAGAATTTGTCAGAGCTCACAGGTGAGGAGTGTAGCGTGGATTCATTGGTATATAAAGCAAAAGAGGAAGAACTGCCAGTGAAATACACATCTGTTCCTAATTTGCTGTTTATTGGTCACCTCCCTTGGCATTTCAGACAAGAAATGCTGTTCCTGTACACCAATCCAGAGGGAGCAGGACAAGCCCACAATGGATCTGTGCAATGTACAGAGCACATTCCATTGACGTGTTTTTCAGTGCATCTGTCCCACACTGCAAGAGGCACTGGAGCAGCCAAAGATGCCACATGATCCCTGTAAGCAGGATGCTCCATAAAATGAGCACAGACTAGCACAAGAGAGATGCAGTTCACCTCCAAGCCACGCTGCAGGGACTTGCTATCATCTCCAGATGCCACTCACTTCATAGCCAACCTTCCACGGGAAAAAAAGATTTCCCCTGGGAGCCCAAGAACACCCTGTGGGCACATTGCTTTGTCTGGAAACACCAGAGGCAGCTCTGACAAGCCAGCCCAGATGTCAGGCAGCGTCGCACACAGCCTGAGCTAATGCTCCTGTGTGGGAGCAGCAGTTCTGCTTGTAAACACCAACAGCAGCACGAGAAACACAGGTATTGGAACAGCTGAAAAGGAGATCCCAGCCAGCAGGAGGGGTCCTGGGGATTTGGAACCCGGGATTTGCTCTGCAGAGCTGCCAGTCCCTCCCTGCTCTTTGAGGATGCAGCAGGACAAATAGGCAATGTCAGTTCCCCAACACAGTTTCTGGGAAGAGTAGACTGTCCTGCCTTGAGGGGGTCTTGAGACAAACCTGACCATTTTGAATTCAAACAAGGGGAACAAGTGGTCAAACACCAGAGGAAGGGGTGGCAGCTTGCAAAATGGAGAGGGGCAAATCAGTGTTTTACCATAAAGAAAACCATAGCCTACCACTGACCCCTGGGACTGATGATGGGAAAACTTCCCCAGCTGCTTCACTGGCCAGGAAGAGAAAGAAAAATATGCTTTAAACCCCCATCAATAGTTATTCTAAGCCTGGTCAGGTTCAGGTCTGAGTACTACATCACCTTATATTTCATTACTGTTACACTATTACCTGCAGGAGGTCACAGGGTTTTTATGGGTACCCCACATGTAGTAGGAGAAGGCTTTAAAATATCTCCTTAGTGGGCTGATACTTCTTACAGAAAATACCTCAGCTCCCTTCTAAGTTTACACTGTCTGGATATCACAAATCAGCGTAAACCACGAGCTCACCGTGCAGAGGATTAGAGAAATTAGAGGGTGAGTTCTCACTTGTGGCTTGAGGTCTCATGGGAGGAAAAGAAAGAGGAGAAAATACAGAAAAACAGAAAAAACCCCACACATTTAATGCAGAGAAGCTGGGTCCACAAGCCTCAGAAGAAAAGAAAATGTGTTGCAGCCAAGAGAAGGCACAAACTCCCCAGAGTGGGCAGAAAGCTGCTATCTGCCCCACAAAAATTCAAAATGAACGAGGCAAGAGATGGAGATCTGAAAACTGCTGCAAGGTTAGGAAAAAAATTAAAAGGCAAAGTCATCCACCAAATTGAATTCCTAAGGCAGAGCTGATTTAGAGCAAGGGAAGTAACTCCTTTAAGCATCCTGCAGAGCTGGAGACCCAACATGAAGCCTCTGGTGGTGCACATAATTGATTGGACATTTATGTTGGATTGCAGCTCCGAGCTCCTATCCAGCCTCACTTGCCTGGAGCTCTGAGGACAAGGGGGCTGAGGCTGGGAACACGTTCCTGTGAGCCCAGCCAGTGCTCCAAAGGGAAGGAGAGGACCAGCCCCAAGAGCCAGAGGAGTGCAGACACTCCTGTCCCAAAGCACCACTGCAGCAGTGCATCCAGCAGCAAGGGATTCCCAAGGACGAGTGCAAGATGCAGCCATTCTGTTCCATTATTTTTGTGACAAACACCAAACAATCCCCAAACACAAGCCCTTAAATCCCTTTTTGCTGTTCAAAAGCATAAACGACTCCCCAGCCATACCAGATTGTGAAACCCATGGCAAATACAGAAATTCCTCATTCCAAATAAATGGAAGTGAAGCACCTTGGGAACAGGTCTTGGGTTTTAAGTGAATAAACTGCACCAGCTTTGGCTTTTCTTTGGGGCATGAGGCAAGTGATAGGATTATCTGAGCATTCCATTAACAAATTCCCTTCTATAACAGCAAACTTGAAATTAAGTGATGCCCTTGCTCATTATTCCAGTGGCAGCTGCAGTTTTATGGCTTTCCACTGGCTGAGGCAGGTGAGAGCATTTTGTACACAGTGGAAGCACAGGGAGAAGAAGGAATACATTTTGTATCAAATATATTTGATATTTTTATACCATCACCTAGCAATACTAGCAGTTGGACTCAGGATGAGCTTTTCCAGACTCTTTTGTTGAAAATGACCCACACACAGCAAAGAAGAGACTGAAAAAGAAAGAAAAATCACAGAAGAGCCAGGACAGCCTCCCTTAGACGCAGTGTAAATATGCAAATTCATTTTTGCTGCTTTCATGCCACAGTTATCTCATCTGAAAAGAGCAAAGCAAATGTGACCTTCCAGCCAGCTGCAGCACAGCCACAACTGGGCTCCCAGCATCTCCTGAGGACAGGAGAAGCTGGAGGCTGCAACTGTCCAAATGTTAAGTGCTTGTTCAGAGACATCTGCACATGAGATTTCCAACGAGAAAACAAAGCATCCTGCAAAACAGACCAAGAAATTCAATCAAGACCCACAAACCCCAGCAGAGCAGAGATTCTCATGGGGGTCACACATTTAATACTGGTCCCACTCACTCCAAAATCAGCAGAAGATGAGAGTTGCAATGCACAAAGCCCATAGGAAAAGTTAGGGTTTGAGCAAAATTTCTCGCAGTCAGTCATTCTTGAACCCAGCCATCAGTCCCACAGAGATGATAAGCACCTAGCAAGTCACGCAACACAAAATGAAAAGGTTTTCACAATCTGCTGCCATCTCAGTGTTAGACATGCAGGGCTCCAGCTGGCTGTGATTGGAGTTTGTCTGTGCTCTAATGGAGAAGGGAGGGGGAAAAGAAAAAACAACATAAAGAAGCCATGAAATAGGACTGTGCAACTCAAATATAAGGACACAAAACCCCCTCAAGCTGAAAAACAAGACCTCACTACTAAATACCTACATTTGCAATTCTAGATGCTGGATATAACTCACATCCCAGCAGCTCTACTGGCTCAAGAAGATATATATATAACCCACTTTTTGTAGGAAGACACAGAAAAACTTCCTGCTTTGGGTTCCAGCATAAAAATCCCCACACTTATTAATCCCCAGGGTATTGCTCCCACCCCTCACCAGATGGCTGCCCTTCTCTGATACAGAATTCCCTCCCCTTGCCTGTGGTTTCACACTGACTTCAAATTGGCCACTTGGCTATTAACCCCTCCTAGGCCTGCTCCTGGTGTTCTTGGTATTTTTACAGCCTGTTGTAGTGCTCCTTGGCAAGGCAGGTTGCCTTCAAAACGTTTGTTCTTTCCCATTCTAGAGAAGTAACCCAAAGCTAATTAAGTCTCTCATGCTCTGCTGTCCAGGTGGGGTGTCAGAATCCCCTTCTGAAGGAGATCAGTCTCTACCCTGTTTTATCCATCAGCAAAATGTAACTTTATCAAAGGGGAAATCTCTCCCAAAACTGTTCAGTGCAGAGGCTGCTCTGGCAGGACCCCTGAGTCAGGAGGGAAAAGCTGTTGAGTGTCCTGAGAGGTTCCTGCCTCCAGCCTCCTCTGCTTCCAGCAGAAGGTGTCAAGGCCATGGGATCCTGGGAAGGGAAAGTCTCAAATGATCTTCTATTTCCTTGTCTCCTTGCGAGGTCACTAAGCAGAATTTCATTTCAGCATTATCAAATTGAACTACTTTGATCAGTCCAGTTATTCTCCTTCTGCCTCGTGTCATTTCCCTCTCGGGAGTAAAATGCCTTTGTGCCAAATTGCAAAGCTCCTGAATGCCTTCACTGCACAGAGCTGCTGCTGCCCTCTCCCAAGCCAACCAGAGGAGCAGGCTGCACAAGATAATCAATGCCTGGATGTGATAGGCACACAAATGAGGAACATAAGGGGTTAGAAGGATATGGAGAAAGAGAATTTTTTTTTTTTTTTTGCCAGGTTTGCAGCCCCAGCCAAACCTCTTTTTTCTTTGCTTAAAAGTTCACATCAGAAATTGGCCAGTGCTGTCCATCATTTAGGAATAACTTCTCGGGGATGTTAATTAAGATCTCCTATAGCAGCATCCAGGAGAAATGCTGCATATCTCCAGGTAGCCAAGGAATGAGTGTTGTTTGGCTCATCACCCCTAGCCTGACTGCAATGCTGAGGACAAAGCTTTCAGCACAGAGGATCTTCAGCTGGTACAGAGCCCTGAAACCCTTCTCTCAGCCTGTGTCACAGCACAGACACACCCTGACTGCTCTCCATGCCTTCTGCTGGCTCCTCAGGCAGTGTCACGTCCACTTTGCAGTCACAGTGTTTGGTTTTACATTTGTGTTCAATAAGACTGAACACAGGAAACCTAAAACACTGCTCAGAACCTTCAACACTGCAGTGCAAAGGCACAAGGCCAAAGGCACCTGGGAGAAAACCACATTCTTAGTGAGCAGGCCAGGACTGTGGGGTGAACTCCCTGAGTAGGGAGAACTGCATAAACGCACACACAGAGGTAAAATATTAATGCCCTGAAATGGCAAAGCCAGAGAAAGAATTGCATTCAGTGCACATATCATATTTCTTCGTCCTTGCCTTTTTTGTATCACAACATAAATCCTTTGTTTTCTGTATTCCAAAAAAAACCCCAAAACCATCCACAGCAAACACTTCTGTCCAAAGGAGGAACCCAGAGTAACACAAACCAGAGTCACTCCCCACACTGCTGCACATCCCTGGGGTGGAGGTGGTGCAGTTTCTCACACCACAGATTTACCATGTGCCCCTGGACTCTGCTCTCAGCAGGACACGAGGACAGGACACTGTGACTCCAGAGGTGACTTAGGAGGGGCTTCTCACAGCCACCCACTGTGAGAAGTAAATTTTAATTTGGCCCACAAACATTTAATTAAGATTCCTCCTCATGGTGACAAAGACTGTGGCTATGGTTCTTCCTTTGCTCTCTCATGCCTGCTGTGGTGGCAACACAAACCATCCAACACCTCCTGTCTCACCCTTCCCTGTCCTTTTGGCAAGTTTTGGAGCTGAAGCAGTGAATTTACTCCACCAACAAAGCTCACCCACAGTAACTCAAGCTGTTGTAGGGAATTTGGCTCCATTCCCTGCCCCCTTCTACTACTCCATCAGGCTGAGCACACTTCTGGGCAGCTACCACTGAAGTTTCTTCCAAATATGAGTTTAATTTGTGTTGTACATGACAGAAGTCCCAAACTGGAGCTGACCTGCTAGCATCGAGCTTTTTTGTCGCTGAATAAGCAAAACAACCTTTTGCTTTCTACCTGTTAGGTCAGTGACATTGATTTCCCCTGACTGCAACACACAGAAAAGGGAGAATTGAAAAGATACACGTAGTTCTGGGACCTCCTGCCTGCTGTGGAAAGTGGGAATTCATGGTTCCTTTCCTTTTTCCAGGCTTGTGTGATGGGCTGGCCCTGTGCTGGGACTCTGGTCCCCAGCTGTCCCCAGCTATTCACATTTCCTCCAGACACATTATCCAGGGTCAACAGAGATAAATAATTAAGTCAGAGGGATGCACTAGGACTCGTGAAGGCGACACTTGGAATATCAGCAGAAGGAAAGTGTTGCAACTCTTTTTTGTGTTCAGAGGTCTGCTCCTTTTAGCATCAAGTCCGTGGTTCATTGGCTGTTGTCACAATCATTAATGTCATTAGCAGCTTCTGTGCTCCGAGGACACAGATGGCACCAAGTGGCCTGAAACAGACTCTAGAACCTGTTCTTGGCCAGGAATGCCTCATCCAAAACACAGGGCACCCAACACAATCCTCCCCCAACCCGCCAGTGCCACTGGACACCACGGGAGTCTGTCCTCCTGGACAAGGGGCTGCAGGTGAGCTCACAGTCAGGTGAGCTCCTGGAGCAGCAGCATCAGAAAGTCTCTCCCATACAGGCAGCAATTCCAGAGCTGTGTGCTCCCCCGATGGGAAGAACAGGCCTGGAGGCAGAGTGAGGGGGAGCCTCTCACCTGCCTGCAGCAGGTATCAGACGCCCTCCATTAACTGCCTCCTCATAAAAGTCTTCAAAGTACATTTGTGTCAGAAAGGCAGCAAGGAAACCCTTAATCATGAGAACAGCTATTCACTTGGGCCTGGGCAGTGGAATTCATTTATTATATGCTCTCTTCAGATGCAGTCTGCCTCTATACTTAGAAAATGTCAATTAATTTATGGTTGTGGAGATTTTGTCCCTCTCCTGATAGCTGGCACGTCCTCTCCCCATTTCAATTTGTTGGCTCACTTTTTTATGTGAAAGTCAGAAGAAAAGGAGCACGCAGATCACTCTGAGAAGCTGTTGGTCAGACAGGGAGAAGAGAAAATGCCCCTAATTTTCAAGTAGTGTCTGAAGTCAGCCTCAGCAGCCAGCCTCGACCTGGGGAACTTAGGGGAGCTGTAAGACTCGTGGTTATGAAGTAAGTATAATTTTGCATGGCGCTGAGGGACTACCTTCAATTAAGGAAAATGGTCATCCCATAAAATCTGTTGCCTTTATGGCATTTTGACATTAGAGAGGGGAACCCAGAGCACTCAGGATTACGAGAGCAGATTTCAAGCATATCCCTCTCCTGTTCATAAACTCTAACCAAGGGCAGCTGCTCCCATCAGCTCACCTGAGTTATCCTTGTATTAGCAGACACACAGGGAATTTCTCTTCCACGCACAACCTACCTCACTGTGCATTTTCCTTTCCCAGTGCTGGGGAAACAGCAGATAGTGACAATATGGGACAGTTCAGCACTGAAAGGAAGCTGGTTTCAGCTTCTTTCCCCACTGTAATGTCCCTCTGGAACATCCTCCTGCTGACAGTGGCCATTCTGACCTCCACAACTGCTCTTTGCCCCTGCAGCCCCAGGGTCCAGACAGAGAGGTCCTGACACAGAGATCCTGATGCTTCCACAAGCTGACAATTGCTGTGACAGAGTGATGCAGGGACAGACAGCTGCTCATGCTATGACATAGCTGCAAGCTACGAAGCTAAAAATTAATAACAGTTCCTTGAGGAATAAAACCAAAACCACTTGGCATAGCTTGGGAACCGTAGGCCTGGACATGGTCTGGCTCATTTTGGGGCTGTTTCAGTACGTGCTCCCTGGCTGTCAGCTCTCTGAGCCCTGGCTGTGTTTGTGTGCAGGATTACAGGGTGAACATCTTCCTGAGGCAGCAGTGGAACGACCCCCGGCTGGCCTACAACGAGTACCCCGACGACTCCCTGGACCTGGACCCCTCCATGCTGGACTCCATCTGGAAGCCTGACCTGTTCTTTGCCAACGAGAAAGGGGCTCATTTCCATGAGATCACCACGGACAACAAGCTGCTGAGGATCTCCCGGAACGGCAACGTCCTCTACAGCATCAGGTGAGGTGACTCCACCAAGGTGGGGTGTGGGGTTTTTATCTTCTTTTCTTCTGTTAGAGCCAGGATTAATGCACAGGAGACACAGTTTTCTCATATTTGAGATGTTTATTAATTCTTATCCATAGCACAGTCCCACAAGTTATGAGTTCCAGACAAGGTAGAAATTGGCTCCGTCTCTAACTCTTTCCACAGTCATTAATTATCCAATAACGAGATGAAACCTATATTATTTATACTTTTAACCCAGCAAGTATTTATACTTACTTAATAAATACTTGATATTTACTTAAGTAAATACTTTAAAGTGTTTATACTTTTAATCACGTAAGGTCTGCAATGTGGACCTTTTCAACCAGTTAGAAAAAAACACCCAAAACCGTGAAGAAGGAGGTGAAAGAAGAAGAACTTAGCCAACACCCCAAATCCTCCATATTGCCCCATATCTATTACTAGATACTAAAACCTTAAATCCTAAGTTTTCCACCCTGTGCTTTTACACAATTTTATTCAAAATACACACCCATAATCCCAGTGCTATCACCCAACCTTGGAAGCCTGTTCTGTGGCCTCAGGTCAAATGTAGAGCTTGCTCGAGGATCAATGCCTTTTAGCACAGAAAGCCTGAAATTCTGAGTTTCCAGGGTTCCAGCAGTGGGGAAGGGCACAGCTGAACCCCCCCCATTCACGCCTGGACTCTGAGCATGCTGTTGGAGAAGAGAAATTTAGGTGTTTTTAAGGTGGGAAATCATACAATTAGCAGTGTTGAAGCAATGTGGTGGGAAGGGACCTCTGCTAAAGTATATTGAGACAGAGGCTTGGTTTGGGATGGGATTTAACTCATCTTTAACTCGTTCGGTTCAAGGACTTCTGCTCCTTTCTAGTAGATTTCTTAACATGTAAAATTACCTCAGGTATCTTGTGTTAATACAACCCTAAACCAGCTGTGCAGTGTGAAAACCAGTAGAAGCTCGGGAACACTGTTTTTGAAGCTGCAGCATTTTCTGACCAAAAAACAAAGTAAAAATCAGGGGAAGTGCTAAGTAGAGCCCCATGGTTTTGTCTCAGCCTAGTTTTTTTCCCAGTTATCGCTTTATCGCTAGATCCAAGAACCCATCAGTAAAACTGAATTAATTGCACTGAATTTCCCACAGGAAATCAACCTTAGCCCCCACCTTCACTTCCAACCCCATTCATACTTTATTTTAAACCAATGAAATGAAGATCAAACTTCATGGGCTGAGACTGGGAAAGTTTAACTCTATATTGAAGACTTTTTCACCTCATGTATAATGTAAATTTTCCTGTGGAACGCACACCCCATCTCACACTGCAGCTCCCAGTGGCAGCTGTGGGAAGGAAAAGCAGCGTGGAGCTGTAAAATGGGAAATAAACAGCTTAATGCTGCAAAGTAGATGGCCTCCATCAAACACCAAAGTGCTGCCAGCCCAAGGACCAGCTCCCTGATGGCCAAAACAATCAGAGAATTGCCACACGTGTTGTCTGAATGGGGAAACCCCACATTTCTTAATCTTAAAAACCAGGCAGGGAGCAAAACTGACAGCAGAAACTTGGTAGTGAGCATGGCACAGAGTCCTGCTCCAGGAGGGTCTGCAGGGGCACAGAGGGGGAATGCAAACCCAGCTCTGGGGTTGCTCTGCCAAACAGAGCAATGACTCAGCAGGGAACATGGAAAAACCACCATTTTCAAGGCAAAAACTTGAAAATATTTCAGTTCTTGTTTAAAAAGAACAACTTGCCTATCTCACTTATCTCCGAATCAAAATACAGGTTTCTTTATAAGTACATTTTCCTGTGAAATTTAAAAAGAAAGAGGACATTCCTTAAGAAGAGCACGCTGTAAATATAAAGAGTTTCCAGAAGGAGAAATAGTCTTTCCCTTAAAAAAAAAAATCTCTATAAAGTGTTCTGCCATTTTCTAACTGGTTGTCTGCTACTGATATTTGCCATAATCAAACTCTAGGCAAGGCATTTACAAGAAGGTGGACTTTGTCACATCTCCTGTCCCAATATGCCTCTAAACTCAAGCTGAGAATTTCTAACAACATAAGATTTTAAATTAAAGTATCTTTCCCTCTTGATAAGTTTCTTGTAGGTCTGATGATAGAAAAATTCAATTTCTGTCCCCTGGGTAATTCTGCAATTTCTACACCAAGGCAAAAAGCTGAAACCCCTAAACACTTCAGGGAACAGCATTTTCAACATTATCAAACCAAATAACTCAAGTCTAACTATGTGGAGCAAATAATTTAGTATCAGCTTGTTGAACCAAGCAAACATTTTAAGCATAGATCATGGTACAGAGCAGCACAGCAATATAACACAGAAAATGCAGCCTGCACCTAGTGGAAAATGGAGACAGAAATAGAGGTCTCAAGGGCTCTGCAGGAATTCAGGAAGATACAGGAGTTCATATTGGCTTAGCACAAGGCATTTTGCCTGCAGAAAATCCCACTGAAGACTTTCTTTCCCCACACACAATCATATGATCTTGATCAAACTTCTTTCTGGTGTTATTTTTTACGACAACGTAATGTTCTGCTCAGAGATTTATGAGCAGCACCAGCCTCTAGAAATGCACCTGGAGGTTCCAGAGAGTGGGCTTGGGCTTTCTGCTAATGCAGCCTGCTGTGAACCTGGGGCAGACAGGAAATCCGAGGCAGCAGAACTGTTTGGTGAGGGAGCTCTTTGTCACACACAGTCCCAAACAACATTGCAATGGATTGCCATCTGCAGCAGGCCCTGCTGGGAACGGTGTCACAGACCCAAATGTTCAACATTTCTGCTGCTCTCCAGCACCAGAGTGAGAGCACAGGCAGGGAAGGGATGGATGAGCAGCTCAGTGTGTCTGAGGGGCTCAGCCCCAGCAGTGCCCACTGTTTGGCATTCCCTGTGCTCTCTTCTCTCCTCAGGATCACGCTGACCCTGGCCTGCCCCATGGACCTGAAGAACTTCCCCATGGACGTCCAGACCTGCATCATGCAGTTAGAAAGCTGTGAGTCCTGTGTGCACCCCAATTTGGAGAGGAGAAAACCTCTTTTCCCTGCTGCTCTCCCCTGCCATCTCCTCTCCCAGCTGCAACCCATTCCCAGCCCAGCCTTCACTGCTGGTTTGCTGGAGAACGTCTTGCTTAGAATTTTCCATTCATGTGACATTTGCTAGAGAAGCCAAACTTCAAGAGATCCCATGAGAGGAGCCCTGGCTTGCTTGTGTTTACATTGGCCTTTCACTTTGCGGGAGAGAAGTGAAAGTGCTTTCAGCTCCAAGTGGGATTTTCTCTCTCTGGATGAACATCTGCCACTTGTACATGTTGCTTATCCCAAGGGAGGGAAAGATGATGAGCTTCTTCCAGAGAAAGAGGTCAAGTTGGAAACAGTAGAAAACAGTTCAGCCAGTCAAATTCAAGGAAAAAAATGTTATTTGTTGCAGAAAATCCATTGCAGCTCCAGTGGAGGTCATTGCCCTGGCTCTTAACATGTGAATAAGCAGTTTTGCCTCAACCCAAATCCCATCCATGGCAGCACTGTCAAGGAAGGCCGGGATGCACCCCTGCCTCCAAGCTCTCTCCTGCAACACTGTCCCTTTCCAAACCAGGGTTTAATGTGATTCACATGACATTTTTTCCTTTCCTCTCAACAGTTGGCTACACCATGAATGATCTCATATTTGAGTGGCAAGAAAAAGGAGCAGTGCAAGTTGCTGACGGGCTGACACTGCCTCAGTTTATCCTCAAAGAAGAAAAAGACTTGAGATACTGCACGAAGCACTACAACACAGGTCAGTGCTGTAAACCCTTAACTGAGGGGGTCAGTAGAGAGGAATCCAGGATTGTGTTTTTGCCAGAGCCTCTTGCTCTGTCTGATGGCACTCTGGCCTTGTCCTACACTTCCAGAGATAACAGACATGTGGAAACATATACAGCAAATGAAAAGCTAATGGACATAATTGTGCAAAACCCTCTTGTCCCCAGTAACAACTGCATCAATTCCAGGGTGTTTGGTGAGGATCTTCTCTCCTAGAACCTTCTTTTGTCTTTGAAATTTAAGTGACAAAGGACATACTGCCAAAGGGATTTCTTGTTAGTGTTCATAGAATCCTAGAATGGTTTGGGTTGGAAGGGACCTTAAAAACCATATTGCTCCACCCCCATGCCAAGGGTAGGGACACTTTCCACTGGACCAAGCTGCTCCAAGCCCTGTCCATGAACACACAGAGATGGGGCAGCCACAGCTTCTCTGGGCAACCTGTGCCAGGGCCTCTTATTTCTTCTTAATATCTAATCTAAACCTTCTCTCTTTCACTTTGAAGCCATTCCCCTTTGCCCTATCACTACATGCCCAGGACAGCAGCTGTTCATTTCCTCCCCTAACAAGACTCTGGTTTAGGCAATGCAAGGAAAATCCCCAGACACTGGCTGAAAACAGGAGGCTCATTGTGCCTTACCAATCACCTTCCGTGTCTCTCCCATCCTCCTCAGGCAAGTTCACCTGTATAGAAGCTCGTTTCCACCTGGAGAGGCAGATGGGCTATTACTTGATCCAGATGTACATCCCCAGCCTTCTCATTGTCATCCTGTCCTGGATCTCCTTCTGGATCAATATGGATGCTGCACCTGCTCGAGTGGGCCTGGGGATCACCACCGTGCTCACCATGACCACGCAGAGCTCTGGCTCCCGAGCATCACTGCCCAAGGTAGGGAACACCCTTGGCTTCACCAGGGAAATCATGCTCCTTTTGGATACAGCACCCAAGTAAATCCCTACACACATCCTCCTGCTGCCTTTGCACAATTCCAGTTTAAGGGCAAATCGAACAAATTCCAGTCCCGTCCTGAAAAAATTTTAAATTCTCTGTGACTAGCAGCAGAACTTCCCCCCTGAGTGATTCAGAACTCACCACAGCTCCCAGTAACCAAGAGCTCTGTACTTTACAAACCCCTGCAACAACCACACATGGATGTTCACTCCACCATTTAGCTTTTTAGTTACTTGACCATTCTACTTTTATAATAGTACAGAATTTCCCTTTATGGAGGGCTTCTGGTATGGTGGATTACTGTTTTCCTTGCATATAAACAATCACAGTCAAGGCCTGAATAAATTAAAAGCTGTGGAATTATTGCTACTTGAGAGCCCATGAGGAGTTTCAGTGACCTGATAACACACTCACATTAAATGAGGAAGATTCTGGTATCCAAGAACAGATGTCAGCCACGCAAAACACCAAGCAGAAATGCATTTGGGTAAGGAAGGCACCCCATTTCTGCCTCTTTCTCTGGCTCCTAGGTGTCCTATGTGAAGGCCATAGACATCTGGATGGCCGTGTGCTTGCTGTTTGTGTTCTCTGCCCTCCTGGAATACGCCGCCGTCAACTTCGTGTCTCGGCAGCACAAAGAGCTGCTCAGGTTCAGAAGGAAGAGGAGGCATCATAAGGTAATACATAAAGCATGAAGGACACAGCTGAAATCTGCCCCAGCAGAACACCACGGTGAACTGAGCCAAGCCACTAGCCCCCAGGGCAGTCCCCAGTGTCTGGTCAGATGTTAAGGAGGCTCACACACCAAAAACAAGGGTTGCCCCAATGAACTGAGTCTGTTCTAAGAGCCTGCTGACCCCAGGAGCCCATCCAGCTGGGTTTTGCTAGCTAGACAAGCAGGCTCAGCCAAAAGGGTTGCTCTCAACAGGACAATTTCCACACAGCAGTGTTCTGGTGTGAGTCCTCCTCCCCAGAAGCTGCAGCCAGGGCTGGGGGGAGGCAGGCAGGGGGGTGTGAGGGGTGTCTGTCAGAGAGCAGCACCCCCAACACGACAGCCTACAGCAGCCCAGAGGTAAGTGATGTGTCTTTTGTCTCTGCCATCTCCGTGTTCAAAAGCATCTGCTTCTCAGACTGACTGCAAACTCTTCCTGGAAGGAAAGAGCTTTATTCTTAGCCTTAGCCTGCTCCATGCTTTCCTGCCATGGCTGATCCCAATCCCAATCTGAGCATGCATGCAGCTCCTACAGTTCCCCAGCCTGGGCTCCAACAGCTTTTAGGCTGAGGTGCCACAGCAAAGATTTCACCCCACAGATCACATTAGAAAGAAACAAAAAGGTGTCTGTGATCACAAGGCCAAAGGCACTTAAAAATTGTCCCTATTTAACTGGTAGAATCAGGAAAGGTGGTGGGAAATTTTCAGCACCAAGCCTGAGAGGCTGCCCTTGGGAGAGCATCAAAAACCAGTACATTCGCTAATGGGAGGAAAAATAAAGACAATTTTGCTGATGAATATCTCAAGCAAGCCCATAGGTGACCATCAAGGTCTACCTTAAATATTCCTCATAGGTGTTTGTCTCCTTTCCATGATCCATCCCATCCAGAAACCCACCCCCATTCCATTGTTTCATTGTCCCAGCCATTAAAAATCTTTCCCAGGGTCTAACCTGTCCTGCAGTGATTCAAAGTGTATGTTTGCAGAACTGCTACGATTCCAGGAGGGACTGGGGGCTGAGGAGCAGGAATCCCTGTATTTTTCTAGATTTATCTCTCTCTGCTTCAGTCATCCTATCTGCAAAACAGGAGATAATGGTTCGTTTGTGCTCAACCCAGTCAAGATCAGGGATGAAAAGTGTTGGACAAATGCAAGGGAAAAGAAGTAACAGATGAACCCTCATCACAAATTGATTTTGTCTGACCAGAGCACGGCTCTGCCATCCCAAAATCGACAAAGCTTTGGTTCAGAAGGTGCTGAATAGAGGCAGAGCTAACCTCACCCACATGGGTGCCTCCATAGTACAGTTATCTCTTCATCTGGGTCAGGCATCCTGTCTGTGGATCTGTGCTGTTGTATGCAGATCAGTCTGTTGATAAAACAATAAGAAGGGAAAAAAAGCCACTAATAGACGAGTTTAAGAGATATTTGTCAGAGCTGTTCCACTGACACTAGGCTGTTAGCACAGTCCCTGCCCAATCTCACAGATACTTAATTGGAGCAAAGCAAAAACAAAAACACTTGCAAAAGTTAAATGAACAAGGTTTGCAGGCTTATCAGAAAACTAAGCTGACTGCTAATATGCAAATGGGTTAATGCAGCTGCCAAAAGCACTAATTGCTCTGTCCTGATGTCCTGACTTGTCTGGGTAGCTCTGACTGGTTTAGACATGACACACACGGCTAAAAAAAGTGAGATGTTGCAATGGTATGGATCAGTCTGGTTAACATGACACCATCATCAGTGTGATGTACACATGGAGCACACTTGGAAACACTTCCCAGTGTGGCTGGTGCTGTCTTTGCCTTTCCCCTTTGACATGGCACCTTGAGAAAGACACTATTGTCCTCTCTAACTCCGGTACAGCACTCACCAAAACAAAGCCACAGTGGCCAAAGCAAAGTCATAGCCAGTGGCCCCTCAGCAATGAAAAGATTAAAAAATCCAGTAAATTAAGGATTGAGTGGTTTAGGTTAAGCCAGATATGTGCCAGTGTTTGTTAGTGCAGTGGGAAAAGAGCAAAGGCAGTTTTACCTGAACCCCTGTGTTACAGACATGATGAGAAGGTCCATAAGCTCTGGGTATCGCAGAAAGCCAGAATTTGATTCTATTTGGGTAGTTTTGTTTTGCTCAGATACAGCAGTGTCCTCTGTGCCCTGCTCCTCCACCCCACACAGCTGCCCATGAGATGCAGGGGCCATCCAGAAAAGACACTCTTGCAAGGACAGGGGCAGGGGCAGCAGGGCACAGTGGGCAGGCAGCTACAAGGGAAGGGGCTGCAAGGTCAGGGTTGGGGGACACAGCATGGAGCAGCCTCTGTTAATGATTAATTAGTGTCACTGGTCTACAATTAGCCTTGGTGACCTGTAGTCAAGAGACTTTGAATTCTGACTCTGTCTCTGCAACTCACTGCTTGAATTATTGGGCCAAACTTAGTTTTCCCTGTCATTACACCCCTATGTTAATAAAACAGGGCTAAATAATTCTGGGATTCCAGAAAAGCTTTCACAAAAAAAAAAAAACCAACCAAAAGCCAGGAACACCATTTGCCTTTAGATCAGAACACATTTTATTTTTTTTTTTCCTCAAAAATTGGCATTACCACAAGCAGCCATGTCTTACCATGGACCCAGAGAAGGGCACTTAGTTCCTCACCTAAAAGTTGGCTGGTGGGGATGGCTGTGGGGTGCCGTGGGCAGGCGAGTGAGGGCTGGTTGCACGCTGCCTGCAGAGCTCTTTTCCTGGACAGCTCCTGGCTCCTGCACATCCATGTAACTCTGTAGGAAGCAGCTGCAGCTTTGGCTACGTGAGTTACATGGAGCCCACTCCTTCTGGGCAAGCTGAAACTGCACAGGCAAAGCAAAGAAGGTGCTGATAGGAGGTGGGGGTGGGTAGGGAGAGGCAGAAGCAAAACAGGGGATGCAACTGGAAAAATGAAAGCAGTGCCACAAACCCTTCAGTATGTGAAAGACCTCAACGGGGTGGAAGTGAGTCCTGTTCTCCACGGGGTGCCTGGATCCCCTGATTTGCATCTGTGCATCACACAGCTGGCACCCCTCTATAAGGCTGGTCTCCCAAGAGCAGGGGGTTGGCCCAAGGGCGCTGAGGCCGGGGCAGGGTGGGAGCACCTTTCCCGTGCAGAGCAGGACGCCGTCAGCGGAGAGCCTTATAGTGAGGGTGCACTGTCTATATCTCATTTTAAGTAGAGTCCCATGCTCAATCTGTTCCAGGAGGACGAGGCTGGCGAAGGCAGGTTCAACTTCACCGCCTACGGGATGGGGCCAGCCTGCCTGCAGGCCAAGGATGGCATCTCCGTCAAGGGAGCCAACAACAACAACACGGCCAACCCGGTGCCGCCGCCGTCGCGCTCGCCCGAGGAGATGAGGAAACTCTTCATCCAGAGGGCCAAGAAGATCGACAAGATCTCCCGCATCGGCTTCCCCATGGCCTTCCTCATCTTCAACATTTTCTACTGGATCATCTACAAGATTGTCCGCAGAGAGGATGTGCACAACCAGTGAGGGGAGGGGAGCAGCCGGGAGGGGAGCGAGCAATCCTTTATATATGTGCAATAGCAATGCAGCAATGCATGAATTTAAGAATGCGGCAATATCTACTAAAAAAAACAAACAAACAAAAAAAAAGGGGGGGGAGGTGGGCTGGGAGGGACTTTTAATCATGTGGACTGACTGGCACAGGGAGGAGAAAAGAAGCTCTTGATCTGGGGAGAGCAGGGTGGGAGTTAGTTTTACAGCATAGGAAGGTGTGGATTGCTCCAGCAATCCAAGCAGTGTAATATAGTAATATATATTCATGCTTAATTATAATGCAAAAAGAAAACAAAAGAAAAAAAAAAAGACCAACAAAAAAAAATTCCTTTTTTTAGCCTATTAACAGCTTAGATTCTCAAGTCACTGGAATGAATCATGATTCCATGTGCAGAAACTACTGCAATTACGCTTTATCTGACTTTTGCTATAGAAAGGCCATTCCAGTCAAGCACGTGGGGGGGAAAAGCCCCAATAAAAGGGGAAAAACACCTCAAGAAAATCATTCTGTGCTTCTCTAGGTTTTGCACTTTGAAAACTGGATAGATGGGGAAACTTAAGAAAGAGGCTGTGGATTGCTGCTTATTTTATATATTTACTTTTTTTAGTCACGGGTTTGCCGATCAAACACTTTGTGACTTTTGCATAGAGGAAAGCAAATACATTCTCTCTGTCATCCCCACCAGAGAGCATCCAAAGGAAACCCGAAAAGGACATCAGGGCCTTCATCAGAAATCACAGGTACCTTGTGTCCTTTTAAATAACCTGGCAGGATTCGAGTCCCAGGAGGCAGAAATATTATTCTGAACACTAGAACGATGAAGGATTTAAAAAATACTTTTTGTTTGTTTGTCTGTTCTTTTTTTTTTTTCCAAACCCCTTTCTGCCATGTTTGTTTACAATGGGGGGGATGGAAGCAATTGTATTTAAAATATAGAGAAAAACAGGCATCTTGATGCTTGTTTTGACAGGACCGGGCGTGTGGCAATACTGTCAGTGAGGGGGGTGGGGGGCAGGTGTGTATAGAGAGAGCAGCTTTTATTTTCTGACATTTCATAGCAGTTATATTAATAGTGAAGCTGGGCCGATGGGCCCAAAATTCTATTTTTGTATCTATTTTGGTGCTGCATTTACCTTTAACACGGATGGGAAGATGGAGCAGGCTGCTTTGCCCCTCTCTGCTGCCTGGCAGAGATGTGGGGGAGGCTGGCACAGCTTGGTGGGGATGGGGACAGGGGGGAGGGAGGTGGGAAGGGGTGAGCAAAGGGGTTTCTCTTTGCCCAAGCGGTAGCACAGGTTGGCATTGGTGTTTGGGGTGGGGACAAACGTGCCAAACACCTCTAGGGTGTTACTTGAAACCCTGGCTTGGGGCCAGTGGGCAAGCCAAGGGCTTGATGTCCCACTTGTCCCTCTGGGCCCCTGGGTGTGAGCTGGCTGCAGCACCCAGGGCCACTCTGTTGTGTTTGTTTGCACTTTAGGGAGAGAGGTGAAGGAGAGCACGGAGGAAGAGACAATCAGTCTGCACTGAAGCACTTGGGGTTAGGTCTGGGTTAGGAATCAAAAGATGGCAGAGAGAAAAGTGGCACCCACGGAGGGGGAATCCACTCTCCTCCCTGTCCTGCTCAGGATGGGAGCAGAGCTGAACTGGGCTGTGGATTTGCTGTTTGCTGTGGGAGCAGACAGCCTCCCTCCTGCAGAGGCTGGAATAGCTCACACCAAAGTGCCCTGGGGCACTGCCAGGTCCAGGCCAGCCCAGGTCAGCAGCACCCAAGCTTGGGATGGGAGGTTGAAGTCATGCTTAGCCATGGGGGTCCCAGCCAGCACAGAAAGAAGCAGGTGAGAGGAGAGGACAGCCTGGGACCTGCCAGCTGTCCTGCACAGGGATGATGCCAGGGAGAGAAACACCAGGAAAAACACCAGGGGTTGCTGAGGCTGGGTAGAGGGACATCCATCTTCAAGGCTGCCAATTCAGCACCTTTCACCAGCACTAAACACACTTTAGTTTAAGAGGAAAAAAAGAAAAAGGAAAAAAAAAAGAAAGTAAGAAACAAAGGACAAGAATAGCGAGATGAGAAAAGGGAGAAAAAAAGATTAAAACCACAGTGGTCACTGTGTGGACTGGGGCAAATGTTTTGGCAAAGGCCACCCAGTTTTCTGAGTCCCTTTGTACTGCTGAGACAGGGAGAGGTCACAAGGTCACGTAGTGGGAGCATGAACCAGCACATCAGCCCTTTCCCTCCACTGGAGCAGCAGAAAACCTGTGGGCTGAGGGTTTCTCCTTCCCCTGGCAGACGGTGCTTTCCCAAGAAGGGAGATCTCAAGCAGAGGCGCTATTTGATGCTGGGACAACGTCCCAAGCCTTGGCTGGAGCCCAAGTCTGCTGCTGGCTCCGGGTTTTTTTGCTGAATTATTGAACTCTCCCTGCGTGCGCCAGGGCCGGCTGTGCCAGCCGCGGTTTGCGAATGCTCCAAACGGTGTGTCCTTGTCTGAGATGAAAGGCAAATCCAGGGAATTTCCCTCCCTGCCCGGCAGCAGAGGCTTGGCAACCCACATACCACAGCTCCTTCCTCATGCAGGTGAACGACCTCAAATTGCTGTCATTTGGGTAAAAATATCCTGTCCCGATGCCTGGACCTTGCACTTTGCAGTGGGGCAATCTGGCCGTGGTTCACACACCTTCCACCCCCCCAGGGCACAGCAGGGCTGCAGGTTTCCTTCCTTAAAGGACCTGCCTGTGGGTCAACAAATCCCATGCACCATCTTCCCACCTAGCTGAGTTTTGGTCCTACATCAAACCCAAACACCGAGGGCAGGAGCAGGGCAAGGAGGAGAAAGACGTTTCCACCTCATTTCATTCTGCTCCAGCTGTACAGGGAATAACCCCGTGTCCATCCTAAACCTCCTGGGTGCAGATGCAGTTATGCCACAGCTACTGCTTCACTAGAGCTCCAGTGCCACTTCTGGGCGCAGAATAAGGCTGAAGGAAGCTGTGTAGGGACTAGAAATCATCAGGAAGTTGATGATGGGCTGTTTCTTGCCCGTACAGAATCACTTCAGCTGCCAGTGGAGCCCGTGGAAGTTTAGGGACTGAAATAAGAATCACATGTTTACCAGCCTGTCTTGGCTTCCAGTTCAGCTTTGCCAAGCTTTGGGCACGTCTGATGCCCACCATAAGCAGTGCTATTTTCTCTTCCTTAAGCAACCAGCTTCCATTTGGGCCATTTTGCAGCCCCAGGGCTGCCTGCAGGGTGACAGTGAGCAGCACTCACATCCCAGCAGGAAACACACGGGAATCTGGGAAGGTGTGACAGTGCTGAGATAACTGCCCCAGGGATGTCCTGCCAGAGAGTTTCACCACCTAGACAAGACTTTAGACTGTCCTATGAACCCCTGGCAGGTCTGGGTAGTTTTCAAAATCAAAGATTTTTCTCCATCTGGACCAGGTTGTGTTTAGTCTCTGCATTGCAAAAGAACTCGTTTTGATAGCTTATCTCAACTTTAAAGTAGGCTGTTTAATGGTGCCAGCAATTATATTTATTAGTAAGAATGCACAGGGTTTGATATTGCAGGGTAACTTCCAGGCATACTGTTGGAATTTAACTCCATAATTGTTATCTCTTCTTAAGAATGAGGGTCAGAAGAAAAACCTCTGAATAAAACAGCAGTTTTCTGGCAGTAAAGAGAGAAAACTGGGTCCTAATTCACTTGGCCTCTTTGGAAAAAAGAGAGCTTTATCCCAAATATTATTTCCAGATGTTGCTGGAGACATAATTCTTTGTGAGCAGGAATTCTTTTTTCCTTACGCATAAATATAATTGTCCAGAATTAAAAAACCCCACCAGTTTACTATATTTTGATCAGGTACAAGGGTTTCTCCCGCTTTAATACCTGCTCCATCTGGGACCCCAGTGCCATGGAAATCAGAGAGGTGCTGAAGAGGGTCCAGGGCAGAGCAGTGAGCACGTGGGCTGCTGCAAACTGCAGAGCTCAGCCCTGGCCTTGGCCAAGCAGCAGCTGCCTGGGAACACTCGAGTCGTTCCCTCCGTGGCTCTGGTGGTGCCCTAATTCTCCTGTCCTAGAAGCCTTTGCTTGTCAGGCTTGGGAGACTGCTCCTAAAATCATCAAACAATTTCAAACCCTGAATATTCTCACATCCTCCATTGTGAGAACTTTTTTTGGCTTTGTGTTTACCAGACTTATCTGGAAGCTTTTTCTTTTTCTTCTGAAAATCTTTCATTTTAAAGCAAAGCCAAGACAATTCAAATTACACTGTTGGCCGCCCTTTATCTTGATTGTGATTTAAAGACTTTGCTTCATTTCCCAGTGCTGGTAGAAAAAAGGTTAGAAGAATTTGCAATGTATCTTTATTAAAAGAAAGGAACATACAAAAGGAGAAAAGGCTGTTTTCAGTGGTGCCATATTTTTCACAGATTGTATACAATCATATTTTTGTACTGTACTACCATTACTTAATAAAACATAGTTCTATCCCTGTGCCAAAGGCAGACAATCTCTTTCAATATCCCATTCTTTACTCCAAAACCTTGATACTGGCAGCAGTGGACAGCACAATGTGCACCTGGTACCTCAAACCCCAACTCTGCTGAGTTCAGCTCAGCAAAGGAATTATCTGATCCATTCCCAGCTTGGAAGCACCCACACGTTCCTGTCTTCTTCTCAAAAGGAGGTGGATGGAAGGGCATCTTGTGCTGCTGCTGCATCAATAGATTTCCACGATTTGCATGGAGAGAGTGTACTAGTTAAGTAGAAAATTGAGATACTTGATTGTTCTTCGGGGTGCTGGGATGAGCACCAAAGCAGAAGCTAGTAGTCATTAATTTCAGCATCTTAAATTACTTCAGGTTCTTTAAGTCTTCCCATTCCCTTCCCTCTTCCTCCTTAACAATTATTTCTTAAGGGCAGTTGCACATCTCTTGCTCAAATGAACCTACAATAGTCTCTCACTTCATTCGAGTCTAATGCACTTTTCTGTGTTCATCTCCCTTGTCTTCATTCCTGTGGGGCTCAGTTCCTCAGCACTGCAAACTTTGAAGGGGCTGGGATTGGCGTCTTGGGAAATACAGGGCAAAAGATGGCACTAAAACCATTCCCCAAGGCAGGCACAGTGACAGCTCCCAGGGAGGTGCTCTCACAGCCAACCAGGCATGGAGAGGACTCCTGGGGAGTGCCAAGGTGCCCACTGAGGGCATTTTTGACGGAGCTCTGTGAAAGCAAAGCAGCATAAGTTAGAGGGAATTCAGTGTCTGCCTGCTATTCCTATAGAGCTCCCTGTTTTACACTGATCCAGCTACAGAGCAGCTGCTTATAGGAGATCAGGTCCTGGCACTCCCAGTCTCCTGCTGTGGTATGGAGCAGAGGGCCTCACAAGAAATCAGCTGCTGTGAACCAGGCAG
This sequence comes from Cyanoderma ruficeps, assembly GCA_008694505.1. Classification (NCBI taxonomy): domain Eukaryota; kingdom Metazoa; phylum Chordata; class Aves; order Passeriformes; family Timaliidae; genus Cyanoderma; species Cyanoderma ruficeps. The sequence goes on along the minus strand of VZDJ01000219.1, from coordinate 9,526,753 downwards.
GATGGAAGGAGCTGCTGCACTTGGAGCAGAGCATCCACTCGTTGCTGCTCCAGCTCTGCCTGCAGGTGTTTGCAGGGGGTGAGACGGTCTCCTCTGAGAGCTGCTGGGATGAGCAGCCCTGGGTGCTGTCCTCAGGGTGATTCCAGGCTGCAGGAGCACTGCAGGGCACAGCAGAGCCAGCATGGGAAGCTCAGCCTGAGGCAGGTGAGGAGTCCCAGCCTGAGAGCCCCCAAGCCCAGGAACAATGACCTCTCTGCAGCTTTCCTGGTTCAGCTCTTCCCTCGCCCCATCATACTGTCCCAGCATCACTCTGCCTGCTGCTGTAGCACTGGAAAGGACACAAACCACAGGGAAGAAAACAAGAAGAGGAAATTACTGCTGGTTATTACTGGTTAAGTTGTCAAATGAGGATCCTGGCAAAGAATGACAGAGAAGGGGAAAGGGAAGGAAAAGCACTAGGAGAGGTTTAGTTTGCATGCCACACCACTCCTGCCATCCAAGGCCAACAGTGCCAACAAGCATGGTGCAAGGCAGCAGGAATGATATGGTTGTATTAAAATTAGACCATCAAGTCTGGCAAACCTAAGCTGCAGTCCTTGTGCACTTCACTGCCAGCTTTCTGAGCAGAAATGATAAGGGACTCTTATGTTTGTGATATTCCTGCTCCTGGGTCTGTCAGCCAGTGCTGAAGCCCATCTTGGGGTAGGACTGGATCCTGGAGCTGGGTCAGCCATGATTTGACCCAGACCATGCACAGGGAAAAGATGGAACAGATCCTCCACAAGCTGATGTGGCCACTCTGGGGAAAGGCAGGGGGATTGCTGTGTGTGGGCCTAACAATGCCCGCAGCACTCAGAGCATTGCTGCCCCAAAAAGCACAAGAGAGAGGGAGCAGCAGCTCCCTGACAGCAGCAGTTCCCAGCCAGGAGAGGGGCCACAAACCCTGTCCCCAGACTGAGGGTCAAGTATGTCAGTGCTTCCAGTACAAAATCATCCATGTTTTCCTGGGCAGAGGATGATACCAGCATAAATAAGCCATCAGCACAGCTTGAATTTAGCTTTTATTTACAGATTTGCCACTTGAATTGCGTAAGTAGCTTAAGTCAAACAAGGACATCCTCCTCACCTATCCAGGAAACTGGGGCACGAGGTATCATCAGTAACCACGTGCCCAGGCTGTGAGCATGTCACTGCTGTGGCAGATGAGGCAAGTTTGGCACAAGCAGGGGCAGGCAGAGCTGCCTGGAGCTGCCAGGTCTGAGGGACACAGAGCTCACAGGTAGCTTTTCCTGCTAAGGTTTTTGGGAAGCTGGGCCCAGGACTGTTAGCACTGTAGCAAGCCAAAATCCCAATCCCCTTCCCCAGAGGGTCTGTGGGAGGACATCTGCCTCATCCAGGCACTTGGTGATACTGCAGCACTGCTGGTTTACCTGTCTGACAAAAACATGAATCAGGCTTTAGGCTGCAAACCAGCTGAGCCAGATGGCCTGGGTTAAACACACCACAGAATTTGGGCACTAAATTACAGGTCCAGGTTCAAGCCTGAACCGCCCTTGCAGTGATGACAGCATCACAGTCACAATTACAGTGGAGGCCTGGAAACTGCTTAAAGCAGCATTGCCCTGTCAGAGCCCTGAGGTATCAGCGGGCACAGCCTGCAACAACAACAGAATCGGGGCCTGGGCTCCAGTGTTTCTTGCTTGACACCTAATCCCCAAACACTGACCTTTATTGAACGAAAACTATGCAATATTGAAGATTGTGCCTCGGGCGGTGCCTTAGCCACCTCTCCTGGGTATGCACTGACACATTTTCAGAAGTATCCTCACCACAGCCACTCGTGCTGAGGTGAGGAATCAATGAGTTCCTGAGGAGCAGGGCCAGAGCAGAGCTTGAGATGTGCCACAACCCTGTTGTGGCCACAGCCTCTCAGTCTGATCTGCTCTGCTGAGGCTGGACTGTTAGAATGTAGAAGAGTCTAAAGAGTTTGGCTCCCCAGCCAAGAGCAGAGTGAAGGCAGGGACCCCAAAAGAGAAAGGAAGAGCAGATCAAGGACCATGTGAGGCAGAGGAACCTGTAGTACTCACTCCTTGCTGTAGTTAAGTGCAGTCACTGCAACCAATGTGGTCTTCCTGGGAGTCAAGGCTTTAAATACTGCTGCTTATTCCTTGAGGGGCTGGAAAGAGGATTCAGGAGGCTGGACTTGTCCCATGGAAGAGACATGGGCATGTGTCACCTCTAAAAACAGGGCTCGAGAAACCAGCAAGCGAAGGAAGTGGAGAGGGGGCAGCCTCTGTTATGTAAGAATGGTGCTGGGAAGGCATTTGCTGCATGCCAAGTGTGGGACACAGGTACATCCTTCACAGGCAGGAGTGTAACTATCCCTGCAAGTCCTTGGTCAGATGCATGCCTCCACTTGCCATCAATTCCACTTTTGATCAGGATAACTAGAATAATTTAAAAAAAAATCACTAATGAGTTAGGCTGTTGTTACATCCTCTCTTTACCATTTTAAGTGACCATGGCCAGTCCCCTTGGTCACGGCAGTAGAGCTCAGCTGTACAAGAGGTGCTCAGCTAGAGGCTGACCCAACAAAATCTTAGCACAAGGGAGCAGAAGTTCCTTTACTTTGTGCTTATCTAGGCCAGGGAAACAACTAAACCTGGCCTTTGAAATGCTCTGCTCTGCCTACATTGAATTTGTACTTTCCTTTCTATTCCAATCTTCCCATATCTGCCATATTTTTGTCCAAAATTATCATTCTTCCAATTCCAGGGTTGGATCAGAAGAGAAAATAAGCTCAGAAATAGTGTGGGCCAAGCCGACAAATCCCCAAGTTAACCTGCTCAGAGTGGAGAATTGTAAAAAAGGTACCTCCACACCCTGACCCATGTCCCACCCCACCCCATCCACAGCCCTCCAGCCCTGGTCAGTGCCCCTTAACCTGACAGTGCATTTAAAAGACACATTTCAGAACCGTAATTGATACATCCATTCTTAAATCAGATCACAACAGCAGGTTAATCTGGGGATCTGTCAGCCTTGGGAGTGTTCAAATTGTAACTTTTGGGAAACAAACAGGAAGGTCCAAACAGTGATGTTACATAAGAATTTGAGAGGCAGGTAAGCAATTAACCTTCCTTTTGCTGGGAAGAGCCACCTGTTGTGCTTGAACTCTGCCTCTGAGCTCCTTCTCACCCTACAACCAGCCTGGTGCTCCCTGAGAGCAGGGCAGGGGGTCAGGGGACACCGGCAGCTCCAGAGGTACACGGGGCACAAGGGCCAAGGGACTTACCTCACCACATGCATGTGGGATGAATGATTCTGATAAATAAATGCACCACCTGGATGGAGCACAAAAAGAAAAGCTCGTGTGGTTCCCAAGTCTGGTCATGACAAACTGACAGCACTAATCGTGGCCAGAGCTCACCTCTTCTTTCATGGATTTATTGAGCTGCAGCAAAGGTTTGACTGTTTCAAAAGAACTGAAATAGGAGGTAACTGTGCTAAAAGCCATCCACACTTGTGTGTGTGTGAGGTACAGCAAAACTTCAGTGGACTGAGACAGAGATGTAAAGACAAAGCAACACACAGAGGACTTCACCCAGAAATGGCCTGACGTGCAAAGGTCGCTGCATTTCATCGTAGTCTGCCATCCTGCAGCATTGCTGACACCACTCTGGAAGCAGCCTTGGAACCCTGAAGATGAACAAGCCTGTCTCAAGCAGTTGTTTGTCACCACCCACCTGTGATCAAACCACAGCCACGAGCAGGCTAAACATCGTGGACAGTGACATTTTATGGACTGTGTTGTCTCTCACCGTCTACCACAGTGTACAGCGTATCATGCTTGTTATATTACAACTAAGGAGTAATGAAAAGCTTACACTTAAGTAACATTAAAAAAAAGGGGGGGGAGGACCCAGGAATTTCTCCCATCCAACTATAAACGCACACCCATTTACATTGTTTTGTAAATGAATTTAGAAGAAAAATAAAAACATTAAGATATTTCTCTTCAGGACAACCATTGCACATTTGGTTTTGCTTTGGAGGGGAGATACAAACACACAGAGCAGGAATACCTTCCAATTGAAAATATGCAAAACAAATAGAAGTGGGAATAGCTCAGCCCCTAAACAGCATTTTCCTTACGTCCTTGATAAAGATTATCTTAGTTTCCCTCAGCATTCACTTCACTAGTGAAACCCTAAAAATCTGGTATCTAGGAAGAATCACAAAAACCTCTGAAAAAAGTCTATTAAGCAGGGGCATTGTGCTGCCCCATTTTCTGTATCTCTCCCATCTGCAAGCCATTTGTATGAAGAAAACCTTTGTTTCCAAAGCTTGGCTCACTAAAGCTCATTTTGTTCCCAAACACAACAGCCCCTTGATGCTGTTTACAGCAGGGGCAGCCAAAGGCTGGGCTGGCTCAGCAGGCGCAGTGGGAGATGTTACGGGGTGCCCCATCCCTGTGCCAGCACTCCCTGTGCCCCGGGAGGGCAATGCCAGTCGCCCCCCACTCGGGGTAGGAATGCGGGGTTTGCCAACAGACCCAAACTTTGGCTGTAGGACAGAGCCTCTTGTCCACCACAGCGCCTTTAGCAGCGTTCTTTTGTAAGCATTAATTCAGATTTGAGCTATTTATAGGGGTTTTCATGTGAAAAAAAAAAAAAGTTTTCCCAAGCTTGTTCATCGACAGGAAAGGATGGCAACAAGGTCAGAGTGTTTCCCCTCTTGGATCTCATGGAGATCGGAGAAGCAGCGACATTAATTGGCCCAGTTTGATCAACTTTTCAGCACAGCAAAAAGAAGTGGCTGCTCTGAATAGGACAAAACTCATCTCCCTTTAACTTTACGTGTGCATCTTTAAAACAGACAATGCAAGAGCTGCCTCTGCAGCTGTTCTCATTTTCTTTGCCAGGTGGGTGCTGACCTATCTGCATCTCACAGATCATCAGAAAAATATTCAGAGTAAGAATCCCTGGAGTTAATGTAGGAAGGAGGAAAGAAGTGGGCAATGCAAGTGTTCTCTGAGTACCTCTACTGGTTCATTTACACAAGTTGAAAAAGAATTGAAAAGTCAGCGTTTTTTAATTCTCATGTTACTCTCCCTTCAAGAACAAAGGAGGCACATGAGAAACACAAAATGCAGAGTGCAGTCATGTTTAAAATGTAAGATGTAAAATTCTTCAAAAGGAATAAATCAGTTTAATAATGAAGTACTTACATGTCTTGTCCCTACCCATCTTAAAAAGGAATGTCCCCATATTTTCTGTATGAATTTACAATAAACAGATATGTATAAATTTACACATACACAAAATTGGTATGGCCTTACACTCCATTTAAGGATATTTTGCTACATTGGTCAGAGTGCAAAACAATTGCTTCCTTCAAATCAGTATTTTTACATCATGAAGACATAAAACTGTAACTTAAGACAATTTGCATGACCACACAGCCACAGTGGCAAATTATTTTTCTGGCTTGTAAAATAATTTTAAAACAGAAGTTCTATTTCAGCAGTTTGAAGATGGAATGTAAAGTTTCTGCTGTTAAATGTATATAAAATATATTTATTGAATCATACATTCATGCTGATTCCAATAAAAAAAATTAAAGATTTTTCTGAAATTTCTCTCCATGGACTTTTACTGCTGGAGGGTCCACACAGCAGCTGGAAACACAAAGCAAAAGGTATTTCTTGTACTAATTTGCAAGCTAGGACATTATTTATACACAGCTTGAAAATTCGGTAGATGGAGCGACCTTGGTGCAAACACCCAAAATGACATTTCAGAATGCAGGAGGAATGCCTCTCACACTGAATTACAAAGACAGTCGCAATAAAGTATTTTTCCTTCCAGTGTCAGGTGCTTTGTCAAGTTTGAAATATCACCAGTGGGACAGCAGATCCCTCTTGGCTTGGCAAATGGCATTTTGTGACAGAAAATAGAAGGGCAGCATCCTGCCCTTCAAATCTATTCTGAGAACATGCCATTACTCTAAAACTGTCTTTAAGTAACGATGGAGTTTGAGAGAATTTCACTCAGTTTCACGTCTCATAACCAAAAAAGTTATTAATGGTCCACCTTGCTCCATTCTTCCATATAAAATGCAAATAAGGATAAAGATCCTCCTGTTGGGAAATTAAATCATCAATATCTGCATTCCCAAACACACACAGATCTCAGTTCAGCTTCACAAAACAGCCCCAGACAAGTCTGCTAGTACATCCCAGCATCCCATAGAATTTTTCTCTGTGCTCAAGGATTAACTAAACCTTTTGAATTGTGCATTCTCTTGAAGGAAGAAAAGGCAGCAGAGGCAGAGAATGGCTTCCAGTTCTGGTTTGGGTGCTACAAAACCCCCCAGGCAAGTGAAATGCACTTATTTCTGTTTGTCTTACACTATTAAGATCAGCCAGAAGAGGCCAGATCACACCAGTCACACAGGAAACACTCTCTGTACTCTCAGGAGGGCAGGTGAAGGTATCATGATCATGGTTATTCCAAATCTGTCGTTTGGTTGCTATGGGTGCAAGTGTCTGACAGCTCTAGCCAGCTTTTCTTCACTTCCCAACTCCCTGCAGAGCAATGGGACACCAAGAGCACTTCAGTCCCACCACCTCATCTTGACTGGAGGCACCAGAAAGGAGACACACACACAGTCAGATTCATTTCAGACTGCAGCATTTGGTTCCTAGAAAGAGCTGGACTACACCTTGGTTATTAGAGGTCAGCCTTCCTGGAGCTGGTGTAGCCCACTGCAGCCAGCTGAGGCAAATCAAATCCTGGTTTCTTCACAATCATCTTCAAGAATGTATGCAAAGCACTGGAGGGCCTTAGACAAGAGATACTGAGGTTTTAACAGCACAGCAAGGCAGAAACCAGAAGGGCTGGAGGCTACAGAAAGCCTAAACACCAAAACCAGTGTGCAACATTTTACAGCAGGGTCTCTTCAGAGGATTTTGTTATTAGCGAGTCACAGAGCCACCAAAATGCAAACACCAAGAGTCACTCTGTAACATAACTTGCTCTTGAAAAGTATTTCTTTACAAGACATTCCAACAGAATTTTATGTAAATATTTTATTTTGCCTGTCATCTTGGGACAAGAACATTACTTTCTGGGTCAACATACTGAGTATGATTCATATGAGAACAAGCACACACTTCACCCTTTTAAATTCTTTACTGACACTCTTCTTTCAAATCAGACAGCAGTGAGCCAGAACTGTCCAGCTCCCACTACAGAAATGGAGGTTCAAGCTTACAGATGCTTTTGCAGATTTGGTTAAGAGCTATAAAAGCTTCTATTAAAAGCACTTTGCTAAGTCTGAAGTGTAACCTGTTACTGCAGTCTTCGGATTTAATGTCAAGAACAGCAGAAACCCAACAAAGGGGAAAAAAAAAACATATCACAAACAACAAAGACAGGGTTCAGTGAAAGATCTCCATTGCATACTTTCATCTCACAGGCATTCCTGATAGGAAAAATGCAGACAGCTTTTGTTTTTTAAAAAAATACCAGTTACCACCACAAGAGGAAGCAGCAGAATTTCCCGGAATGCTGGCTGTGAGAGCACACCACAGCTCACGCTCTCCCCCAGTTCACTAAGGTATCCAGTCTCCAGGTGCAGATGGTAAGCAGGCCAATCCAAGACACAGTTGGGAGGAGGGAAGGGACAAACAGGGTAACAAATGTGAAAAGAAAAATAAAACAAACCAGCACTCTAGCAACATTTAGTACAACCAGCTTCAACCAGTAAGTCTGGCAAGGAAAAGGCAAAACATGACTGCTGGGGACAGGTAATACCGAGGGCAGCTCTGCTCCAGAGCTTACAGCAAACACAGATCAAGAGATGATACACTGCATATGACACTCATTATAGTCATAAACCAAGAGACATGGAAACAGTGACACCTGACACAGATTAGCAAACTTCCTACACAGCTCTGTCGTGCTGCCAAGAGACCTGGAGGTCTGGTGTAGGCACAGATCCACCATTGTTATCCAGATGTTTAACACCAGGCGTTACAGAAACACTGTATTGTGCAGCACCATCTTACAGGATCTCTCAGATTGAAATAACCCGGTTTTCTATTTTATTTTCAGTTTGATCTTCTTTCAGAGGCAGTGGAGAGCGTTCAACATCTTAACACCAGGACAGACAAGCACCTTCCATACTTCTCACAAAACTTCCTTCTTATCCACTCCAGGTCTGAAGCAAGGAATGAAGTACTGCAAAAATAACTATTACTTACAGCAGTTGGAACTGTAAAGCATGTGACACAGGTATTTCTGCTTTGCTTGTACTTTTGCCATAGTTACAACAGGACCAGCTTCAAGTTCAAGTTATTAACTTCTGCATCCAAAAAGTGTTTGTTTTCAGTAATTTAAATGCAGCCAAAGTGGTGCACAGAAGGTATTAAAAGCTTTAGCTACAACCACCTCTACCTTGTAAACCTAGTGACTGAAGAGCCTCTTTCCCTTGGGAAAAACTCCAACATACTCTTGACTTGATAAAGCAAATCTAGACCTTTTTTATTATTTTTTAAACAATTTGCCAAAACTGGAATGAGAGATAAATAGAAGGCACAACAATTTTGCTTTTTTTTATACAAATACAAACTAAACATGAAAAAAACTCCCTATTTCAATAAAAAATTTCACAAGTTCAGGAAAAGTGTTTGAAGAGTCAAGTTCTAGACATTTAAAACCTATCCCACAATCCAAAATTTCAAAGTGGTAAAACAGTAGTTCGAATTCTTTGCTGTGATCATGTATCAAAAGGAAAAGAGATTCTACGGATACCCATTATTCCACTTTTATAGTGCCACAGAGAGAAAGGTGAAAGTCAATTTTTCATGTGGCAATGTCTCCAGACCAGAGGATGTTCATATGACCTCAAAGAAACACCAAGAATTTTGCTTTTCTGCCCTTGGAATACGTGCCAAGAACTATGTTTTCCTACAGGCTCTTGAACGCATGCACGTGAAATATTATTCCACTGACTGCACCCAAATTCAGCAGAAAGAGGGNAAAAAAAAAAAAAGAAAAAAGGAAGAGACATTCCTTTAGGAAAAACCACCGGTACCAAAAAAAACCAAAAATCAGTCCGTAAGTTTGAGGTGAACAAGAAAATTCAGTTCTTTTCTTTTTAAAATCCACTTTTCCTAAAACATTGTTCCACAAAGCTGGAATCTGGGACAAGGACTAGAAAAAAAAATAAATCACAGAACCATAACACAAACAAAAAGGGGCAAAATAGTATCAAACGTAGCAGTCTATAACAGGCTAGGGCCACATTCCAAGATACCCAAGGCTGAAATTCACAAATCTGCAGGAAAAACGGTTTGCGCCACCACGTCAACATCGGCGATGAATTCACTGGCGTTGCCCGATCCCCCTTCCAGCTCCAAATCCGGGCTTCTGGGACATTCCTCCACGTGGAGGCCCTCGAATCCCACCTCCCAGCCCCCCACGAGTGCCTCCAGGTCCACGGGGTCTGTTATCTCTGCGGTCACCCTCCCTGGCAGCTCGTGTTTTCTTCTCCTCCACGTTCAGGCGCACTTCTCCCCTGAACATGATGGGCTGCAACAGAAGCAGAGAGGGCACCGTCATTCATGGGCACCAGGAGCTCTTCAAGGTCAAGCAGATTCCTGCAACATTGTCTCATATCCTCCACTCCATCAAAGACTGAAGGGTCTTAGGATTGATTACTCACTAAACAATGGCAATAGCCAAACCATGCATCCAGTCTTGAGGGTTTACTGGAGAAAATAAAGATGTGAAGGAGTGACCCTTGAAAAGCTCAGGCTTAACAACACTGAACATTCTGATGTGCTTTAGAAAAGAGCAGGGCTGTAAACAAGCTCACTGCATGGCTGACACCCAGAGTCCATGGGCACACATTCTGCACTAGCAATCACTGCGGACAGGCTGAGCAGGTACCTCCTGCCTTTGTTAGCAAAATTCTTTTCAGCGTGCACACCAATACAGCTTCTTCCTTTCAGCTCTGACAAACAAGATTCTACTTGTCCATAGAATCAGATTCTCTACCTTGTCTTCCTGAAAGCTATTTATACATTTCCTGTGTTCAGCAACCTCCCACAAGAAAAAGGCTCTGTAATGAGCTGCTACAAGCTACTGCAATGACAAAAGACACAAACCTTGGTAATAGGAGGGAAAAACATCACACTTACTTTAATATGCTCAAAAAAACCTAAAGGGACCACATACAATCTCTTCCTGTTAAGCTGAAAAACACTGTCTGTTGTCAACAGATCAAAACCCACTGATTTATTTACCCTGTTGCTAAGGATCTTCTGAACTGGCTCAGGATCATCAAACACCACAAACCCAAAATTAGGGAGCTTTCCACCACTGTTGATGCGGAGTTCAACAACATTGCCATAGCCTGCAAGAGAAAAGCCAAGTTCTTGGGTCATACATTAGAATGCTCTGTTGACCACGCCCATGGCTGCAACCCCCAACCCCTGAGAGGACAGCAAAGCAATCAACTTACTTTGGAAAAAGTCTTTAAGTTCAGATTTATCCACATCATGAGGAAGGTTCCCAACAAACAGCTGATGACTGTCCGGGTATCTCACAATCCGCCGGGTTTCCACATCACCTTGTTCACCCTCGCGAACTTGAACAGAAAAGCAAAACTGATTTTAGAAAAGTCACAACAAACAGAAAAACAAGCTAGGGTCAGAATTATCACCATTAAAAGGAATCAATTCACACTGTCTATCCATTCATATATAAAAAGAGTAAAGCATTCTACAGTAGCAAGTGTGAAACTATTTGCTTTTTATCACGTGGCTGAGGCCAAGCTTGAATTTTCACTTGAGTAAAAATCGTTTGCTTACTGACAAAAATAATGAGATTTTAAAAGCTTTAATTATCACACTGCTTCTCCAAAACCTTTAAGTAACAGAAAAGAGCTGCTTTGCAGCTCCTCTTACTTGGCCTGGGACCCCGCTGTGGTGGGATGCTCGTTCGCTGCTCCCTCACTCGCTGATCCCTCTGAGGTCTCTGAGGGGGGGTCTGGGACTCAGGCTTTGCCTCAGGGCGGGGCTGTATCAATTCAAAAAGGAGCCAACAGTTGAGAGTCAGACAGTAACACCAGCAGTTTCAACTTTTAAGAGCTCACTGTCAAGTTTGTAATAAAATAATACAGGAAAAGGTAATAGTTTTTTCCACCTATGACTAAAATACATGTTAGCTCATGTTGGCTTATATGCTAAAAGCAAGCAGCATTCCCTGTTTTCCTCCATGAGAAACAATTAACTCTCCACCCAAAAACCAAGGAATAAAGTCTATCAGGAATCACAGAACAGGTAAGTCTTTGGGGCCTGGGAAGTCAACTCAGAAGCAAGTAGATTTCACCCTCTTTTTCCCCTGTCAGCCAGTTTAGCACTCAAACTTCTCCAGTGCTGGATTCCTACCTGAGAGACCGGTACTTTCACAACATGAGGTGGTATTCCTGATACTGGGACAGCCCCGCTGGGAGGAAGGTTCTTGCTGGTTACTGATGCCCAGGAAAATGTCTGAAACAAAAAAAAGGATAAAGATAACTTAACTACATCTCCTTCTGAAATATATTACTGATAGGACAGCTAACAGACACAGGATAACAGGAACAGATTTTAAATTGTACTTGAAAATCAGGAGCCAGCCAATAGCAGGTTCCCCACAATTTCCTTCAAATTACTTAAATTCAAGAGTTGGTGCAATGACAATGGAGTCACACTTCCACTCTATTTCTGAATTCCAGAGTTGACACAGGACACAGCAGTGGCCCAACACCAAGTATCACATCAAGGTAAACCAAAGTACTGGATTCCTGAGTCCCAATCTGTCCACTTTTACCCTCCTTAATACTCAGGGGCGAAAAGGAAAAACCCAGGTAAAAAATAAAGCTCTGTAAATAGACAGGAGAGCCATACTAATGAAAACACATCAGAGAAAAGAGAGATCCACTGTCATTACCCTGGAGTCCTCTTGCACTGCAGGAGCTGGATCAGCAGGAGCTGGAGAAGGACTCTTTTCCACAGTCTCTTCTGGAGCAGATTCCTCTAATACTGGCTCAGACTTTTCTTCCTGCACCTCTGGTTCAGGCTCCTGTTCAGGTTCTGCCTCTGGCTCAGGCTCTGCCTCTGCAGCTGTCTCTTCCAGATGTTCCTCAATGTCATTGCTATTATACAGCAGGACAAAAAGCAGGAAAAAGAGGTGGTATTGTATTTATTCTATTACTGGTGATAAGCACTGCTACTTATCTAATAGAGAAGTCAGGCACATGACATCTGAGAGAAGAACAAGGCCAAGTAAGGCCACATTGCACAGAGATGCAAATTTTGCATTGGCACACTATAAAGCAGCAGAAAAATTAATTCCAGAGCCTACATATTCAGCCTAACAGCATTTTGATGCTGATTTCAACTGATCAATAAAAAAATTTTGACTGTCATAACAAAATTAATAATAGAAATAAATTCATGTGACCTGTTCTACAAGCAGCCTGTCTCACACAACACCCGACTTCATCTATAAATATATTATTACCTGACAGCCTGCTCATAATAAGCACCACTATCATCAGGAACAGCCTCAGGTGTCTGCTGTCTTTCCTCAGGTTCCTCCCCTTCCTCCTCTGATTCTAAATAAGGTTAGAAAAGAAAAAAAACCAAACAAAACACACACATCTTTAGTATGAGGCTCAAACACAACGCTCCTACCACAAAACACAAAACAGGTGAGGTTTCTACCAAAGAGCGCACAGGAAGAATTTTTGAGACGTGACACGAAACAGACAATTTTTTGTATTTCCACTATCACTTTGGTTACTCAGTTGTGACCAAGGTTAAAAAACACTCCAAATACTTTTGAGAACCAGATTTAAAACTTACAGATCTGACTGCAACTGCCAAATGAAGTCTTACAGTTCTTGTAATAGAAAGAGACTATGCCAGAAAAATAATTATCTGCATGTCACAACTCCTTGCTGGACTGTAAAGAACTACAGGCAATGAAAAAAACCTACAAACACATGAAATTTAACACTGATCTGTCTTCTCCAGCAAGAAGATTTCCTTTCATCTGGGAACAGAATGTTGATACAGATCAAGAACTAAACACCAACAGAACCATCCAAAAACTTCTGCTACTTACCCTCTGGAGGCTCAGTATCAGAGTCCCCAAAAACCTCATCCTGGTAGCGGAAGATGTCATTGTGGACATAGAACTTGTTTGCAACAGAGCCCTAAAAGCAGATCAAAGGGAAGAACTGAATCAATTGCAACAACCCAGTAATGTAAAAACTGAAATAGTGTGAAAACAAGAAAGGTTTAAGCGAATCATCCTTTCCACAAAACTAATCCAAATTTGCTTCTTTTAAGGAAATGATGTTACTTGGGACAGGAAAACAAGGAAGAAAAGAGACATCATTCCTAATAAGTCAAGTATGGGTGGAAAAAAGGAAAAAAAATGGTGAAGTGCTTTTAATTCCAATAGCTCACAACACTGAAGAAGCGTGAGTGATAACTTCCTGGTGTCTAAAGTATCAATTCTTATCTCCAAGTCATAATGAAAAATAGAGTGACATTGCAACACTCCTTTTTCACTATCATTTTCATTTCTGTGAACTGCTTTGTTTAAAAAAGTCTATTTAAAAATGCCACTTCAAATGCTAAGTCAGCACTTCATGAACATGAAAATCTAGAACCTATATTGTGAGGTGAAAGGAAGCATTCCCCTCTTTACTACTTCCTTTTCAGTAAAAAGACCAGTTGCTAGGACAGCAAATCAAAGAGAACATAATTTTAATATGCTTAAGACAAAAATGTGTTGCACTAACCTAGGAGTCCAAAATCAGGATATTTATAACTGATTTCAATACCCAAGGTTAATGTCCAATCATACAGAAGTAGCATAATTCCCAAAGGAATTTCCAGAACGTGACTGCTGAATTTTGTGGAGTTACCTCCCCAGTCTAACCCTTCAGACTGCAGCCCTGAGGCAGACAGAGCTCCCTGGTGCCGTCAGCACACCCACCTCAGGGGCCAGCACGAAGGTCTGCATGAACCTGCGCACGGGCTGCATGTTATTGGAGAGCTCCCCCATCACCTGCACCACCACACCATCGTTGAGGGTGGCGTGGGCGTCCACGTGACGGATCTTTGTGTGGCAATCCTTGAAGTTTAGTGACAGCACCTTCTTGTGGATGTCCTAGGAAAGAATGGCACACGTGGGTGATGCTGCAGAAGCCATTTCTGCCAAGTTAGCAGCTTTGAGAGAAAGCAAAACCATAAAAAATGGTTTGAGATACATTCCCTAACTCTGGAGGGAAAGCTTGGCAGGAGCCTTGTTAAGTTTGCTTTGCAAGCAATTTTACATTATGAGCTTTCTACAAAGGAAGCACATTTTGCCCAACTGTTGCTGTCTACAGTAGAGAGGTTTTCTTCCTCCCTCATTTTTTCTTTCACAGAAAGCACTTGAACAGGGTGGGAGGGAATCACAGCTGGATACATTTCTCTTCTCAACCTCAATAAAGGTGACAAAATAGAAGGAAAGAACAGCTTTTGTAAAGTTCTTACAGATTGCCCATAGACTGCATCAGCTGGTTTTCCATTGGAATCCAAGCCACCGTGGACATAGGAAGAGTTCTTTCCATAAAACCTGTTGGAAAGAAATATTTTAATGCCAAACTCTGCTGCGTAAGAACATTGAGCCTCTGCAGTACAAATAATACACAAAATACAAATAATACACTTTCAAGTAGGTTTCCTGTTTGAATCACTAGAATAAAGTCACAAAATCTCACAATCCTGTTACCAATCTGGAGGTGGAGGAAAACAAAGTTTTGTCATGTAAACTGCAGCATTCAGGTGCGTCAGAGACCCAGGCACCAACAGCCAAAACCAAAGTCTCATGGGAGCTCATGAGTCAATCCCATTATCCCCTTCCTGCATGAGCTCCCCACAGCAACACCCTGAACATCCAGGATGCTGAAGGCTCCCCCTCAAGTTCTGATTTCAAGCTTTAGCAAGGAGCAGTGGGACTGTTTTGCTCTTCTACATTAAAAAAGGTACTGCAGGTAAATCTTCCTTTCTGTAACTGAGGTAACCAGCTGAAATGCCCTAAGCACCACGGCAGGGCACTCGCCAGCAGATACCAGGCCGGAATGGATTCCATGGCACAGAGTCAACTGTCCTCTGACCCAAAGGGATGAGGTCAGCTGGCCACCAAGGTGGAGAAACACTCTGAGTAAGTGCTCCTGAGAATGGAAGGGGGAAGGCTGCAGAGACTTTATCTGGCTACTCAAAACACAGCAAAACAAAGTGTATCTTAATAAACAAGACTGGTTTTGGCAAGGGTACCTGTGAAACCAAACAGGAGCCACTTGTTTAGATATTAGATTATACTTTGCTGCATATCCATAATTTCCTGACTTTCCTTTAAGAAAGAGCTGGTGGGACTCCCAAGAGAGACCAGTACACAAGCACACAACTTATTCAATGCTTCCTCCTAGTCAGGGGGCATTTTATCAAGCCTACAGAAACGCTTAACTAAGTGGTATTTCTCCAACTTCAATTTATATTGATCACAAGCAGAAGTGGCAAGCAGCATTTCAGTTAGAACCAGAACTCAGATATTTAAAGAATTCCTGTAATCTTTATTATCCATCTTTTAACCCAGCTGATCAAAACCAAAATTAAACGACACAAAGCATCTTGAATAAATCAGTTTCTTAAGTGACCAAATTCAGCAAGCCGAAACACAGTAATAAGACTGTTCACCAATTTTAGCACACACGTTAAGAAATTCACACAGAAAACCAGCTCCAAGTGAAGCAGAGCTTTACCTGTGCAAATAGTCAGGTGCTTGGTTCAGCAGGGTATAGTACTGCCTCACAAATTCCCGCCCGACCAGCAGGGGACTTGGCTTCTCCATCACCATTTCTTTGGTCAACTGAAAACTAAGGAAAAAAAAAAACAAAAGCTCCATAAACCACGAGCATTTCAAATGGCTGTTCACATCCTGATTGCATAAGCCACCTAATCACAGCAGAAAGCACACACCAGGACTGTTTTACCCCTGTAAGCAGTTTAAGCAACGTGTTTTCAGAGTCATCAGAGTTTTGGTGCCAGGGAGAGGATTCCTGGGTACCAAACCAGAGGTGGGAGAGGCTGCAAGGTCGAGGGAGGTCAACTCATAACCTGCCAGCAGTTAATCATCCCACATATCCTCAGTAAAAGCAGGTGGCAAGCAAGTAAGGTTCTTCAAGAGGATTTGCTAAGTGGCTAAGACATTTACAGTCAATCCAAATTCCACTTACCTCACTTGACTTCACAATCAGAATTAAAAGTCAGATGTTCTCAGGCAAAGCCTGTGCTACTGTATTAGGGGCATTTTTAGAAGGTCAGAATAAGTCCAATCTATTTTTATCAGCAGCACAGCCCCACTTGCTGTGAGCGTCAAGCGCTCTGGAGGAATATTAGATTATATTAAAATTATTATGCTACAAACAAACACATACTGCTCTTCCCCTGCTTCCACCAATGTCAGCAAGTCACTTCTCACTTAAATTCAGACCACCAGTCAAGCAAACAGCACCACCCATGCCCAGGGACAAATCCATCTGGGTACCTTCTACCTACCTTCCATGGATCTGTAAGTTACAAAAATAAAAGTCTTTGCATGTAGGTTACACAGTACACATCTTCAGGACAGGCCTGAAGAAAACCAAACCACATTCCTCCATTTCCTTGTTATTAAATACTCAAACACCATTCAAACTCATCCAAAATAGTTTTAAACTATAACTTAAATCAAACTTAAATGCTTGATTCTCACTGGATTTAATGAATTTCAGAGAATTTGTTCTTTAGAACTAACAACAGAGCAGAGCTTCAGAAGACAGAGGTGACGAGGTTGGTGTTAGTGCAGTGACAGTTTCAAACACACAACATGCACAGGGCTGCAAGGGAAGTCACAACCACACTGCTGGAGGGACCAGAAGGCAAAACAGAAGCTTAAAGCCTCAAAGAGATGAATGTACTTCAAAAGATGCCATGGAAATTGTTACTTTGGGTGAAACTGTAAGTCCAAATGAACATGGCAAATTTCATATATCTCAATCAAGGTCAAACACCCAATACACAGTAAGTGAGGGACAAGGCAATGCTTCGCCACACTGTCAGAACATCCAGGTAACAGATGCAAGGATGTGATCACACCCAAACTCCCAGCAGTGGCCAGAATGCACTGCATCCAGCTTTCCTGGAGAAACGCAGCTAAGATGTAACAGCTGAACTATAATTTTGTATACATTGACCTGTTTTGCTCTGCTGTTAATACTATCACACTTTATCATCTTTTTAAGTCTAGAATAAATGAGAAGTCTTCCCATTCTATTTTAAAATACACCTTTTTTCTAGGTTTAAACACAGGGAAGAAGATCTGGTGGGCTCCACAGGATATGTCCATCAACTCCCTCTCCTTCAGCAGGATGTGTGTTCACCACACAAAGAAATGTTACCTACATCATAATGTGCAGAAAAAATAAGGCTAAATATGACCTAGAATTTTAAGAGGCTTTTCAAAACACTCAGAAGCTTTCAGCTGTTTGAGGATATTCTCAAGAGCTAACCATGCAGAACAGAAGAAATAGTCCACAGCTGGATTTGGCCTGCAGGAAATGCTCAGATTCTGCAAACCACTTTCATTTCAGGAAGGTTCCACTATCTGCGGTTTTGCAGAAGCCTTTGAACTCTAAGTGTAACATATTACAGATACAGATGTCCAATACCCAGCACAGTCTGAGGTGACAGAAACCTCCAAGAGATGAACTCTCGCCTTCAACTGCACAGTAAATGAGATCTCCATAAAATATTATCAAACAAGAAAATACAGCAAAGACAAAGTACAGCTAAGCAAGTGGTGGCTACTACTGACTTCCTCATCCCACTTTGTTTCTTCTTGTAAAGAAGTACTTGTGAAGCTCTAGAAGGAGCAGGGCAACCCCAAAGCAGGTGGAGCAGAAATGGCAGACAGACATGACCTGCACTTTTAGCTCCAGTCAGCTTAACTGACAACGCAGGATTTATCTGCTCCACAAATTAAAAAAATTGCTTCTGTGCTGTCAGTTTACAGCCAGGATGCCAGTCCTACCATATATCAAGAACAGCATTTGGAGAATTACAGGAGGTACACTTAATTTCTTTGTGAAGATATAGTTTCCCTGGAATTCAAGCCTATTCCTACAGAGGGAAATAGGCAGGTTTTCTATTCAGTTCCAATAAATGATGAATTGGGCTCTTCTGAGAATTATTTTCAAGTGTTTCCTAGAACATCAATGTACAAAGCCTGACACTCTCACATTATGGCAAAATCTTCCTGTAGCACTCAAATCTCACCAGCTGAGTCACCGACAGCTCTTTCAGATTGCTGCTCTTCAGTGAAAGCCCTCACCTGCATTGACCCACAGGCACATCATCTCCAATGACGGTCTGAAGAAATATTGGAAGTGAAGTGGTTTAATTAGGTCTGTCATGCTTAAAAATAAAAGAACTTCCCTCCTGCTAAGGGTGAAAATCTATCAGAACTGACTCATAACATGAAAAGAGGAATTGTGGAGTGCCCAGTTGTTCTCAAGCAGATCTGAAAAGAAATGGGAAAACCTTTACATGACCTAATCAGAGGACAACAATCTGTTTTTACTGCTGCTGCACCTGCTGCTACGTTGCCAATTGCCATCTGTTCCTGTTCTCCAGCCAGCACAACCTGAATGGTGGAAGCCAAGCATCTCCTGAGAGAATATTTGCTCCCTACCACTCATGAGCAATTTACTACTCCACTATCCCTGATCCAAGAAAAACTGCAAATACTCCACACTACATTTCCATTGCACGGCACATAATAGCACCAAATGTTTGAACTGTCACTATGCTACTCCTGATAAAAGCCTATCCACACATTTTCCTGTCAATTGACATAATGATGAAAGGGTGAAAATTGACAGGAAAAGCTGAAAATCTGATTATTTAAGGTTCATTCATAATCATGCTTTCCTATTATCCCATATGTAAAACAAATTGGATAAGTGAAATTATAACAAGTACACCGTAACAATTCTGCAGCATAACTGAGCCCCTTCCTTAAGCCAAGGACTTAGAGAAAGACAAATACCTCCTTTACAGTGGTTATCACCTGGCTGGTGGAAAATTCCACCATCTGTTACAATGCTCCCACTTGGCAGAAAATCAATGTCAGCCACTGAATTTCTAAAATACTGTTATGTAAATTAGAGCCATTTATGTAAATTCCACATTAGCAAATTCAGATTTAGGTCCACAAAACCTATTACTATATTAGTGTTCAGAAAAATGGACTCAGCACTCACAGCTAGCATTGGTTATTATTTTCTTACCAAATTGCAACATGGTGAAAGCAAACTAATCATTGCTGTTCCGACTCAATTTGTTTGGGGTTTTTGTTGATTTGGGTTTTTTTTAAATTTTTGAATCAACAAGTTTAGCCTGAATGTTGCTTCTACTGGACTTCCCACACAACAGAAGTGTCTTATGCACGTCACAGGATGTTTGGGCTCTCGAAACAACCAGTCCCAAGACTCAGGCAAAAGCCCCTTGGCCTGATGTAACACACCAAAGGATCAAAATCCAAACTTCACTTCCCAAAGAGTGGCAATTTTAAACATCTTCTGTCAAGAAAAAGTCAGAACTAACAAGAAGACAAGTTAAAACTGAATCATAATCTCAACAGGCTGTGTGTTTTTAACATTAGCTTCATTTCTTTGTTCTCTGCCATCTTAAATTACATTTTTTTGACTTGTATTTCAATACAAGGAACTTTCTCAAGAAATCCAAAGTTCCTACAATGCATTCTAGTCCTGACTGGAATATTACACAGCAGTTCACCCCTTCTCCTTTGGCTGTTTAAGTGCTATGAAGTGACCAGCTGAACTCCACTCCTTCCATCTCTACAAACTGGTGGAGTTTACAGGGTGCCAAAACAGCCTTTCAGAATGGCAAACTCCTCACACAACTCCACTCCCTCATTCTGGGATCAGCGAATTCCTTAACTCGAAAAGGCTTTTTGGAAACTGAAGAAACAGCAGGAGAAGCTCACATGGAAAAGAGGTGTCTGTATCCAAGCACAACACCATCACAAATGTGGCAAACAGCAATTTTGCTGGAAATTAAAGGTCTGGTCAATAGTTAATAGGATTGCATAATTAAGTGTCGTTTGGGATTTCTCAAAGTTGCTTAGCAACAGGTGAGCATGGTAAAAGCCACAAACCATTTATCTAGATGGAATGACCAGCTCTAGAAGCAGTTACTGCTGCTGTTATGGACAAAAAAAAAAAAAAAAAAANAAAAAAAAAAAAAAGAAAGAAAGAAAATGCCCAGTTGGCCTCTAAGAGGCATGATACAGATTGAAAGTTTAACAAAAAAGAAACAACAAATACAGTTAATTCCAAGTCTTCGTGCATTTTACACGACTAGCATCTGCCCTGCTGCTGACTAAGCCATCCAAGAAAAAACCCCATGAGGCTGGTACCTGTGTGAGCCATGATACAAAACATTAAAGTGAACATGGAACACAAGCTAAACTTGCATCCCATGGCAAATTCCAGGGCCCATCTCAGCTGGGGATTTATATCATCACACCAGTTTGCTCTCAAGCAGGAAGAGTGACGTTAAGTAAATGTATATTTAAAACACAAAGACTGCAGATACACCGAGATACCCTTATTTTAACACAGCCTCAAAACCCAAAACAATCCAGTTGTTGACCTGAGCTTAAATTATAGAGAGCTGAAAATGCACCTCAAATAAGCAGGCAAATGAAGTCCCAAAACATTAATGTGCTTTAAAAACCAGGTGTCATTACTTGCCTCCCACTGGATGCAGAGGCAGAGGCTGTCACTGGGACAGTGTCCCAGCAGCACAGCCTGCATTTCAGACACAAACCACCACAGCTGCCTACCTGCAACCACTTCATCTTTCCTGCCTTTTGACAGATTCACAGGCAAAGTCCTCAGCCTGGAAGAAGTTACCTTAAGTCAGCACTATTCCACAGGAGGCAAGAGGCTTGGTAGCCACAGTCAATGGAAGTTCAATGATGGGGTAAGTTATGCAATAAATAAATATTTGAGGATCCAATTGGGACAAGTTGTGAAGTTAGCAGCATTCAAGTCTTACTAGCATCTCCAGGAAACATTGAGATAGTCTGTAAGATGAATGTGTTCACCAGGAACCTCCAGAACCAGGCACTTCAGAGCAGTGTGAATGAAGACATCATACAGACACAGGAGCTTTTAATAATCTTCCAAACCAACCCCTACTAAAACACAGATCTAGACTCAGTACAGCTGTTTCTCCTTTCACCTGTGACTCATCTCCACGGTGTGACCCACACAACCTACAAAGACAGGCAGAGCCTACATTCATAAGATACTCGAGGTGTTAAAGGGAGCTGGATCCTAAAAAAATAATCATATAGCAACCAGAATCACCAGGCAAACAGCTCTCTCCCTGCTTAATTATCCAGATGCAACATGAATGTAGAGCAATACCTGAGCCCCTTCAGAAGTTTTGAGACACGTTGACAAGGGACACTCTAGAAAAGCCATATATTACACCAACATATGGATAGGAAAAATTAAGTTAGAAGCTTAACTATTTTCTAATCAAATAATCCAAACAATCAAACAAAAATTTAGCACAATTAAAAAAAATCATCTCAAGATTAAATAATAATTCAGAAGTACACTCAGCACTGCCCATGCCAGTACCAAAAAACCCTCAGCTTGCCAGTGGCAGATGGGAAGCCTTACTCAGCAGCACTGCACAGCCCTTCAGACACTGGGAGAATACAAATAAACAAACCAGCAATTGCTGAAGAGCTGTCAGTGCAGAAGCCTGCCTGTGTTTTTGCTAACAAACCTATGTGTGATCCACAAGTTGATGGGGATGATGAAGTCTGCCATTCTTTAGATAAAAATCAGCACTTCTTGTGTTTTTCAGCTCTACCAAGCAAGAAAAACTGGAGGCTTCTAATGCTTTCAGTCAGAATCTAAAAGAGACCATTTTGGAGAAATGTTATTTCCAGGGCATTAAGCTCAAAAGCAGATTGAAAACACAAAGATCACCTGAAGTGTACGTCAGGGTATCTGAGATCAGCATCTGTACCCCCACAGTAAAGGATGAACATTCATCTGGGTAAGGAAAATGATACCAGACACTATTGCTGTGGCTAAGAGCATAAAGCTCCAAAGACAAACAGCAAATTACATCCTGTTTACAAGAGAAGAAAAAAGAAAATCTCAAACTTGATATTAAAACTAGGAGATAGAATAAGAAATTCTCAACAAGGTGTTTGGGGTTTTTATTCATCCCTCAAAACACTTTGCCTTTCCTGGGTGCTCAGCTTAATCTGGTGTGGGCTTGGGGTTTTTTTTCCTTCCTTTTTAAAGCTGTTTCACCTGGCTTTCAAGTTTCTACTTGATACCACTCAATCATCACTTCTATTCAGCAGTTAACTGCTGGAACATTAAGCAAAGGTGATCAGTCCTGAGCCTAACTCATACCCTCACAAAAAGAGAGCCCTGTTGCATTTAGCACTACAGAAAAACACAGGGCCCTTGTCATTTGACAGAAGTCCAAAAGGAACTCCTCTTCAAAATCTGAGTCCTCTGAAAACTCAAAGCCTTAAGAAGTCCCAGAAATATTCCTACATTTTTAATAATCCTGAAATCAGATTATCCTGAACGGGCTCTCAAACTGAAACGTGGTGGAAGGACTTGCCTTTCTAACTGAACCTATTTCAACCTCACTTACCCCTCAATTAGAAGCAATGCAAATTTCATCCTAAAGAGCACTAGGATAGTGCTGAACAGTTTGTTTACTCTTTCTTTAACAAAAATAAGTCAGCTTTCTGCCTATACTGCTCTCCAGACTGCTTCACGATAAAGCAGCTACTTAGACCCTGTGATTTTGCCATTAGAACAGGTTTTGTTTTGACATCCAAGAGCTGCTCCAACATCTCCATGAAGTTGGCAGCAGGTCCAGTCATCTTCTCTTAGGTCTGCAAATTTTCCATTTGGCTCCAGTGCAGCTTCTTAAAGTAAAAAACCAAAAGTTATTCATCAGCAGTCAGAAGAGGCAGATCAGAGCCCTGAGCTACAGCAACACTACAGTGAAATTCAAGCTTAATGCCACTCAGATTAGAACCACCAAGATTAAGATTCAAAATATTTTCTGCATGCCAAGCAACAGATAACTGTAAAGAGAATCAACTCTTTCACGTCTACCGGCTTAGGTCACAGAAGAGGCTTAAACTCGATGTATCAGCTGTATCCTGGCACTCAGGACTGACCCATCGGGGCACTGTTACATCAAAAACAAAACAAAGCCAGGCCAGCAGCAGCCAGGAAACAGCACAGGGCACAGCAGATGAAAATGGAAGATGGGCAGCAGCGTTTCCCAGCGCAGTGCTGCACATTTGCCTCAGCAAGGAGTCGGGTTCATCCCAGATCACTCCCACACAACTGACAGCACCGGGGCTCCTGCTCTGACAGCAGCACCGCACCAGCCACGTCCTCCTGGAACAGCTCCAGACTTAATATGGCAAAACTGGGACCTCCAGACAGCACAGCACTCACCGCCCGCAAAGCTTAAGGACTCTTCTACAGTACCTGAGGACCAGACTTCAGTTTTAATTTTGATTACTCAATGAGGTAGCTTAAGGTTATCAAGTCTACTAGAAGGTACCCCACGAAGTCAAATAATTACTTCAACTCTGCAGATTTTATACAGGCACCCATAAAAAAAAAATCACCCAGTCTTCTAGAGCAAAGTATCACTTTTGGTTTTGGTTTGTTCCACGCAGAGCAGACTACAGCCAGCACAGCAACTAGCACCACCCTGCTGAAGTCCTGCTCTGCTTGGATTTATTTCCTCTTTGATTCTTCAGTCATCCCCTTAGTCAGACAAAAAGGCCTAGGTGCTAATATTAAAAACTAGAATGTTTTCTAATTCAAACACGCCATTTATGCCAACCTTATGAGTGCTCTCTCATCAGGTCCCACTGTTTTGAACACAAATACCAAGATGTACTTAAAGCAGCATCACCTTTGCCTTTTCTTTTTCAGTAAAAAGTGTTGCTCTGTATGTCTGGCCTTACAATTTGCAAGGTGAAAAACAAAGCTCTGAAACAACGAATTTGCTGTTTCATCAAGTGCATAAAGATTCTGTTTAAAATTCAGATGTCCAAACTCCATCAGCTGTGTTGAACTCGACTGAAGCTGTTGTGCCAGCAGCAAAGTGAGCAGCAGAGCAATGGTCTTGCCATCACAGCACAAACAAATCCTTGTGTGTGCTTTTGTTGTTTCTCAGACTGCAAATGCAAAGATTCCCAACAGAAGATCCTGATGGGCTTGGCACACATGGACGGAGTCTTGTCCACCAGGTTTCCTACTTTAATTTTAATTCTGCTTCCCTGCCTTCAACTGAAGGAGTCCACACTTGAAAGAACACAACCCAGCAAAAAAGGCAAATTCACACCAGTCAGAACTGGGGTCACTCTTCACCCCCTGATGTACACAGGATTGAGGTTTTTGAAGGCTTGTATTTATAAAATTATGATATACATTTGCAAAGGTTCCAACATTGGTATTTTTTTTCCTAACAGACTTTATACAATTACACTTTCTAGGAGGTTTTAGTCATGCCTTTCAGGCAAACCAGTCCCTGCAACATGTGATGCTGTCAAAAAGGTCGGGAGATCTCCATCATAAAGATAAGAATACAAGAGTTTAGGCACATGAATACTTCCAGCCAACCTTCAGATTAGCTACATATGCCATCCATTAAGCTTTTTTTCTTTTAAAAAAAGAAAAAGCTACACTCACAACTTTACATCATTACATATGGTGACTGAACACCCCAGGAAAGGTGAGTTCAGTTCACAGGATGAGAAGATGCTACCATCAGCATCACGGAAGTGTCACAGAGCTATCTGCGTTTGGCTCATTCTTTACAGACAGAGAACAAGAAAAGTAAGAATTTGATGGAAGGGAATAATATCAAGGAAGGCCTGAAATGCAGTTTTTGTCTGTCAACTTCTGCACTTCCCTTTATGACATCAATCTAACAACCCTTGTTAGCTGGAAAAAAAAAAATCCAACACACCCCTCCCCACGTTTGATTTATGGCATCTGGAAGCATCAGCTTCCAAAGCTTGATAGCAGTGTCCAGATTTCCTAAAGCTGTCACTCCTGGCTGTGAGAGCAGGGGCTTGCCAAAAATAGCACACACTGAAAACATGGCGGCTTGCTGCAAATGCTGCTTTCTCCCGACGGTGGAACAAAAAAATCCTTTTTCTGGTAAAGAGTACTTATATTATGCATACAAGCCTTAACACAGAAAGTCACCAGGTAAGCCAGCTGAGAATTAGGAACACGTTAGAACATCCAGACCGACACTAGCAGGTACTGGAAGATGTACCGAAACCTTTTCTCTCGGCTTTCTCCAGCACGTACATCTGGGGCCTTACAGGATGCTGGAAAGTCTCGTTACAAGCACTACTTCGCATTTAAATCTTAGCTTAATCTCGGATTCAGCCAAGGTCATGCGGTACACCAGGATAAGATCCATGCTCTCCTGCTCGAATTATAACTTCCTTCAGCTATAAAGTTATACCAAGGGAGCCACCTCGAGCTGATACCCAGGTCCGGACGGTGCGAGCACCCAGCGCTGCCCCTGGATCCGCAACTACAACTCACTATCGAGCGGGAACACCTCGGGCTTTGGGTGGGCTCCTCCGCGGCCCCACCTGCCCAAAACAAAACCCAAAAGCGGAGGGCGAAAAACCCTCCAAGCCTAGAAATCCGAGAACAAAGCTCGACCCGCACACCTCGCCTCGCACAATGCGGGCCCGCGAGCAGCCGATCCCCCGCCGCCCCCCCTGCCCCGCACCGCTCCCGCCGGGAGCTCCGAGGCCGCCGCGGCACCGGGAGATCGAGCGAAGGCTCCCGGACCCCCACGGGGGCTGCGTGGCCGCGGGTCGGGCGGGAAGGCGCCCGCCACAAAGCGCGGCGGGGACCGGGCGGGCCCCACGCCGGGCGGGATGGAGGGGGAGGGGGGCGCCGGCAGCGCCGTCCCGCACAGCCCGCGGCCTACTGAGAGCCGGGGGCGCCGCGGAGCCCGGGCGGTGCGTGCGGCCCGCGGTCCCGGCGGGAAGGCGCGGCCGCGCCGGTATCTCCCCGCGCTCCCCACCCCCCTCACCTGCGGGCAGAGCGGGACGGGAGCGGAGGCGCCGCTTCACCACAGGGCCCGGCGGACGAGAAGCGCCTCACGCAGCGGCGTGCTCTGCCGCCGGCTACATATATATCCGGCGCGCAGCCTACCCCGGCGGGCGCGGCCCAGCCAGTCAGAGAGCGGCGCTCGCCCTCTTTCGGATGCCGGTTGGCCCATAGCCGTGAGGAGGAGGGGGGACAGCTAAGGGGCAGCTCAGCCAGCCAACCATGCGGCAGCACTCCGCGGGGCGGTGAGAGTGATTGACAGGCAGGAAAGCCAATGGGCGCTAAGTGACTGCTGATAGAGTTGCCCTTTGGCCAATGGGACGACGCTCACCGCGCCAGCAGGCGCGCAAGGCGGCGCGCGCCGGACGCCGCAGTGTGGTTGAGCCGCACTGCAGCGCCCTTGAGAAGGTGCTGGTAAACCCCGTTATAGATGGGGCGGGCCCCGCGGGGCGCGGCGGCCAATGGGAGGGCACGGCGGGCGCTGACGGCCTCCGCTGCGGCTCTTAAAGGGGCAGGCGGCCGCCATGCGGGGCGGTGTCCCGCGCTCCGCACCGCCCCCTGCTGGGGGAGCGAGGCGCTAACATGGCGGCGAGGCCATGTGCGCAGCTGAGGGGGCACCTAGGACCCGGCCCCCCACAGCTGAGGGCTGCGGACCCCCAGCAGTGAACAGGCAGTGGCCGCCCGCTTTGGCTGTGTCTCCAGATGCTGCTTGGTGCTCACCTGGCCCATGCACCTGAGGGAAACCCCCAATGCTCACCCCAAGGCACCTCCACGCACAGCCCGGGCCCCTCACGCAAAGCGGATGGTGGTGGTCACTGGTGATCACTGAACCCTGCCCAATCCGGGAGGCTCATCCAGCTGCTACTTTTCCCTCACAGCTTCTGAGCAAAGTAGACTCAGCATCATCTGCCCCAGAGGAAAGACAATCCAAGCAGGACCACTTTCTAACACACTTACAAAGGAGGAGAAAGGCCTGGAAGTTCTCAGATCCTTTTGCTCACCAGCAGGTGCTGGTCCAGGGACACTGGAGAGCAGGAGGGAATGGGAGCAGGCAGTGAGCCAGAGCTAAGCAGCTTCCAGGCAACCAGCTTTCCATTTGTTTGTGTCACGTCCCGTCCCACATGTATTTATGACACGAAGCACTCATAGATAGATTTCACCTATAAAAATGACTTCCTGCCCACCACCACATCCCTGAGCGCTTGCCTAAACCCCTCCCTGTCACGCCTTGCAGCAAGGGATACAGACAGTGGATTGGCATGGGGCCACGCTCGGCATTAATATCCTCCCCCAAAAACTCCTGGCTATTTTTAGCCTAAGCCACGCTGCAATCTGCCAGTTCATAAATCAGCACTGCAGACTTTTACAAAGTTTAACGTGAGCCCAGTGACCCAGCACAACAGCCCGTCCTGAATAAACCCTGCCAAGGGGATCCTGGACATCTCTCTGCCGAGCAATAGTGGGGCAGGGAATTCCTCTTTTATAAAACCATCGGTACAACAGCAGCATCCTCAAAAGAAATGCCCTGACTCTCAGCTGGGGTGGCAGAAAACAAGAAACACGCTGGTTACATTCCCTACTACAGCATGGGCATCTCAACAGGAAGATGGTGAAACCCAGCAAGTGGTCAGAAGTGCCACACACACCACAGCTCTGCCAGCTCTTCTCAGCCCTGATGTGATGCTCTGTCCCCTCTCCATGTCAGCCCTGATGTGATGCTCTGTCCCCTCTCCAGCTTCCCTGTGAAAGCACCTGAACTGCTCCCGGGCCCCGCCACAGCCTCCTCCACCTTGACTCAAGTTTTTCAGAAAGGGGCTCATTTTTTCCTTTAAAGGACCATACAGCCAGGGAAGGAAAAAAAACCCCAAGGCAGACACATGTTCAGGGACCAGCACCTTTCTTCTCAACCTGCTCTGCATTAGAGACTCCCCCCAAACCTCCCGCTCTCAATATCCAGTCTACCAGCGCTCTCCCAAGCCAATAAATCTCAAAACCTCGGAGAGGAACGAGCTTTCTTTAGCAGCCCGACCCCACCTTCATGGCTCTCCCCAACTCCCTCCCGCAGCGATTTGTCCGTGCTGATCCGTAGCCTGGAAGCGAGCAGAGCACCCGTTTTGGAGCTCCGCACGGACCAGCCACCATCCAAACGCTCCCCACCGCCTTTTCCTTCACCCTCCGTGGCATCCCCGCCTCCGGAGGCCGCGGCCGCGCCGCGGGGCCGGGCCCGGCCCGCCCCTTCCTCCGCTCCGCTCCGCGCCGCGCCCGCAGCCGCGATCGGGGATCCGCGAGTGCTGCTTCGCCATGCCGGTGGGTGTGGGGGGCCCGAGGGCCTCTGTGGGGCCTCTGTGGGGCCGGGGGACGTGGCGGGGCAGGGAGGGCACTGCCCGCTACCGGGAGCGGCCGCGGGGCTCCCCCGACCCTCGGTGCTCCCGCAGTCGCCGAGGTTCCCCGAATCTCCGCGGCTCTTTCAGCTCCCGAGACTCTCCCAGCCCCCCTAAGACCTCCCCCATCCCCCGAGGCTCTTCCAGGCCCCGAAGCTCTCTCAGCCCCTCGGGGCTTCTCCAGTCTCCCAAGGCTCCTCCAGCCTCTGGGGTTCCCCCAAACCCGCGACTCTCCCAGTCCTCGAGGCTCCCCCAGCCCCCCAAGGTTCCCTCAGCCCTCGGTGCTCTCCTAGTTCCACAGGGCTCCCCCATCCTTCAAAGCTTCCTTAGACCTCCAAGGTTCCTCAGATCCTGCAGCTCCTCCAGACCTCAAGGCTCCCCCAGATCCTGGAGCTCCCCCAAACTCCGAGGCTCCCACAGTCTCCCAGGGCTCCCCCAGTCTCAAATTCCCCAAACCCCAGGCTCCCTCCAACTCTCAAGGCTTGCACACAGAAGGGATGGGACCCCTCCTTCCCCTCTGCCCACACACCTTCCCAAAGGACCCAGCACCTTTGGGAAATGAAACCTAAAAAAAATGGCAATTACACTGAAAAAAAGCCCTAACGGGAACCTCTACCCCAAGCTCCTTCCTGGCTGAATGATCCCAAGAGGGTCTTAGCTTTGCAGTAACAGGAGGCACAGGGTGGTTCTGAATAGAAGGAAGTATGGGTTGCAAATGAACAATAGTTTTACTTTTCTTTTTAAAGGAAAGTACAAAGCACATGTGAGAGAAGGAAATTAGGACCCATCTAATGCCAAAGGTTGAAGGCAGTGGTTAGTTACAGGCAAACAGCGTTTTGTTGACCCAGTGTTGTTCACAGGTAGTGAAGATATTGCTGGGGCCCCAGTGGAGTGGAGGGATGAAAAAACAGCGCTAATGATCCTTAAAATTCTGTTTGGCTTATATTTTTATTATGTTGGGGACCAGAAGATTAGGATGGGGAAGCACTGAAAACCTCACAGATTTAAGTCAGGAGAGGGAGTAGCTGGAGGCAGGAGATTTGCTTCTCCTTGGCTCCCCTGGACAAGCTGAGTAAATCCAGCAGAGGCCATGGAGATGGTGATTTGTGCTGACTCTGGAGATAGCCACACAATCTCCAGAGGCCCCTCAGGATTATGCTGTGGGGGACAGCACAAGGACACCGTAGGGAGAAGTACCAGGAGTTCTCAGTTTTGCTGAGGATCTGTTACTGGGGTGTATATGGTCCTTTTGGCTTGGGAGGCTTTGAACCCACCTCCCCAAGGAAAAGGCAAGTGTGGAATGCTCATGGTGTATTTCCAGCTGTGCTCTCCCTGACCCCTCAACTGCCTCTTTCCAGAAACACGAGTTCTTCGTGGACATGACCTGTGAAGGCTGTTCCAATGCAGTCACCCGTGTCCTGCAGAAGCTGGGAGGTGAGTCAGTGCTGGGTGTGGGACAGCCAGCTCCAGGGCAGTGCCCTGGGGTCCTCCATCCTGAAGGATAATGCTGTGGGTAAAAGTTGAAAGTTGGAGACTTCTTGCTCTGCTCTGATCCTGCTCCTTAGCTGGTTACAAGTCGCTGGTTGTTTGCAGGTCTGTGACCCGTGCAGAAGTGTCAAGGGCAGGAGGAGCTGCCATGGCTGCAGGTGGCTGTGAGTCACCAGGGCCTCACCCTGAACCCTCTGGGAAGGACACTGGTAGACCCCTGCTCAGGCTGCCAGAAGGAAGGGAGGTGAATGTCCTGCCTGGCCTTGTTTCCGAGGAGGCCTGGGGTGGCTGTGGTACTTCCTGAGATGTGTCATCAGCAGTTACAATGAAGAGCTGCTGAGCAGAGCGTTTGGTGGTTGTCTGTGTAGCCTATTTTTAATACCACCTGGAAAATTATAACCCATGTCTCCTATTTGCTGACATTTCCAAAAGAGAAGGATCTGGCCTACACTCATCAGTTGTGAGGACCTGCGTCCCTCCAAAGGAGAACAGTTTCCAGTCACCAAGGCAAAGGCCTTGCAACTTCTTCCAGACCCCATTACCAGGCTGTGACAATCCCATTATCTCTGTGTGTGGTTGTCAGCACCTCCATCACTTCAACAGGCTGGTCAGTATCAGCCTCATGTGATGATGAGGCAGAGCTCTCAAAGCTGATACATGCTTACAAGTTTTGTGAAAATACATAACTGTATGTCCAGTTCCTTTCACTGGGATGAGAGTGGTTCACCTTTATTAGGCACTGGGAAATCCACATGGTAAAATGTCTTTTCCCTCCTTTTACTTCCAGCTGTTCGCTGGTACTACCAGTTTAGGCATCTTGCCCTGAGCTTTTCCAAGCCCTATCCACACTAAACCAGATAACAGACTGAGCTGGATGGAGATTTTAGTGGTTGGTTTGAACTCAGCTTACCCTGGTTCCTGCACGAGTGATTGTGTTGATCCAAGGTGGGGTGAGCAGATTAGAGCAGTCGAGAGGCTGTGGTGCCTGATGTGGAGCTAGAGCAGATTTGACTTCCTTCATAGCACTGCTGGCAGGACACCAGGTTGGATTTGCTGGCTGGTGGTGCTACCAGAGTGTGCTGGCAGCAGATAAATGTCCATCTGACTGATGCCCTGGGGAGCACAGATGTGTCAAGGTGAGCTTTCCCTGTGCTGACCATTTGACTGCTTCTGACTGTGAAATTATTTTTTCCTCGTAGGTGTCAGCTTTGATATTGACCTGCCCAACAAGAAGGTGTGTATTGACTCGGAGCACACCGTTGACACCCTGTTGGAAACGCTCAAGAAGACTGGAAAGAATACTTCCTACCTTGGGGAGAAGTCTGCATAGTGGCCTTGCCTCGTGTGAGGAGCTAGGTATATACCAGCTGTATCCAGTGTGGAAAAGAGACATCTGAGCTTTTCCCAGCTCTCCCAGTAAAACAGGCATCTTCCTGGAAAGCACAAATTTAAAAAGACCTCCAGGTCCAGCTTCAGCAAACCCCTCATATCAGAGAAGCAGCTGGAGCACACACAGGGACCCCTTAGTTATTCTGCACAGCCTGTGTGATCCCAGCCTTGGCTGTAGTGGAAAGGTAGAACACAGCCTCTGTGCCATTCCCAGGTGAACCTAGAGTTTGCCAGAGCATGTTGTGCATGAAAACAAATCCCAAACTCACTTAACAGCTGGCCAGAGGGAGTGATGGGCCCCAGCAGCAGCAGGGAGGGCGATGGGACACAAAGACCCCTTTGGGTGTGTGATGCTGTGGGTTGGCTCTTAGCACAAGGACCTCCAACAGCTGATTCTCTTGATAAGGCTCTTAATCCTCCACTACACTCAAGGATGGAAAACCAGCAGCTCCCTGGATGTAAAATGTTGGGTTTCAGAATAGCTCCCAGTACACACATTCCCTGGCCAACTGTCTACTCCAGTGACAACCTGATTGTTGCAGCCTGTCAATTTTCCCAGAATTCCAGCATTATGAAGACATGTTCGGAGCTCTGCTGACTGTAAAATATATTGGCAGACAAGGTTCAATTTCAGTGGAAAAGAGTAAAGTGGGAGGGTGCTGCCCACTCGCTGCATGTATTGTTCTTTACTGTGCAAAATTATTACATGGCGTCTCCTAAGAATTTGTTTCTGTCAGTGGAGCTTTCTGATCCAGTGATATTTATTTTTTATGGTCTAGTTGGATCATCACAAATACCCAGCACAGATGCACTGAAACCAGTTCATGCTGATTTAATTTCCAGTCAGTAAATTAAATCAGGGATTTATACCAGCAGGAATTAAACTGATACAAGAAAGAGCTGAGCTGATAGTGATGTGTGTGCAATAGATCTGCATTGTTGAATAGGCTGACAACAGATTTAAAATCTGCAGTTTGTTTCATTTTGAGCAAGCTCTCAGTGCTTCTTAGAAATTGTTTAAAATCATAGCTGTAATCAAATAACAACCCCAGTTAAACAGTGGGAAGCATGCTCTAATTTGATCAGTGCCTCAAATAGTTCTCAGTGTGTTTCAGTTTGCTGGTATTGACTGCAAGGCCTGTTACAGCTTGCAGGGACTCGTGGACTATGTGTCAGGTGCCTGCAGAATTCAACTATTACAGCAAAGTCAGTCTCAAATAATGGAGATGTGTCTCTTTTCCTGGCCCAGTTTCCCCATTTCTTTCCTTAGATGACATGAAGGCAGCCGGTGAGTCAGTTCATCTGGCCAGCGTGGCAGAACATTTCTCTGGATGCCTTTGTTTTCCTGTTGCATTTTAACTGAAGCTCTTTGACTTATCCAAGGATCTTAAGACCCAAAACAAAGGAGAGCGGAGGGCTGGGCTGCCTTTGCAAGATCACTTCAGCAGTCAGGCTAAAAAATCCACTAAATTAAAGTTTTGCACACCACATAGGGAACGTTTTTGGGGGCCCATCTGTAAAAGGAGGGAGGGAAGTCGCAAATCCTTGGCTTTGATGGATAGATTTCCTTTGGCTCTGTTCCTGCTTGACCGGCAGAGGGCATCTCTGTATAACGTTACCTCCCCCGGGCCTTGCTGTTCTTTTCCATCCATTTATTCATTTATTTATTTATTTGCTTTGCAGGAACTCAAACATGACTTCAGCAAAAAGATCTTTTAACTGTTTGCGTGTCTCCCAAGTTGCTGTGTCATCTGACCTTTGCCAGCTGTTGGAAAGCAGAGGG
Organism: Cyanoderma ruficeps; assembly: GCA_008694505.1. Lineage (NCBI taxonomy): Eukaryota > Metazoa > Chordata > Aves > Passeriformes > Timaliidae > Cyanoderma > Cyanoderma ruficeps. Next base: position 9,493,372 of record VZDJ01000219.1, on the reverse strand, counting down.
AGGAGACAGCTGGGCCTTGTCCTCTAGAAGTGGAGAGGTCTGGAGGAGGTTTTGTGCTGTTTCTAGTCCCACAGTAAATCGAGGTGCTGCTTTTTGCCTTTCAGTGCATGTCTGTGTGTCCTGTGTGTCTTTGTTCTGCTTTGAGTGGTTTTCTGTGAAAGAGGCAGCTTGGAGGGATGGAAAACTCCCCTTTCCATGCAAGACAGGTCTCCCAGGAAATTGCAGCTATCCTGAGAAGCTGACTGCAACCTCTGCCTGAGGGACACGTCTCAGGAGAACTGTGCTTGAATGTCACTTAGATTGAGGGAATCTGCATCTTGGATGTTCTTTTTCCATCACAGAACAAACAAGCCTTCAGTTTGGGATGGAAGTGCAGGGAAGAAGGGACTTTTGCAGCCCCTGTAAGTCAAGGATAACCAAGTGTCCTTTTGAGCTCGCTGTGGCCTTGAGGCACAAGTGTGCAAAAGAGAATGCCTGAGCTGATGAGAAATACAGAGGAGATGGAGGAAGGAGAAGGGTGTGGGCATATCCAAGGTCTCTTATTTCCTGTCCCAGTGACCAGTCTTCTGGCCTGTACTGTTGCTTTCATTTAATTCAGCTTTTCAGCCCAGTGGATGGATTACATGTGTGTGTCCCAGTCTGCTGTCTCTTGCTTCACACAGGGCAGGACTCCCACGCCTGCCAGTCACACTGGGCTTGTTCCACAGAAAGGAAAAGCAGCTAAAATTCGGAGGAAAAGGTTACTTTATATTTGAGAGATTTTTCGTAACTAATTTAGATTAGTTTTGACATAACTGCAATTTATTCTTTATTAGAGTACTTGACTGCTTCAAAGTTCTTTACCTTTGATCCAAGCAGGATTAATTGCTGTAGATGCACTTGGAGGGGGCTGGAGAAGCACTTCTGGAAATGTTTTGCATACAATTTTTATTACTGTTTAAATTAAGAGAAGCTAAAGGCTGCAAGTGTAACATTGCTTTATTTTCTTGCCTTAAAGCCTCCCAGTTTGGCAGGAATTTTCCAGAGCCAAGGCCCAGAACCACAACCTATTTCTGCTTTGTGTCCATGCACTCAGATGCCCGGTGTGACACCCCAAGGGTCCTGGGGAGTGAGTGAATCCCTTTCCCTAGACTGCCCTTGCTGCCCTGAGCTGGTGTTTGCCAGTCTCAGTTATTATTTATTGCTTTCATCTTCCTCCCAGGCTTGGCCAGTGCTGGTGGCTCAGCTCTGGTGGCAGTGGCTGGGCGAGGACATGTGCTGGCAGCCTGGCAAGGAGCTGGATGGCCCAGTGGCCTCGGAACCAGCAGTCCTTGTGACACTTGCTGTCTGCCAGGCAGGCAGGGGACACTGGCAATGTGGTGCCCACACAGGACAACTCCCACTCTGTCTTGCTGAAAGCAGGCTGCCCATACTTGGTGTCTGGGGTGCAGCTTTATGCTGTCCATGCTCCCCTGCCTGCTCTGCTCCCTTCTCCTTGCTCTGCTTTGGGTAAAGCCTGTTTATCTCTTGGGCAGATAAGCAAAGGTCTCTGCCCACAGCCAGCCAGGAGGTTCATGCAGATCCCTGAAGCTCCAGCACCCCTCTGCAGGGCTGCAGCTCCCAGCTCTCCCCTCCATTGTTCAGTGTGGGCAGAGAGGCCAGACACTGCTTTGAACTCTTGCCTGTTGAGTAATGCCCCCCTGTGACAGTCCTCACTTTGGAGTGTGGGCTGCATTTGGGCTGAGTACAGCTGGGATAGGGAAGTTAGGGCAGGATGGTTGAGTCTGAACAGAGCTGCAGGCCTGCAGGGTGGCTGCCTGAGAGGTTTATGGAAAAGCTTTGGGAGAAAAACCAACTTCATGGACTAAAAGAATAGGGGAGTCGCTACCCAAGCAAAGTTTCTTTGTTCCACCACTGCCCAACTGCAACATCTTCATTTATCATGTTAGCCTAAACTTGATTGCATCTCATGGAGAGGGACCCCGACAAGCCCACACGGATAATGTGGCCATAATATTTTCCACAGGAAACAATATGCCAGACACTGAGGCTGTGAGGCTGTTTTCAGACAAGGAAATGCTCAGTTTGCAATGCAAACAGGAAAGGGTGGCACTTGGAAAAGGATCTTTCCTATACCACAGAAACCCAGGCTCTGCAGGACGTCCCAGTGACCTGCTGGAAGAGTGATGTGTCAGCAGCATGAGCAGCTGGTGAGGTCCATGGTGCACTGCCATCCATAAATATGTCATCCCAGCCACAGGGAGACTTCACTGCTGGTTTCTTTTTTCTTTTTGTTTAATTTCTTCACTTCTGGTTTCTTCAGAAGGGTCTCAGCCCAGCTCCAGCTGAACTGTGAGAATTCACAAACTGCCTCTAGCTGCAGCACCAGTAAGAACTGGGCAAACCCTGAGGGACAGGCTTTAAAAGTTCTTTTTGTTTTCCCTGCTTCAAAAGGATCTTCTACCCCCAGCCCCCCTCCACAGTGTTTCCAGCTGACAGCATTTGCTTTTCTCACCCATCTCTGTGTTTGCAGCATTGCTGCTGTGCTTCTGGGCATCATTTTTCACCCAACGTTACCTTCCCCCGCTTTTCAAACAAAAATCTAATTTCAGTGGAAAAGTCTACAGCCTCCAAAGCCCAGTCCTTTATCCACAAAAGAAAAGCCATGGTTATCCCAGGGCTGCCTTAAGCACCACTGGCTTTTGGGCCCTTTCTAATTACCTGATGACAGGCAGGGGATGATTTTAGCCAAAGGAGCAGTTGAACTCAGTCGAACCACCCAGTAAATGAGGGAATTTCCAAAATAGCACTGCAGGCTGCAGAAAGCAGGCAAGAGACAGGAGATCCCCCTCAGTGCCTGCAAATGGTGATTCCTGGTGGCTTGGAGAGGTAGATTGCTGTGAAATTTCAGGGTGCAGTTCAGTTTGCAACAATCTCAGGAATTTCACAGGCATGCCATGTCTGGGTGTTAAGACACGTGGTTACATGGGGGACTCATTATCAAAAGATTGGGATTTTTCTAGTCTTACTGTGGTTCTAAATGTGTACTCCAAGGAACAACCCAGCCCAGGCTTCCACCTTCGCTTCCCTGCCTGTTCCCAGCCCAGGCACGGCAGTGGCAGAGCTGGGAGGTGATGAGCACCATGACTGATGGGATGGTGGGCAGGATCATACCCCCACACCTTTGGGGTCAACGTCAGCAACATTGTCCTGAGCAGCTGCTCTTTGAGCTAAAGCTGTGGACCTGGAGGTTGCCCTGGGCTGCGTGTTCAAACTCAAAAGCATCACCTGAAGTGGTCAAACATCGCTGCAAATGACATGGTCCCTCAGAAGGACTCCAAAGTGGCTGGAAAAAGCTTGGTGGTCTCTCTGAATGAAAGGTCTTGAATCTTTTCAATAAGGTCTGCAAAGACCAGTCTCCCTCGTCATGAGGCCACAGCTGGGCTGAGGCCCCTCTGTGCTGGGTGATTTGCAGAACTGTCCCAATGCAGCACTGACTTACAGAGCAACATCAAAGGCCTGGCTGGTTTCCCAGCTCCCCTGTTGATACATGCAGACTCCCTGAGTGATTATCACAGGCAGCTTTCCACATTGCAGCTTCCAAAGCAGTGAAACACACAGGGACCTGACAGACACCCCCTCCAAAACAGGAAAACACACAGCGTTCTGACAGACTCCCCCTCCAACACTGTGGCAGCATAAATAGAAAAAAAACACCCAACAAATCAAACAAACAAAAACCAGGCTTAATTAAGGACTTCAAGAGCAGGAAATGTGCACACGTGTGCTTGCCAGAGCACAAATATTTTCTTTTGGAGCTGCTTTCTCCAAGGGTTCAGTAAGGTGATGGAGGCTGGGTTACAGAGCAAGGGTAGCAAACAGTTCCCAGCCCCTCCGGAAGGCAGCGGCCACAGGGCACTGCTGTTCTGCATCCTTCCCCATGCTCCAGTCTTTGGCTTTAGGCTCCCACAGTATATACTGAAGCTATTCAACCATTTGGCTAAAAGCAGATGGGGAGGGAGAGAAAACAAAGTCAACCGAGAGGGAGAAAGGCAGCTTTTGTGCAGCCTCTGTTTGCAAAAGACAGCCCAAGCCCCTTTTGGACTAAGGTTTACTTTACTGGGCTCTGGAGAGCCGAGGTTCACAGCCCCACAGCTGCTGCAGGCACACTGGGGCAGTGGCAGGGAGTGGGTGGGAGCCAGCTCTGGTAAGTGAGCAGCTCCCTCAGAGGGGCTGTGGGGTACACAGGACACGATGTGAGGACCCTGGCTGCTCTGGGGGGAGCAGATGTGCCCTCTGACTCTTCTGCTACAAGAGCCTGTCCCAGGTCCCCTGAAGGGATCAGGGAGACTGGTCTGCATAGACAGGAGCCTTCAGCCTGGCCCTTCCTGCTATTGTCCCTCTGTCATCATGTCTGTTCCTGAGCACCTCCCCAGGCACTGCTGGGTGCTGCAGAGCTGGGTTCACATTCCCTCTTCACCAGTCCAGACTAGTGGGTTCCTGTCACCTGGGCAAGACAGAGCCAGAAGGGAGATCCTGCAGCATTTCAGACTTTTCCACAATTCCCAGCTGGCATGAAATTCCCAGGACAGGACCATTTCTCTCAGCCCAGCTGAGACCTGCTCACCTATTTTCAACAGATGGTTGAGAAAATGTTGAAACAACAAACACAACTCATCCCCTTGTAAATTAAAGTAGATGCCTGAATGGAGCAGGAATCCACTCTGTGCAAGTATCCTCCTGCTCCATTTCAGATGGAATAATTTCCCCCCCTCCAAAGCTCCAGCTGGGCTGTGGGCACAGCTTGGCCCGCAGAAACCAATGTCAGCAGGGTGCACAATGCCCAGCAATGACAACAGGGGCCTCGAGCTTAATCTGTTGTGCACAGCTTCAAAAAACCCCAGCCCACAGAGCCATTGTCAGGGTGATCCCACCGGTTGCATCATCGGTCTGCTTGGGACACGGGGCTGTCTCCGGGGCTCAGGGCGGGGGTGCCTGGGGAGCAGCCCTGCTGTCCCTGATTCTGTGGGCAAGCCACACAGCAGGCTTGTGCTGCTCTGCAAACAGAGCCTAAGGCCCTTTGGCTTTTCCCTTGCCTTTGTCAGCTGGTGGGAGCTGGTTATTGTTATTATGGTATTATTATTTTATTATCCTCACCAAGGCATGGGACAAAGGGTCTCCCTTTGATGGAGAAAACTCTGACACCAGCATTTGTACCTCTATTTCCCTGTGGTTTTTCCTTCCCCTGCATCTGTCCAGTGCTTCATGCTTGTGCCCTCCCAGGAGCAGCCAGCAAAGCAGGCAGCTCGGTGGGAACGATCCAATTTCCAGGGCAACAAGGACGGGACTGAGTCCAGAGTGTCCTCGACTCACAGAGCTGCTCTTATTTCTCTACAGTTTCCTCTCCGTTTGCTTTCTTAATTCAGCCTGTCCTTTGCCAGGGAAGAGGCCAAAAAAGCAAAGATGTGGCACATCCAGAGTCCTCCCAGCTGGCTTTACAACTGCTGGAGGATTTTTAGCTTTCCAGTTTCAGGAGCAGCCCTCCAAGCTTGCCTTGCCCTGAGGTCAAAATATGTCAAAGAATGGTCAAAGCAAGAGCACAGGAAGGCAGGAGGCCAGTTCTGACTCTAAGGGCTTTGTGCTGAGTTTCTCCTCCAGGGTCCAAGTGCTGAAGACACAGATGTGTATCCACAGGTATGAATCATCATCCTTTGCCACTAGCGCTGGTCACCTCTGCTATGAACAGCTGGAGATACAAGTCCAGAGGAAAACCAGAAACACAAACTCCAGAAATCATCTCACCAAAGTGTCTCCAACCCCCTCCTGCCATACCCTAGCCTTCCTTCTCCCTGGCAGAGAACTGTTCACAATTCCTCCAAGCAGGGTCTCAGCATGCCAGTAGAATGGCACGGGCTCAGCTGCACCCCAGGCCTTGCAAGAAGCCAACAAAACTTCCCTGTGGGCCACCCAGAGATCCAATGAACAGCAGGATCTGCGCTCGGGATCAATGCTGAAGAGCCACTTTGAGGCAAAGGGAGCTGGGCATGAACTGCTCTTTGCCATGGAAAACAATAGACCCAACCCAATGCCAGAGGGTTTTAAAATTCATCCCTAGAGCGGGATAATGCTGAAAACCTCCAGCTGTTATTTCCAGATTTGCAACCCCAACAGAGGAGAAGCCAATTCCTGCCAGAGCAGCAAACTTGTTTGTGTGTCTGTGTAAAACTGAAAGCCAGGCATTGCTCCCCACGCTGGCATTGTCCCTCTGTCCCCAGCTGTCGCAGCCCCACAGCATGTGGGGGAGCAGGAGGGAAAGTGTCCCTGTCCCCGCTGCAATGGGCCCTCCCTGCTTTGCAGGGCAGACTTTGCTCCTGGGCTGGGGGCCAGCAGCTGGAGCCCCCTCCCAGACACATCTGGGACCACGCTCCAGATGTGGCCATTGGCAGATGCAAAAAGAGGGGCCAGGAGATGTGATCTCACTCCTCCCTTCATCTCTTCCAGAATGTCAGGGAGAGGGATGAACTTTCTGATTCCACTGGAAGTGGTTGAACACAGAGAGATTTGGAGAGGGGTCAGAGAAACAGGTGTCACTTCTCATCCAGCCTTTTCACCCACACTTTCCATCCAGAAGCAGCACAAATTCCCTTGGTAGCACTCACTATTTCTAATGCTCTGGAGAAAAAACAGCATGAATGGCCCAGCCTTGGGAGAGGTGGCATCAATGTCAGGCCAGGCACACCTCAGGCAGTGAGGACCTCTGTTCTTGGGGGTTGCAGTGGATGATTTTTAAAGGTCTCTTCCCATCCAAACCCTTGTATGGTTCTGGGATTCTCCAGAGCTGTCTGGGGGAGAGGAGCAGGAAAGAAGCCCTTGGGCACAGGCAGGAGCCAAGCTCCCTCAGCAGCTGCCCAGATTCCCTCACTGTCCCCAGCTTCATCAGCCTCTGTGTGCATTGGTGAAGGGAACAGATGAAGATCCCCACGGCAGGTTTGGTGCCTGGATCCAGCTGGGTGGCCATCAATAATCCAAAAGCACACTGTGGTCTCCTGGCTGTTTTGCAGCCGAGTACCTCCAGAGGGGCCCAGACAATCCCCTTCACCACCCCACTCATTGAGAAAGCTGTTGTTTCCTAAATTTCCTAGTTCCTACCTTTTCCCCCTAAGTGAATAGAATATTTTGACTGTTCATGCCATTAAAAATCCACTCCATTGATCCTGGTAGTAAATCCTGGGCAATCCTGCTTCCTGGGGTGACATGGGCAGGCATGGAAGAGAGGATGCAGTGGGTACCTTTGAGCACGTCAGAAGTTAAGGGACTGGGGGTTGACAGCACCAGTGCTTGTGTCTGTGTCATCTCTGAAATCTTCTGGTTAGTCTTTGCAGATGCCTGATACAATTAATGTTCATTAGCAGTCTCACAGCAGCATCACACACGAAAGAGTCCAGTGTTCGCTCTCTCCCACATTTCAGGAAGGATGTTTTCTGTCTGCTTTTCCCATAAAATAGAAGCTTAAAGGGGACCTCTCTGAATCTGATTTTTTTCTGTTTTTTTTTTTTAAACTGTGATTCTGGTCCCTCCATCTCCTCAAACAGCTGCTGCTAACATATGCAGGGCATGCAGCGTGGGGAAGCACTGCTAATTTTAGCAGCAGGTCCCGAGGGAGGGACCCTGCTCCGGGCCAGGCACAGGATGGAAAGTCACAGTGTTTGCTCAGGGCCCCACATGACCTCCCTATTTTGGGGCTGCCCACACCCCACCTTGCCCCAAGCCCACAGACACAGTGTGGCCTCAGCCCCCAGCCTTCCCACAGCCCAGCTATTCCTGCCCACAGCACCGCTCCTGCCAAACCCCGGCCAAATGGGAATGGTGTTTTTTTGAAGGGAAGTAAACAAGCCTCAGGGCTAAACTGAGATCCCCAGAACTCATCACACTGAAGCAGTGATGGACGAGGTATTTTCTGCCCACATATGTCCGCTGTGTTTTCATCCAGCTAAGGAGGTTGCGTCCTCTTGGGTTTCCTTTACTCCGTGATCAGTGAAATTCCATCAAGCCCCACACAGATATGTAAATGATTCCTCCACTAATTGGCTCTTGCTAGGAACAGGATGTCTATACATGGCCTTAAAGACCTGAATTGCTCAAGGTAAGAAGATATTAAAGAACCTGAACTCCCCAGAGTAAAATCCAGACTGGACAGGGGAGCTTAGAGAGGTTCAAAAGTGCACAGGAGATGATTTGAAAGGAGGCAGCAAGCAGAGATGGTGTGGAGGTCAGTGCTGGCACTTGGTGTTAGCCTGGAGTGGCCGTGTTTGTAAATTACAGTGACCAGATGCTAAAATCCTGGAATGACTCCCAGCACTGCCCCTACCAGCCCTGCCTGCCTGACCCTCCAGCCCTTCACACGGCCCCTGCACATCAGGGGCAGCTCAGGCTCACAAGACACCCTGCCCCAAAGTCTTGTCAAAAAATATTTCCTACTCTCTCCCCTAATAGCTTCTTTGCCAGCTTCTAAGGCTGCCTGTGACGGGCTGTGGGGGTGTAACCCCAGTGGGCAGCCAAGCACCAACACAGCTGCTTGCTTTTCCCTCTGCACCCAATCCTCCCAAACGTGTGTTGCCAAAGCCAATCCCCTTCTGTCTCCTCTAAGGGACACCCTGTGCATGGAGGCTCCTGCATCTGGCAGCCTGGCTCATCAGTCTGGTCCATCTCAAGCCAGGGCTTGTTCCGAAGTGAGCTCAGCTCGAGCAGAAAGTGTCAGAGCAATTGACAGAAAAATGTGGATTCTCAGGGTGGATCGGGGCAGGCTCAGCCAAGGGTGGCCCAAGCACCTCAGGCACCTCAAGCACCGTGTCCTGTCTGGGTGCAGCCACAGCTCCCATGCAGCTCAGCCAGGGATGCTGCGGCAGCTCATCCACTGCAGTGCCGGAGGGGAGGTGGCCCCTCGGGATGGCTCTGTCCGGAGCCTTTCCTGGCCTGTGTCACAGCAGGACGCGGGGCGGAGGGCAGGGGATGGGGAGGAGCTGGGAGCACGGAGCGTGCACAGACCGAGTTCCTGTAAGCGGGGCAGGGCTGCCCAGGAGACGGGGATATTTTGATGGGGTTTTGGCAGCAATGAGGGTTAACAGGAGGACACTAAAGTCCTGTTCCTCAGCCTCCACGGGGAGCTGCTAAACTTTCCAGGCTTCAACTCATATTCCAGCCTGCCTGTCACCAATGTTCCTTCCCCTCACCAAGACCGGCTTTTCCTCCACTTTGCCTCCAGCGATGCACAAGGCTGGAGCGAAAGCAGCCCTCACTTACAGCCCATGTTCTCAGCTGCTGGATCCTGGGGACACCAAACCCCGCTGCCTGCTTTGCCTCAGCTGCAATCCCAGCGCATGGCAGCTCTGTCCCATCACTGCTTGGCCCCACTGGACACTCACCAGCCTGACCACTGCGCCATGTTCCCAAAGGGGAGCCTTGTAAATGGCTCCCAGCACAGACCATTGCTTTTTTGCCTTAGATGTAAGTTGGTGTGGCTGATGAAATCAAAAAGGGTTGTGGGGTAAGTGGCCAATTCACCTGAGAATAAAGCTTCTCTTAGAGGACCTCACACTTGTGACCCAAAAAACAAATGCAGCTGGCCCTAGAGAGCCTTGTGAACCCTGGAATTTGCCTTTCTGGTCTTTTCCTCACCCATGGTTATTGCCACTGCTTTCCAGATGGCATTTGATGTTCTGGACCTGCCACAGCTTTGCCTGGGTACTCCCATCAAAGCTGCCTTTCAGACTGTGTTTCCCTATGGAAAAGGGCTGCCACTGCAGCCCAGGAGCTTCCCTCCCCACATGTCCCAGGGGCTCAAGAGTGGATTCCTGTTTATTTCCTCAAGCAGTTCTATTCATATCCTTCAAAAGCTGCCAAACCGCATCTGTCAGGCTCAAGAGGACTCAAAATTGCATCGTAGGTAAACACCAGGAGCAAGGTGGGACTACCTGGAGTTAGCAGCACTTCCCTCCTGGAAGTTTTATTTCACCCTCTGCAAGTCACAGGCACAACTCCAGCACAAGGTCTCCAGCAACAGCAGAGCTGGGCTGAGACGCCCGACTGTAATTGAGGCACACAACATCCCTGTGCCCAGGATAAACAGGGAACAGCCCCTTGCAGCAAGGGAAAGGCCTTTGGGGACAGACATTCAGGTCCTTTGGGTACTGTAGGGGTTGGGACCAAGCTCAGCAAGGCTGGATGCTCCTGAGAGTTTCAAATCAGCCAAGGACGTGTCCTGTCTGCCTGGTGTGATGTCTCCAGGCAGGGCTGTGGGGACTCTGCCGCAGGGACAGGGTGGGGGTCTACAGCCAGAGGGGTGCTGTCTGCCAGCCTTTGTGGGTGCTGAGATGTGATGCCCAGGAGCAGCATCCTGGGCAGTGCAGGGGCAGCTGCAGCACACAGAGCTCCTGTCTTGCACCACAGGTGATGGGTTTTATTCCCCTGCTTCTTTGGCCTCAGTTTGGTTTCAGGGAGGACAGACAGGCTTCTCCCAAGCCTGAAGCCCCACGCATTTCCAAGTGAGTGAGATGATAATGCAGTGGGAGTTTGAAAGAGGCAGAGGAGACACCTTCCCTGTGGGGCATGGAAGAGCCCTCCACAGAGAACCCTGGGACAGCTGTGAGACTCCACACACATCATGGAAAGAACAAGACACCCCACAGTAAGCCTGGCCTGCTCCCAGGCCATGACTCCCTGCAGAGCCATGCACAGCTGCCTTTCCATCCCCTGCCTTGCTGGCCTCTGGATTACAGCTGATGCAACAACATCCACTCCTCCTTCTCCTTCTTCTTCTGACCAGCACCCCAGTGCAGGCATTGGAAGAGACTGTGAGCATCCATCTGAACCAGGCAGCAGTCCTACAGCTCAGCTGAGGGACAGAGTCCATCCCACTGGGAAGAATTCCTTGCCCCACGTAGGACAAAGGCAGGCACTCTCAGGCTTGTTCCAATGGCAGTTTGGGTTCATCCTGCCCTGTGCACATGGTGCTTCCACTGGCGCTGCATCTGCTTAGTGCAAGCCCAGAGAGCACAGCCCTTCTGCCTCTGATCTGCTTCTGAAATGGAAAAAAACAGAAACCCTCCAGCTGACACACTCCCAGAGAGCAGGAGAGATAGGAAATTCCTGGGATAAACAGATTTCTCTCTGCTCTGCATTTACTCGCAACTTGCTGGGTGCTGGGCTCCCACCCCTGCAGCCATTGACTTCCCCCACACTGCCCTGCACCTGTGAGGAGCTTCAGCCACACACTCCAGGATGAAGATTTAGCAAATTACATTCCCACAGTGGTTCCAGGGCATCCTGTTTATTTATATGCACTTTGGGTTCATTGTTTTGCTGCAGCATCCATTAGAAATTAATGCAGACACGTCCTCTAGAGAAAAACTCATTAAAGAATATCTTCCAGAGCAGAGGGAAAGAAAGGCTCCTCACACTGACAGACTTGTGAGCAGGGGAGGGCAGGATTATTAATCCACACTTGTATCACTCCTACAGAGCTGCTCACTTGCCTTTTTCTCCATCTCTTACAGCAGAATTTTTCCCCTCTTGGAAAGCACCAGGGTTTTCTCAACTGCATCAGCCCAGATCTGCTCAGCCTGGCTCAAACCAAGATGAAGAAATTTGGATTTTGAACTGGGGTTAGCTGGAGTTCAAACCTCACCCCTCCAGACCTCTTGGCTTTGCTGTAAAATGCACTCAAGCCTCAAAGGGTCTTGCCCTGCTTGCTCTTTCCACCAGAGTTTGTGCAGTCACTTGAGCTGGGAGCAAGCACTGGGAGCCCTGGGGTTCATCTGCTGTGCCCAAAGCACCCCCTGGCACAGGGTCAGGAGCCTGAGCTGGACCTTGGGCAATGTCCTGCCCGTCCAGTGCCCCAAAAGGCATAAGACAGCTTTTTAAATATGTGTGAGCTCCAGTTTTCCTCCTGGCAGCCTGACACCAAAATCTCCTCTTTGGTGACCCCACTAAGCCTTACAAGAGAGGAAAGGACTTTCCAGGACTTCCTTTGCAAGCTCTCAGTCATTTCTGGAGCTCTTTAAAGCTGCTGAGTTTAAAGAGCCAGCCAGTAGCTCCAGGCTCTTTGTGATCCCCCTCCATTCCACAGCTGATGCCTGGCAATGTGTCCTTCCCAAGGTGCAGGACCTGGCTGTCCCCATCATGTGTGTGGATCACAGTGAGAACCCCTCACTCCCACCCCCTGGGCTTGCTGGATGAGCCTTGGGGCCATTTCCAGATGTGGCTGCATCTCTGCTTTTTGCTTTCGCTCAAACCCGGGGTCTAAGCCACCACATCCATAAAGAAACCCCTGCTATAATTATCTCTGTGGCACTATCATTTGTTTAAGCCCTTAGCAGAGGGCTTAACTTCAGGTTACAGGGCAGAGCAATTGCCACGTTGTCAGTTAGAAAAGTCGTGGTTTCTTTTCTCTTTTTTTTTTTCTCTCTAAAATTTTTTCCAGATGTCTGTCTTTTTTTTTTTCCTTCCCTCTCCTTAGGAGAAGAACCAGCAGTGGTACAATTTCAATGCGAGCCGTGACTAATCCACTGCAGAGAGCATTCAACAGCTGTGTTCAACGCCTTGGGTTATGACTCGAGCAAATGAAACTTTGGCTCAGGGGACGTGTGACCTCTGGAGCCAAACTGGACCTACAAGTGGCTCTGGGCTGCACCTGGGAGCTACAGACTCTTGTGGTGGGAGGACAAGGTGCTCCAGCTGGTAGAATTAGAAGGACCCATGGAGTCTTTGACACTGTCATAAATCCAGCCTCCACAGGACCTGGGAGGGTCATGTGGAATATTTATGGATGTCTCTCTGGGTGCTATCAACATCCACATATCAGCACCCCGGGATGGCTTTTGAGAATTGTGCAGCCAAGTAAAGAAATGGGTGAAGATTTTCTTCTCTTGTTCTTTGCCACCAGCCTCCTGAGCTGCCTGATCTGACAGAGACTGACCTGTTCACTGGGAAGTGATGATGGGTTTTCATGAACCCTCCCCCATTCCTTCCCCTCTGCCTTCCCTTTCTGTTCTGTTTACATTTTGCTCCTTGTTGGCCATGGGATGTTTAGTCTTACATCTGATGTCTCACATGCAGCAGAAGTGCCAAGGGCCGGATGAGGAGTGAGCTGATACAGACACAGACACAAAGGCATCCCACAGAGCAGCCTGGCAGGTCATTGGGGGCCAGGCCCTGTGTTGACATCCAAATGCTCAGCATCATCAGTGGGAAGAGTTAAGCACCCAGGTCTGTGTCTCAGCCCTCTCAAAGATAGCACATAATTGAAAATGAACCCAAACCCAGCCAAGACAAAACACGATGTTGAATTTTGCTATGATGTCGGGTGTCCTTCACCCAGCATCCACAATCACACTGCTGGTGCCCAGATGTCCCCAGTGCTGCTGGCTACACCAGACACCATCATCCCAGCCACTCCTGGAGAGCAGTCCTGGGGTGAGACCTGATACCTCAGGAGGATCACAACCTGCAAAGAGCTGGATTATCCACAGGGCTCAGGACAGCCCTGTACGGCAGGGAGACCTTCTTTAGGGGATGCCCAAACTGCAGCAATTTCTGGTTACTGGTTCTCCTTTGCAGTGCAGCGCCAAGGCCATGCTGGTGCTGGGGGAGCAAATGCATTTCAGATCCTCTCAGCCACGGAGAGAAGCAAGGAGAGAGGAGCTGGGTTTTTACCCTGAGCATAGAGAGGAACAAATGGGAAAACAACTCCAAACAGCTTTGCGGCTTGGCTGCCTCTGGCTGGGCAGCTGCTCCAGCTGAGTTATGTCCTGTAAAGTCAAAATAGTGAGTGATGTCTGAGGAGACCACTGAATTCAGCTGACTGGAAATTCTGACTGTGGGGTTTATTCAATCAGTCTAGATCTGCTGGACAGAGAGCCCAGACTGCTGAGAGTCACATCTACCAGCCCAGCTTTTCTCTGGCTGCTTACAGCATTTCAGATATGTCTTTATCCTCCACATTCTCTGGGTCATTCTTTAGGGAAGAATGACCCTCTCCCTCTCTCCCTCTCCACAAGGCAGTCATAGATATCAGCAATGTTAGGAGACGGGATGCAGGAGCAAAAACTCTCCTGCTTTCCTCTGCATCCCCCTGAGGATGGGAAACACCAGCTCAGGGACTGAGCTACTCTGCTGAGAAATGACAACATTTAACACTATAATCGCAGCAGGTCAAGGTGTTCGGAGGTGCAAAACCGGGCAGAGGGATGGCGTTCCCCCATGCCCAGTGCTGTCAGTCCGGGAGAGACAGAGAACTGAACACTCACGGCAGCAGCGCAGGCAGCGGCTGCGGCACTGACTGCCGGGAGCGCTGCGGGCCGGTCTGCCCCCGACAGGGACCCTTTGATCTCCGGCTTGATTTCTCTGGTCTATCCTTTGGAGCCAGGCTCAGGGACTGCCCACTGGAAAGCGGAGGAGAGGAAGAGACCGATTTGGAAAGCTAGCGAGGAGAAGGAGGGGGAGAGGCAGAGGGAAACCCAGCCCACCCTTTGGCTTCCTCCTGCCTCCTTCTAAAACTTGCAGATTCCTCCAGCCTGTCCAGGAGCCTGAAGTTCCCTCAGCCGTGCTGCCGGGACTGCGAGGTATGGCCCGAGCTTCGCGTTTGCCTTTGCTGCGCTTTTCCTCCCGGCATGGGGGTCTCCACAGCCCGGGGGTCCCTGGCCCTGGCCCCGCTGTCCCAGCCCGGGGATGTGTCCTGTGCTGGCCATGCATCACTCGGGTTGGGGAGCTGGACTCTCTCCACACCAAGCGGTGCATTTAGAGACCCCCCTGACTTCACCCCTTTCTCCTCTTCGCAGCATTTCCATTTCTGAACTGTCTCTTACTCAGTTTCGCTGCCAGAGCTTTGTTGCTTTGGTGGCATCTGACTGTAAAGGTTTAACCCGCCCTCATTCTTCCCTCCACTCCCTTTTCCCCGCTGGGTTTTCAGCTGGTGAGTAGTTCCTTAGCGAGATCCGTGACACCAGGGTCTGGGCACATCAAACCAGCCTGCCGAGAAAATCACATCTAGTTACGAACAGTCCCCACTTCTTCTCCCAGCCTGAGGTGTGTTGGCAGGTGATATTTTACTCACCAGAGTATCCAGAGGAAGAACAAAAGGGTTGTCGACTTCATCTCGGGGGTTTTATTTTTTTCAGTGCAGCCGGTCTTATTTCTCCTCTGGAAAAAAAAAAAGAAAAAAAGAAAGACACTCGGCTTTTTGTTCCAAGCAAACTTTGAAAGCCTTTCAAGTCTGCTGCCCTGGCTTGCCGAACTCTTGCTGATCGACTGTTAGGGAGACAGAGATTGCAGGAAGGGAGGAGCAAAGCTGTTTTGGAATGGTTTTTTTATAAAGTTTTAAGAACTTGGGTTCCGCCAGGCATAATTTTAGGTGCACCCTGAAGAGACGAGGGCTTGTTTCCTTTTAAAGGCAGCTGCTGGCCTTCCCGGCCCGCTGACGGGACAATCTAACTCTGCTCTTTGTGTCCCTTCTCTTAAGAAAGCTCCACTCCATTGCATCTAGCCGAAAAACAAAAAGGGAAATTTAACCGGTCGGGGACTAAATTCCCACCCAAACCGAAAGGCAAAAGTTTCAAGTAGGAATGAAACCGAAGGTACCGGGAATGTCACCAGTACTCTCGAGTCCTCTGAGCCGACCTACTTGAAACAGCCCAGAAACTCAGCATCCCTCCGAAAGGACAAAAGTTAATTGCAGCCGTTTGTTCGGGTGGATCAGGCGAGTTTTAAGTGGAAATGAAAGGCTGTTGCGTCCGGCGCAGCAGCCAAAGCCAAGCCATTGTCTGCCACATAGGCAGGAGCAGGGGTGCGGGCGGTGTTGGGAGGGGGAAGAGCAGAAATAAACTTTTCAAAGTTTTTTTTCAAGCCCCTCCTTCTACAACACTCTGCTCTTCCATGACTCAGCCCCAGAGGAATGTCGGCTCCCATGGAAACCTTTTCTGGGTCCTCTGGTCCGAGGGATGTCGGGGCTGTTATCGCTGGAGCGGCTGTGGCAGGGCAGGTCCAGGGAATGCTTTGGGGATGGTTTGCATTTTTGCAGGATATTTATCGGACAGTTTATTCTCTGCCTCCTTCGTGGAGCTGTGCGGGATCAGCCGGTTGCACCCCCGGGGGCCGGAGGGACCTCCCGCCCCTGGCACAGAAACATCCGCGCTGCTTTTGTTACTGCCTCAGGTCCAGACAAAGCTCAGGCAGGACAGCACAGTGATGTCTCACCTGCCCGCACAGGGCTCCTCCATGAGCGGCTGCCTGCAGCCCACGGCTCATCCAGGCACTTTTCTTGGTACTAATTTAAGTGTTTTCTATTATGGATTCAATCTGCAGCCTGGAGAAACTGTGTCAGGTTCAGCACACAGCTGTGATGGGACTGGGCTCTCGCTGTTGTATCAACAAGCCCTGTAAGATCGGAGCATTTCTGGGTTCACACGGAGCTGCTCAGCTCCCAGCACAGGGAATGGGTTCACGCAGTGTTGTGCTGTGGCCGTGTCTTCAGTGACTCTACATGGGCACATGGGGTAGGGAGATTTTTTTCCCTGCTGTGTTTTACTTGGAGTGTGTAAGTGTGCGTGTGTGCTAAAGGGAATTTCACTTCCACCTAAACCTTGTGTGGCTTCCTGAGCCTGCACACTGTGTGACAGGGGTCTGTGCAGGTGGCAAGAGCCAGGTTGGCTTCTGCCCAGCCCCCTGCCCTGCTCCCCAGGCACCCAGGGCAGCTGCAGCTGGGTGAGCCAAACATGCAGGGACCTGCTCAGCAGGGAGCTTTATGGGGACTCACACAAACAGTTCTGGCTTCAAATGGAATTTTAGCCTGGGAGTGGCTGCTGAGTAAAGCTCAGAGGGTCTTGCTTGCATAGGGAGGTCAGGGCCGGGTGGTGAGCACCCAGCCCTGGTGTTGTGTCTCTATGGGGGTTACACTTGGTCATCCATCTGCACCTTGAAAACTGTGGCCCCAGTGGGGTTTGGCAGAATCTTTTACTGGGGCAGTTTTGTCCTTACACTCACTGTGAGGTGAGGGAATGTCAGACCCTTCAGAGGCGTGGAAAAGCCGTGAGCAGAGGGAGGGTGGCTGCAGGAGACGCTGCTGCCAGGCTGGGGTGCAGGCAGGAGCTGAGGCAGGGGAGGGTTTTGCCCGGCCCCTGCCCATTCCTGCCTCCATGGCTGCAGGGGGAGGAGGCAGCGGAGCCCCTCACCCGGGTTAGCAGGGGTGGCAGCTGGGGTGAGCCCGGTGGCCTCGAGGAGGAGCTGTCAAAGTGGCCAGGGAGAGACTCCTCCCCACGCTAACGTGGCATCCCAAAGGGCTTACGCAACCCTGGCCGGGGCCAGCGCCACATGGACCACGCTCCACCAGCACCGGGCCTCTCCTGGAGGCTGCACCCGCCTCCTCAGTGCCCTTCCCCAAGCTACCAAGGCCCCCAGGCTGGGGTCCCCATCAGAGACCCACAGACCCAGTGGCACAGACTCTCCTCTGTGCATCACTGCGGGGTATTTTCCCCATCAGGAGAAACTGATGATGGTGCCACAAGCTTGGGGGAAAGTGGTAAAAAGTTCCCCAGAGCAGCTGGTTTTGAGCCTGTGGAGATGCTGAGGGTCAGCCTCAGCCCTCTCTACACCCTGTTGTTTTCCTCTTTGGGGAATGGCTGTGGAATGCAATGAGCAGCTGGTGCTGAGGGCCGTGCTGGAGAGGTGAACCACTGAGAGGGGTTTCTGGGGGCCCCCAGACTGTGTTTATAGAGTGACTGGGAGCTGAAGTCCCCATGTAGGCTGCAAGTAGGATCAGGTATTTAAAAGTCTGCACAGCCCACGGGTGCCCTGTTGTCTACTCAATCCACAGCATTCAAGAGGGCGGGCCTGAGCAGAGAGAGGGTGGTGACCATGGAGCTTCTCTTATTCCATATTCAGCAGCCCTTTCTGTGCTGGTTTCCAGCACCCTGCAAAGTGCTGGTGTCTGTTGATTCCTTTAGGATGCAGAAGGGCCTAAGTCCCTGCTTGCTAAAATCTTTCTCCCTGTTTCCTTCTGTCCAAAATGACCCCTGGCTGCACCCCCCTTGCTGCCCTCCGCCCTCCATGGGGCTCACAAAGCAGTGCCAGGCGTTCCCAGGGCAGAGCCCCTCAGGGTCCCTCCCAAGTCCCTCCAGCTGGGGGACGGATGCTGAGCTCGTGGTGTGGCCCAGCTGCCAGCCCCAAAGAGATTCTCCTGGATAGCAGGACCAGGGCTGCTCCACAAGGAGGGAGACTTTCACCATGGACCACGTTATCCTGATGGAGCAACCCTGCGTGCAGGGCTCCTGAGCTGTTATTTCAGGACTTTGGCCACCAGGCATTCAGGAATGACCATTTGCAACCCTGCCAGGGGCTCACAGACACTGCAATGTCCTCACTGCACATGCCTTGCCTCCAAAAGGTTGCTGTTTTATAATAAATTTGTTTTACCATCTAAGGCACAAGACAGCTCTGCAGAGCTTGTTTGCTCAGACTTTTTCGTGCTCCTTCTTCCTCCAAACACAACACTGGCAGTTCCAACTGTCTGCTGGCTCCTAGCAAACATGTAATTCCCTGACCCCACTTACTGCATGCCCAGACTTTGAAATTTTTTAAAGCTTGGGGAAATGATCTAAGACGGCTTTGGTGTGGGGTTGGGTTCTTCTTAGTGCCACCTTCCACATGTGCAGGCACTGCCCTCCCCTCCAGGCTGGGCACTGCCCAGTGAGCATCACTGAACCTCAGAGCACCTTCCAAAGCAAACAAGCCCCTGGGAGAAGCCCAGGAGGAGCCTTTACTAGCCAGGGGATACCAGCAAAGGAGGAGATGGCCAGAACCACCTGTACTTTTCCACCTCCCTCCCCAAACAACCCTTCCAGGACTGAAGAACCAGTGATCTTGCTGGCAAATGTTGGCAGAGCTCACAGAAGCCTCCAGAACAAATCAAGACGAGGGGAAGGGACAGCTCACACCAAGCAGGAGAGGAGGGAGCTGCTCAGCTGCAGCCTTGACAGAGCAAAAGGGCAAAACATCAGCAAAAAATCACCCCACCCCACAGCTCCTCTGCCACAGCCACTTCACACCACCACAGCAGCCATCCCCAGCACCTCCTCCAGGCCCTCTGACATCCCAAGAAAGCTGCCCTCCATTCCCTGACCCCTATTTTGCAGACACCCCACTAGAGGCTGGGTGAGGTCCTGAGATGGGCAAGAGGATTTTCTCTGAGTGGCCAAACCCCGGTAAATCAGGAAGCAGAGCTCAGCCTGGCTGCTGTCCTGGCAGCACAGGCTTGGTGTGGGTTTATACCCAGAGAGCTGCTGTGCATGAGGAGGAAAAGGGCGCAGCAATATCAGATATCCTGGGAGAGAAGGAGAAACTTTGTCCAACACTCTCTGTCCCAGCAAATCCCTCCCTCTGGCCCCAGGGCGGGCTGTGGTGCCCCGGCCACGCAGGTGGAGAGGAGGAGGGCAGGGGGAAGGGAAGACTTGGCAGGGGGACAGGTGGCCTGGCTGGCAGGAGAGAGAACGGGGCTGTTTGAGTGTCCCCGCGGGCGGAAGGCAGCGGGCAGCCCTGGCTGTCAGCGGGGGGATGCCACCCGCATATTAAGCGGCCAGCTGAGCTGCTCTCCGCCCGCTCTAGCGGCTGGGCCCTGCCAAACAGGAACCGGGGAGGGGGACAAGGACACCGGGATGTCACCATCTGCACTCTCCTGGCTCACATCACAGCCGCTGTTAGCTGGGCTGCCCTGTCCTACAGAGGCTCTGCAGCAGCCCAGACTGGGAGGGTGCAAAGGGCTCATCCTTGGGGAGCTTGTCTCCCAGCAGGACACAAGCCCAAAGTGACTTGGATCCCTCAAACCTGGTCTGGGGACCCTCAAGTCTGAGCAGGAAAAGGAAAAACAACAGACACCCCAACGTTTTGGGGTGCTGGGGATGAGGGACTGGTCTCTGATACCCCTAAGGATGCCCGTGTCCATGGGGAAAGGGTTTTTTTGAAGGATTTAATTCTCAAGTGCTCTGTCTCATTGTCTCTCTGTTATCTCTTTCCTTCATCTACTTCCATATTTCTTCTGATTGACAACTAAGATGATAGAGTTTCATTCCTTGTACCTGGCACTCATTTGAGGGGATTTTTAACATGAAAAATGTGGGAGGATTGGTGGGGAAAAAAAAGCCTTCAGAGGAGGGAAGAGCCATTTTGACGGTGATTTTCCTAGAGGCATCCAGGAGAGCAACAGACATCTAAACCCCACTGTCTCATTTTGCAAAATCAAACGAATTTATCTTGGAAACACGATTTGGCCCAAGGTTTTGGCTAGAAAAGCCAGCCTGTGGGTCTGTAATACTGAGCAGACGAGGCAGGAAATGGAGAGAACGCCCTTCTCAAAGTGTCTGAGTGCTCAGCCTGGAGCCCAGCGGCACACAGTGGCCTCCTTCCTCATCCCTCCTTTTCCTCTGCTTTATTCAAGGTCTGCTGAAAGATGAGGGCCTGGATTTTCTTCCTTCTCTGCCTGGCAGGCAAAGCCCTGGCAGCGCCGGTAAGTGCAGGAGACAGCGGAGCCTCTGCTGTCAGGGTTGTCCATCTGCAGTAGCTGATGGGGATTTCCTTTTGTAACAAATAAAGTACTGAGGAATGAGGGACAACTTGAGGGTGGCCCTGCCGCCTGTTCCAGCGGGTCACCCTCCTTGGAACTGTCCCATGGACCCCCCACTCATGTGCATTTTCCTCTGCAGCAGGAGGCTCTGCCCGATGAGACAGAGGTCATCGAAGATCCTACCACAGAGGTGGGTGACTCTGTCCCTCCTCCTCACCCACCCCCTCAGCACCTACTGCTCTGGAAAGAGCATCTCCAAAGCTCTGGGGAGCCACAGGGGGGCTGCTCTGCCTTCCAGGAGCTGGGGCTGTGCACCCCCAGCAGAAACACCAACCTCTTTTGCAGGAGCCTGTGGGGGCTAATCCCGTCCAGGTGGAGGTGGGAGAGTTTGAGGAACCCACGGAGGACGTAGAGGAGATTGTTGCAGAGAGTAAGTCACTCTGGCTCTGCCCTCCAGCCAGCAGGGACACTGTCCCCTCCCTGTGTGAGGGAGCTTTAGCCACCCCAAACAGTGAGGGGCTCCTTTGGGAAGGGCTGTGGCACAAGGACGATGCCAGCCTGGATGCACAATTAAAGCAAAAGAGGCACATGGCCTCTTCCAGCCCTGGGCTCTCTGTAAGCCCATCTTTGCAACAGAAAAGCCATTGGTGTGGCTACAGAAAGGAGTCCAGAATTAGTCCCAGGGCTAACATGGACCTCTGGAAATCCTCAAATCTTCCCAGTGCAAGAATAGATGCTGGGGGCTGTCTGTGGCAAAGCCTCAGTCTTCCTTCTGTGCTGAGGTGCCCTGAGCATCTCGTGGGAGGTGAAGATGTGGGTGGCTCTGACTTTGCTCCCCTCCTGCTGCAGACCCCTGCCAGAACCACCACTGCAAGCACGGCAAGGTGTGCGAGGTGGATGACAACAACTCGCCCATGTGTGTGTGCCAGGACCCCTCCAGCTGCCCCGCCACCGCCGGCGTCTTCGAGAAGGTGAGGGCAGGACCTGCTTGGTGACCCAGGGCAGGGAGGGACCCACGTGGGCTTTGCCAGAGAGGGTGACACATGGAGACACAGCCAGGGTGGCTGGTCCCCATCTGCTGGTGAAGAAGGAGCCATTGCCCACTCCAGGAAACAAGTTAAATATCTCATTTGGAGGCTCTCCCTGCCTCTCACGCAGAATCGCCCCTTCCTGCAGGTCTGTGGCACTGACAACAAGACCTACGACTCCTCCTGCCATTTCTTTGCCACCAAGTGCACCTTGGAGGGAACCAAGAAGGGACACAAGCTGCACCTGGACTACATTGGGCCCTGCAAATGTAAGTGGAGCCACTCCCTCAGACAAGGGAACCCCTGACTGGGCACAGCCCCCATGTTCCCAGCCTGATGGAGAGCAAAGGTCCTGGCAGGCTCAGGGCTAAGGGGGGACAGCACTGGGGTGTGGAGCTGCATGCCCAGATGCTGAACTGACCACTGTGTGTGACCTGCAGTCATCCCAGCCTGCCTGGACACGGAGCTGACTGAGTTCCCCCTGCGCATGCGGGACTGGCTCAAGAACGTGCTGATCACTCTGTACGAGCGCGACGAGGACAACAACCTGCTGACCGAGAAGCAGAAGCTCAAGGTGGGGGACAGGGGAGGGGGTCTGGGAGCTCACCCCCACAGGGGAGGCCAGGACAGACAGGGAGCCCATCCAGAATGACCTGGTGCCCCTTGCACTTCCCTGCTGACAAGGCCTCCCTGGCCTCTCCCACGGCAGGTGAAGAAGATCCATGAGAACGAGAAGCGCCTGGAGGCCGGTGACCACACCGTGGAGCTCCTGGCCCGGGACTTTGAGAAGAACTACAACATGTACATCTTCCCTGTGCACTGGCAGTTTGGGCAGCTGGACCAGCACCCCATGGATGGGTGAGTGCCAGCAGAGCAGGACAAGGACCCCACCATTCCCTGCCTGAGGAGCAGGGGGATTTGGTAGTAGAAGGTGTCAAGGCTGGCTGGAGATGTGACACAAGTGGGTGGCTGGTGGCAGAGGCTGTGGCAAAGCAGGCTGGGGTAGAGGCATCTTTGCCTCCTGCAAACTGCTCTTCTCCAGGAAGAGGGGCCTCTCCCAGCTCCAGCTGCTCCCACCTCCCTTGGGTGGGGAGTTTCTCTCTTCTCAGATTTACTGTTCTATGATAGTGCCCTAAAATATCTTAGTCCAAAGGCCCTGGGATAACTTCAGCAGCTGAGATGGCAGCTGCTGGCTTAGCCACGGGCTGCACATTGGCATGAGAGCGATGACACACGCAGGCTTGCGGGGTGGGGGCAGCTGGCAGGGACCCCCAGCTGGTGGCTATTTTGTGACCAGCCCAGCTGGCTGCAAAGGCAGATGCCAGTCCTTGACACTCAGTGGCTGATACTGGGAGGGCACTGGGACAAGCAGCCAAAGCAGAGAGCTGGGGCCAGCCTCTTCCCTCCTGTGACGGTGCGGTGACCTCGGCAGGTACCTGTCCCACACCGAGCTGGCCCCACTGCGTGCCCCCCTGATCCCCATGGAGCACTGCACCACTCGCTTCTTCGAGGCCTGTGACCTGGACAACGACAAGTACATTGCCCTGGAGGAGTGGGCCAGCTGCTTTGGCATCAAGGAGAGTAAGTGCTGGGGAGGGCAGGGATGGGGGTGCAGGGGAGGCTGAAGAGCACCCCCAGAACCCCCACATCCCAGTGTGGATGAAGCAATGCATTACAGCCTTGGGGCAAATGCCCTACACGGGACTTGAGGACTTGAGGAATCAGCCCTGGGTGAGGGGGAGCAGGGGGGAGTGGGAAGGGTGCAGGAACAGTGGGACCTTGGCAGCATCCACCTCCTGACTGTCTCTCTCTCTTTTCCTTCCACAGAGGACATAGACAAGGATCTTGTGATCTAAAGGCTCACCTTCCTGCTCTGCTGCCAACTTTGTCATGTTTTAACCTTCCCACTTCCTTTGGTCTTTAAACTGCTTTTGTTTTGTTTTGTTTTTCCCTGGGAACAAGGTGCTAATATAGGTCTAAACATATGTAGTAACGGTGCTAAGAGAAATAACAGTCCTGTTCATAGCCTTATCTATTACCACTAGATTACTCACCCAGCTGTTTCCACACACTCTTACCAGCCTTTTCTCTGTCCTTTACCGCTGATTGTTCCTGTGCTAAATATCCTCTGCTCTCGGGGGATCGACTTCTCTTAACTTCTCACTAACAGGAGGGTTCCTGGACACGTCAGACACAAAACCCTCTCAGACACAAAACCCTCTCGGCTGATTCACCACCCCAGTCACAGATGCCAGAAAGGGAAGGCAGAGCCAGAGGATGTAGGAGGATTGGGTTCTCAAGCAGAGCAGCTGCAGGTGACATTGTGGCCACCCAGCTCTTGGTAGGAAGTATGGAGAGGGGTAAAATAGACTGAGAGAGTTAGGATTTTGTTTTCTTTTTTTTTTTTCCCTTCCATTGCCAGGGTTTGAATTTAGCAGTTATTGGGCACAAAAAAAGATAAATTGAACAAGCAAATAGGGACGCGCACAGAATTTAAAACAGATAAGATGAAATGATTCCCATCCTGTAAAACTCTCTTGAATAATAAAGGTTTGAAAGTGCCACATGCTTCACCATCACTCAATGACCATGCTGTTTTCTGTGTGAGATGGGGTGCCTGTTCCCCGGGGTGTGTGTGGCTCACCTTGATGTTGTGATTCAGCTGTAGGTGAGATAAAGCTCTTGGCTCTCCCCAGATCACAGTGCCCTTAAGCACTTCCCACCCCTCTGCCTTGCCTGTGCTTAAATTCCAGCCCTGCTCTCCCAGGGAAGCTGTGACAGACTTGGAAGGGATTTTTCTGCCCAGAAAGTGGCCAGATTGCCACATGCTCGAGGGAAAGGCTGTAGTATTTTTTTTCCTGTTGTGGATTTAAGGGATGCAAAGGATGGAAGGAAGAAGGTATTTGGATTTTGCTTTGTAAGAGAGGGTTCTGACAGGAGCAAAGTGATGGTTAAATCTCACAGGCTGAGAACTCTTTTTTTACCTCTGAATGTTCCCTGTGCCTTATATTATTAAATTCCTGCCACAGTGTGAGCAATCTGATGAGTCTCTGTAATAAAAAATACTGATTTGAAACACTGACAATAAACCAGCCTGCAATGTTCCTCTGTTTCACCCCATCCTGGTGGGAGGGACTGCCCCCTCCACACCAGCCTCACACATGGGTTCAAGTTGTTACCACAGGTCTCCCGGCCCCAAAAATGTTCTGGTCCAAGGCAAGCTGAGGTGCTTCTGCCCATTCCGGCCCACCACTGTAAAGGGCTTGGGGAATATTGGATGGGTAATGTGGGCAGAGACAGGGTCACTGCAGCAGCCAGCACAGACACTCACACGGCTCTCAGACCCTTCCTTTCATCAGCAATAAAATCCCTGGGAAAGGCAAAAAGGCACAACAGTAGGAAAATAAACAGCCCCATTTGCACGGGCTAAAAATAGGCGAGTTGCAAGAGCCCTGGCTCAGCTGTGAGGTCGCTGCTGACAGCCCTGTGGGATGTGCTGTGCTCCCAGCAGAGCTGTCGGGTCCTGAACAGGGTCACTCCTGGCTGCAGAGCCCTGGGCACATCCCACAGAGCACTCCCTTGGCATTGCCAAGGTGTTTGACCCCAGTAGGGAAGCTGCTGCCCAGAGGGGCCAGGTGAGGGTTTTCCACCCCTGCCTTGAAGCACAGCACCCACTCCCATGGCTGTTAGCCAAAGGAGGGTTCTCAGTGGAGACACAGTGAATGCCTCCCCACTGTGGGAGCAGCTGCTACCAACTGGCAGCCCTGACACAGAGAGGGGCACAACTGCAAGAGCCAGCTGGGTGTGACCCACCTCCAGGCCTGGAGAGCTGTTGAGGGAAGATTTGGGCAGGGGAGAGGGCAGAAAGACAGGCAGGGGCTGGAGGAGATCGGCCATCCTGTGCAAACTTGCTTCCCACTCACTCCCTCTCAGCCAGAGACCCGCACTCCACTGCCCCATGAGATGCAGCTGCATTCCTTCCAACTCAGCCCCACTGCCAGTGCTGCAAGGGAAGGTGTTCCAGCCCTCCTCTCCCCTGCCTTCCCCTCTGGTGCACGAGTCAGCTCTAAGGCCCAGCAAGCTCAGGAAAGCCAGCAGGCTGCACCAGGAGAGCTGGTTATCACAGCTCTGGAAGAGGCAATGATCCATCTCCAAGGCCATGGTCCATCCCATGGGACAACACTCGTGTCCCAGCAGTCTGGCAGAGTCCAAAGGACCCAGCCCAGTGCTATAACAAAGTGCAGCTGCCCTGGCTTTAGCTGAGCATCAGAATGAGCTCAGAAGGTTGAAGCTGGGGCTCCCTTAACCCTTCAAAGGTTACAGCCCGAAGTATCAAGTGGCTGGAATTTCACTGCCTTGGGGCAAATGCCATACAAGGGGTTATGTCAGGACTTGAGGAATAAGCTGGCCTCTTTGAGCTTTCAGACCCAGACAGTCAGCAAGGGTGGAACAGAACAGCCCTTTCCCTGTTAGGGCTGAAATCGAGCCTTCCCGTGCCTGCACAGCAGCAAAGAAACCCTCCTGTACTTTCCCAGTGGAAATTCTCCCTGTGGTTTGGGCTGACTGAGGACACAGTTTGCAAGCCCGAAAAAAAAACAAGATAGAAAAATAACAGACAGATCTGGATTCAAAACCAGCACCAGCCTGACCCAAGTGCTACAGTGCATCTGCAGAGATGGTTCCTTTTGGTGCAGTTACTCACTGAGCCATGTCCTGCATTCAAGAGAGGAAAGATGGGGCAGACAAAGATTTCTGCAGAGATTTGTGCCGTCCTGTCTGTTTTCCCAACCCTTACTTTTGGAAGAGAAACTGTGGCATAAACACTGCATTAAGGTTTGTGGCTTAAATGTACAAAATGCAGGTGATGGAAAAGGTGGCAAGGCAGGCATCACCATGACTACCCCAGTCACACACCTGGAATCAGCCTGGACTCAGAGTCTCATTGTTTGCAAGGTGCAGCTGCACCTGGAACTGCTTCTACCCTAGTTAACAGTGACACTGGAAACCCATGGAATTAAATTCATCCTACAGCACAGAATCATGGAATCACAGAAAATTCTGAGCTGGAAGGAACCCACAAGGATCTCTGAGTCCAAATCCTGTGACAGGACAACCCCAGGAATTACACCATGCTCCTGAGAATGTGGTCCAAATGCTTCTTGAAATCAGACAGGCACTGTGGGCATTGTGTCCAACACCCTCTGGGTATTTGATAATATCTAACCTGAGCTTCCTCTGACAGAGCTTCCCATCATTCCCTCAGGCTCCATGAGTGAAGGCTGGTATTTCACACAGCTTCAAGTCTCATCAGCTAAAATCAGCCCTGCAAAGGAAGGTTGAATCATGTAACAGAGGCCTTTGCCCCGTGTTCAGGTACCCAGGGTGGTGGGCTTGATGGAGTTACCATTCCCAGTGGGAATCTCACACACAGGTCTCTCTCATAGCAGTTCAAGCACACCCAGAATTACTGCTGAGGGGGGATCTTATCATGGATCTGGCACAGAGTGTCCCCCAGTGCCAGCATCACCTCCACCCCTCTGCCATGCTCCGGCCTGAGGAACAGCTTCCAAACCGCCCATATCCACTGCAGAGCATCCTTTTGTCTTAGAATCTCATATATTTCAAAGATGGACGAATTCAGTAAAATCTTGTCCAAGCTCCAGCGAAGAGAAAATGCCGGGGGAAACACTTAGAGGGACGCACCTCCCTGCGGCCGGCCTGGCGGGCGGGCACAGGGGGAGGAAGCAGAAAGCAGACACACTTCGGTCTGGCCCTGAAAGTGTGAGAAGCGCCTCCTCTCCTTCCTCCTCCTCCTCCTCCTTCTCCTCCTGCTGCTCCTCCCCCGGCCGATGCCATCGGCGGCAGCGGCGCGGAGCGGCCGGCGGGGGGAGCGATGCGGCCGGGGATGGAGCCGGGCGGAGCCGGGCGGGACGGGCGGGATGTCCCGGGGCTGCCCGGGCACTGGGGGGAGGAGGGACCCCCTCCCACATCCCCCAGCTGAGGGCCCTGCCCTTCGCAGCGGAGCGGCTCAGAGCCCTGGCCCCTTTAGGGCTACGGCCCCAACACACTTNCTCAATGGGAGGGTCTTCCTCACCCTTTGCACTCTTACCCTTTTGTGCCTCTGGTCTCCAAGAAAATCCTTTAGAGATGATTTTGGTCAATTTTCCTCTCTGTGAATCATCCACATAGGAAGCGATAGAGTGGATGGTGCCCATCAAATCTTTAAGTTGCAGTTTCACAAACTTAGATTCAAACTTGCTTTTGCTGATACCTTTGCCAGTGACTCTTTAAGTGACCTAAGCCACTCATTCATGACACCATTCCCTCTCGCCCAGAGGTGCCCGAGCCCCCCAGCCCTTCTGGAGCACAGGGCATTTTGCAGTCTAAAGGACTCGTGGCTTGTAGGATTCCAAGCTTTGTGTTTTGCAGCTCAGTCTGTCTTTCCCAGCACCATTCCCTCTAATTTTTTAACCCACTGGCTGGTCTTAGCTTGATTTGATGGGGCATGAAATCACAGCCATGGTGTTCCTTCAGGTGGCCTGAGGACAGAGAGAGGGTGCAGACAGACAGACAAGTATTTCACTGCACAGTGATGCTGAATTCTAGCAGGAGCTGGGCTCAGCCTGATGCTCTGGTGCCAAGGTAATTGCACAGTAAGTAATTATTTATGTCAGGGTTTATCCAGTTTCTGCACTGCCCATGGAGATCTTCCATTACTTGCTATTTTATGTCCTACCACATAAACCCGGGCCACTTCCCAACTGAGCCTATTTTTTGTCAGACTCAGTATTATGCTCCTAATCAAAGAAACTCTGATTCTGTGATTCTTGGGAAACAACTCGCCCCAGGACACCTTTTTATGTGCATTCCCTACATTTTTCTTAATTTCATATTCCTTTTGATTGCTACTCCATCTGGATTCAAGAGACTGCACAAGTCTCTTGTTGTTTCTTGTCCAAACACCTCGCTGATCACCTTGACTGCCTGGGTTTTGGAGACTGCTGCAGCCAGCTCTGGGGCCGAAATTCTCTGTGCACAAAGCCAAGCCTGACCACAGCCTGATGGTGACTGTCTGCGGCTGCCCAGGGCAGTTGTGCCACCACAGCCATGCCTGGCAGGACAATTCCTGGTGGCTGGGGCTGTACTTGACACTCACAGGGCTTTTCACAGCCAGGAGCAGTGTAAAACCACCACAGGAGTCCTACACTGAGCATCCAGTGCTGACCAGCCATGTAATGCATTTTCTTCCCACGAAATGAGGGATCTCCTGGAAATTGGAGACTCTTTCTTCCCCAACATGAATGTCCCCAGAAGAGCTGCTTCAGCTCACAAGTGCCTGAGCTGGATGCAGTCTGGAAGCTGGGTTAATATCTGGGTCAAGTATCACCACTTGTTTGCTCTGCTCCTTCTCCCTGAAGCATCTGCTCCTGAGTGCAGAGATGAGTCAGGGCAGACCTTTGGTCTGACCCAGTCCTGTTGCTCTTCTGCACTAACCACACCTGCAATCATGCCCTGTCTCCTTGGGCTTGAGGAGCACCATTCATCCTGCAGGATTCCTGTTGTTTCCTCCTGGTCACGGTGTCCTTAATGGAAACCTTACCTTATCTTCCATCAGATGATTCCCTCATCACTTGTGGGCCAGCTCCAGGTTTTAGCTCTGGTAGGGATTTTCATGCCCTTCAAAGAGCAGTTCCCTGTTCTGAGCACTGCCCACATGCTGTCTGTTTGGGGAGCCTTTATCCTGCTCCACAGGAATAATTTCCTTTTTCCTTTACAGCTTGCTCATCCAGGAGTATTTTACTTAACATATCTCGTTTGCATCCTTCTCCTTTGCCTGGCAGCTGGCATGGGATGAACTACCTGTGGCAGGAAGAAACATGCTGTAATAATCAGAGGGGAAATCTGGAGGGCTGCAGAGGTTTGCTGCTCTCCAGAGGCAGATGCCCATTCCCCTTGCACATTAACCATAACACAGGGCCTGTGCATACAGATGTTCTCAAGCCAGTGCTGGCAAACTTCAACCCCTGGCCATGGAAACTCATTTCCCCTGAAGATCTTGGCATGGTGGACAGACTGGAAGGGGAATGAATTTCCCTCTGCATATGCAAAGGGCAAAAGAGGATGGGAAGAGAAGGCCATCCTCCTTCTCCTTGGCTGCCTAAAAACTGGCAGGGATGAAAGTGCTAAAGCTCACACCTACAGACCTCTGCCCATGCTGCCCACAGGGGCAGCCCTCCAGGGAGGAGAGCACGGGTGGGAGCCCAGCAGCCTCCACAGCCCTCAGCACTGCGGGGCTCAGCCCAGTGCTCCCACACTGCTGTGTCCATCCCTCCTCCCGCCACCTCCAGACCCCATCACCGCCATGCAGCTGCAGTGCCACAGCACTGACCCCCTGGCAGACCCAGTCATCCTACTCTGGATGGTTTCTCTCCCCAGAGAGGTTCAATTCTGGCTTGAAAAGCCAAATGTTAGCTGAGCAGGAGCTTCTTCGCAAAGGAGCTGGGCTGGGATGTCAGGGCACACCTTGCTGCTCCAGCAGCCAGCCCCCCTCCCACAGCCCCAAGCTCGGGGCTCTGCTGAGGGCTCCCCTTTTCCCCCACACGGGAGCTGTGCTTGGCTCCCCTGCTCCTCGCCTCCAGCTGTACCTCTGACATGTGTGGGCAAACCCAGGTTCCTGAACGCAGCTCGGTTCAAGGCAAAGGTGTTGGGGCACGTTCCCTTTGGGAGAGAAGGAATGATTGAATTGCTGGGGAAAGGCCAGCCTTGGACTGCCAAAGCTGGGAGAGGCCTGGCTTCCTGATCCAGCCCTGTCTGGGAAGGCTTGTGAATGGACCCAGGGAGGAGGCAGTGAGGGATGGAGCCGGCTCTGCTTGGCAGCCACAGGGAACAAGATGGAAAACATAGGAAACAGGATGGGGTTGAGACATGCCCCTGCTGCAAAAGCTTCCTTCTGTGAGGGGGCCAAAGGCTCTGTGAAGAGAGTGAATGAACCTGCCTTGGCATCCTCACTTCTCTGTAAATGTTTCCTCTTTCCATCCAGGTGGGAGAGCAGAAATCTTCCCCCTCCACACTGACTGAACTGAGACCACATGGCAGAGCCGTGCCTCACACACACGTGTGCACACCCACACACAGACAGGGGTTCTTGGCTTATCTGACAAGTTTCTACTTCTTCCATGTTCTGTTCCCTCTCGTGCTTCTCCCTGGGCTCAGCTGATCCTTGCACAGCTCCTGCCATCCCAGTGAGTTAAGCTGAGAGTAAAGCTGAGTCCAGGTGGTTCTGACTGTTCCCAGCCCCACAGGCACCACACCAGCCCCACAGAGAACAGGAGAGGGGCTTGTTAACCCAAGAGAGAACTCTTGGTGGGTGGGTGCCTCTGCATGGGAGTCATCCATTCAAACCCTGCTGCCAGCCAAACCCCATGTCTACCTCTTCACTCCCTCTCCCTGCCTCTATCCCATCCCACCAAGCCAGCTCCTCGGGGCCACAGCTGCCCCCAAGCTGGTCCCCACACAGGGCTGGAGAGCTTCTCTGAGCTACTCTGAGCACCCCAGGACCCCTTTGTCCTGCCCACTTTCCATCCTGCCTTCTCCAGAACCCAGCAGACTTCCCAGGAAATGCTGGAAGGGATTTTCTGCCTCTCTGTGCTGGGGTTTCCGGGAGTCAGAGAAACCACCTACGTGTCTCCAAATCTAAATCCCCAGAGACGTGCCACAGCCAGCAGCCACCCCAGCACTACCCCATCCCTCTGGAGTGAAGTCAACCTTCCCCCAGAGCTAAACAGGAGGCTCTGCTCCCCACCTTCTTGGCAAATCCATTGCTCACCCCCAGGGGAGTATCAGCCTTCATTCTCCTGGCCCCATCAGTCTCTCCTTCCCCTCTCAGCCTCAGGTGTTGGGAAAGAGCAGGCACTGATCTCCCAGCACCGTTTCCTACCAGGACCCTGCCTGTGACCTTTGCCTACAGACCTGCAGAGGAGCAAAGCTGGAAAACATGAGCACAAATGGAAGGGTCTCAGCTTTCCAGCTGACTCATATGTAGGCACCCCAGGAATGGGATTAGCTGTGGGGTTCAGCTCTTGTCTGAGTCCTTTGAGCTTGACCCTTCATTGCTGAAGAAGAGATGGTTAGATTTCTTGTAGATTACTTAGGGTATCAGAAGTAGCCTGGCAACAACATTTCTCTTGCAGAACTCAGAATTAAGCCGTGTGCTGCTTTGGGAGTGATGAAACAATGATCACACAGGTGATCACTGAAAAAAAACCTACCCAAAACCTGCACTGACCTCTACTCATTTCCAGTTTTGCTCATTTCCAGTGCCTCCCATTTCTCCTGACTCTGGTGATGACAAGCACTGGGAGGCATTGATTGACCAAGTTCTTCATCCTTTTATTTACTTCCTTATCCACCCACACGTGGCCAGGCTTCAATTCCCTGAAGAATCAGCCCCTCGGCGTTCTTGGAGACTCATCTACAGCAAAAAGTAGCACAGATGCCCTCAGC
Source organism: Cyanoderma ruficeps (assembly GCA_008694505.1). Lineage (NCBI taxonomy): Eukaryota > Metazoa > Chordata > Aves > Passeriformes > Timaliidae > Cyanoderma > Cyanoderma ruficeps. The sequence continues at coordinate 9,461,257 of VZDJ01000219.1, read as the reverse complement.
AGGGTTGAACTGTTTGCGGGAGGGAGTGCTGATTTTTTGGGGGGAATCCAATGAATGATCTCATCCTAGAAAGGAAGCCAGAAATCACCATCTCCACCGGGCAAGTCATGGTGTTCACTGTCACTGTCAAGTGCACAGACCACCCCATGCTCTCTGCAGATGGTCTGTCATGCCTCTCCACTCCTCAGTGCCATCATCACCTCCCTTCCACATTCTTCAGCTTTGATTTCTTGGCAGGAATAGTCAGGACTGCTGTCATGGCTGTGACTGCTATCAGAGCCACTCTGCCACCAAATACCAACTGGATGTCAGGCAAGCTGGCCAAAAAGTAGAAGAAAAGAAGTTCAGTGTCAGAGCAGCAGAACAAACCCTGAAGAAGGGTGGCACAAGCAGTCTGTCTGATAAGGGCTGGGATGGCACATGTGGTGTGAGGAATGCTGGTGGGCCAGAGGCAGATCGTGTCTCCCTGCAACAGCCCCATCCCTGCACTGTCCCTTCCCCATTTCCCTGCTCCTGTGGTGGCCGGACAGCCCGCCCATCATCCACAGAGCTGGGGGCTGTTCTGCACTCCAGGTGTTGTCCCAGTCACCTCTTCTTTCCCCCATTGTGGCCGTCCCTTCGCAGCACATCCATCCCTGGGGCAGCACGGCTCTGGTGAAGCCCTCAGGATGTCCCTTCTCAGCCCTGGGAGGAGGCCAGAATGCAACCACTGCTCTGCACCATTCACTGCTCCATTTCTCACCTGAGCCCCCTCCTGCCTCTAAGCCCTTTCCTGTCTTCCTCCCAGCTGCGTTTTCCAAAAAGGGGCCACAGGTTCTATTTTTGAGACTTAGGAGCCATCAGCTCCTCCAATGGTCATTCAGCCTCCACCCATCACGCTGCAGCCACAGCTCTACCTTAGACCAAGCCCTCAAGCTTTGCCTTGCTGACACAGCCTGCTCAGCTCCTGGAAGCAAGGAGAGGGAGCACCCTGCCAAGGTCACAGACAGGGTAGGGAGGAGATGTGGTTTGTGCATGTCCACAGACACCCATTGCAATGTTCCCACTGCCAGCGGGTCAGAGGCTCAGACTGGATGGGAGGAGATCCCTCCTCAAGAAATCCCTCCTCAAGGTCACTCCCTGATCTGCAGCAGGGATGTTCTGTGGTGGAGTGGAGCCCTCCTGGCCCATCTGCCTCTCACAGAGTCCATCCTCTTAGAAAGATCTCATGTTTGTTCTCTATCCCACTGTGACATCTTTTTTCCACTCCTCTGTGTGTCTCCACACAGTTCTCCAGATCTCTGGCTCTTCCTTCCAGACTCTACCTTATTCACCATCTTAATTCTGCATTCCAGTGCCTCTTGCCACAGCCACCCATTTCACACACCTCATCTAAGTATTTTTGCTCTATTTCTGTCACTCACCAGCACACCCCTCCATGGCTCCATTTCCCTCCCCAGCTCCCCAAAATCCACCTCCACCCTCCTTCAGTCTGCTCTCAAGTGTATTCTCTGTCCTCCTCCACCCACAGCTTCCGACAGCACTGCCTACCTCACACATGCCTTTCCCTGCCCACCTTCAACCCTCCCATCTTCAAGCTCTGAGGGCATGGAGCCATCAGAAAAGGTTCTGCCCTTTTGGAGAGAAATCAGCCTGACCCAGATCCCCTTCCATGAGCCAGTCCAAGGGAGAGGTGCTTTGGCTGGGTGCCTTCCTTTGGTGGGAGGAATTGGGGTCCACAGGCAATGGGTTTTGGTTTCCTGGGCTGGAAAGTCCTGTGGGACCTCCTACCCTCCCCGCCTATCAGCCACTCTTTCCAGATGGCCCAGGGTATCCTCTGCTGAATGTGGTGCAGCTCCTTCTCTTTGTTTCTTTTCCAAATTTTGCAGTACCTTTGCTCCCCGCAGATTTCAAACTGCTGAAAGATTTATAAGACGGCAGTAAATCACAAGATGCAACACCCAAACAGGGGCTTTAATGATCACCACAAAGATATTAAACATACATCCAAAAGAGAGGGGGACTGCTCATCTCTCTGTGGGTATAATTCCCTGTTGATGTGTTTGGGTACATCTCTTCCCCCTCACCCTGCATATTTGTATACCAGTGCATGAATTCATCTTTGAAGGCTTTACAAGAATGTGTAATCTCTGCCTTTTATGTGCTTCCATATCTTTTCTCATCTTGATTACCAGGCCTCCCCTCAGTCATGTTCACGTTATGCCATGAAAGGCAACTGTGCACATACATGGAGAGCAGCACAAACTGCTGTTTACTACCTCCAGACGTATTTCCACATAAATACATTCTGCATCAACAGCTGCTCTTGCACCTTACAGAGATGTTTTGACACGTGTGTGTGTTAAGTGTTTACCCTGTGTCCCTAAAACCACTCATTTCTGTACATGCACAACTTTGGCATGGTTTTCTCCACTGCTGGTGTCATATCCTTGGATCAGCACCATTCCCCACCAACCTGCCCCAGCCTCTGCATCCTGGCTGCCCAGCAGAAGAGAAAGCAGAGATGTGAAGACCTGGTGTATTTTACAGGTCAATTGTTTTATTTACAACACCTACCTTAGGTTAGCCTAAGATGCCCAACCAGCTTTGAAGGCAATCCCTTGATCCTAAAAACACCCAAATGTCTGTGTTCTTCCCCTTGGAATTAACTCTGCCTTCAGAGTTGGCTCTCATCAAAGGCCCTGGCAGGGAACAGCTTCCCCCACCTTCAGTTTACTGTCTCCTGAGCCCCACACAGGTCCACATGTCTCTTTAAGAATAAAAGCACACTCAGGAAGGTTGACTCCTCCGTGGAACACCACAACCTGTGGTCACTTTGCCTTTACCCTCTGTTTACCAGTGCATACATGCAAAAACCCACCACAGAAAAAGACATTGGCCAGGTACATCCATGTGAGGAGTTCCCAGGGATTTGTCCATCTGGCACTCACATGCCTGCTGAAAACCCTCGCTCCCACTGCCTTGCTGGTCCATTCCTGTATAAACAAGGGTAAGCTGTGGCTATCCTGTTGTTGTTTCCACGTTCCCTGCAGCCATTCTGCCCTTTGGTAATTTTGGACAGGAGCACTTGGGAAATTATAAACCACAGGGTGATACAGAGAGCCCTTTCAGAGCTGCTGGCAGTCAGGCTTTCTTTTCCCCATCCTTAGTGATTTCAGGCATGAAGAGAAAGGAGATAAATCAGAGATACCAGAACTCCTGAGGACCCACATACTCTCCTGTTCTGCCAGAAAACAAAGAGCAGAAGAATGTCAGATCCTGCAGCCAGGAAGCAAATGTCCCTGCTGTGCACTGTGAGGCCCATGTCCATGCACACACTCTCTGCTGGACACCCTGGGCCCGTTTGGAGCCAGCCTGGCCAGCAGGCACACCAGCTGCCACAGGAAGCTCCTGACCTGCCCCACTCTCCAGGAGCACTGCAAACTTTGGCTCAAGGCACATGTTTTGTGAACCAGGACCTGCCCCTCACTTTACACCAGCCTTGGCACTTCTGCTGATGGATGCCCTGCTTCCCAGGACTCACAGCCAGAGTCACAGTGCATGCCCAGCACAGTCACCCAGCACCTGCTTCACCCCTGAACTGCATCTCCCCAGAGGTGAGCACAGCCCAGCAGGTCATTTCTGTTCACCTTAAACCTTGGATTTGGTGGTTTGAAGCCACCCTGAGTAAAGCCTCTCAGAACAAGTGGTGAGCTGATGGCTCTTCCCCTCCCCTGAGGATTCAGTCACAACCACTGATACCTCACGGGCCCTTGGTGCAGGAGCTGCAAAGGCTGATCTGACCTGCCCTGGAATGGGTTCCTGGGGGCCCTGAGAACACTGTGCACAGCCAGGGGCTTTGGCTCTTCCCCTTCCAGCTCTGTATGCCCCAGGCTTCCCCGTACCCAGCCCAGGGAGCTTCCACAGCTGCCCACAGAGTCCAGCTCCACTGCACTTTCCTGCACTGCTCTGCCCTTTCCCGTCTGCTCCAGAGCTACATTCCCTCCTAATCCCTTTATAATTTCTCCCATTAACACAACACGCTGCTTCTACAGAAGGAAATCCTTTCCAAGTACCTAACAAAGCTATGCCCCATAATTTTCTATTCATTTGGGAATCCTGCACGTTGCTGAAATACACCAAGCTGTGCTAAGGACTGGCAGGGAGCACACCAGAGTGTCTAAAGTAGAATTTCCTCTATAACCAGCTTAGGGAGCATTAAGAGCATATTAATAGCAATCTGGGCCTGGTTAAGGATCAGCCAGTGCAGATCCACATCAGAACACCTCACGCTGCCACACTCCCCAGCAGCAGCAGCAGCAGCGAGCAGAGGAGACATTGACATGCAGAGGTGTGTCCCCAGCTGCAGCCAGCCTGGCCTCCTCACCCCCTGGGGCTGCAAGCACGAAGTTCTCCAGACTTAAAACTGGATGAAACACTTGGCCCCAAGCTTATCTGAGAGCAGACCTGTGCCTGGAGTGGCTCCTGTGCCTTTGCCCAGCTTTGAACAATGTTAAATGAAGGGACAAGCGGTGGCAGAGCGACACAGAGAGAAGCAGCTCAACCAGCCTGGTGTGTTTTGTGACAACAGAGCAGGAGAGAGGGAGCAGGATCTGCCTTCTGAGCCCAGAACAAGACATTAAGCAGCACATTGTGCCCCTCACTGTGCTCCTACAGTGCTGCTCAAGCTGATCTCAGGCAAGCAGAGCCCCAGCTGAGGCACTGGGACACCTGAAGAATTACCCCTCCCTGGTTGTGCAACACTGGTGTGATTTGTATAACAGCAAACTATTGCCCAACAACCATATTTAGGCTGCTCACAGTCATCCTTTGTGCACACACACACCAAGCCATGTCAGTATTGGCCAACATTCATTAGATCTCAACCATCCATCTGCCTGCCTGCATCCCTGCAACACCTGAGCTGCAGCAAACCAGGGACTTCACCCCTCTGATTTGATACTGAGGGTGTTCAAGCTGTTCACCTGCAGTTTACTTATTTGGCATTAAATAAAACCCTAACAGCAAGAAAATGCAGCTGAAGTGAGATGCTCTCCAGATCCCAGGGAGAGCCCCTCAGAAGGCAGAATGACCCCAGTGGTCAGCTCAGCCACCTGAAGCACAGACATCCTCTCCAGAACCTGGTGTGTGAACCCTTAGGTGAATTCCCTCAGCGAAGCCACCTAATGCCTGATGACTTCTCCTAAAACTCAGTGTCAAATCACCACCCTCAGCCCCAAGGGGCAGTAATGCCACACAACATTCACTTTTTAGTGAAGCACTGGGCTCCATGGAGCTAAAACCTCCCTACAGAACCAAGGAGAGAAGGGGTGCACCAGACTCTGGAGAGGTGGGGATGCTGAATGGGAAGATGATTTATGCCAACATAGCAGCCTAGGCTTTAAACCTCAGCCTGGGGTGCTCTAGTGCCCTGGCAGACAGCCCCTTTGCTGCCCAGTGCCCTCCTCAGAGCCCATTTGCTGTGATTTATCCGAGTACAAGTCAGCCAGGCACAGCCCTCATTGTGAGAGGAGGGACACAGTTTTACAGCAGAGCTTTCTTCAGGCAGCTCAATGGATGGCAGGAAAATAAAACCCAGTGAGAGCTTTTCGCTCTGGGTGGCACCCACTGGAGATAATTGCTGCTGGATACTTGCCTGAGGCTAGGGAGAAGTTCCTACATCAGCACGGAGCTGCTCCCCAGGTACCCCTGCTCCTTCAGCTCCACATCTTCCCCTTCCAGCCTGCACCGGGGGCAATTCATCCCCAGGGTGAGGCGGCTGTGAGGGTGTGAGCAGCTCGGCCGGGTGGGATGGGTTAAACCGCAGGGCCAGCGAGAGGAGCCCACCTCGCACTCCCCCTCCCGGCGGCTCCTGCCTTTTCCCGCTCCCCCCGGACGAGTTCTGGTTTGTCCTGAGGTTTGCTTCTTGCTTGCCCTGTTTATATGAACGATAATTTTGGATGTGGTAAGGGCAGAACTGTAGCAACATGCCTCCCTCCCGCCCCCCTTTCTCCACCAGCAGTGTGGGGCGCCAGGTTGCACAGCGCTGTAGCCCAGAGGTTTTGGGGCCGTTGGGAAGGACCAGGCTCCTCACCACTCACCTCCCAGCCTCCTGCTGACTTCCTCTCCTAGCCCCAGGTCCTGTTAACAGACCTCAGACCCATCCTGGCCAGTGCTGTGGTGTGTCCTTGGAAATCCTCCCTGCGGGCTGCCATGCCCCCACCACCCCCATTGCAGTAGCAGGGGTGAAACCAGCTCTGGGTTTCACCTGATTTATTCCATATGCCTTCTATGGGCCTGCCCCACACAGATCTAATAAATCATGAACCAGATCCTCTCAGAATAATATTAATAGCCATGTTTATAGTCAGCAGTTTGCAGGAAATTCCCTCCCCACGCCTATCACTGGCAGGCTTATCACTGAACTTTCAGGGGCTGCAATTTTATTCTTGATTCCCGTGCCAGGAATACATGAGCTGCAGGTCCCTCACCTTGCCCCAGAGATGTGTATCTGACATCCATCCCCTGCAGTTATTGGTGGTATGAATTACCACAGCACCTTGCAGCCCTCGTCCCGGGGTGCCTCAGCACCAGGCACGGGCACGTGTCTGCCAGCAGCAGCAGCACCAAGAAGGTGCCTGAAGGATGCTGACAGCACCAGGGTGAGGCTCCCTTCTGCCCAAGACCACGAGGGAACAACCGCATTGCTTGTATCAAATCAGGGATGCATGGATGGGTGAGATGAGCCATAAAACACCCTGAGAATGAAGGCAACAAGCAGTCTGATGTGATGCAGGATGAGGAGATACAGGTGAGTGCATCCATGCTGTCCTTTAGGGACCTGTTTCCAGATCAGACACAGCTTTGCTGCTGTTCAGATCGCTCCTTGGGTACACTGAATGGGGCCAGCAGCAGGGCCCAACAATCCTGGCCAATATTCCCACCAGAAAACTCAAGTCAGAGTCACAGCAAAGCACAGAGCAGCTCCACAGAGGAGGAGCCCAAGCAGGATGTCTGTGGTCCCCAACACCTGGTCCTGCCCTTTCTGAGTGCAGCAGGCTTTTCAGTGACTGGCCAGGGTTGTTCTGACCTGTTAGGGACATATTTTTGCATATCCCATCTAAAGAGATGCTCACCAGGCTTACCCACCACACTAGCTTTTCGGGGAGCCCAAAGCACCCTTACCCTCAGCTCCTAACTCTGTTCTCCCAGGACCTGGTAGTGCAAAGAGGATTTTGTTCCAAGTGACTAATGCTCCTCAAGCTCAGAGTGCACCAAAAGCAGACAGGTCAAAGAGGAAGACTCACCAACTGGCTTTATTTAAAACTGGTGTCGTTGCTACAAGCTGTCTTTATTGTAGTAGTTCTTAAATTAGATGCTCTTAACTGCTCTGAGCCGGTGGACAGCAAATGCAGACCACAGCAAATGAAACAGAAGGAGCACGAGGAGAGTTTGCTCCATCCACACAAAATACCACCCAGTGCCTGTGGGAGACGACAGCTGGGCAGGCAGGATGGCCCTGCACCAGCTCCCCCACTTGGCAAATCCCCAACCTCCAGCTCCAGCAGGAGCCTGTGGGAACTGGCACAGAGATCAGCCCAGCCTCAGCCCAGTGTATGACACGGCCCCGTCCCCTCTGCAGTGGCTGTGTCCCAGCTTGCCTGGAGCACCGGCAGAGAACGAGCCACCAGGCTTGGGACAAGCTGCAGCCCCTGCAGCCGGCGCAGGGCAGGCTGAGCTGCTCTGCTGCGGGGCTGGCAGCCACCAGAGAGCCTGGCAAGGCTCCACAAGAGCAGCCAGGTGCTCCATCCCCACTTCATTATTCTTCTTCTTCTTCTTCTGTGTGTTGCACTGCACAGCCCCAGTCCCAAGAGCAGGAGGAAGGCTGCCCACACTCCTCCTCTCCTCCCATTCCCTTCCTGCTCGCAGCAGGCAGGGCTGGGTAAGCCACTCCTGGGTGATTCACTCGCCAGCAGGCAGAAGTGCTTTCTTGCACACACACAGCTGGGCACAGGGAAAAGGCTCAAGTCCTCTGATCCCGGCTGAATCACTGCGCTGCTGCATGCAGGGACAGGGCTCCCGCTGGGGTCGTGGCCAGGTGAGTATTGCAACAGTACAGCGTGACTCATCGGCAGAGAAAAACGCCATTTGGGGCAGGAGTGGGGAACGGGGGAGGAGAGGAGCCCGCCGGGGCACAAACCGGGGGTGGAAGGCACGGAAACACCCAGGTCTGTCCCGGGGCGAGGAGGAGAACAAACCCCTGCAGAGCAGTGAGGGGGCTCAGGGAATGGTGTGGGGAGAACGAGCCCACCCCGAGAGACACGGGCTTCTGCATCCCGGCCCCGTCTGAGCTTAAGTGGAAAAGATCCTCACTCAGCCACGGTGCTGGGAGTTTTCCTCTTTTTGTTTCAGGACAGGATCTATCCACACAAGCCTCCATATGAACAGGATGGTCACATGAGGTTTAGGCTGGATGATGCCAGGGGCACCTTGCTGAATTCTGCCGTGGAGTCAGACTCTCATGCCAGACAGTGGCAGTGCCAGGCTCCGGGAAAACCAACCCATGGGACATTGTTCCTCTCCTCCCCAGACCCTGGGGCAGCAGGACCCGAACCTGTGCCCCAGCAGTGAGCCAGTGTCCCCAGTACCCCGAGGCTTCCATGGGCACTGCTTTGGGTAATTCCAGTGGCATGCCCTGCACCTGCCCTACAGGGTAACAGGCTTTTTCCCACACCCGTGTTTTCTTGCCTGTTCCTGAAGGCAAGGCAGCCTTGATCAGCATTTCCATGTTGTGTTGAAACAAAACACAAACTCTCTCCAGTCAACTGTCCTAACAGCCTTGCCAGGGGCACCAGGAAAATGGGCAGAGATTCCTGGTAAAGTGACAAGACTTTCCTAATTCCTGCTAGGAAATGCATGTCCCTAGTCCAGGGCACAGCCTCATCCCTACTCGCAGGGGAAGGGTGTAGGCAGAGAGCAGCAATGCTGAGTTGGCAAATCATGATGGAAACCTGCATCCTCCTGCATCCCCCCAAGCCAGCTGGATTTCCCCCTGGGGACTGCAGAGGGAGGGAAACAGGTCACCAAGAACCACCCAAACCCAGAGCAGCAGAGGGGCTCCCCCATCTCCCTCTAGTGACTGCAGTCCTTGGAGGATTTCGGGTTAATTAGGCTGGATCATTAGCTCAAGCTGCTGGTTCATAGAGCCCTGGGACCCATTGTCCCAGAGGGCAGAGCCCACAGCATGCCCAGAGCAGTGTCCCCAGAGTGGTGGCACTGTTTATGTATATGACAACAGCACGTCAGGGCAGGGGTACGGAGCCAGAGGCCTGTTGTGCAACATGCTGTTCAAATGGAGAACTACAAAAAAAGGTAATACCTATCTATATAAATAAACCAGGCACATCTCCATTGGGAATTTCTGAAAACAAAATAAAAATTAAAAAAAAAAATCATCAGCCTTTGGGATGCAAAGCAGCTAGGCCTGGAGAGCAGCTAAGAATTGTTATTAAATAAATTAATTAGCTCAGCAGAGCCCGCCAGGTACTGAACACTTTCCACTTCCAAGCAGGTAAATGAGTCCGTGGGAACAGAGGCTGCTCCACGCCTGCCAGGCAGCGCAAGCTGCATTTTAATGTTCATGCAATTTCTGCAGCTCTGCCCCTGGAATTGGCACAGCGGGTGCTGTGTGTCCCCCAGGAGGGACCAAGGAGCCCCCCAGATGTCAGGGGCCACAGCCACCTTCCTGTGTGCCCCAGTGCAGAAGGGGATTGTGCAAAGGGCTGCCTGTGCCCAGCACAGCCCGGAGCCTTCCCTGCTGGGAAGCAGCAGGTCTGGAGCCAGGGCTGGGGGGTGGCACTGAGCAGGGCTGGGGGGTGAGGAGTGCTGAGCATCACCGCGGAGAGCACGGCCCGTGCTTTGCATCGCCAAGTGCTGCTGCAGGCAGGATGCCTTTGATCCCCTCCCCAGCCCAATCTCCCTTTAAACACCACTTGGATCACCCTGGGGTCTGGCAGAAGCAGGCTGAGTAAACTCCTCTCCCATCCGAATTGCAGCATGGCAGGCACGGGCCGGGCCGGCAGCAGGTGACAGGGCAGCGCTGCCCTCCCTGCCAGGGCCACAGGCAGGAGCTTGGCTTTGATCCCAGTCAGCAGGAGGTGACCCAGGGCCAGGCTGAGAGGAGGCAAAGGAAGAGGAAAATGGGAGCTGGGAAGGAAAGGTGCTAAGCAAGAGCTCTCCTCCCCTTCCATTCTTCCTCCAGGGCAGTTCCAATTGCAATGACCCTTCCTGCATCTCCACTCCAAATGTTCTGCATCAGAAGGTGAACAAATCCCTGCCCCGCATCAGCTTTGCTAAAACTGAGAATTTCAAGGGGTCTGTAGACACCAGCAGCGCTCAAGCCTCCCTTCCAGGGAAGTAGGGAGTTAGATCTCTGTTTTAAGAGGAAGTTCACAATTACAGCACAAGTCGTTACTGGAAAACAAAATTCCCTGGCGTGTTGCAATAAAATCTGAATTCCCCAGTCTGGGGTTCAAGACAGCCCACAGCCTTCATTCCAGGACCCATCTGAAAGATAAAATGCTCTTTATGATGGCGGAGACAGATAAAAGTTGATCGGGGAAAAACTCTGGGAGGGCATTTCCAACAATGACTATTACATCCAAAACAGCACAAGATTCACTTGCAAAAAGAAGCCCACAGTGCTGAAAACTCCTGAAATTAAATCCCTGTGCACACCCTCCCCTGTAATCTGAGCAGCACTATTGCAAACAGCTCCAGAGAGCAGGACTGCGCTGCCTCTTCCTCTCCTCGGGGAAAGAGGGTTGTTAGGTCAGTGAGATCTTTGAACAGACCTTATTTTTCACCATGGGTGACAGCAGCTGTGTCCAAGGTGTTCCAGGGCATCCAGCTGCTGCAGCACATCAGGATTGGGGTCTCTGCTTTGATTCCAGCTCTGAGGTACCAGGAATGATCCACAAACCAGCAGCCAGTGCTCTTCCCACCCAGCAATGGATGCCCATTCAGGTTGATCCTTTAATGGACCCTGATCCCCACCCTGGATCAACCCTCAGCATCCCCCATGGGGGCTGTCCTAAGGACAGAGCACAAACCCAACCTTCCAAGCACTCCTGCCTGCCCATACAGATGTGCCTGTCCATACAGATGTGTCTCCCCATATAAACATTCCACCTGCCCTTTCCTCCCAGCCTCCTCCAGAGCCACAACAAGCCCCAGAAGCTCCTCAAGGGGCTGCAGAAGCATCTCATGTCACCCCACGGTCCAGCAATCCACAGAATTGCCACGACTTGGGCAGGATTAGGCAGAGCTGCTGCCAGGCTGAGCTGCCCAGGGAGGACAGATTATTCCTGTCAGGAGCCAAGAGTCCTGAAAAGGGACATTGTTTCAAGGATGATTTTCTGTTTCCCCCTCACACACACACACAAATCTGTAGCTCCAATCTGGCTTTTTTGTGAGGCACCTGCTACCACCTGTGGTCAGCGACTAGCCCAGAGAGGGAGCAGCAAAGGAAGGAGGGAGCAAAAGCCAGGCTGGTCAAACCCAGGATGCCCTGCTGAGGGGCTGAGCTCTGCCTGGATGCTCAACCTTGTCCAAGCCCAGCTGCTCCAGGGGCTGCACAGTGAACTGAGAGCCCCCCAGAGCAGAAGATGCTCTGCTCCCCTCTGAGGCCAAACCCTGGCTCCCCTCCCAGCAGCCCTGCTGTGCCCAGGAGCCACCACGTGTCCAGTCCTTGCTGCAGGGAACAGGCTGCAATACCTCACTGCCCTCCCCAGCCCATCTCGGCCCGGGCTGTGCTGGCAGCTGGGGAGAGGCCGTGTTGGCAGGCTGACCTCAGGCCCTGCAGGGGCTGGGCTGGGAGGGCACTGCACGCTGTCCTGGCCTCCTCCTGCAGCCAAACCTGTGTGAGCCACAGGGACCAGGGCACGGGGCAACCTCCCCCTCAGCTGCTCATGGATGTGGGGTCTGATTTCAGGGGCCATACAGCAGCAAACCCACATCCCCAACACAGTCCCTCTGTCAAGCCACCAGCCTTCCTCAGGAGAAGGCAGGAGCCCAGAGCTGGTCTCACACACTCTGGCTGCAGGGCTCTGTTCCTCATTCTCTTTGCCCACTGAGATCCCCTGCCCATGGCAGCACTTCCCTCCACTCCTCAGCACAGCTTACCCTTGTCCTTCTCCTGCTCCAAAGCCAGCACTCCAGCCTGGCTTCACTCACACCAATGTGAGAAATGCAATCCCTTCTCCTGACCCTAACCTTAGTCTTAACCTCCAGCCTGCTTCCCCTTTATCAGGCAGCAAACTCCCTACCTGCACATTCTCCCTGTGCCCTTTTTCTGCCAGCACAGTCCCTGCCCAGATGTGATGCAGGCAGACCCACACCAACCTGACCTCCAAATTTTGGGAACTCCAATTAAAATGGGCCTGAGAAATAATCCAGCCTCCCAGGTTTACTTTAAAGCTCAATGCAAATGAATGTGGAGGACATTTTGCAAAACTCAACATTGCCTCCTGCTGCAGCACTTTAAAACAAAAAAAAAAAAAAAGAAGAAACCCCTGGATTATGGGATGGCTCAGTACCAGGTTTGGTCCATGGGTCAGATACATCTGTCAAACACGCAGCCAAAGAGGATGGAGAATACCTTTGGAGGTCTTTGCAAAGCTCCTGCAAAGCACTTAGTGGGACGATTTGCATCTGCTGAGCAAAGAACAGTGCCCGGGGCTGTGCCCCCAAGACTCAGTGGTCCCAGTGGTCGGGGTTGCTCAAGCTCCAGGGTTCACCCACTCTGCTGGGAACGGGGCAGGAGCACCGGGGAGGAGTCACGTTCACACCCTGGCTCCCTCCAAAACACTCACGGATGGTTTGGAGCAGGATGCCAGAACCACCCATCATCATACTTAACTTTTTTCCTTTAGTCTTTGCCTTAATCCTTTAATGAATTAAGTGGAGCAATTAAGCAGGATTTTTATTTCTTTTTCAAGTGAACGCACATGAAAATGGAGATGGGTATTTTTGCCGTTTGAACATTCAATATGATAATTAATGCAAAGCCCCTCAGCTTTGGGGATTCTCCACACCTCTCACCCAGGCCTTTTTCTGTTTATCTTTCTGGCAGGTTGCCTCTCACACTTATTCCAACGAAGGTTGTCCCTTCCTCTTGCTCACGCTGTGCCTGAACTGCACAGATCAGGGGGAGGAGGGAAGGGTGGATACTCAGAGCTGCTTCAGGGCAAAAGCCCCATGCGAGCATCAGGGGTGGAGAGTGCTGCCATAGCAGAAAATGGAGAAACCTCCTTCCTGGGAAACTCAGAAGGGACCAGCCTTGCTATCCAGAAATGTATCTGAGGATACATTTCTGAGTTGAGCCCTTCGTGCCCAGCTCACTGGGGGAGGGTTTGCTGGACAGGGGGATCAGGGAAGTGCCTTCCCCAACCCTGGCAGAACAGAAGGTTTGGCTCTGCAGAGGAGGCTGGATGGGCTCACCTTCCATGGCAGCATTTCCATATCCTGTATCTTCTGGCCCCACCAAATCTTCCAGTCCTCAGGTCCCTGCTCCCTTCCTTCCTCTTCTTCCCCTCATCCATCCACTCCCTGTTTGGTTTAAAATATTTGCAAGTACAGCTGAATATCTCCATGCCTCAGTTTCCCCCCGAGTGAAAAGGAGGTTAACAGATGCCCCTGCTCCCCTGGAAGGATGCAGGCACTGGGAGATGACAGACATTTGGGGGATGTGGGCCCAGGTCAACACGGTGGAGGCTCTGCCATCCCTGTTCTCAGCACACGCTTTTTGCCAAGAAGACTGTCAGCCCTACAGACACCATTACCCCCATCCCAGGAATGAAGGGAAGGAGCCTGGGACAGAAACAGATCACAGCAGCACAACTCCAAAGGTAAATTTCTCTGCTATTTCTCCAAATGGTAGGACAAAGTGCTGCAAGGACAGGCAAAACCTTACTGTAGCTCCATGAGGTGTTACCAAACATGGCTCACTTGGAAGCAGGCAGTGGGCCACCCGTGAATCCCACAAAGGCCATCCCAGCTGGGCTGGATGGTATCCCCCAGCACCAGGATTTGCTGTTTGGGAATGCCTCTGCAACCTGCATTTCTTTCATTTTTCACTCCTTTTTTCTTTCAATTTATTTTAAACTGCCTCCTTTTTTCATCAAAATACATTTCCTGACACAAAAAGGTCTTGGTGAATGTTCTCTGATTCACTGAACTGCCCAAACAGATCTTCTGCCTCCACAGGAACTGGACCATCCTGTTTGTGGGTACAACAGCCACCCCCAGCCGTGTGCTGAGGGCTGAGGAAAGCTGTTCCCATTGAGAAACACTCCCTGCCAGATGTGGGCAAGCCCTCCCTCACATCTGGAGAGCAGTCAGACACTTTGATTTTCTCTCTCAATTGTTTGTTTCCTTGTCCTGAGCAGGACAAGCCTTGGAGATGAGGCTCTTTGCCTCTTTCAGCAATGCAGTCCACCAGGTTTTGTTTTTTTCCTGTAGGACTGTGGTTTTGCAAACCCAGAAGGAAGACAATAACACCCCCTGAAAAGTAGCTTCAGTACTGGGAGAGAAGTTTGTCTCCTCTCTTTTGCTAGCTTGTGAGAAATCAGTGGGATTTTGGGCAGGGGATTTGTTCAGTAGTACAAATGCAGGGAGGTTTGGGCTGCTGGTACTGTGTCCCTTGGTGGCCACTGCCCTTTACAACACACCTGAGACCCAAACTTTTTCCATCCCAAGGCACAGAGTGCTGCAGAGGTTGCAAAGCCTGTGGTGATCATGGCCAAACATAGCAGTCAATAAAGCTGTTGACCTTTGTTTGGTTGTCCAGTCAGCCAAAGGAAACGCTTTTCCCCTCAGGCTCCTGTGCTGGATGCTTCAGAAACTAGGGAGATTGCTCCCAAAACGTCCCTGGGAAATCTCAGGGATTTCCATCCATCAATATTTTGGAGTCTGAGACAGTAGCAACATCTCCTGCTATACTGGTACAAGCCCAGACACTGCGCTCTGGCTTCCTGTAAACAAAAGCTGTTTAGCTCTAAATTCTTCTTTTGGCTCAGGATCCCCTGGTTCAGTGAGGATGGTGTGGAGATAATCATCACCGGGATTGTGTTCCTGGTACAAGGCTCCGTTGCACAATGGCGCCTCTTTATAATGCCCTTGGAGCATGGAACTTCCAGGTTGGTTTCTCTGCCAGGCAAGGCTGGGTGTCAGCTCTGAGCACCAAGGCGAAGGAGAAGTAGAGAGCAAGGATCTGAGAGGAGAGCATGGAAGTTTGGAATTGAGAGTTAACAGATTAACAGATAAACATTTAGGACTGCAATGCAAAGGAGAGAGTACAAAGGAGTTGGGCTGGAGTAGAACAGAACTTTTTTCCCAAAGCACGACAAAGCAGGAGAGTAGAGGTCTTTCCTAGGGAAAAGAGTTAGTGGTCTGGGATTTTTCAGGCCAGACCTGAACAAACACAAATTATTTCCCTACTTCAAAATTAACCTCCACTTAGAAGGAGTTTCTGCCCAAGCCAGGCAAACCGGAGACATCTGAGTGAAGCAAGACTGTGGGCAGACCCTGCTCTGCCTGTGCCTGATCTCCCAGTGCCCATGCAATCCCCAGCACACGATCCAGTGCACTGGACCAAAAGTTAAACATCCAGTCCATGCTGGTTGTGTGGCATCAGTGAGGGGAGAGACTCATCTTCTGGGAATGGCTTATTCTCCTTGGACACCTGAACTATGGAGCTGTAATTTAACTTCTCATCCTTGCTCTACCCTTCAGATAAATTAACTCACTGTCCTCTATCACCACCTAGACCAAGCAATTCCCACGTTGTCCCCTCCTCTATTATTCACTGCCACCCCCACCACTCTCTTCCACAAACACCAAGCTGAAGTTTGGTTTCTCACCCAGGGTGGTGGAAAAGCACATTTGTGTTAATCCACCCATCACAGCCCCAGCTCCTTCCTGCAAAACTGGGCCAGGAGGAGGCACTTACAAGACCCTGCCTTGGCCAAAAGCCACCACACCTTGCAGTGCGTGGTAGGGAGAAGGGGGTCCAGTGCAACAACTTCACAAAGACTGATGGTGACCTGGGACATTCCTGGTGCACAAAAGCATGACCAAAAGCAAAGTCCAGTGAAGGGGACCAGCTCCTGAGCTAGTCACACCAGGAGAGTTAAGGAGTGTGTGATACACGAGACACCTGGGAATGGCCAGCTGAGAGAGACCTCCTGCCACACCTGGAAGTGAGAAGCTGTTCCCTGAGCATGCCAGCAAGGAATTCACCTTGTCCCCCACCACCCACTCAAGTCTGGTGGGCAGTTTTGCTTGAGATCATTTCCCCAAGCCTCGCTGGGACGTGGTGGCTGCTCTTCCCACGGTGTCCTGTTGGGGACTGTGGTGACACGGCGCTCCAGAGTCAGTCCTGGTGGCATGGGCAGCGATGAGCTCAGCCATCCCTGAGCTCAGCCATCCCTGAGATGAGCCATCCATGAGCTCAGCACCCGGCACACGGTGCAGGCCCAGTGCAGGCTCGGGATGAGCTCATGCCGGCTCTGTGCGGACAGACAGACGGATGGAGGGGGAGGATAAGACACGCTGACTCACCAGCTCATCCCGTGACGAGGGCCTGGTACAGCCCACTGTCCTCCCAGGAAAACGTGCAGCTCCAGCCCACCAATGGGGCTCTGCTGGCAGGGGTGATGGCAGTGGGGCCACGGCACACCTTGGTACTCTGCCAGCGGGTCTGCACCGCCTTCCCCACGACACCAAACCTTCTCCCGGGGTCTGAAGCAGCATCTCGCCCCATCCCATCAGGGTCCCATCTGTCTGTAGAGTGATGACATCCCCTCTGTGGGCTGGCATCCCAGCCTTCTGTTGCACTGAGCTTCTGACTCTGTCCTGGTGCCAGATGGCTTCGAAGGCAGATGACTTCATCTCTTTTGAAGGGGCAAGGGATCTGTCAGCAGCGCCCTGTAGGAATCAATGTGCATCATGCTTGGTGGGAAGCCAACACGGGGAGCATGCCACAGCATCCGTATGATCCCACACAGGGCCCAAAGAGGCTTGGATTCCAGTCCAATGCTGCCAACAACCTCATGTCCTTCACTCTTGGCTATGCGTCATGTTTGATCTGTCCCAACAATAAACTCGTGGAGTGGGGGACTCGACTCCAGCAGGAGCTCCACGGTGATGCCCCCCTGAGTGTCTAGGGTCAGCGACTACCCAGCCTTCAGCCTCACAAGCCAAAGATGTCTTAATAGATCCTACACTGTGTGGGGGGAGTGGTCTGCAATGCATCAGCCTCTACTCCCAAAACTATGTATGATGGGTGGCCTGAGTCAAACTCATGCATCACTGGACTCCTCTTGGACTTCAGGCCAGGATAACCTGGAGCTCAAAGGAAATCTCAGCTCAAATTTGTACTGGACACAAAGGCTGAGCCTCAGAGTGAGAATTAGGTGTGCTCACAGAGATATAATTCAAGGGTTGTGATTACCACGCTGCTGCAAGGAGAGAGATGGATCCAGCCTGTGCCCCTTGGGAGATTCCAAGCAACCCAAATGTCCCTTTTAAGACAGCACCCCCTAATTCCCCCACAGATCCTGCCTGTCTGGGAGCCGCAGGGTGTTTTGCAGGTCTGTAGGAACAATCCTGAGTCATTGGAGCTGCTTCATCAGCGCTGGTCAAGGCGGCTGCAGCCAGACCCAGCTCAGGGAGCCGATCCCGCACGGCGCTGGATCCTCCCCGCCCCCAGCGCCCGCTCCCTCCTGCTGGGGAAGCGCTGCCGCCGTTCCCGGCGGATAATCGCCCCTTCCCTGGCAAGTCCCTGCACGCTGCCGTGCAAACAGACCCACAGAGCACGGCAGCACGGCAGCAGATGCCGGGGCTGAAGGGCCAGACACACAGACAGGCTCCATTCTCTGCAAAGGGGAAACTAAAGTTGTTTGTCCCTGAGGGAGGTGCCTCGCAGATCCCAGCACATCTCTGAGAGGACCTTTGCTGCAGGTTGGGAGGTGGGCTGATGGATCAAGTAAGGCACTGTGGGAGAGCAGTGGGAACTGGGATCGCTGAGGAAATGCCCACCAGGATCTGGCTGCCCACCCTCACCAACACAGCTGGAGCATTCCAGCCCCCAGCCCACCCAGACCCTCAGGAGCGATGATCAAGGGGGCCACACCATCATGGCTGTTTCTGAGGGCAGAAGGGTTTGGAGAAGAATCCCACATCCCAGCAGCACTGCCCTGACCTCCAGGTCCACAGAGGCAACAGTCCAGTGGGGCCAGTTGCAAGTGTTGGCCAGGAAAGGCACATGTTTGGGAGGATGAGCTGGAAGATGGGCCTGCAGGCATGTCTTCAGGAGACAGGCAGGGCTGGTCCCCAGGGCAGGGAGTCCAGCCACTGGCAGGGAGGCCCCTGTAAGTGTTTCTTGCTGGTCCAGAGAGGCTCCTGGTGATTTCCCTACCCCAGCCAGAACACGCCGCTTCGCTGCAAAACTCTGCATGCAGGTAACCCACAGCAGAACTTGGCTTTATCACGTGGAGATCTTGGGTGGAACCAGGAAATGAAATCTCTCCCCATGATTAGGGAGAAAGAAGCACCCTTGCCAGCCAAGTGATGGAGCTCTGACATTCCCCACACCCTGGAAAAGGTCCCATTGCTCCTGACACGGTGAGATCCCAACAGCGGGACATGGTGCCATGAAATGTTGACAGCAGCTTGTGATGGAGCGTTGTTGGCTTGTTTGACTGACTGCCTGAGTGGTGTGAAGAAGGACAAAGCCAGGCATCATGCACAGCCCCATCTTCTTTCTTTCCTCCTGGCAAAGTTCCCCCAGCCAAGCCAATCCTCTCTGCTTGCAACCACAGGTAATTCTGCAACCCACCCCTTTCTGCAGGAGCAGGAGTTGCTCCTTGGGATAAACACAACACTTTTCTTCCCAACCCAGCCTGACTTCAAGTTGAGCAGGACAGCTGAGGAGGCAGAGCCAGAAAGTTTACACCAGTTCCAGGCTCTCACCCACCACTGATACAGAATGAACAGCTGGACCTCAGGAAAAGTTCTCCTCTGCCTCTTGTACTTCCTGGATCACTGGGATAGTAACCAATCCAAATGTGCTCTAAGAGACCATGTTTGTTTTTGTATGGAAGGCCCAAGTCCATCTTATTATCTTAGCTAACTATAATATGAGGATTTAGGGGGTTCTATAGCTAGATTGATGCTCACTCCAAAGCCATGATTTAATTTGGAAAGGTAATGTTTGTTATTAAACCATCTGGTACATTTGGAAAAGCAGGTGGGAATTTGGATAACCAAGCCCTCCTTCAGTCATGTCTCTCATGTTCTCCTGCTCCACAGCCACGGAGCAAAGTTTTTTCTGAGAGCTAAGTCCCCTGCAGCCAACAAGAACGGTATCGTGCTCTGCCACCTCTGTGGGAAGGAACACCCAGTGCCACCAGCCTGCTGCCAACAAGGTGGAGTTGTCAGTGGCTTTTGCATTCACTGGGTATTGTACATTTTCTGTACAGGGACCAGCTTACACCCAACTTTTCTGCAGGCCCTGAGTGGTACACAGCTCTTCCATGAGCACCAGCCTCCCCAAAGAGCATTTCATCAGCAGAGCGAAGAAAAGGGATGAAAGAGGGCCCCTGTCACCACCTGGGAGAGCAAGAAGACAGTGTAGACAGGGAGAGGTGGCTCGTGGGTGGCACTGCTGAGATCAGCACTGCTGGCCTTGCTACACAAGACGAGACCAAGTCCCCACTGCTCCAGACGCAAGCAGAAGGAACAAGGCACCCGTGCAGTCAGGAAAGGCTCCAAACACAGGGAAATGCTGGTTCTTGCAGCAATCAGCTGATGCCCTGAAGCCAGAGGTTTGCTCACTTGCACCTTGGTGTGTCTAAATATAATACAAGTATTGTTCTGAGCCCTGCGTCAGCCCCGCTGAAACCCAGCCACCAATACCTGATTTTCTTGCCTCCCTCAGCTGCAAGACATGAGACATGCAGCTGGTGTGAAAGAACTTTTCCTTTCCTTCCTCCCAAATGTGCCTCCCATCGCCATCACTGGCTGATCACCTGGCCTCCTCTCATGAGATGTCCTTGAAGAGGAGCTAATTTGAAATTTCAAGGTACTGTTACTTCTATTGTCACTTTCATAATCCTCAAAGCTTCACTACAAGTTCCCCTAGAAATCATCTGAACGAACCAGATGGAGGAATGGACAAGATGCACCTGTAAATCCAACTAAATTTTTGCCTTCTTCCCATTCAGTTCAAGCTGTTTATGAAAGGCCATGACGAGCTTGAAATCCAAGTCACTTTCCAAGTGGAGTTAAGATGCTGCGAGCAGAGCACCCAACAAGAACATTTGAAGCACAAAAGCTACAGAGATTTCCTGACTCAGCAGTGTCCCACAGGGACCCCAGGGAGATTTTTCAGTCTCACCATGCTGTGCACATTTCCTCTCTTATTATTCCTGGTGCAAACTCCCTAGATTTAATCTAAATTCCTGACCAATTTTGATTCCATCAAAACCACATTTTCTGGTGAATTTACCATATTGCTCTCACTCGCCTCCACCAACAACTCCAAATAGTCCCAATACATCATGGGTCAACTCCTTCACATCTTTTTGGACTTGAAATCACACGGATTTTCCAACAGATTGGTGTCCTGTGATTTAAATTGACAGCATCTACTTTGAGACAAGTTCCATTCGAGGCTGTATGTGTGGCCAGAGGATCAACAACCTCCTGTCTTGGGAGGCTTGCTGGTGACAAGTTTGCACCAACCACTCCTCTTCCAATGGGATGTTAATAACCCTGTCTCTCTCCTCCACTCACTCCTGTGCCATCGTTGTACATACACAGGAGCAGCCAGGCACCTATTGGACAGTTTGAAGTTAAAATTGTTCAATTTCCATATTCTTTATTTTTTCCCTAAAACCATGCAGAAAGCTTTCTGGTAATTTCATCTGCAAAAATGTGCCAGAGGGGGAGGAAACTTCACCTAAAGCTGAACATTCATTTCCCATGTTGAGAACTACCCTGTTCAAAGCTCACTTCAATCTAAAGGGGGAATGTTAATATTTACTGGGGTTTGGGGTGGAAAGAAAGAGGGGAGGCAGAAGGGGACAAAGGGGACTGAAGGACCCTCACTGAAACACCCACAGAAGGGTCAATGTCCTTTCACCTTGGTCCAGCCCTGAACAACTCCCCCAGAGTCAGGATGCTCTGTTTGTACAGATTGAAAGAAAATCCCCCAAAGCTCCTGCACGTTGTCTGGTCTCCCCACGCTGCCATCTCTCCTTGCTGCCTCCCTCTCTTCCCTCTGCCTGCTGCCTTTTCAGGACAGGACCACCTTTTCATCCTCTCTCTGCCTGTGCAGCACGGAGCACCCCGGGGCCTACTGGCGGCAGACCGAGGTTTCTGGGGGCTCCCCCAACACAAACAACAACAACCATCAAAGTGCCTCCTCTCGCATGCAGCTGCTCTGAGGGCAGATTCAGGTTTCCCCCACCCCCTTCTACCCATCCCTCCTTACAACACCCACCTGGCAGATAGCTAAAAACAATCTTTGAGATTTTCAGGTGTGTTGGAGGGATTTACCTGACATATTCCACCAGCCCACCACTCCCACCATCCCTCCCCCCTCCCCTTGCAGTCGAAGCCCTGGATTTCGTGGCAATGCTGGTTAATCTAACAGTAAAAAGCGCTGCGATTATTTGGCTCTAAGGCTTGGGTCCTTGCCCAGCTCTGACACACGCACACATACACACACACACACACACAACTTCACTTCGGCAGCGAGGGAGCGGGCGATGCCTCTCCTTCTCCTCCTCCTCCTGCAGCCCGTCACGGAAGGGCTGGCGCTCCTGCGAGCCAGTTCCACCCCTCGCAACTTTCTCCCTCGCTGCTGCCGGCCGGTGCCGCCGGAGTTTCAGCCGGCGAAACTCCTTTTTGCAGGAATTTCTGGGAGCCCTCTCCTCTGATTTGCAAGCGCCATGGACCCCCGGCAGCCGGCGAGGTGCTGCTGCGGGAGAGGATTTTCCGCGGAGGGAGCGGGGAGACAGTGAACTTCAGGAGAGGTCTCTCTCCTGTTGCAACAGGTAAGGCACGCTGCTGGCCGGTGTGGGGAGATGGAATGACTCAGGGAGCAGACTGTACAGGATGGATGGAGGATGCAGAGATTTAGTCGTGAAAGTGCTTTTGCATGTAACTTTTGCTGGAAGCAGCCTTTACCTACAGAGAGAGCTTTGGGATGCAGAGCTCTTCATCTCTTCTTCCCTCATCTCTTCCTCCCTTCTGGCACCCCTAGCACGGGGCTTATGGAAGGAGGCAGGAAAAGTTTCATTCGTGTTCGTATCTGGCCTGAGCTGGGGCACGTCAGCAGGCTGCAGCCAGTGCAAGCAGGTGGGCTCCAGGTATCAAAGGCAAAAGTGACGCTGCAGAGCGAGGCAGGTGTGGAGGGAGTGAGCAGAGAAGCACTCCAGGTGTCTGAACAGGGCAGGGTTTCTGCAGGGAGCAGGCTTGCGCTGGAGTGAATGGATGAGCTGTGGCAGGAACAGTGATGGCGTCTGGCTCAGTGATGGCTCAGCTACTGGCCATGTACAACCCCACTAGCCAAAGTGAGGTGTCCAAACTCCAAATTCTGTCCCACGTGCCCCACTAAGCTACTTCCACTGTCACTTGGAACTGGGCTGTGCCTTGGGGATCCCTGAGTGTGGTCACAGCGCTGGTGTTGCCCAGCCCAGCCTCCCTGTACGCTCAGGTAAGAGCTCCTCACCTGCCCACCTCCACAATGGGCAGCAGGGCCAGGGAGCTGAAGCCAGAGCTACCGTTTGTATCTCTGCACCTTCCTTCACTGTCAGGTGCTCTGTGACAGGATGAAACCCCAGAGCAAGCCCAGTCCCACTTCAGGGCGTGCAGGAATTATTTCCTATGGACATGTGCGGCCCTGATAAAAGAGATGAAAATACCGGGAGGGTGGCCTGGGCACTCGGAGCCAACGGCGCCTTTCCAAACTGCAGTTATCAGCTAATCAGCCTCCCGGGAAATTGAAGGCGGTCTGGTGGAGCACAGCACTCCAGAGGGGCAAAGATCAGCCGTCACGCGACTGGGGTTGCTTCAGAGAAAACCCTTAAAAGAAAAGCTCCTGCTCCGTTTGCGTTTGTGGCTGCGGAGGGCCGAGGGTTTGCAGGAGGTGTGGAAATTCAGGCTGTGCGGGGGTACGAGCTGGGCAGGCTCTGCTGGGCAGGCAGGACTGTGACCAACGGGCTCCTGCTTCACCCAGGTGCCCTGGATCCTGGCAGGGGGACATGGAATTCCCCCTATCCCGGCGGTCAGAGGGGCAAAGAGCAGGCTGGGGATGGGTAGGGAGCTGCCGAGGCTCTCCGGGCTGTCAGCTAGAGGGGCCTGGGAGGTTTATTGGAGCTTCGGGACAGAAAGCAAACAGTCTGTACTGGGCTCCTGAGGAAGGCTGGGCTGTCTCTGGATTCGGGACAGCAAAGTCTCCGGGCTTGGTAGTGTGTACTTTTATAATCTCCCAATATGCAGCACACCTCACCTTATCGGGAACGGTTCAGGGACATACCCTGTCTGCTCAGGGGTTGGGGTTCCTGAGGTCTCTAACCCTCAGGTGCTCGGTCTCTGCTTCTCCCAGTCTGCCTGCTGTGCTCCAGTGTGCTCTGGAACATTCCCAAAATGAGCCCAACTGCCCTCCCTGTGGAGGGGAGAGCACAGCAGGATCTGCTCACCTGCCGAGCCTTTCCCTCACACCATGGATGCATTTCAAACCCTCGTGTTCCCAAACCAGTGCATCTCCCAGCCCTGCAAACAAACAAGCAGCATTCATATACGAAGGGAGAGTTCAAAGGAGGCACGACACCTGGAACCAAACATCTGTCAGGAACTAATGCATTTTGCATCCTGCTCTCCTGCCAACTGCTCCAAGGCAAGTCCTGCAGGATCGTTCCAGCTCCCTGCATGCTACAGCAATGGCATTCCCTGCTCCCTGCACCTCACTTTGCTTTTTGCCACGTGTGGAGCATGCAAGAGCAGCTGCACCCCGAGCAGTTAGCACTGGGCTTCCTCCTGTGTCATGGACAAACATGGGAGGATTAAATACCCCTGAACCCTTTTAATTTTTTTAAACTGGGTTGGCAGCATGGATGCTGCATTGTCTATTAACAACCTGATCTGCTGAGCAAGCTATTTTTCTTCTAACCACACTTTTTTCCTTGGCAATGAGGCAGGTACTGCTTTATTAGCAAAGAAACTTTCTACCCTAATTCTTGGAAGTAGGAGCTCCGGGGAAGGGCAGGCTGCAAGGGCTGCTGGAAAGGTTTGTAGCTCAGAAATGGACAAAGAACAGGGTTGAAACAAACCAAAGGAAATACTTGATTTTTCTGAACAGAGGGCATAATTAACTTTAGAACAAATTGCCACAGGATATTGCAGGCACCAAAAGTTGTATTTGGCTTCAAACAAGGTTTTGATCCATTGGGGATGGATGGCTGCAGTGAAAGTTTTTAAATGCAACAGCCCAAGATCAGCCATGTACTTGCACTGATCTGAAAAGTAGGAGAAGGAGCAGGTTACTTGTGCCTTCTTTTTTATGCTCCTCCACTAAGTAATCAAAACTGGCCATTTTGGGAGAGAGAATAGAGAGGTGGCCAAGCAGGGTTATTTTGATGCCGTTCCATTGTGTGACCATTTTTGCGTGGCTGGGTTGCACATTGCATGGATGCTGTGACTCAGGCAGCCCGGATATGCCATGAATAGATATTCCATATGGCCCATGTTGACAGGGACACTCTGTGCCCAGCCCGGTTGTCACAGGTACTCCAAGCAGTGTCCATGCACTGTTGGTAGCTCCACAGAGGTGCTGCAATGGCAGGAGATTTCAGAAATGCACTTCCAGCAGAGAGTCCGGAGCAGGAGGGAGTGACCCGTGCTGGGTCCATAATGAGCTGACAAGGACACGCTGTGGCAATGCGAGCAGCCTGGGCAAACGCGTCTGTCCTGGGGGTTGATCTTTTCTCCGGTGAAACGCTGAGCTCCCCGGGGCTGGGGCTGGCCTTGCAGCAGCTTGTGCAGCACTTTGGACACGGCACAGGAGGTGGGCGGCTGCGGGCAGGTCGGGGAGCTGAAGGTTTTCTATCAGCTTGCAGGTAACCCTTTGCAGTCAATAAATAGCCGCTGCAGGGAATTCTTGTGGCACGGCTGCTGGCATCCTGGTGGGTCATCCTTTTACTTGGGAGGATCATGCCCTGATTATCTCATTCATTTTTTGTCCTCTGTGTCCTTACGCTGCCTCCAAAGGCAGGAAAGGGACGGAAGGGACAGCGTGAGGCAGACAGATGGCCACGGAGTGAGAGGGGCTGCAGGCAGAGCAGAAAGCTGCTCTCCGTGCTCACCTTCGGGTAGCAGAAGGGAAACACCAGCAGGGTGCTGGGCAGGGGAGGGAGAACATCGTCGGACCAGTGCAGGGACAGCTCTGAGGGTGAATGAGAATTGCCGGGTAGGAGGGAAGAGGTGAGGGAGGAGGAGCACGGTGAGCAGGGCAGGCAGAGGCTGAGCAGTCCCTGTCCTGCCCAACTCTGGGCTTCTCACCTGCATCCAGCAGGGCACAAGGTCCCTCTTTCGGCCAAGATGCCCTCGGGCTCCTTCCCAAAGAATTCCAGCGATTCTAGGATAACATGTCTGTGTATGTTCCCCACGGGGAATCACGGAAGGGGCACTGGGGCACTACCAGCACTCAGGCAATGAGGGCAGTGGCCTCATTTCCAACACGCAGGTTGAGTGAAGATGACAGTGAGGACTCGAAGGGGCAGACAGCTCAGGGCCAGAGCCCCTTCAACACTGGGCAGAGCTGCTGCTCCCACCAGGCTGGGGGGAGCTGAGCCCCCTTTGGGTCCACGGCTCTGGTGGGTCAGATGGGAGTCGTGTGGGGACCTCGGCTCTCCCAGCTTTGCAGCACCTCAGTAAACAGCTGTTTTGCGAGCAGCAGAATTCATGAAGCTTGGTTGCCTGGGGCACTCCCTCTTGTGTGGATTCTCTGATGTCTAATAATCGGGTTGGGCTCACATTAGAGCTTTTTTTTCCAGCTGGGAGTCCTAATTTGGATTTCTCTCCTCTGTCCTGCTGCTTTTCACAAGCTTGTGCAAAGTTAACTCCTTTCAAGTCTTTGCCTATCTGGTTAAATTTGGCTGAAGGTGGCCAGTGGATCTGAAGGGTAGCAGGATAGACAATGTGGTCCCATGCACCCAATTCCCTCAGCAGTCTGCAGACAGGGGAATGATTATCAGTGTAAGATAACTTACTTATCCCAAGCATGAGGAAAATGTGAAAGGCTCAGTATGAGTTTTGGCAGGAGAAAGCAATCAGAGAAGAGCCCAGGATCCCTTGTGGGCTCTCACTGATGGGTTGCAGTGACTGAGGTATGAGGTCCTTGGTGCTAAAGGCCTCCATGGCAGCTGAATCACAGGGTGAGTGCTGCAGTCCCAGCAGCAGCAGAGTTTGGGCACACTCATGTGAGATCCTGGCATGCTCCACTTGGCTCTTGTGCCACCATGCTTGGGCTGCTGTGCTGTGGTGCCCAAGGCCCCTCACACCCTGCCTGGTGAGCAGCTCCCACCAAGACTCCTTCCTACCAACACTGCCTGCCCCTTCTCCAGCCCCCAGGGCTGTTCCTTGTCCCAGCCAGCAGGTACCCCATTCCCATGAGAGCCACCAGTGGGATGTGCTGTCTCCTCCCTGTCATCTGGCTGTCACGGCTGCTGTCCTTGTCCACCCCTCAACACCTCCCCTGGTTATCTGTGCAGTGGCAGCTTTTGGATCATAAGCAGGATTTACCCCTTTGCTCCCATAACTTGGGAGAGTAGAGGAAAGGGATTGGAATAATGCATAAGGATGCTTCCCTCTTGGCACAAGGAAATTCACTTCCCTCATGTCACACTGTCCCTGGGACAGCAGCAAGGCAGTTGGCACTGCAAGGTTCCCTCGGCCCCCCCCAGACCTCACTGAGGGCTCCATAGCTCTGAAGCTGCTCAATTAACCCCTGCTCTACAATGATGTTGTGATGCCAAGACAGAGAGAGATCCTTGACCCTCAGAACTCTACAGGGAGTTCAAGCGTGTTCAAGTTGTCCTGTGCCTAACAGATGAGCTTACAATGACACCTCAGCTAGGGGACATATTGAGCCAGGCCCAGGTGCTGGGAGCAGTCCAAAATCCAGCACTCCCTGGGATCTTCACAGAGCAGACAGAAATGCACATTGCAGGTGGAAAGCTGGCCAGAGAAAGCCTTTGGCTTCATGTGATGCTCTTGGACAGAGGATGGCTTGGAGGCAAAGACACACACAGCACCTGCTTGTTCCAGTGAAGGGTCAGACCAGGGCAGCAGGAAGAGCATCAGGGCACAGCCAATGCCCCAAGGATGGGGGAATGGGTGAGATGTCCCAGGGGGAAGGGGGTGAGTGGCTGGCTGGAGGAAGCCACAATAAGATGTCATGGAGCAAAGTGCCTTTTAGAGTCAGTCTGGGTCAGAGCTTCCAACCTATGAAATCTGCCAAGGTGACAAAGGTGGCAAAAGCATCCAGCTGTAAGAGGGAAGGAGGAGTTGGACATCAGAGTAATTGAATGCTTCCCAGCTACCCTTCCCATGTGGAAGGCCATCCTGGCATCTCCTCTCTGGCTCAACTCATCCATGTCTTGCACCACTCAAGGGACAGCATCCCACCCTGTTCCCACGGTCAGCCCTGAATGGTGGTCCTGGCAGGGCCCCTCACAGGTCCCCTGGCCACAGCAGACCCGGCCTGGCGAAGGCAGGGCTGCCTCAGAATGAACCATTTTTACCAAGCCCTGCAGCAGTACAGAGAAAAAGGTTATCTCTGCCAGATCTCTCCAAGCTCCTTGGGGTACCCAAACCCCTTGAGTTAAAGCACCTGCCTGGTTCAGCTGGCAGAGGATGGGAGGAACATCTTTAGTGCTTTAGGACTGTGCCTGTTGTGCTCAGGGACATGTGTGTGACCTCCTGCCGTGCTCAGCAGGCCAAGGAAAGAGTCCCTGCTCTGCATGCCAGCAAGAGACTCATTAATCCCCTGGCTTTCCATGGCTCTGCAGCTGAGAACCCTCAGCACAGCCCACCCCATCAGTGCACAGGCACTTTACCCCAGGAACAGAGCTCAGCCATGGAATGGTTATGGCACAGCTCTGGCACTGCCACTCACGGCTGTGACAGCATTTCATGGGACACTCTGAGCAAGGGCAGTCCTTGGTTGTAAAAGGCACGTGCACCGTGTTCTACATGACCAGCCACCTTGCTCCAGGCTGTCCAGCAACCTGGAAACAATTTCCAAAACTCTATCCGAGCCATTCAGAGATTGGAAAGTCAAGATGGGGAAGGAACAGCCCAGGAGTGCCTGGATGGAATCTGCAAGTCCAGCAAAAAGCTGCACCCACACTGACACAGCCCCCAAGCAGGCTGGTGCAGGCAGCTCTGCAAACACCAGCCCTAAGAAACCATCCACAGGCGCTGGAAAACCCCGAGATACATTGAAGAAGGAAACACCGTAACTTCAGGGGCTCTTTTCATTAGTTTTCTGGCTTTGTGTAGTACCTCCAGGATGTGTTTCTTCTGCTGCACAGCAAAACCAAGCAGAGACTGCACAACCAAATGCAGGAGCAGGATCTCCAAGGATGGGAGGGTTTTGTTTGGCTTTTATTTTTTCAAAGTCCAGGAAAACAGTTTGAAAGATACCCATCTCCACAGAGAATTCAAACCCCATGGGGTGATTGTGAGCAGCCATTAGGGAGCACCCCAAATGGAAAAGGATCCAATTCCCACCAAAATCACTGTGGCAGAGGAGAGGGCAAACATTAACCAAGCAGCACAACTCCCCTGCAGGGTGAACACAGGTTCTTTCAGCATTGGGCAGCAAAACATTTCACAGACATGGCCAACACAGTGTCCATTTAACTCTGTGACTTTGCAGCATTGAAAGCCCAGGGACTGTTTTCTGGTTGATCCCATTTGGCAGGCAGCTCTAAGGACATTGCCCCATCTGTAGCTGGACCCCTTCTGTTCCACCAAGCCAGGAGAACACAGTGTCCCATCTCCTATTACCTTTCCCAAAACCTTGTACTCACCAGCTTACAGGATCTACTCCCTTTGCTCTCTGTTTCACAATGACCATTGAGATGCATCGTTAAACTAATTACTTGAATGGCCAAGCTCATCTCCTCTTTCCCTGTTCTTGCAGCCTCTGACTAAGATGTTGATGTGTTTGGGGGTGATTTTGCTTGGTCCTTATCCTGGGGAAGAGGCTGTTTCTCGTATTGAAGAAAAAGGAGAGAAAATGGAGGGAGGTGAGGGAAGAAAGCAAGAGGGGAAGAAAGAGACCTTGGGATACATGCTGGCGAAAATTAATAAGGGAACAGTTGTCCTTATTTTTAAAGAAACGATTTTTCTTTAGTCTTCTGATCTCAAAACGTTGGGCCAAGCCCCCACCACAGCTCATGAGGGGAATGCTGCTCTGGGTGCACTCCGCACTCGCTTTGTTTTGTGTTTTGGGTTTTTATTGCTTTTAAATGCTCCTCTTGAAGGGAATCAAAAGGTGGGGCTGGGGCCACACCTGCTTCCCGGCAGGCTGCTGCACTTTTCTGCGATATGGCCAACAAACAGCAGCCCACACGTTGCAGGAGACCCCTGGGAGGGCCCCCAGAGAAGCCCCTGGCTGTGCCCCAGCCACTCACCCCAGCTGGCCAGAATAGCCTTTTCCCGCACCAGCCCCCCAAATCACCCCTGTCCATGGTCTCCCCACGCACACACTTTGAATCTCAGCGCTGTGTTTGTTCTCTCATTTCGAGCCGACAGATTTGGGCATGTCTTTGACAGAGGTTCACAATTTGGATGTTAAATTTAGACGGGCGCTTGGGCCCTGATTAGAGATACAGCGGCTGTTTACTCTCTTTGTGGGGAGTTTGCATCCACAGGGCTGAGGGCGAAGCCCCCTCGAGGCTCTCTGATCCTCGCCTGGTGATTAGGAAAGGAGGCTGAATCACCACATAATGATGCCCTGGTATTTCCCTCAGTCGGGAGCGTGCCCTGCCTTCCACACTCCATCCCACCACGGGCTTCCTCCAGTGCTGCTGCCCTCCCCATGTGCAGCCAGCTCCAGCAGGCCACGACAGAGAGAAGGGGAGCACTCTCAGGAGTGGAAATGAATGATCCCATGAGATGGAGAGACCAGAGGCAGGTGAGGGTGTTCAAGTGTTAAATGCTTGTGGCTGATCTGGCAGCCCTGAATTCCGTATGGCCCTCACCACAGGTCCCATGGATCGTGCACTAATTACTGTCAGCACAAGGACATGGGGCAGCACAGCACAGAAAAGCAGGAGGAATGGTTCTCTTAGACTGCACAGAAAAATCTGTTTGATTTCACCCAGTTTCCATGTGGAGATCCTTGAATTCCATGGCAAGGACCCCTGAGCTTGGCAGCGCCGCCCCTCCTTGGTAGCCTACATTTGGGAATAAGGGCCAGTAAATTGATTTTTTTTTTTGCTGGTTTGATGCCATGCACAGCTTTCAACCAATGGAACAAAAGTCATAGAAATCCATTTCTCCTGGTTCATTGCTGTCATCTTCCAGGGTCAGTCCCAACAGGATTTTCCCTGGAGCTGAGCCAATTCACCAGATTTCCCCTTTCTTCGGAGCACTGTCCCCTCATTTTCTGTTAAGCTTTCCTATGGCTCTTGGAAATGTGGAAATGTCCCAGTCCCACTTCTGGATAGTTTTGCATTGTGACTGTCGCCAAAATGATTCCAGAAGCCTAGGACAGATCAGGGACAGCACAGTCATCTCCTGGGAGATCTATTACACTTCAAATTGCACTAAAACCATGCTGGTCTGAACACAAGACCTGCAGAGCATGGTTGCTTCCCAGTGCAGCTTATTAACGGAGAAACTCCAGGCTGCAGGTAATAGGTGATGATTTCCAGGCCCAGGGTGGGAGCTGGTGTCAGGGGACACAGACTCTCTGTGATACTGTTCAAATGAGCATGGTCCTGACACAAAGAGAAACTCTTGAAAAGTTCATGGTGATGCCCCCTAGACAATTCTCCCTAAGTTTTGACTGTGTCTTTCAGAGTTTCACATAATTTCCCGAGGAAATGAGGCTTCTGCCTCATGCCCCAGATGCATAGTCACTCACCATCCCTCATAATAACTGCTGAAGCCATTGATTGCTTTCAGTCCAGCTTGTAATTGAGAGCAAAGCTCTAAGAAATATTGAGGTCACAACAGGTTTTACAAAATAATTATCTGGACAGAGGAGTAAAACCCTGCTAATAGAGAGGAGAAAAGCAGCAATGTTAAGGGAAGCCCTTCTTAGATGTGAGGAAGTGTACAGGGAAGAGGGAGGTTAAGTACATTCCAGGAGAGATTCAGACGACAGCTTGCATCTTGTTAAATGCCAGAAAACCCACTCCTTGCTCAAGGTTATCCTCCCATATTGAATTGCTGGTGCCCAGGAAGGCATGTGCTCTGGATCCAGCTTTTCTTGTGGTTGGGGCGTTCATAACGTCTCTGCTTTGTGGGTTCTCTGATGTCTTACAAGAGATGAGTTCACATTGCCGTTTCAGTGCAATTCAATTAAAAAGTCAATTAGCCCAGATACAAAGCGATCGGCTTCATTAAGCCTGCTGTTGGTGGAGCAGCTCTGGTTTGGTTGCTGGTTTATTCTGCTGTCTTGCTCCTCTCTGGGCCGTGGGGATTACCCTGCTGCTCCCAGGGCTCGCAGACACGCGTGCGCAGCCTGCCATTGCCTTCTCTCCGAGTTCAGCAGTTGAAAATGTTGGAAGGGAGTAGCTCTAGGCAAGTCCCTACATGCTGCACAGCTCTGAAGCGCTGTTAAGTAACAAGCAACAAGCAGAGCTTTTAAGAACATGGCTTTCAGCTTCTCAGAAGGACCCACATGCCTTTCTGGGTCACCCATCCCTGCCCTCACGAGTTTTTCTTTAATTTGCAGTACATTTGGGACTATGTTTCGTTTCCTACAAGTGAAATGATGGCATGAAAAAAATGAGCCTGAGTTTTGTCAAAACTGAATCGTGTTGATTTCTCTCCAACTTTTGGTAGTTTTACTTCAGCTTCAGACCATTTGTTTCAAAAAGGAATGACCACAGAGAGATTGCTGGATGGTTTAGATCTATTTACCAAGGGGAAAAGCATTTGAAGCAAATATGAAATTGACAGCTTTGTATTTATCAGTAATTAGATACCTCAGTGAGACAATATGACACATACTGTTAGTTGGGCTCTAACAATTTGCTCCTAACATTCAACTTGAGTTACAAATTGAACTAGCTCTGGTTCTTAAAGAGATGAGTCTTGAAAAAGTGTCTGGAAAAACAAGTCTTCCCTGTTTAAATTCGGAATGTGCCAAATGACTGGCAGGTACTTGATATATAATTTAAATTTAAAACAGGAAGAAACAGTTCTAGATAAAGATCTCCTAGGATATCTAGGGGAAATATATGCACCTATATTTAGCTTATCCCTGGTTTCAACCCCTAACTGCACACACAGCAGCATGCACTTAGCTTTTGAAAAGAACAGGCCTTGATCCTTTAACAAGCTCTGCAAAGCTCCCTAATAAAGTTACATCCCTGTTAATCACACATGTGCTCCCCAGTTCCTTCTGTGATACACCTTGCTCACAGAGATGAGCTGTGGAGCCCCAGCTTCTCCGGGGCTGTTGGAGAAGGAAGCTGATGGCGAGTGGTCATGGATGGCAGGAATTCCACAGGAATCCTGACCCTGGGGCTTTGCTGTGAGAAGGCAGGAACCAGAGAGATTACTCAAGGGCTGAGGGTGACATGGGCCAAGTGTCTTGCTAGAAACCTATTCCTTCAGTGAACACAGAGGAGGCAGCAGGGTCAGGCCTGTGAATTGGAAGGATTTTGAGGTAATTAAGACAGAGCTTGACTAGAAACTGAGTGAAAGCTGCTGGAAAGGCCACAATGTGGAGCTGTACATTCAGAAGAAATTGATGCAACATGGCCTGTGTTCCCCATCATTGCTGGGGAAGGACAACACATCCTGTAGCACAGGGAGAGAAGAGGGAAGACAAACCACAGAGAGGCATGTAAATCAGTTTGCATTTTGACTCTCAAAGACACTTTGCAGAAACTTCAGTGGAGAGAGGCATTAAGATGGAGAAGGGAGGCTGGAGAAACAAAACAAGAGGGAGTTTGGATTGAGAGTTGGGATTTGCTGTTTGACTTAGGAGAAAGCAGAATGAGGGGAGGGCAAGATTGTTCACAGAATAGCAAGTCAGCCTGATCAGAGCATCTTGCATGACTTTGCACATTTTGTCCTCTATAGAGGCAGAAACTGAAGCAGAGAAAGTGAAGAAATCTGAGCTAGCATAGGGATGTGGGAGGACAGATCTCACACTGGGATGTGCTGAAGAGCTGAGCTAGCAATTGTACCAATAAAGGTCAGGGCAGACAGAGCAGGGAGGTGAGGCTGAGCCCTTGCAGATGTTTTTCTGTAACACACTGACCTTAGTGAAAGTTACCAGTGTTCTTCCTTTGACACCTGCAGGGCTCAAGGAGACACCGCACCATGGAAGTCTCCATCAGGAGTCACTTCCTGAGTGTTGCTGTTTTCCTGATGCATTGTGTGCTCCACAAGGCCAGCTGTGTGAAGGGCAGCACTTCCCCTCTGCACTTCACCCATTTCTTCTACAATGCCACCATCTACGAGAATTCAGCCCCCAAGACCTACGTGGAGAGCTACGTCAAAATGGGTATATACAAGACAGACCCTGAATGGGACATCAGGTACAGAATAGCTTCTGGGGACAACACAGGTCTGTTTAAAACAGAGGAGCATGTGATCGGGGATTTCTGCTTCTTGAGAATAAGAACCAGGAGCAGCAACACAGCACTTTTAAACCGCGAGGTCAAAGACAGTTACATGTTAACAATCAAGGCCACAGAGACCACCCTTCCCTATGATGCCTGGGCCAAAGTCTTGATCCATATTCTGGACAGAAATGACTTGAAACCTCTCTTTTCACCCCCCTCCTACAAAGTGTCCGTCAGAGAAGACACTCCTCTGAAAACTGTGGTCAGCACAGTCAGTGCCACTGATGCTGATGCTGGCCAGAACGCTGAGTTCTACTATGCCCTCAACACCAAGTCCAACCTATTCACTGTGCACCCCACCACGGGGGCAGTTATGGTCACAGGCAGGCTGAACAGCACCCATCGAGGCAGGCATAACCTGCAGGTTTTGGCTGTGGACAGAATGAGAAAGATCATGGAGGGGAATGGCTTTGGGAACTTGGCTAGTCTCACAATCCAAGTGGAGCCATCTGCCAGGAAACCCCCCTCTATCTCCTCAGTGAAGGTGACATCACCTGACTCAGATGAAGACTTTATCTATGCAACTCTTTCTGTAGAAAGTGGTGACTCAGAAGCAGGAATTGATTCGGTTGAGTTTGTGGATGGAGATCCGGGAAGACATTTCAGAGCCATCAGATCCTACTTTGGGAGCACTGAGTTCATGATTGTGTCAAACAAAGAGATAAACTGGTTACTTTACCCATTTGGTTTCAACCTCAGTGTGCAAGTCAAGGATAAGAGCAAGCCACCACTGTTCTCTCCTGTCAGAGTTGTCCACATTCCTCCCTCCAAGTATGTTTCTGCCAGGTTTGAGAAAGAAGTGTACCGGGTCCAGCTCAGTGAATTTTCCCCAGCTGGAAGCCAAGTTGTTAGGGTGAAGATCGCCCCAGTTTTCCCAAATCTTAAATACATTTTGAGACCTACTCCTGACAGCACAAGCTTTAAGATCAATCCTCACACTGGACTGATAACTACCGTCAGAGCAATGGACTTCCATGAGCAGTCCAGTTTTGAGCTTGAAGTTACAACCAGTAACAGTCACATATCCACGACAGTTATCATTGACATCATTGACTGCAACAATCACGCTCCAAGTTTTACTCAGTCTTCGTACCATGGGGCCTTTGATGAGAATGTTCCTCCTGGTACCAGTGTCTTAACAGTAAGGGCTACAGATGAAGATAAAGGAGACAATGGCTTTGTCACCTACAGCATAGCCAACCAGAAATCAGTTCCCTTTGTCATTGACCCCTATTCTGGTGTCATTTCCACCTCCAAGTCGATGGACTATGAGCTGATGCAGAGGTGGTACCACCTGCGAGTGTGGGCGTCAGATTGGGGCTCACCCTTCCGCCACGAGACAGAGGTGTACGTCTCCCTCACACTGAGCAACGTCAATGACAACGCTCCTGTGTTTGAGAAGGCAGGCTGCAGTGGCACCATCCCACGGGACTTTCCAGTTGGGAGCCCTGTGGCCACGGTCTCTGCAATCGACAGTGATGAGCTGCAGCATATCAAATACAAAATCAAGTCTGGCAACGAGTTACAGCATTTTGAACTGAATCCCATCTCTGGAGTAATATCCCTTAGAATATCTCTGCGAGATCTTCCTTCTGAACAGCCACTTTTCTACTCTTTGAAAATAACTGCAACAGATGGAGAGAACTATGCTTTGCCAACATCTGTAAACATCAGTGTGGTCAGCCAAGGCCTCCCCGTCAAAATGCAGTGTGAGGAAACAGGAGTCTTGAAGCAACTGACAGAAACCATCATACACTCCATCGAGTCTCAGTCTCAAGGTCATGGGCAGGATGATGAAACATCTCTGAACTTGCACCTTATAAACCATAATGCTCCTAAGTTTGATGACAGCTTTCCACGATCTATTGATATCATAGAGACTGTTCCTGTAAACTCAACTATTGCTGACCTTTCAGCCATTGATCCTGACACTGGTTTTAATGGAAAATTGGTCTATGTGATCTCAGATGGAAATGATGACAGCTGCTTTACAATTGACCTGGAACTGGGTCTCCTTCAAGTCCTTTCTCCTTTAGATCATGAACGAACCAGCTTCTACATTCTTAACATTACTGTGTACGACCTCGGCACACCACAGAAATCATCTTGGAAACTGCTGGCTGTGAATGTGTTGGATACCAATGATAATACTCCTAAATTCCCTCAAGGTGCCTATTGGGTGGCAATACCAGAAAATGTAGCATCAGGGACAACAATAGCTCAACTGAAAGCAGAAGATGCTGATACAGATGACAATGGGAGAGTAAAATACTCCCTCCTAACCCCCACGGACAAGTTTGCCATTAACAGTGTCACTGGAGAAGTGACGGTTACAGGTGCTCTAGATAGAGAATTGTGGCCTTGCTATGTGCTGAAAATAGAAGCTAGGGACCAGCCCAAAACAGGCTTCCAGCTGTTCTCTGTTGCAGACCTCGTTGTGACTCTGGAGGATGTAAACGACAATACCCCACAGTGCCTCCCCGCCCTCAACAGCGTGAAGGTCCCCGAAGACCTGCCTGTGGGGACCATTGTCCTGTTTCTGGAGGCTTTTGACCCTGATGCTGGCTCTGGCGGGGAGGTGAGGTACAGCCTCGTTAACAATGAGGAGATGATGTTTCATGTGAATGAGCTGAGCGGGGCGCTCCGTTTGGAGAAGGAGCTGGACTATGAGAAGAGGGACTCTTACAATCTCACCGTGCAGGTCAGTGACAGCGGGAAGCCCTTCTCTCGCTCTTCCCTCTGCCACCTGGAAGTGAAGGTCATGGATATCAACGAGAACTTGAACCCACCACGCTTTGCCTCCTTTGTCTTCAAAGGCTGGGTGCAGGAGAACAGCCCTAAGGGCACGTCGGTGATGATGGTCACAGCAAAGGACATCGACAGGGGCAAGGATGGAGAGGTTCAGTATTTCCTCCGAGAGGGCACTGGCCTGTCTGTCTTCCACATCGAAAAGGACACAGGTAAGGACATCTTTGTTTAATAGTGAATCTTGAAGGCTCAAACTGCCTGCTGTGTTTGGCCTGGCTGTTTACAATGTTCTGTGCATTCAGGCCTTTCTTGAATGTGCAGGGATTTACTAAGTCTATCCCTGCATATGGGCAGGAACGAGCAGTGGTTTTTCTCCTTAAAAATAATGGCAGATCATTGTCTGTCCTCCCCCAAAATAATGAGGTCTTCTCTTTCACTAGTGTACCAAAATCAGCAGAAGCAAGCCCTCACCTTCCACACAATCTCACAGCCACGCAAGGTGGGTGCGAGAGTTTGTGTGTGCAGCAAAGAGCAGGGAGCAGACTTGAGACTGCTCTGCCATCAAGGACTGAGCAGCCTGAGTTCCTTAAATCCCTCACCAACACTCTGTCCTTCTCCCAGGCATCATACGGACCATGGGATCACTTGACCGAGAGGCAACATCTCACTACTGGCTGACTGTGCTAGCCCTTGACCTGGGAACAATTCCTCTGTCTTCTGTGACTGAAATTTATATTGAAGTCGCTGATACCAATGACAACCCACCTCAGATGTCCAGACCTGTCTTCTATGCCTCTGTGATGGAGAATTCCCCACCAAACACATCTGTCCTTCAGCTTGATGCCTTCGATCCAGACTCCAGCTCAGAGGGAAAACTAACTTTTCACATCCTAACTGGAAATCCTCAAGGACTATTCACCATTAACCTCATTACAGGTAAGACTGACCCAGCTCAGCATCTGTTTTTGAGGTTTCCAAGTGCCCAGAGGATGTTATATATTCAATATAAGCAGCCCACACAGCTGCCTTTGTCACACCTTCCTCCTGCAGCAAAAGTCCCAGTCTCCAAATGCACTCTGTGAGGAGTCTGAGGATTGAAACCCTCAACCTGAGGGCTGCGATTTGCATCCACATGGCTCTTAGAATGACACAAATGTGCTGCTTTCAAAGCCTTGAACAGTTGCTTTTAATCTTCCCCCTTATAAACAACTGCCCTGTTGCACAGCCTGGGCCAGGGAACACCCTTCTGGAGGTGACTGTTCCTGACACAGACCCAGGCAGGATTAACAAAAACGAATTCTACTGCACTTAAAGGCTCCACCCATTCTCCAGCACTATTAATGTAGTAAGTGTAGTAAGCCTCTTCTGCCATCTTCCTAGACTATATCTTTCATCTGAGGATTATTTACCAGATCTTTCAGAGCCATCAAAAACCCGCTGATGTTTTGTGTAAACAGTTTCCTCAAACCATCCCAGCAGAGCTGACACTGGGCCAGTCTGGCAAGGAAGGCTGTGCCGAGCCCTTCATGCCATCAGCTCCTGGGAGAAGAGGGAAGGGAGGGCACAGAGCCTGAGTATGGGCGAGGATTAATTGCATGACTTTGATCTCCTGGAGATGATAAAAGCAGTTCAGCTGCTGCAGCGGGATGGAAGCTTGCTCTCAGATGAGGAACTGGATGTATTGAAAAAGGCTAGAGCTGCTCTCAGCTACATGTTACCAGTGGTGTAATGGCTCCCTGGCAGTGCTCTGCAGCTGGCTAGGAGGGGAATGGAAGAAAGAAATTATTATTATGACACACTAAAATCTTTTTGTCACAAGAACCTCAAAGGGTGTGTTTACATGGCACTGTATAAATGCACCTAGAGATGTCAGCTAACTGTGACCACTGCTGCCCACAGCTGTAGCTGTCTGTGCTGCCAGAAGCTTTTTAGCCTGGTCAGGACATTGCTCTGCATCCAACTTTCCCACATAATCCAAACAGCTATGCACAACCCAGCCCCAGGACAGCTTGCACAATGCAAGGTTCTGCAGAAATGTTCATTCAGAAGCCCCATTGCATAAAACCACTGCCTTTTTGATGGGATGTGGAGC
Organism: Cyanoderma ruficeps; assembly: GCA_008694505.1. Lineage (NCBI taxonomy): Eukaryota > Metazoa > Chordata > Aves > Passeriformes > Timaliidae > Cyanoderma > Cyanoderma ruficeps. Next base: position 9,422,491 of record VZDJ01000219.1, on the reverse strand, counting down.
AGGATGGCTATGAGGACACCTAGCTGGCTCCCTTCTTCAGCTGAGCAGCCATGCACCCTGCAGGAAATTCAGCCTTTGTGCTGCAGGCAGAGCTTTTAGCCCTGTGAGTGCAGCCCTGCAAAGTCACGTCCAAGGCAGTCATGTTCCATAGCAAAATGAATGACTCTGGCAAAATCCAAATGTTTGCTAATGAGACACCTCACCTCTAAGCCAACCCATCCCATTTTAGACAAAAAAAGCTCTCTCAAGTATGAGTCATCTCCCCATCTCTCCTTGTACTCAGGTGATTTGCATGAGAAGAGTGATAAGTTTGTCAGTTCTGGAAGAAACCCGTGGGCTGATCTTATCTCTTGGACAGTTGCTGGAAGTCTTGTCTTTAAACCCTGAGCTTGGAGGTTGTTTAAGGTCCTGTTTCCAAGCCTGATGAGGATTCAGTTATCCATTATTCTACTTGCATGTCACCCAAAAGAATCTATAATTACCCGTGAATATTGGCATGAACTGAGCAGTTATACCCTGATGTTTACAGTATCTAAAGAGAAGTCATTTGCTGCTGCTGCCAGAAGGGATATCACAGCTTGTCTAACGTTCAGGGCCCTAGGCAGCTTATTGGAAACCCAGTGGTATTTTCATTCTGCAGGCTAGTTGCTCCATTAAGTAGAATAAAACAATAATCTTTGGTCTCAACTTTGTAGTGCAGCACTCTAAGATGAACTGCTGGTCACCCCCATTAGTGCAGGATTGTATTAAAAGAAAAAAAAGGGTTATCCCACTGCAGGGCAGAAGACTGTGATCAAGACATTTCCTTTGTGCCTATCCTACACAGTCACTGTCCTCAAAGGACAGACAAATAAGTCACACTGGCACTGAAATAAGCCAGAGCATGAGAAGGCCAGAGGTCAGTCTGTCTCTCCTAGGTAGGACCTTCCTGGTAGTGGCCTCTTGGCAAAGGGAGAGGAGAAGAAGGAGGAGGAGGAGGAGGAGGAGGAGGAGGAGAAGGAGAAGGAGAAGGAGAAGGAGAAGGAGAAGGAGAAGGAGAAGGAGAAGGAGAAGGAAGCCTGTTCTCATCCTGTGTCCTAATTGGAATTAAGGTCCTGTTGTACTGTTAAAACAGGTGTATCTACACCCAGAATAACCCTGCAGAATAGCCCTGGATAATCACTCAGGGCAGAGTGGCACACTGCTGCAAGTACCCTAATTGGGTTTCTGGTTGTGTGTTGGATTCAGTGCCTTGACATGGGGGTGGAGTGGCCAGTGGAGACATAACCAGCAAGTCCCCTTGGCTTCTCCTGAGGCCTTGCAGGGGAACCAGGAACGGCCATGATAACCATCCTGGGCTCCTCCAGCACTCCCAAACTACCACAGGAAAGGCTCTAAGATCTTCAAGCTCTCAGTTCTCTAAAGTGGGTGGAGAAAAAGAGGGAAAATACATGAAAGGCTAATGAGAAGAGGGAACAAAACTGTGCACCGAGATGAAAGCTCTGTGCCATCGGCGATGGAATCTCTCCAGCCCAGCCTGGCAGCTGGTGTGGAGCAAGGTTTGTGGGAGACAGGGATAGATAGCTACACAGAGAGATGGGCAGAGAGTAGGATTTGGGGTATTCTTCTGCTGGAAAAGTTTTCAGCTTGTTTTGTTCAGGATTTGATATGAAGGAGGTTCAAGCACAGACAGGACCAGGAGGAACTGGGAGGCTGTGGCAGGAAGAATCAGGATGAAGCCATTCATCCTGCTGAAAAGCTGTTTGGAGAATCCTTTTACTTTGGATTATTTGTCTCCAGCTCTTATCTAGTGCTTGTTCTTCTGATGTTTCTTCTGCTGTGTCAGTGTCCATTGGCTTCCCCAGGTTGCCTGTGGTTCCTTGCATTTCTCTACAAGGAAAGACATCCTACTCTTTAGGCCCAAGGAATGGTGGCGTGGCTGCTCCCCACACCAACATAACACACTGCTGAGCGTGGAGTAGTGCACAGCAGGGTCAGAACAAGAGGTGGGGTGGTAGGAGGAGAAGGAAAAAAGGTTAAATGGAAGCAGGAGTGAGACAAGAGAAAGAGGATTTCAGGAGAACCACCTCTTCCCTTCTCAAGCTCTTGTGAAAGCCTAAGTGCCTGCAAACCTGATCCTGGCTATTTTAACTATCTTAGATTTTCCCCCCTGCAGCAAGGGCAGGGGGCCAGCAACCTCCACCCCAGCCCTGTTCTTGCCAGCAGAAGTTATTATTATTTTTTGTTCCCAATGCCCTGGTAATTTTGGTGCTCTTGTTCCAACATGACCAGCCTTCCTCTCTGCCCTTTGCAGGCAGCCAGCAGGAGAGAGGCAGACAATCCTTTCTCGTTGCTGTGTGTGGACAGGCTGCTGGAGCACAGTCTGTGCCTGCCTGCATGCAGGCAACAGATGACATTATTTCTGGACCTTTATTTGGATGCAGAGCTTGGCTAATTGGCCAGGTGCAATTGGAACCTTTGACAGTTTTGTTCAGTCCCTGTAGGACTCAGCAGAAACTTTCAGGGCCTGATGCAAGAACACAAATAAAAGACACCCACTCAGCTCCATCAAACATCCCATGGGACAGGCTGGATGGGGCTTTCCAGCAGGGCAGGGTACTGATAACTCACACACATGCACATGCACACACAAAACACTCATTAAAACTAAGCATGCACTTCCCAGGCCTTGTAGGGGACAGCAGAAAGAACCAAGGAACTGTGTCTCCAGGCCACAGAAGCTGATGGCAGTTCTCATTTAATAACAGCTTCCACTTCCATTTTAGCCCTCTGGCCTCACAGGGTGTATAACCAAGCAGCAACAAATGGAAATGTGCAATAATTCCAGCTGGCTTCTCTCAGGAATTGTGTGCAGTGTCCATCTCCCACCTGCGGGTGCTCCGTGTGAACGCTGCTGTCAGTCTGTGCATTGCCCAGGCTCCAAACGGGAATTAGGGTGATTAACCCTAATTAATTAACCACAAGGGCTTTCAGATCCCAGGGCAGAGTGGTAACTGGCTCCAGAGGGGGGAAGCAGGAGCCGTGGTTGGGCACAGAGTAAGGAACAGAGTTTGCCTGGGGTCAGGAGGAGAAGACAACCCTTTGCCTTGTGGCTCAGCAGATGTGAAGATAAACCCAAAAAAATCCGTCTGATGAGACTCCCAGCTGGGATACAGTACAGGTTATGTGATAGAGAGCAGAGTGAGCTCTTACTCCTCAGGAGATATAAGCATTTTCAGTGGTACAGACATTCAAGAGTGTCATTAAATTCCAATTCATCTGCCTTCACTACAGTCCTCCTTCTCCAGCACTAGAAAGCTGAGCTATGATCCTGCTTTCTTTCATTTTTCTCATTAAGTCATGGAAGAATTTCAGGGTGTGGCCAGGAAAATCCAGATAGTCACTTCAGAGTGGTTGAGTTCCTTCCATCAGCTGGCGAGCAGTAATCCAGTGCAAACAAGGTGTTAGTCTGCTGCACAGGGTTTAGCAATCTTATAAACCAGAAACGTCCCCAGTGTGCACATGGGTGTCAGGCAGCTCTGTTGTCAATATCTGTGTGTCCTGTGGGCTTTTTAGGCCAAAATTATGAAGCATTCCCTGTGGTGGCTGGAGTTCTGGACTCAGTAGCCAATCTATTGGCAGTGGGGACAGGAGCATCGGAGATCTCAGTGAGCTGCTGCTGCAATTCCTTCTCCAGGCCCCCATTAGGAGAGCATTTCCATGAGTTTTGCTGCTAATGGAACCTTTACAGCCTCTCACTAACCTGGGAAAGTTTAAAAAGCTCCTCAGCCAGTGGCCTCTCTGCTGAGTCCTCTTCACCTGCTGAGATGTTAAAAGGGTAATTAGGGAGAGGAAAAAAACAATATGACAGAAAAGCAAACAGAATTTTTCAAGCCATCTTGTCATAACACATTAAGGAATGTTGATTTATGATTGTAAAGGCATCAAATAAATGTTTAGTGCCACGGCTGGTGCCAAATGTGAATAATCCCAGAGAACAAGTGGGAACGGTGAGCAGTAGTCACGTTCCAAGCAGCTGCTCCTTGCTCCCTCCTTCACCTGCCTCATGTTTCCTGCAGTCATTTGAAATTTCCTCCTGCCTGTCATGCTCAGACAGACGTAGACAAAAAATACAGTACAACTGAAGACAATACTTTTAATTAAAGCTTTCTGGCTTTGCACCAGAAATGAGAGTTGAGATGGGTTCATGCAGCTGGCATTTACATAACCTTCAGGACACGCAAGTGCATGTGCTCACACCACTGCACATGCACATGGCATCCCGTGCAATGCATTTCCCAGGGTAGCATGAACCGGTGTCACTGCTTGCTGTGCTCAGGAGAATTCACCTTGCCTTTCACTGGTGTGAAGAAGCAGAACTTCCCTTCACAGGGAAGAGAGAGACCTTGATGACTGGGAGTGGACAAAAGCACTCACGCATGTCAGCCTCGATGACTTTCAGGAGGTCAAACATTACATATACAATTTCCATCGTTGGCAAAGTAGTTGTAAAGTGATCTAGAGCTGCTTTTCCCCAGAAGTGAAGAGTCAAGGCACTCAGCAAGGGCTGTTATGAAACCAGACATGGAAACAGAAGCCTCAACTCCATCCTTTCCACACTTGCATCTACTCAGCTTAGTCATGGACAGGCCAAAAAGAGGCAATTATGACGATTTTGTTTCAACTCTAGTTTATTATAGCCACAATTCTTCCCTCCCGCATCCAGCCTATTCCCTATGGTTAAACTACTGTGTATTTTTCAGAAATCCCTCAAATCTTAGAATTGTTGGAGGACTCATCCTGTGTCTCAGCAAGGCTTACATAATATGCCAACATTATTTTTGACTGTGTACCTTATTTTTAGCCCAAATGCATTTGTTCTAGCAGTTGAGCAGAGGGTATTTCCCAAGACAAACTTTTGTCAAAACACTGTAAATTACAAACAGCAAGGCTCAGCACAGGGAAAACAGGAGCAGAGACTTGTTAAGAGGCCAGACTTGTGCCAGCACATGCAGAATGTTTCTTACTTAGAGGCATGAGAAAAGTTTTGTTTTCATGGTCCTGCAGCTTTTCTCACCTCATGCCTTGCCAACTCTCAACTGATGCAGGCATCTGGTAGGTGTTCCCCCTCCTCCATGGTCTCTGTGATCAGAGAGCAGCAGCAACACCTCCACAGAGGGATTCACGCTGGGAGGGGATGGGTTACCCTCTGGAGGTATCTGTCTTTCTCCTCTGATCACAAAGGGAACCCGAAACAGGGCAGGTGGGCAGGCTGATCTTGGGCATTCAGGGATCTGATCAGCCCTGGCTTTTCTTGCGTGCTGAGTCTTGGAGCTCAAAGGGTTTCTTTCTTGGCAGGTCTGATTTCCACGACTTCACAGCAGCTGGATCGAGAATACAAGGCTGAACATATCCTAGAGGTGGGTAATGATGATTGTAATTAGCTTTATTTACCTACAAGTGTATTAAGTCCTCAAAGAGCTTTCCTTGCAAGTTGGAGCACAGAGAAAGAATCTCATCCCATCAGCTCCCAACTGCTGGGAAACTTAATTAAATGGTATGTGTTAACCCAAGAGACAGCTGCAGCAGTACTGCGGGGTTTATTGTTTTCTTGCTGAAGACTGGAGCAAAAGTTCTGTTCTGGAAGCTGTGGGAATGCAGGAAGAGGATCAGAACTGTCCTCTAGCAGCATGGTTTAGACATTACGAGGGAAGGAACAAGCCAGAGAAATCCACCCTCGTTTATCTCATTGTATCAGATATTGCTGTGTAACTTTGGCTACCAGCCCCCATCCTCAGCTGCTCACAGCTATGAGTATTCCCATCAGAGGGATCTGGAGTTTTTTGAGTCTATCAGGGTCTATCACTTCTCTCTGCAATGCAACATGCTGGGAGCGTGCACAGGCAGGGCAGGGTGAGGATGGCTGGTACCTCGCCAAGCCATTGCAATACAAATGTTTTCAGATGTGTGATCTCTAATGGCCAGCCTGACCCAGGGCAGCTGGAGGCAGGAGCCCTGCAAACTCATCCCCCTGTGCATGGACAGCCCCTGCACAGTGCCAGCTACAGCCACCAGGCTTTGCCTTGCAGAGAGGAGCAGTGCCTTTGAAAATGTTGAGACACAAATGCAGACCCACACAAAACCCCCTAGCTCATTGCCCGCCAGGATGGAGGCTGGCTGGCGACACTCTAGGTGACGCCTAGGAGCCCTGTCACCTACTCCCTTTGCTTGCTGACAGGTGGCTGTCTCTGACAACGGAGAGCCAGCCCTGAAGTCCACCAGCAGAGTCGTGATCCAAGTCCTGGATGCCAACGACAACCCTCCCAGTTTCCCCCACAAGCTGTTCATGGTGCAGCTCCCCGAGAGAGAGGCCTCAGAGACCCCACTGCCCGTCTACAGGCTGATCGCCTCCGACCGTGACCAGGGCCAGAACAGCCAGGTCACCTACACCATCGAGGAGGAGGAGGAGGGGATATTCACCATCAACCCCACAACTGGCACAATCTTCTCCAGGAAGGCTTTTCCTGCTTCCAAATACAACATACTCACGGTGAGAGGAGAGGGAAATGCAAAGAGCTGGTGGGAAGAGGCAGGCGGAGAGAGAAAGAGAGAAAAGGATTCAGAAACAGAAAAGATAAAAGGAAAGAGATGAAGAAAATGCAGCAGTTGAGAGGAGGAGAGCTTGAATAAGGCAAATGTGTTAAGAGGAGAGAAAGTGGGAGGGAATGATAGGAAATGTAGAAGGTAGGAAGCTAAGTAAATTTAAAATTAACTGTCCAACCTACCTTCAGAGAGGACTACAGTGATCCATAATCCCATATGGATGTGGACCCAAACCTGAACAGTCTTTGGGTTCCATCATGCCTCTATATGTCATTCTGATCAGGCCACAGAGTTTGGGTGTAGGTTTAAAGCCTTCCCACAATCTGTGTGTCCTTGCAACAAGGCTTGTGATCCAGGTCTCTGCTACGGATAGAGCTTGGCAGATTTACCTGACAATAAAGAGGAATTTGGGTTGCATGGCTCTGCCTTGAAAGCAGCCAGAGCATGGACTGGCTCAAGATTTGTTTAATGGGGTTTTTGGCATACTGGGAGCTGAAACTCCTGGTGGGTGGGAGAAGGAGCTTTCCATGGAGTTCCCATGAGCTAACTCAGCTTTCTCCCTGCCTGCATGTGCCTTTCTCTGCAGGTCAAGGCCACAGATGGTGGCAGCCCCCCGCTCTCCTCCCACGTGAGGCTGCACATCAGCTGGGTCGCCCGGCCCGGCCCTTCCTCAGAGCCACTGGCTTTTGATGAGCCCCACTTCAACTTTGCCGTGATGGAGACAGATCCTGTCAACCACATGGTGGGAATGATCAGCATTGAGATGGGCCCCAGCCAAGTGTGGTTCAATATCACAGGTGAGACACAGGGATCAGAGCAGGGCAGCCGTGTCTGGCAGCGTTTGCTCCGGCTCCCTTGGCTTTCAGCACTCGATGCCTGAGCTAAGGGAGTTGTTTGCTTTAGGTGTAGGTGAGCTACAGGGAAAGCTTTCTCACAGGCACCGGAAGGGTTAAACAGCCATTAGACAAAGCTGCCCATCCAAGGCCTCCTCTGCCAAGTGCCATTACCCAACATGCTTTCTTAATGACAATCTGGAACTTGAATGTGTTTGTGGTGTTCTCTGATGTCGCACGAGAGGCAGGGCATGCCACTGCCAGCTCCTCCTGGGAATCAAGTGACACTGTTGGTTTTGTTAAAACTGCCTGCAAGGATCCAGGTGTGTGGCTGAGTGTTACAGAAACCCCCCGTTTCTCCCTCCACGTTGAGCAGGGAACTGAGAAGGAAGCATTCCTCAAAGACCTGGTCTGCCCTAACTTGTGGGGCTCTCCCTTCCTCCTCACCACATCCCAGGGGTGATTAAGAATCACATCATCCACATCCATCACATGGAATGTGGAACTCTAGGGCCTGCTCTAAGGTACACGGTTCAGGCTGTCACCCCAGGGGACTCTCCAGGCAGTGTGTGCAGAACTGGTCCTACCAACAAGGGCAAACTGTGCTCATGTAATTTGATGTTTTGAAGTGGTGCCCCAGTCTAACTTCCACAGCCTTTCCCTGGTACTGCCTGCAGGGTCTGCCCTTGTCAGACAAAACCTTAATTGGGCAAGTGAATAGTTTTTCCCCTTACTGTGTTAGGGCAAGGATAATGGTGTATAAATACAATTAACCAACAAGAGATACAACACTACAAGGAGCAAGACAATATCAGTGAAAAGTTTATCTGGCATTAGTAGTGTCTGCTTGGGTCTGCAGAATTAGCAGTGTATTCCTCTGAATGTTATTCCATCATTTTCCTGCTGAGTGCTGGAGCATAGCTTGACCTCATCTTTCCCAGTTCCTAGAGCTCCAAGTGATGCTGAAGGCTCTCTTGGTTTCTATCCTGGTGGAAAAGGACAGGATTTTATTTTCCCTGCAAGGGAAGGAAAGCATCACTGGCAGCCGAGGGGATGATGCAGAGATCCAGGAGCTTTGGTGCCTCATTCAAAGTTTCACATTTCCCACACCACAAACACTCTGTCACTGGGATTGATGGAGTCTGCAAAAACTCTGACAAAGCAACGTCACTCTTCATCTCTTTCCTTTTCTGGGCTGCTTTTTTCCATTTGGCACTGTGCACAGGGAGGTCTTCTCTATTTTCTCAGGGAAAGACATCCATGGGTCTCTCTGTCTCTACTTCTTTCTGTCTCCTTCCCAGCAGGAGAGCAGTGGTCCAGATGGTTGGTGAGCACTGCATTCCTCCAGCAAGGGAAGATATGTAATTTTACAACCAGCGAAGATTTTATCAGCTGATAATAGAATAAAGCAGAATCCAGAGCATCCAGTAGTCAGGAGGGAAGAAGTTGAAACCTGGGATAAATTACAGAAAACTGTTTCAGGTTCTCCATATCCCAGAGCAGCTTTGCAGGATTAAATGTTCAAGAGGGGCCCAACAGGCCCCAGCAAGCGAGGCATGAGAAAGGAGCTGCCATGCCAGGGCTGAGCAGCAGTAGGGTGAGCCTTCTGCTGCTGAGCTGCTCAGGCCTGCTGTTCCTGGCAATTCTCAGCCATCTGGGTTGGAGGCAACAGGCTCTGCTCACCCTGGAAGCACCGTCTGCCTCCCCAACTGTTGGAGTGTTGGGAATTCAGGTACCCCACAGGCCCCCAGCCGTGGTGATGAGGACCATTTCTGATATGCCCACAGTATGACCTTGAATCAGAAGCCAGCAAGAGCCCTGTTCTACCCAGCAGGTCCCTGATCCATGCTAGGCCAGTGATGGTGCATGGCTGGAAACCTTGTGCCAAACAAACCAATGCTCAAATGTGCCTGTTGCCAATCTAGCCAGGATATGGCATGCATAAATGCATCCTTTCTCCTTCTCTCCTCCTCCTCATTTTCTCTAATTCCCCTCACCCTCCTTTTCACATTCCTTTGTCACTTTCTTTGTCCAGCTTTGCCTTGTCCTCCCTATCTCCTGTTTGCATCTAGCAAATGTTGTTTTGAGTTTCCAGATTTGGGAGAAACCTTTCCTGTGGCACTATCCCCAGTGTAGCTGACTGTAAGTGCCCTCCTGTTTCCCTTTTTTGTCTCCCCCTTGTCCCAGGTGGTGATGATGACATGGATTTTGACATTGAAAAGAGTACAGGCAGCATGGTCATTGCAAGACCCCTGGATGCAAGGAAGAAGTCAAGCTATAACCTGACAGTAGAAGTCACTGATGGGTCCAGTACGATCAAAACCCAGGTAATATTTTTTTCTTTAGTGGAGACCCCGTTAAGAGGGAGCATATGCCAAAGGAACCTTTCCTCTGAGTCTGCTGAGCTCTGGATCAGGTGCCAGGCACAGGAGTCTCCTTGCACTGTGATCCTCCATTACACAGCGACCCTTATACCAAGCTAAGATTGTTTTTATGTTGTTGGAAAAACAGCTGAAGATCAAAGAGAGGTGCACAGCATGAAGAAAGGACTTGTTTGCTTTCCCATTCCCCAGTTTATCACTTGCAGAGAACTCAAGTCATTAAACACTAGCAGTATACTGAAAGCTGTGGCAAGATGTGACACTGCAGGGAGGATGAGGTGCCAACAAAGACATACTGGCCTCAGCCTCTCCCAGCACTTCCATCCCCATCTGTCACCTGTGCACAAATATGTCCCTGTTTTGGGCCTTCCTGCTACTGTGTAGGAAAGCCTGGGTCATTCCTGTTGATCCCAGGCAGCACACAAGGACACATCTACACCACCCGCCGAGCTGGGGTGGCAGTTCACACACTCAGACCTCAGCCTGGTCTCAGCTGCTCAGGCTGAATTACAACATGTCTGGGACAACATCTTAAGGGAAGTGTGTGCACAGTTAGGTCAGGCTTGGGTCCGTGTTCCCATGTCAGGGGTTGTTCCTGGGACAGGCTAGCCCAGGTACAGCCAGCACAAATCCGTCTGCAAGAGGAGAGGTCAGGCCCAGGGAGTGAGTGGGGCAACTACAGAGATGCTGTGTACTCTTGAGTTGCCACATATAAAGTGAGTGCTGGTAAAAGGAGGCACTTCACTCTCAGGCATGTCCCTGAGCCACAGCTTAAAATGATGAGATTTTCCCCACCTTTACCTACCCTGTGGAGGAGGGTTCAGGGCATGATCTTTCACTAGTCATTCTCTCCGCACATAAGAAGCAGCCAAAAATCCAGCCCTGGATGCACAGGAAGGCCTCGATGTGAGTCACCTGTCAGTAATGCTTATCATGGGGAATTCACTGTGGGGGATGATGAGTGAGGAACTCCACCATTCCTGTGATGCTAACGATGGCCATCTGTCTCAACTACCTTCAAGTATTGTTCCAAATAAACAAACAATGCCCCACCTTGCCTAGTGTGTATTACCTGCCACCTTGCATCTCATCTCTAGTTTATTTTGGCACTCAAGGCCTCTAGCAGATGTCAAGAAACCTGCTGGTGTAAAACCCTCGTGGCATGCTCAGGGTTGCTAAAGGAAGCAAATTACAACACTTGGTTGAGACTTCCTAAGATGCAGGAATCACATCAGTGGGAGGGTCAGGACGGCCAGGGTAGGAGACCACACAGGAGAAAGCAGTGACTTCCCCGGCAGGATTCAGGATTCTTGGCGTGTGCTGTTAAATGCAGAGAGGAAAACTTGACTCAAAAGGGTAGAACAGAAATTTTGCTTCTCCACACACTTGCTGCTCTTGAGATAGGCCAGCCCCTCCATTCTTTTACTAAACATCCCCTTCTGTCAGCTTTCTGTTGAGTAAATTACGGGGGTTGCTGTGTAGGCTCCAGCCAGCAGCAGAGCTGGCACCACGGCTGAGCTGCTGCTGCTTTCCATGGCAGGCTGTGATTGTTTCCCCGTGTGCCAAGTGCAGGCACGTTCACTCGGAATGCCTTGCCAGACTCTCTTGGAGAGATTTTAAAAAAGGAGAGGAAGCAAACTGAAAAACACAAAAGGGGAAGGCACAGCAGGAGTTCCTTGGGATGAAGGACAAAAGGGCTCCCGGTCATCATGGATGGCAAAGCTCCAAGAGTTGGAAAACTCTGATGGTTACAGCACTCAGAATATGTCAATGCCCAAGGATTGGTAGCTGAGATTTTACATGGCTGCATGTCAGTTGCTGCCCTCACTGAGCTGTCTCCCCCACAGGCATTTATCCACGTGATTCACATCAACCAGCACCGTCCCCAGTTTCTTGAGAGCCATTACGAGAAGAGGATTCCTGAAGATACCCCCTCAGGGAGAGAAGTCCTTCGAGTCAGTGCAACAGACAAGGACAAAGGAAAGGGGCTCATCTACACCATCCATGGCAGTGTGGACCCCAAAAGCACAAGACTTTTCCAGCTGGATCCAGGCAATGGAGCCCTCACAACAGCAGAAGGCTTCAGTTCCCAGCACATGCCTCAGCACACCCTCACAGTGATGGTGAGTTCTAACCAAGCCCTGCTGAGTCCACCAGCTTGGCTGGGATATCTGGGTCACTGGAGAAATTAAAGTGGTTCTAGCCTTTGAGAGAGGATTTGTCTGGAACAATAGGGAATAGGAAAGCAGGGTGTTAACCTTTACTGTATGGCTAAATGTAGTTAACACCCTGCATTCCTCTAACCACCTTCCACTGGATTCTTATAAAAGGAAGTACAATATGTAATAGTCAATGTTTGGTTTCAAATTCAAATTCAAGGCTGAGCTTTGGTGCTGAAACTTCCAGGCTCATTCCCAGCCAGGGGGTTTGGTACCATTGCAAAACACCCACCCCTGGTAAGAGTGCTGGTGCGTTACTTGGAAGACGGTGCAGGCAAGACTGGCTTGTCCCTGGGTGTGACTGTTCCTGCTCTCTCTCTGCCGTTCAGGTGCGAGACCAGGAGGTCCCCATCAAGCGGAACTTCGTCCGAGTCATTGTCCACGTGGACGGCTGCAACCTTCACCCTCCCCAGTTCAGCAGCATCCACTACGAAGCAGAAGTGCTGGACTCGGCAGTGGTGGGCACAGAGGTCATACAAGTCAGAGCCTTTGATCAGGACCAGGGAGCTAATGCTGAAATCCACTACTCCCTTCAGGCAGGTAAGAGCCATGCAACGAGACAATTTAGATTATGATCATACCTGAAGTACTGTGCTCTAACTGGTGGCCACTTGACCAGCTTTCTCTAGCTGTTGCAAAGGGCAGCAAATGGCTGTACAGTTCTAAAATGTGATTTTCTTCCTACCCAGAAAAAATCCAGAGCGAGTAGGTAATTTCCATAGTACAGAATATTAGCATCTTTTCTTAAGAAGACAGCTCAATGTTGAGTCACTGGTCTAAGAAAAATTGTGACTGGACGAGTTAGAACAACCTAAAATCTGCTCCTCTTTGTCCATGGGAACAATTCAGCTGTTAGGCAAAAGTACTCTCAATTCCCACAGGAGTCATCATCATTCCACTATTTATACCAAGAAACACATCCTCAAGGAATGGTGAGAACCCTCCCTGCATTGACTGGTGGTGGTTTTGAGTCATTCATGGTCAGTGGGCAAATATTTTATCATTCACTATGAAGGTTAAAACTTGAGTATTTATGTCTGTGCCACAGGGTCTATTTAGCCTGTAAACTCTTTGCAGGAGACAAGCCATCCTTTGCTCCATCTTTCTCACTGCAATTTAGATCAAGGACTGAGGAGTTTAATTGCTCCTGAAGTATTGGTAATTACAAGCATGACAGGGCTTGAAGGAACTAGTACTGTCTGTGCTACCATGTTCTGCACACGAGGCAAAAGCTTCAAGCACATGCTCCTCCACCACTAAATATGCTTAAATTAGAAGGGTGTTTATCACCAATTTACATTTTGATTGAGTCAAATGTTAGCTCACAGATCTCAGTGGGTTCATTGTTCTTAAAATTATTTAGAAATTAATTATTTTCTCCCAGTAAAAGAAACAGATGTTAATCAAGTCTGCAAACAGGAGAATATATTAAAAAGAGTTCCAGAAAACAAAGACTAGTAAAGTGTCTGCATTCTTCACTCTGTAATTTCTCTTCTTGCAGGTAACGGGGAAGGCTTCTTTAGCATCAGCCCATATTCTGGAATTGTTACAGTTGCCCAGAAACTGGACCCATCCAGGCAGGAGCGATTTACTCTTATTGTAAAGGCAGAAGATCAGGGGTCTCCTCAGCTTAAAGATTCTGCGACAGTACATGTCCACATTAGAGCCTCGGATCGAACCCCTCCAAAATTTCCAGAGACTGAATACATCACAGAGATCAGTGAATCCACTGCTGTTGGCTCTCCTCTGATCCAGGTTTCAGCCACAAGCTTTTCACCAGTCAGCTATGAAATAAAAGATGGAAATGGAGATGGAGTGTTCTCCATGAACTATCAGTCAGGCCTTATTTCCACTCAGAAGAGCTTAGATTTTGAGCAGGTGTCTTTTTACCAGTTGAAGGTCCGTGGTACCAACATGGCTGGAGCCTTTATGGACGCTGTGGTGCTCATCTATGTCATAGATGAGAATGACAATGTGCCTGTCTTTGTTAAGCCTTCCTTCGTTGGCTGGATCATGGAGAATGCCCCATCACAAAGCATGGTTCTGGATGAAAGCAATGCTCCCCTCGTGACCTATGCAACAGATGCTGATCAAGACTCCAATGCTTTGCTGGTCTATGAGATTTTGGAAGCAGAGGCACTGAAATATTTCACAGTGGATCCCAGCACAGGGACGCTGACCACTCGTGCTGATATAGACTATGAGCTCACCCCAGTTTTCCACTTCAGTGTACATGTGCACGACAGTGGAAGTCCCAGCTTGTTCGCATCCAAGCCTGCCAAGGTCACAATCCACGTTAAAGATGTCAATGATTCACCTCCAGTCTTTCTCAAAGACACTTACGACATTTCTGTCTTGCTACCTGCCCACCCAGGGATGGACGTTTTGTCAGTGCAGGCAAAAGATGCAGATTCAGAGGTGACCTACAGCATCGTGGAAGGGAACCTTGATAATGCTTTCCACATCCATCCACTAACTGGTCTCATCTCCATTCTTAACACTACTGGCCTGAGAAGCTACCGAGAGCTCACAGTCAGGGCTGGTGATGGCTTATATAAGAGTACTGCTCTGGTTAAGCTAAATTTAACTCGGGCACAAGGTACCAGCTTGAAATTTGATCAAGACGTATATACAGCAACTGTGATGGAGAACTCAACAGATGAGAAGACTCTAACCATTCTTGGGGTCAAAGGATATCAGCTAAATGAACCCCTTTCCTATTCCCTTTTGAATGAAAAGGAAAGGTTCAAAATGATCCAAGCCTCTGGGGTTCTTCAGACCAAGGGTGTGAAATTTGACCGCGAAATGCAAGACGTGCATGAGGTAGCTGTGGAAGTGAAGGACAACAGGAAGCCACCAAGAGTGTCCCAGGCCACAGTCAGAGTTTATGTAGAGGATGTCAATGACAACCCCCCTCAGTTTGAGAATGTGCCATACTACGCCTCGGTGCAGGACGGCACAGAGCCGGGGGATGTCCTTTTTCAGGTGTCAGCAACAGACAAAGATATAGGGGCTAATGGAGCTGTTACCTACTCATTTGCAGAGGAATACAAATACTTTTGGATTGACCCTTACCTAGGAGACATCTCCCTTAAGAGGCCTCTTGATTATCAAGCTCTAAATAAATACAACCTCCGAGTCATTGCTAAGGACAAAGGAGAGCCTCCCCTTCACGCTGAAGAGGAGGTTGTGATCAGTGTGAGGAACAGATCCAACCCTCTGTTCCAAAGTTTGTACTACCGAGTGAAGGTGCCAGAAAATGTCCCCCCATACACCTCTATCCTCCACATCCAGGCCCGCAGCCCTGAAGGCTTGCGCCTCATCTACAACATTGTGGAAGAAGATTCCCTGAAACTCTTCAACACCGACTTCAAAACTGGTGTCCTCACTGTCACAGGGCAGCTGGACTATGAGCTAGAGACAAAACACACATTCACTGTTAGAGCCACAGACACAGCACTTGGATCTTTCTCAGAAGCCAGAGTAGAGGTGGAGGTAGAGGACATTAATGACAACCCTCCTGTATTTTCTCAGATCATTTACACAGCCTCTGTCTCAGAGAGTTTGCCACCACAGACCCCTGTTGTCCAGCTCTTTGCTTCTGATAAGGATTCGGGCAGAAACAAAGTGGTCTCCTATCAGATCATGGATGATGGTTCAGATGCTGCCAAGTTCTTTAATATTGATGCCAGCACAGGGCAAATAACAACAGCTCAAGCACTTGATTATGAAACAAATCAGCAGTTCCGCATGAAAGTCCGAGCTGCAGATCATGGGGTGCCTCCACTCAGTAGCGATGCCCTGGTAATCGTAGATGTGACAGACATCAATGACAATCCCCCTGCGTTCAGCCAGCTTCAGTATGAAGCCAAGGTCAGTGAAATGGCCACGTGTGGGCACATCGTGATCAAAGTCCAGGCCCTGGACCCCGACAGTGGAGACACCACCCGGCTGGAATACGTGATCCTCTCGGGTAATGACAACAGGCATTTTGCCATCAACAGCACTTCTGGGATAATATCCATGTTCAACCGCTGCAAAAAGGACTTGGAGCCATCTTACAATCTCAGAGTTTCTGCTTCAGATGGAGTTTTCAAGAGCACTGTGCCTGTGTATATCAACACCACAAACGCCAACAAATACAGCCCCTCTTTTCAGCAGAGCGTGTACGAGGCCGAGCTGGCAGAAAATGCTGAGATAGGAACCAAAGTGATCGAGCTGCTGGCTATTGACCCAGATGGTGGCCCATATGGCACCATAGACTACACCATCATAAATAAACTCGCCCATGAGAAGTTCTCTATAGACAATAAAGGCTGTATTGCCACACTGCAAAAATTGGACAGGGAAAATTCCACAGAGAGAGTCATTGCCATTAAAGTCATGGCCAAGGATGGGGGTGGGAAGGTGGCCTTCTGCACTGTCAAAATAATCCTTACAGATGAGAATGACAACCCGCCTCTATTCAAAGCCTCTGAATACACACTGTCCATCCAGTCCAATGTCAGCAAAGGCTCCCCTGTCATCCAGGTATTGGCTTACGATGCTGATGAAGGTGCAAATGCAGATGTCATTTACTCTGTTGACTCTGTGGAAGATGTGGCAGAAGACCTTGTGGAGATCAATGCTGCCACTGGGGTTGTTAAGGTCAAGGAGAGCCTTATTGGTTTAGAAAACAGAGCCTTTAACTTCAAGGTGAAAGCTGAAGATGGCAGGCCCCCTCACTGGAACTCCCTTGTTCCAGTGAATCTCCAGATTGTCCCCAGGGAGGTGACATTGCCAAGGTTTTCTGAGCCCCTTTATACATTCTCTGCATCTGAGGATCTTCCAGAGGGGTCAGAAATAGGGTCAGTCAAAGCTTTTGCAGAGGATCCCATTATATACAGCCTGGTAAAGGGAACCACTACAGAAAGTAACAAGGACGAGGTGTTCACACTGGACGAACAAACAGGGGCTTTGAAAATCAAAAAACCTATGGATCATGAGACCACCAAGTGGTACCAGGTTGATGTCATGGCTCACTGCTCACATCTGGAGACTGAGCTGGTCTCTCTGGTCTCTGTGAATATCCAAGTGCAGGATGTGAATGACAATAGACCTGTTTTTGAGGCAGATCCCTACCGAGCTTTTGTCATGGAGAACATGCCTTCAGGAACCACAGTCATTCAAGTGACAGCTAATGACCAGGACATGGGAAGTGATGGGCAGGTGACCTACAGTCTGGAATCAGAATCTGGCAGCCTCCGCGGGCTCTTCACCATCGACGGCGAGAGCGGGTGGATCACCACACTGAAAGAGCTGGACTGTGAAGACCAGGAGATCTATCGCTTCTACGTGGTGGCCACCGACCACGGCAGGAAGGTCCAGCTCTCTTCCCAAACCCTGGTGGAGGTCACTGTCTCTGATGAAAATGACAACGCCCCGCAGTTCACCTCAGATTTCTACAAGGGGTCGGTCATTGAGAACGCGGAGCCGGGGCAGGTCGTTGTCACCCTGAGCACCGTCGACGCCGACATCTCCGAGCAGAACCGCCAGGTCACCTGCTACATCACCGGTGAGTTCCTCCTGACTTGGAGTCTCCAGCGGGCAGGAGGAGAGTATCATCTCTGAGTGAGGATTCGGTACCCTTGTCTTACAGACTGTTAGTACAGAAATAGTGTGTCTTGGTTTAGAAAGACAGGTGTCCGCCAGGGAAAGCTGGAGCTTCCCTTGGAATGGGGAATGTAAACTCCCTCCCTCCAAATTGTTAAAATTTTGCAGTTAGGCGCTTTCAGGCAAAGATATGGGAATAGGGATAACAGTTCTTTACTAGGTATATTAAAAATACAAATGTAGTAATACAAAAATACCAAACAAACAAACAAATAAAATCCTAGAAACACTGACAGAGTCAGACAGTCCTGTCAGAAGCAGGAGATGGAGGCTGAACTCTGTCACGAGCTGAACTCAAATGAATCTGGGGAATACAAAACCCTTTAGTAACTGCAGTGGGTGGAATGATCATTAAAATAACTATCTCACCACTGAATCGTCCTATTTCTCTGGGAATAAATAAATAAATAAGATACATATAAGTAATTACACTGTACTGTAGAAATATTTATTTACATTTTCTTAACAGAGGAATAATCAAGACAGTGTAATTGTAATATCTATTGGAAGGACAGGAGAGGCAGTACAGGAGGGAAGATTTTCCCCACGCAGATACTGTGATCTGTATTTAGGTTCTTTGACCCAGCTTTTTCTCCTTCCAGCACTGTGGTCAGTTTACACATCACACATATACCTGTAGCCTGTCTGTGTTTTTTAATAACTATATGTAACTTTTTGGTATTTAATGTGTTTCCTACAAAACCACTTGGAGGCTGGCTTAATAACAAGGCTGCAGTTAGTCACTCTGCACTGGGGATATTTAACACTGTCATGTCAATCTTAGTAAAGGTTTTAGCTAACAAGAAATACTAAAAATTACTCTTGCATCCCTGAAACACCACATGTGCCAACTAAAATTAACCACTGCTGTAAAATAACAAAAAAGTTACACTGGAATGTTTGCTGTGCATCTGCACAAGTAGAAGCTTGCTCTTATGGTATTTTTTGACCCTAAAGGGTCTTTCTAAGAGCTGAAGCAGATACTTCAAATTAAAATGTTTGTTCAGACTCAAACGAGGACCCTTCAGGGTCAAAACATCCGGCCAGATCATGCTGCAGCCTGTTATCTATTACTGTAACCATCCAAAACAGGGGAGGAATGCTAATACTTTCATTTGGTTTATGGCATGCCTAGGTATTTGCAAGCCCTTGGCAGGAAAGATTCAATCCATTATGTATTCACATTTCTGCCATCTTAAAGGTAGTAGTAACTTCCAAGTACTTTAAATCTGAGAGGATGCACACTTATGTTAGGGGTGAACACCTTGTGCTCTCTGCTCTGCATGTACAAACACAGGTCAGACTGAACAAATAAACATGGAAACGCAGCAAAAGAGAGGATTAGGTGAACACAGAGCCCAGCTTCCCCCTGTCCACATTATTTTCAAATGCACAGAAACTAAATCTGGGCATGGGCTGGTGTTTCCCAGCATCAGAAGAAGAGCTAGTACAGGCGTCATTGTTCCTCCACAACCTCATCACTGCAACACAAATGAAAGCAGAGAGGGAGTGAATTTTATTTATCCCACTGTGCAAGACCCTTCAGAGTCCAGCACAAACAGATTCCACAGCTGGTTCTCTTCACCGACTCCCACTGCCTGAACTGCTTCCTCCTGGGTCAGCAGAGAACACCAGCTCCTTCCCACCAGAGAGGGATTCTCCAGTGGCAGCATCCAGCCCTTTTAAAATCCAACAGATGGAACAACAGTAGGAGCAGCATGAATCTGGTGGACCAGAGAGCCTGCCTAGTCTGGATTTACCTGACACTCATCGTTTGACTCTTATAGAAACAAAAAGCAGTCCCAGAAAACAAAGCTATATGTTAAATGCCTCTATAGGTTAAGAGGAAGTACAGCTGTACATGGTACCGTAACAGAAAGATCCAAACCATGTCTGCAGGGTATTTACAACTCCCAGATCCCTTTAGGAACATGCACCAAGAAAGACTGATAGGTTTTGGGAAGGTGAGACAACGTGGTTTTGAGGCAATGAATATGCACATCTGCAGAACATCACTGACTTTTCTGCAGTCAGTTGTTTTCTTCTCCCACTGTAATGTGCACACAGGGAATAACTAAAACTAAAACTGTGCAGTGAGGTTGACCAAAAGTTCCTCACCTGCTGGCTGCACCACCAGTGCTCTCTCTGCATCACCAGTGTGAGTCAGAGTCATGGAATCATTTAGGTTGGAAAAGAGCTCTAAGAGCATCCACATCCTTCAGGTCTCCTAAGGAACCATCAGTGGGCACACCTATATTCCCTTTCCTTATCATTTCTGATTTTCAGCACTTAGTAAATGCCTTTTTTTTCTTGCTTCCTGCCCCCTTCTAGAAGGAGATGTACTAGGACAGTTCACAGTTGATCAAATTGAGGGTGAGTGGACAATTTCTTCCAAGAAGCCTCTGGACAGAGAAGATACAGAGAAATATCTCCTCAAGGTTATAGCCTCTGATGGGAAATTTCAGGCTACCACCGAAGTGGAAATTTTTGTACTGGACATCAATGACAACAGCCCTGAGTGTGGCCAGGTAAGATGTCTGTTCTGGGGCATCAGGGGCATAAAGGGAGATCCTGGGAGGGAAAGAACACAATAGAAAAGAAGAAAGAACAGGCAGAGCATGTTAAAGGATTTGGCTTGTCATAATTCTTCTCACACGATCCTGTTGCTTTGATTATGTTTAACGATTTTAATTAAGCTGCATGTCAAGCAAGAATATTAAATCTAGCCTCCAAGCATGTTTGCCAGCAGCAAGTGAGAGCCTAAGCATTATGAAGAGTAATTTTTGGAGATAAACAATGCCAGGAAGCCTCCTGGGAAGGGGCATGTAAATTACTGAGTTTTATATCCTGCTAAGCTGGGAGATTCCCATCAGGAGGTTTGTTGCTGTAGAGAGCTGATCACTGGTGTGGACATCACCTGTGGTGAGAACGAACAGAGGTGGTTACTTCCCAAAGGAGATTCAAAGGCTTGTGTGAAATGAGCTCACTCGTCCCAGTCCACGCCCCAGCAGCCAGGAATTGGAGGCACATTGTGTTCCCCTATAAATCACAGGGTTTATCCTTCTCCGTGAAGCCTCTGTGGGTCTGTTCTCCCCCCATACAGGATGAGAATTGGAGATGTATTTTGGAGATGGCTCAGATGGCAATGATTT
The DNA here is from genome assembly GCA_008694505.1 of Cyanoderma ruficeps. Taxonomy (NCBI): domain Eukaryota; kingdom Metazoa; phylum Chordata; class Aves; order Passeriformes; family Timaliidae; genus Cyanoderma; species Cyanoderma ruficeps. The sequence continues at coordinate 9,401,672 of VZDJ01000219.1, read as the reverse complement.
CTTCTGTTCTGTCCAGATACTCTACACTGGGAGAGTCTCTGAAGATGCTGGGCCGGGTCTTTTCATTTTGAAGATATCAGCGACGGACCCGGACGTGGGCAGCAATGCCCAGATAACCTACAGCCTGCACGGCCCCGGCGCCGAGGAGTTCCGCCTGGGCCCACAAACAGGTGAGAGCAGGGCAATGGGATGCTTTTATCCTCTTCCTCACCCATCCCCAGGAAATGCAAGCTCCCAGCACGGCTCAACACAAGGAGCTGTTCATTCCAGCTGTCCCAAGCTAGGAAGGAATGGCCACAGCACAGAGGAGAGTGAGCTCCATGTCATCCTGTTTGCTGTCGTTACAAATGCTGTTAAAATGAAGGGCAGACACTATTGCCAGCAGCCAGGTCTCAAGGAGGAAAGAGCATCAAGTATCTGCCTTGAGCCAAAGAAACACATTCTAAATCCCAAAACACCTCTTATCAGGGGTCTTGGGCAGTGTATTTGCCCAAACAGACTTGATGATCGTTCTAGAGATCACTTGGAGTTCATCACATAACAGAAAGCTCAGTGCAGTGGGGTTTAGAAGTACAATTTATTTATGAACAGTTCTAGCCCATGATGGCATCCCTTGGATGAAGTTCAGCTGAACTTGCAGGACTGCCCATGCGAAGCCTTGCCAGGGCCCTGGCTGGCAATGATCCGAGGATAGCCCTGAGCAATGTGGCGTGGACACACCACCACTATTAGCCCAATTATTGTCTCCCACGGTTCATCCAGGAAAACAGCTGAACCTCTCTGAGGTCTTGCAGGCTGCAGCTGTGATGGCTGGAGACACAATCACCTCCTGTGGGAGCTCAGGACTTCTGAATGACAGAATCAGTATGATTTCAGCAGAAGCCATTTATTGTTTACATTAAACTACAATTATAGATTCTAAATTGTTTGTTCACACGTTCACGCATCATCTCATTGGCTGGCTTCCCTGTCCATGAGGGAGGCACACATCCTTCAGGACATCTAATTGGTCCAGGTCCATCATCACATCGTGCCTCCTTTGTCTAGGTTTAACATTCTTGGTAGACAGTTTCTCAGGCTCTTGGTTCTTATTTTAGTCTTGTTTTTCTCAGTAACATTGACGAATTCCTGAGAGTTCTGCTAACAAAAGCTGCAGGTGGTTTGATAAGTTTTCTCACAAACAGTTTGGCTGGTAAACAGAGTGGCCTAAGTTCTGCAAATACATTGCTACAACCTCCTGTCCTTCCCCGCAGGGGAGCTGACCACATCTGCACCCCTGGACCGTGAGCAGAAGCCCACGTACCACCTGGTGGCCAAGGCCACTGACGGCGGGGGCCGTTCGTGCCAGGCTGATGTGACCCTGATCATCGAGGACACCAATGACAACGCACCGAGGTTCTTCCCCAGCCACTGCACCGTGGCCGTCTTTGATAACACCACAACAAAGACACCCATCGCTGTGGTTGCTGCCAGGGACCTTGATGAAGGTGAGTCAGAATGGGATTTATGTGTTGGTAGACTTCATCTTTCATTCTGAATAGAAGCCTTTGAAACCTAAGGAAGTGGTGCAGCAATGCGCTTGGATGATTGAATCTTGGCGAAGAGATCCCTGGATCTCGTTGCTGACATGTTCTTGACTACTGGGCTGGCATCAGCATTTTTGTGACTCTGTAGGGAGAGCTGTATCTGTAGAAACATGCAGACCTTCCTTGAGAATGTGCTCAGTAACTGTAGCTGTGACACACAGCACAAACTGTGACACAGGGATCCAAACTGGACAGAAACGTTTTCAAAGGTGGGGACTGAGAATGAGTGTAATAAAGGAAAAAATGAGTTTTAGATAGAGGTAAGTAATATGGATGGAGAGGTCCTCCTGAAGACATAGAGCTTCTCAGAAATATAGGTAAGGCTCCTAAGAAAGGAACTTTCAATAAATCTCTTGAGCAGAGGCTGAATTTAGAGAAGCGAGATCATATTTATCTTCTTTGGAAGCAGATACAAAGAGAAATTACATTTGAAAACAAGGTAATTAAAAATGGAGAACACTAGTAAATGCAGACAGCTGACACTGGTGGATAATGGTGAGGGTGGCTAGATGACAGAACCTGCAGATGGGCAGGGGCACACTGGATGTTCGTGTGATGTTCATACAGCCTCCATTTTCCCTGGGAATTGAAGGTCATTCAGTTCATATAATGCATTATAAATAATGCATTATAAATAAACCCAGCAGCATCCCTACCCTTGAATTATTGCAGCCTGTCCATTACCCTTCCAGGTCTCAATGCTGAGGTGGTCTATTCTCTGCCTGACTCTGCCAATGGACACTTTTCAATTGAGGAAACCACAGGGGTGATCCGCCTGGAAAAGCCTCTGAAGGATTCCCAGCACTCATCCTTTGAGCTGACAGTCCGTGCCACCGACCGGGGCACCCCGCAGCCCCTCTCCTCCCTGGGCACTGTCACTGTCTCTGTTGTGGATCTCAACGAATACCTGCCTGTTTTCCTGGCCCCTGAATATGTGGCCATGGTAAAAGAAGATGTGGCCGTGGGCACCGAGGTCCTCAACTTGTCAGCCCTGACGAGGGACAATGCAGAAAACACAGAGATCAAGTATGAAATTGTGAACGGCAATGACCACGGGAAATTTCAGCTCAACTCAAACACAGGTAAAATGATCTTGTGCCCAAGCAGGTCCAGGTTGATCCAACATCAAAGGCTGTCTTTGTGTGCATCTTCTCCGGTTCTTCTCCATTTGGCTCCCACTCCTGCTCATGTTTGTCTTTACCCAGCATAAGGGTAGGGAATACAGTCTTCTTTTCTACTTCAAATTTTGCCATCCAAGTCACTTAAGGAATGATCCAACTTTTACTGAAATTAACGGAAAGATGCCTTCTATGTGTCTGAGAACTGAGACACATCCATGTGAATGAGGGATACATGGAGAACAGGATCAGGAAATTTTCCCACTTCAAAATGTAGGAGAAAGCAGTTTCATTTAAAAAGTGTTTCCACCAAGATTCCATGAGGAACCTGCAGCCCAGGGTAACAGGCAGCTTTATTGAGTAGCACTCAAAGAACACGGGTAATAGCACCCTAATCATGGGCAGGTGTTGAGCCATGATTACCAGCCAAATAAAGCCGTATTCTGTTTGCACAGCAATGTGATAAGAGCTGTTATCAGAAGGCCAGTGTTAACTCCCTGAAACAAACCCTTGGCTGTGTCAGCAATGGCCTTCTGCCTTTGGCTGTGTCAGCAATGGCCTTCTGCCCTCGGCTGTAACACCCTCATCCTCTCTGGTCACAAGGCTCTTGCCAATTCTTCCACATCAGGGTAGTCAGAGTTAGGGCAACTCCACCGTTTCAGCTGCCAGTTTGGCAGTGGCCTTGGCATATCTGCAGTATTCCAAGAAACCTCATGTGCCATTCATTCAAAGTATTTTCTGTCCTTTCCTCCCCATCTGCCAACGCAGGTGCCTTGTACATCAATGGGAGCCTGGACTTTGAGGCCAGTCACGAGTATTACCTGTCCATCGAGGGCACGAGGAAGGGCTCAGCCTCTCTTAGCGATGTGACCATGGTGGTGATCAACATAACTGACATTAATGACCATGCTCCAGAGTTCATCCAAGATCCCTACTCTGCTGACATTCGGGAGGACGCTGCCATTGGAGAAATCATCCTCACGGTATGACTGAACCAGGCCAGCTGTCTTTGCCCCTTCTTTATTTGTGCTATGCAATATTCTCTCCTCCTGTGCACTTTACTTTTCCTTGGACACAGCGACCTCAGTGGGCTTGTGACGTTCAGCATCTAAGATTAAAGCATGACTTTAAAAAAGGATGATTGGCAGAATTCCTGAGACTCCATAGACATGGAGAACACTTTGCCTTATGAGATACCTTAAAGTGAAAATTAAGGGTGGGCTCAGGAGCTTTGAGAACATCCCAAGAAAACAAAAATGCCTGAAAAAGGACAATGCCCTTGTGACCTGGGGAAGGCAGAGGCTCCTCTGGGCAGAATAGCAGAGCCCAAGCTGATGTGGAGTTCCCTGTCCAGCCTGTTACCATCAAAAGGGTGGTAAAGTCAGGAAAAGGATTAAGAGAAAGCTGAGGAAACTATGTTGTCTTGAAAAAACTGTGGGATGAGCCTCATTTGAACTACCTTCCTTTCCCCCTCCTCATTTGAGACAAGCTCAAACCAATACCCTTAAATGACAAAGTGGTCCCATTTCTCCATGGTATGTCCTTTTTGGCCCAAGGGTCCTAGCAGGGTTGGTTTTTTTTCCTCCAAACAGGTGTCAGCTGATGACTTGGATGGGTCCATGAACAATCAGATCACATATTCCATCGTGGAAGGGAACCCGCTGGGACACTTTGCCATTCAACCCAAAAATGGGCAGATCAGCATTGCCAAGCATCTGGACAGGGAGGAGGTGAGTTCAGGAAAATGAGAATGGGAAGTCTGAAATGGAGGTGTCCCAAAAGACTGAGGGAGAACATCTTATTCAGCTACCTCCTGTTTTCTGAATTACTTACTCAGGATATTGTGAGTAGAAGACAAGGCATTAATTTGTTTTCTAGACTCACAGATACTGCAGTAGGAAGGCTGAGTTTTAGGAAAGGCAGTATAGAACCATAGAATGGTTTGGATTGGGAGGGACTTTGAGCATCATCTAGTTCCAGCCCCTTGCATGGGCAGGGACACCTTCCACAGCTCGGAGTTTTGGTTTGCCCCACTGGTGCTTCAGGCTGACTGGGTGAGAGTCAGCCCCAAGCAATACTGGGAATGTTCATTGTGAAAACCAACATAGTTGGGTTCTGTTTCTCTGCATTAGAGCACTAGAGAAAACAGGTGTGGGGAGGAGAAAGGTCACCTGGACCATCTCTCATTCATAAAACAGCAGCAGCTTGTCTCAGCCTGCCACAGTTCAGAAGCTTTTGGACAACACTGAGGCACATGGTGGAATTTTTGGGATGCCCTGCTCAGGGACAGGAGCTGATCCTGACTGCTCTGTTCCAGCTCAGCTTATTCTGTGATTCTATGATTCTATGATTCTATGATTCTATGATTCTATGATTCTATGATTCTATGATTCTATGATTCTATGATTCTATGATTCTATGATTCTATGATTCTATGATTCTATGATTCTATGATTCTATGATTCTACGATTCTGTGATTCTTAAATCACTATTGACAGGTGTTTGCCCAGCTTAGTTTCATCCATCTTTGCCAAGTTGTTTCTCTTTTCTGCAACTGTTGTGAGGCTGATTTGGTTTAGCAATGAGCTTTGAGTGAGATTTATGGATGGAGAGCCTCAGGCAAGGGCAAAGCTGTTGAGGTTGTAGTGCATGGCCTCAGGCATTTCAACAAGCTGCAGCAGAATAAAACTTCAATGTGAAAAAGCCACCATCCTGCCATTTCTGCAAGTAATCCTGCACTGCAAATCCTCCAGATCCCCAGTTACTCGCTGACAGTTCGAGCCACGGACAACGGCCACCCTGCTCAGTTCAGTGATGTCCCTGTGCACGTCCACGTGTCTGATGTCAATGACAACCCTCCTCGCTTCTTCCAGCTCAACTACAGTGTGGTGGTGCAGGTAAGCCAGGCGGCAGACTGTTCTCACAATCCCTCTCGTGGCACTGAGGAGCTCATTCCTAGGCTGCTGTTGAAGCAGAGTGGGGAGACAGTGATGAATCACGTTGCTGCTTTGTGCTCTGGGTGTTCTAGGGCAGGGGTGGGATTTGTTTTCCTCCTCCTGATCCAGCAGCTCCTGGGGCACTGTAGGTTCCCCTGGGCCATTTCTCTTTGTTTACCTTCCTCCAATAGCATCTTTCCCCATTTCAGGAGAATGCTCCCGTGGGAACAAGTGTCCTGGAGCTGATTATGAGCGACAGAGACTCTCCAGAAAATGGACCACCATACTCGTTCCAGATCACCCAGGGCAATGATGGGAAAGCCTTTGAAGTCACCCAGAATGGTCTGCTGGTGACATCATCTGTCCTGAACAGAAGGCTGAAAGAACAATACCTATTGCAAGTCCAGGTAGAGCATATGTTTCTGTCCTGCTGTCTGAATTCCCCAGCCAGCTTAAATAGCAATAAAATGCGATTAGCATGGCCCAGCTGAAGGAAAACATCCCTGGCTTTGAAGAAATCCAATCCAGGCACAAATTGTGCAGCTTGGAGCCAGCTCCAGAGCTCATTTCTCCACACAGTCTGCCCACAAGAAGCAGGGGGCCAGCTTCTGTGTTGATAAAATCAGATAATATGATCATGAAAAATACTCTGTCAGCAGTTTCCTTAGACAGATGCTTTCTCCATAATCATTCTAGTGAATTCCAATTTAAAGTGAGACCTGGATCTGGTCCTACAAGCTTTCTCTAATTATCCCTGTCATTTAAGAAGTGGTTTCAGTTCCTCTTCAAAAAGGATTTCTATTGTTGCAGAATGAATTCATTGTTTTTCAATGTTATCAGTAGGGGTAGTCCATTACAAACAAAAGGATAATAACATGTAAAGTACATACTTCTTCAGTAATGGCAGTTGTTGTAAAAGATGGGTGCTATTATATTACAAACCTCAACCTCTAACTGCTTAGCATTAGGGAGAAATTTATCCCATAATCTGATTATTCGCATTTTTCTGTTTGAGGTTCCTTGACTCAATGCTAGACAGGCATTGTCAGAGGTGGGACAGGGGCTTAAACAGCCTGGAAGGTGAGCGAATGTGTTGATGTGTGTAACTGCTTTACATCTCTGTGCACTCAGCTACACATGGAACCACAAAGGTTGGCAACATCACAAAAAATTATTAACCCTCAGGAATTCAGAGCCACTCAGAGGTGCCTCGGCTGCTGCTGAATGCACAGGGAAGTGAATGTGACCCCACCACTAGCAGAAGGCCTCAGTCAGTCTCCATGCTGGAAGGGATGCTGCCCTTTCCCTAGGGGTTTCTCCAGGCAGAGCTCAAACACTGCTGCCAGTTTTTCCCATTCCTTCTTCATTCCCAGCCTGCTGCCTGCGAGCTTCCACTCACTGCTCCCTGAAAGGCACTCTCCTTTGTGAGACCTCAGCAGTCAGGTGAGGTGACAGTAAGTCAGTGTGTGGCTATAACAGATCCTTTCCTTGCCAGGTCTCTGACAGCGGCATCCCTCCCCTCTCCTCATCTGCATTTATAAACATCCAAGTGACTGAGCAGAGCCAATACGCCCCCTCAGCCCTTCCCCTGGAAATATTCATCACCACCAACGAGGAATCCTTCCGGGGCGGCGTTCTGGGCAAGATCCACGCCACGGACCGGGACCCCCATGACACACTGGTGTACACCTTGGTGGCACAAGTGCCCAAGGAGGGGCTCTTCTCTGTGGGGGCTGCAGATGGGAAGATCATTGCTGGGGACAAGCTCCCCCACGGCCACTACCTCCTGAATGTGACAGTGAGCGATGGGACGTTCACAGCCACCACAAGTGTCAGTGTCCACGTGTGGTGCTTCACGCAGGAGGCCTTGGACAAGGCAGTGGTGCTGCACTTCCGACACCTCTCCCCGGAGGAGTTTGTGGGGGACCACTGGCGCAACCTGCAGAGGTTTCTGGGGAACATCCTTGTCACCCGGCGCCAGAACATCCACATGGCCAGCCTGCAGCCTGCAGCTGCCTCTGATGGGGTGGATCTGCTCCTGGCTGTTGGAGAGCCACACGGCTCCCTGTACGAGCCGCGGGTGCTGGCCAGCAAGCTCACGGGGTCAGCTGGGGAGATGGACCAGCTCGTCGGGCTGCGGATGAAGAAAGCGATCCATGTGCCCTGTCACGGCTCAGACTGTGCCCACCGTGTCTGCAAGGAGACCATCCAGCTGGATCCAGGCATGATGTCCACGTACAGCACTGCCCGCCTCAGCGTCCTCACCCCACGGCACAGCTTGGAGCAGATCTGCTCCTGCAATGGTGAGCAATCCCACCCTGTAAACTTGGGCATGTTGTATTTTCCTTCAGTACATTATAGAGCACCTGGATTTTCCATGGAATTAGGTTGCCCAGTGACCAAAGCTCTGCCCACAATTTCAAAGACTCTTGGAGTCTGAAAGTTTCATATAGTCTGTTTTTTAAAATCAATCTCCTGCAGCATTTAATAACAGCAACATCTGTCTCCCTCATTGGGAAAAGTCACTCATACTTAGCAGGAAGTGAAGGTCAGTGGTCAGAATTTTCTACCTGTGATCTCATGTGTTGATCCTGGACCTGGCAAAGCAGAGAGTAACTGATAAATTTGAGGAAAGCCAAATAAAGTATTTTTGTTATACTGGCTCTAGGAAACATCAAGAAATAATTGAAGGGAGCAGGGATCAGTAATGATAGGGCAGGAATGTAGGGGAATACCACAGAATAATATAAAAATTTACTAAGCATGGAGAAATTGAAGGGTGTTGTAGACCACGCTGAGGGCGCCTTGAAGGACAGAAATAGCCAGGCTGATATTTCAGGGTTGCTTCATCATTGAGTACATAGAAGAAATACTGGGAGCCCCCAGTGGGACTGTGGGAGATGCAGTGCAGGGATCCATGGGTGGCTGTGTACAGGGCTGCTCATGGACAGTGGTGGCATCAGGCTAGGTAAAGAGGCAAGGCTTGATACAGCCCATAGCCTCAAAGTACCACAAAGATGAAACCTTTCTTTCATTCTCCTTTCAGGAACAGCTGTGAGGTTTGGGGGCCACAGCTACATTTGGTACCAGCACTCCCAGGCTGGCTCCTGGCACATGCACTTTCGCCTCAAGACCCACCAGCATCACGCTGTCGTGTTCCACGCCAACGGCACTGACCACGCCACTCTGGAGGTCTGTATGGCAGTGCAGGGGGGATTCTCCCCACAGTTACAAAAACCTTACTCTTTCAGGGAAGGCAATCGCAGAAAGAATTTGCAAAAATATGTACCCTTAGTAATTTGTGTAGCTGAAAGACTTGGGAAGACCAAATGAGAGCCAAACACAGTTTGGCAATTGCTGCAATCACAACTGGGAATTGTCCTCTGTGCATGTAAATGCACGTGTTGGTCTCTGGTGTGACTTCTGATGAAGTCATCAGACACCCATGGCAGGTCTACATCACCTTCTTTCCTCCAGCTTGTTTCTTCATTCCTCTCTTGCATCTCACCTCTCAGGACAAAGAATTTATCAGGTGGAGCTGTGCACATACCAGTCTGCTTCTACTTTAGCAAAGGGCAAACTTTCTCCCATGCATCAAATTAAAGGCCCTTTACAATAATGGACAGAAAAGACAGAACAGGAATCCTAAACTATATTTTTCACACACACCCCCCTCTTTTCAACCATTTTGTTAAGGTGGTTTCACTATTTTAGACACCTGCAGAGACAGGAACATTTCATTCTGATCACTCTCCTCCCTTCAATTGAACAATTAACTTACCAAAGCATTCAAAGATCATCTCCCTCTTCCACTTCGGCAACAGAAAGAAAGTAGCAGATGACTGAAGAATAGCAGTTTTGCATATTCCTCATCAACAGAATTCAGACTAATTGGAGATTAAGATCACAGGACTTGTTTACCAGCTTACAGAGATTTGTCCTTGAGACTGATCACATTGAGATCTACACACTATGACCTACCTGGAAGTGTTCATCTTGTCCTTGGATTCCCCCATCCCTTCTCATGGTTTCACAACCCCATCTTCCTGTTGTGAAACACTTTTCTTTCCACTGTTACAAAAGACCCACACAGACAGGGAGCTGCACAGCAGCCAACCCCCACACACTTGCCTTTTGCACATATTTCAAGCTCCTGCTGCCACAGCCATCACTCCTGAAGAGCAGGAGCAGAGAAATATCATCCACATGGCCTGGACCCATGTCTGAGAGTGACTTTAAGCTGAACTGTAAAGGGTCAGTGAGAAAAACTTCTCAAGAAGCGTCTCAAGATTTCTACCACATCTCTGGGAAGAAGAATCACCAAAGTGTGCACCAGAAGGAATCCAGCACTTTAGGTGATGCTCAGGAAGTACAAGATGGCAAGAAATTCCACTGATCCAGGCCAGCACAGGGAGTTAAGGGAGAAAAGCCTCATTATTGGTGGAGTTCAGTGAGCCCATTCTCTCCTGTGTCCAAGCTTGTCTCCACAGCTTTTCAATAGGAAACATTCATAAAGGCTCCTCCATAAAAGTGCCTGTGAATTGTTTCTTTCCTGACTCACTTTATTGGCAATATCTTAGGGATAAAAAGGCTTCTAAACCACCTGGCCTGATAACAATGAAGGAATCCCTCAAGATTTTAAACTTTGTAGACTGAAGTACTCCAGGTATGAGCCAAAGCCTTGAAAGGACCATAAGTGATGGTCTGTAGATTTGATGAAGAGGATGAGCTCTCCCAACAGCGTGCATGTCATTACTTTTCCAGTCTCTAAGCTCTCCAAATGTTCAGAAATGGGCTGCAGCAAGAGGATGGCAGACCAGGCAAACTGGGAAAGGCTTGGCAGCCTGTCAGCTCTTGCTCCAGGGAATCGAGTTCTCAGCTGTCTCCCAGCCCCAGAAATTGATAAGCCAAATCTACAGACCCATCTGAAGTGAAATCATGTTCCTGCAGATGAAGTGAAGTGACAAAGTTCTCTGGTGTGCTTGCCAATTGTGCGAAGGGATTTACACACATGTTGCCCCGAGGCCCTTCCATGGCATGTGCCAGCTGCTTCTTGTTCTTTCTTCCTTCAGCAGTTGCCTTCTTCTCCCACTGGTATTTATTTATACCATGGGCTTGTCTAAGAGTTAACTGTTGTCCTGCTCTCCTCCAGAGCAGCCCCTTCTCATTGTATGTGGGTTTCTCTGGAGTCAGTGTACCCCATAATCATTCCTGCTCTTCTAACCCCTTTCAAGAAATCTCCTGACTGTCTCTAATGTCCCCCTTGGACATCTCTCCTGTCTGGGATGAATTGCGTGATGTTACATAGCAGGCTCTGCAGGTTTCCCACCAACACTTGATTCCATCTCTTTTCTCCTTTTGCACAGGCTCTTGGCTTCTGTGAGAGAGGTTTTATCAACAAAGCACTGGGGAGGTAACGGTGAAAAAAGGGTTTAACCCTGACTTCACCCCGAAACAACACAGCTAACTTTTCCTTCCTCTGTCCGGTATGACTTTTAAAAATGAATCTTGGGTCAGAAATAGGAATTTCTGATGTCCCAGTTTAATGCAGAAGGCATTGGTGTGGTTCACTTTTAGCAGCTCAATACCTTGTCTCTCTCCAGTCTGGTGGAGATCAAGGATTGGATTGCAGCACGTATCAGTAACTTTGGCCTGGTTTTCCAGCATGGGTACAACAGTAATTCCTTTCTCTGCCTCCCAATTCTTCCTTTTTCCTCCAGAGAAAGCTGCCAGTGCTTCTCCTCAATAAGATTCTTTCACCACCCTCACCCCTGCCAAAGGGGCAACTGCTCCAGCACCTTCCCCATCACTAATGAGACAGTGAGAACAGAACAAAAGCCACGTGGCCCAGAACAAGAGTCCATCTGTGACTGGTGATGCACTTATGGATAGTCTGAATGCCAGGGCTCTGATCAGGCTCAGGAAGGTGGGAGAAAGGGCAAGCAGCTGCAGCAGTAGCTGTATGATCCCTGTTACATGGAAAGATGAGATTCCCTCCTTGCATGCTGGTCAATGGCTGACAGGAAGGACCATGGGTGAAATTGTGCCAGAGAGATGAAGGTGTTGCAGTCACTTTATTGATCCGGGCATGGGTTAGAAAAGGTGAAGGGGGCTGCATTTGCTACTTCTTGGTATCAGAAAGCTGGGAGTCAGTGTGAAGGCAGGGAAAGAGGGGAACAAGCAGCAGGAGAAATGTTGAAACCCTTCATAAACAGCAGCCTAGCGTGTCACAGCTACCTGTGACTTCCCTGTTTTACAGATGGTTAATGGAGTGCCTCAGCTTGGCTACAGCTGCCGGGGGAGCCCCTCTGGGAACGTCTCCTCCTCACGGTTTGTGAGCGACGGCGAGTGGCACTCGGTGTTCCTGGAGGTGAAGAACACTTCTGTCCGCCTGCTCATCGATGGCCTGGAAAACGCCTCTCTCCAGCTGCCAGGCACCTGCAGTGTCTCCCAGGGCAGACGAGACCTGATTTTTGGGGGCTTCCGGCAGTCGCTGCAGTCCCAGAGAGTCACACGGGGGTTCAGGGGCTGCCTGGACGTGGTTGCAATCAACGGCAGAGAAGTGGTTCTCCTTCCTGGGAAAGGGCAATCGAAGGAAGTCTTGGAGGAGGTGGGGATAAAGCAGTGTTGCTCCCCCACCGGTGCCTGCAGCAGCAACCCTTGCCTCAACAACGGGATGTGCTCCGAAACCCACGGAGGAGGTATGTGAACATGCCACACCAAGCTGTAGGGGAGCAATAAGCAGTGAGGGGGGGAAAGATGCAACAACTTTATTCACCCCTGTGGAGGGGCTATTCCAGAGGGGAAGCAGAGGTCCTCCATCCCAGGGGACCTCAAGTGACTCAGTGCAGCAGCAGCTACAGGGTGTGAGATCATCATCCTGGCTCTCACCAGAGGAGCATGAGCCCAGAGGGCAGGAAGGTGTTTCTAAGGAGTGTGCATGACATAGGAGAGCAGAGTCTTGCCAAAAACTCAAATGCATATAGAAATTCCACCCACCCCTCTGCATCCTTTTTGCTTAAGGAGCTGTTAACAAGGCTGGAATCGGGCAAGATGGGATCATACAGAGATGGCATCTGGGCAGAAACAAGCCAAGATCTTGGTCTCTTCCCACTGCAGTGAGCGACTCCCCAGGGCTATGCAAAGGGATATGGGAAAACCGTAAGCTCAAATCCAAGAGTCCCAGGCTAACTGGGGTGCACACACCCTAAAGAGGTATCAAACCAAAACAGGTTTGATACAGGCCCTGCCCTAGTGTCCCTGTTCCTGCCATCAGAGGGGCTCCTTGCAGGGAGCTGTATCACAGGGACAGGGGCTGTGAGGAGAGGAGCTGCTCCCAGTGATGCCCACCTGTATGTCACTGCCCTACAACTCGTTGTGGCTGCCAGCACAGCAGGGCTGCACCCCGTAACCCCCTGTCTGTGAGATGGGTACTGCCTGTGCCCCAGCCCCTCCGAGGGGCAGTGGGCTGCTTCCCACGCTGCTGCATGGGGCAGAAGCTGCTCCTGCAGCTCTGTGCTCTTTGGGGCCCTTGCCAAAGCACACCCTGCCTGGCGAGCAAGTGAGGACAGAAGAGGCACCACCTTCTCCTGCCCTGCCCGCTGCCTCTGGGAACAAGATTCCCAGCCCTGTCGACTCAGCAGCTGCCTGGTTCTGGTGAACTTGTTTGACACCAAGTGTATGTGTACAGAACAGTTAGTCTGGCTGGCACTTACACCTCAGCCTTCAGACCCTCTGCACAGAAAATCTCTCTGGTGGGCTGGAAAGGGCTCAAAGCCCACAAGGGGAGAACACATCTCTTCTCTAAGTCAAGGTATCCCCTGCTTTCATTGCAGAAAGAATACAGTGGGAGGGGGAGGTGAAAAGTCACTCCCTTAATTCCTTCCCATAGTTTCCTTCCAGGATGAACAATTTCTCCTGCAAATGGCCCAACTGACCATGAAAGATCCTGTGGGACATGGCCCCAGGCAGGACACTGCTGCAGGGAAGGGATTGCCCAAGGGATGTTTATTTGTGAGGTTATCCTGGTTGCTTGGCTTCCCTGTGTGCCATGGGCTCAGTCCTGGGGACCCCGGGCAGGCAACACGAGTTCATGCAAAGCTGTGCCCAGGGATCTGAGGCGTGGGATTACAGCACAGGCAGGGACTCGCCTGTGGGAGCCAGCCCGGGGAACCACGTGGCCGTGTGAGAACACATCTGTGGGGAGAGAGCCCAGCACCGCCACAACCACAGCGCTCAGGACCACAAACACAAGTGGGCCCCACATCCAGGACATGTGTTTGGGCACACACAGCCCTGTGGGCAATGTCCAGCACCTGCTGCACCAGTGTCAGCACGTCCTTCTGGTACAGCCGCTGACACACATGTGGGAACAGGCCCAGGTTGTTTGCCCCATGCTCTAAAGCAGGGTTGTTGAGCTTGTGGATGAGTAGCAAAGACTTTTCAAGTGTGCTGCAAGATGGAAACTCTGAATTTCCCACACAGCAGCACCATCCAGGTGGCGAGCAGGAGCTCAGTACAGCCAGGGACATTCCCATGCTTAGGGCTAGGCTAAACAGCAGCCAAAAGCACAAACAGCAGGAGCCCCCTCCGAGTCCCTGGATGTGCTGGGGTTCTCTCTGTCTGAGCAGACATTTCCTGTAAGCAGGAGAAACTCGGCATGTTGAGACAGGCACTTCATACCACGAGAACTCGCAGGACCAAAGACTCCTGAGAACAACAAATTACAGGGGATTGCACTTAGCAGAGTCGGAGACTGTGAATCAGCCAGCCAAGTTCCCCTTTCTTTATCCCAGATTTGTCCCTCAGCTTTTTCATGCAATAAGGCTGTGCCCTGACTGCATCTCTGATCTGTGACAGGAAAGGACAGGCTTGACTTGTTGCTCAAACAGCTCCCTAGTGCCACTGTGTTGCCCCACAGGGGCCACCCAGCCTCCAGCAACCACACCAGGTCGTGCAATGAACCCACCAGGCCTCCAGGGATGGCCGGGGTGTCCCCACAGCACTGCTGCAGCAGCAAATACCTGTGCTCGGGTGGCTGCATGAGCCCCCTGTGGGGACCATCAGCACCAGACACTGCTCCTCCCTGTTCTTGCCCATTTTTCCACACAGATATGTTCACTCTCACCCTCTCCAGGTTACACCTGCATCTGCCCCGGGCTGTTCTCTGGTGAGCACTGTGAGCTTGGGGACAGTCCCTGCGAGTCCAAGCCCTGCCTGCATGGGGGAACCTGCACCCTCTCGCCCACTGGCTACTCCTGCCACTGCCCTGACTGGTACCTGGGCGAAAGGTAAGGCCTGGGGGGGCTTTGGGACAGGTGACATCCCATGATGGGCTGAAACCATGAGCACTGCACGTTTCTGGAGCTCACCAGATCCACACACTCTGGGATTAATTGCAAACTGCAGGCACATGAGCGTTGCAGCCGGGAGGTGCTGGAGGGCAGGGCTGAGCGGAACAGGACACAAATAACTGCCATCGTGTGGCCATCGCCCCTCTGTGCCCGTCTCCTCTGGGCAGGAGGGAAAACAGAAACATTCCCCCTCTGCTTACAGATGCTTTGGTGCCTGCAGGTGCCGTGGGGCAGTGCAAAGCCTCTCCTTGCTGGGGAAAAGTCTCTCCCCACACACTGCTGCTCCCTGTGACAGGAGCTGAGTCCAGCAGTTATGGGAGCACTTTGCTGTGGTGGGGGAGCTCAGCTGTGATGGGGGGCCTGGCAGCAGGGTACAGGCAGACACTGCACTGGGTGGCAGGAAGGTGTCCTGAGGCTGGGGGAACCTGCCTGGCAGAGTTGTGAGGGGCCCCCTGCTTCAGTAGCCTGAACACCCATCCTGCATGGTGCCAAAAGGACTGTTTCTATCCAGGACCAGCTTTACTGGCTTCATGAAAAAGAAATCTCTGTCCCAACTCAAAGCTGTGTCCAATTAATCCAATTCAAACCCCAGCTCAAGACAGTGGGCATTACCACCCCAGCCCAGCAGCCCCTCCAAAACCCTCACATTGCCTGCAGGCCAGGCTGGCTAAAGATTCCCAGCACAGGCTCAAACAGCATCACACCCAGTTCATCCTTCTGCCTTGCCCATTTAGCCAGAATGAACACTGGTCCCATGGATCAAGGCAAAGGCAGAAATTACCTGTTCAGCTCTTGGAATAAAAGCCTGTAGCTGAGCATTAGGTGGCAGTGTAATACCTGACATCAGCCAGAGCCTGTGGGGTGCACATTGCACACACCAGCTCACATGTCCTAAATCACTGACTACAGCAAGAGCAGTGGAAACCTCACAGAGTTTTTGTTCATTTGTTCAGCAATGAGAACAAAGAAAGGGAAGGAAAGCCACTAAAGCATTGTATATTTCCTCCAGTGTGGGGAGGTCATTGTTGGAAGGAAAGGTCCCCTGTGCTGTTGGCAAACATTTAGATTGTGTGTGGGATGGAGCAGGACAGAGAAAATGTCAAAAAGCCTCTCCAGCAAGGGTGTCCATTCACCATTTCACCATTTAACAGGGTAGTCTATTCCCAAATGTTTGCTGCAACCTGCAGACAACCACAGACCATCCAGAGGCTCCCCAGAGCTTGGAGGACATGGGAGATTTCATAAGAGGTTAACACGCCTCACACTGACCCTGGGCTCCCTAGTGTAACAGGATGGGTGAATCTCTCTATGCAGTGTTAGCCCTCGGATTCCACACCGTCCTCTGAGGCAGAAAGCTCCCCATTTTAATTTGGGCATACAACTGAAAAATAGTACCACCCTGTAAAGCATGGTGTCTTGAAAAGCATCATTTTATACTCAAGGATCCTCCGCCAGGATAACCAGATAGCAAGAATCCAGTGAGGGAGGGAGAGCAGACCAGGATAGAGCACCCCTGGGCGGTGTAAGCCAGAGCCTGAGCAGAATGAGGCAGTTCTGGTGCATCCCAGACTGGCAGGGCTCATCTCCATCCCTTTCTCCCCACAGGTGTGAGAAGCTGGCAGAGGAGTGCCAGGACAACCCGTGCCGCAATGCCGGGCGCTGCGTGAGCCGCCAGGGCTCCGTGCACTGCATCTGCCCGTCGGATTTCCAGGGGGAATACTGCACCCAGCCCATCATCACCCCAGCCATCGTGCCCACGCAGTGGGCTCTGGGCCCCGAGGAGATCGCCGAGATCGCGGCCGGCGTGCTGGGGGCCGCCATCCTGGCCGCAGCCTTCGTCTTCGTCCGCAAGCGCTGCCGCCACCGCGCCAAGGCGCACAAGCCGGTGGCCCGCGAGGACCCCGACCTGCTCTCCAAGAGCGAGTTCTCCAAGAGCGTGGGCGTGGGCACCCAGCCCGTGCCCCCCATCGAGCTCAACATCCTCAGCGACGCGGCGCACAACAACCTGGACCGGGCCACGCCGGAGCAGCGCAAAGCCGCCGGCACCCCGGAGTTTGTCACCTTCAACTCGGCCAACGCCCCAAAGCACCGCGGCACCATCGTGTGCAGCGTGGCCCCCAACCTGCCCCCCGTGGCACCCCCGTCCAACTCCGACAACGAGTCCTTCATCAAGTGCACCTGGGCCAGGGAGGAGATGGGTCAGTAGCCAGAGTTTCTTCCTGCACTTACGCATCCCTCTATCCCTTGGGGAGTGGACCTGAGGTTTGCAAACAGGAGGGACAAATGGTGTTGGCTAAAGCAAATCAAAGCAGGGGCAAATACTGCCCCAGCCCTGCTGGAGGGCCTTCATTAGCTCTTTCCTCCTGGTTCACCAGTATACCCCAGTTTTCTGCTTTAACCTGTTCGGTCTCGTACACAATCAGCAGGGAAACCATTAGTGCACAGCAGGCTGTGATCCTGGGTCAAAAAACCCTGTAAAAGAGAAAAATTGGAAAAAAAAAATTAAGAACCTAAAAGTCAGTAGGAATTTTAGTGAAGATATTTGCATCAGTGCTCCTGGGCAGAGGGATCTCATTCTTAGGGAAACACCTTGAATGGCTCTGGTCAGCAAGGTTGCCCCATGCAGGAGTTCCTCACAAGAGTAACTGCAGGGAAAGGGGGAGATCCAGGGGATCACTGGATCACTGCCCAAATCCCTTCATAACATGAGTTTCTTGCATCCAAACATAATGATGAAGTGTATCTTTTGGGTGCTAGAGTAGTGATATCTGTAGGCTAGTGAGGACACTGCCTCAGCACAGCCAGGGGTGATCTCAGGGCCCCACAATTCCCGCATTAGCAACTACACCTCCCCTCTCCCTATGCCTCCTCTCCTCCCCAGTCTGCCACATCTCCTACAGGCTCAGAGCCTACAGAAGGAATTGGCAGGAGGGTAAGAGCGAGGCAACAACCGCTAGAGCTGCAGCTAACACGACTTTCTTTTGTTCCAGTCTACCCAGCAGAAACGACCTACTGGCCTCCCCGGTACGTGTCATCAGATGCCCAGGAATATTCCCACTACGAGATCATTCAAGGCCCCCCTGCCCCTTCCTCTCACCCTCCTCTCCCTCCACCACCCCCTCCCCCAGCAGACACGGAGCCGGTCGCTCTCTACGGGGGCTTCCCCTTCCCGCTGGACCAGAGCAACAAGCGAGCCCCCATCCCACCCCGCTACAGCAACCAGAACCTGGAGGACTTCCTGCCGCTGGGCCCCGTGGACATGGGAGCGTCCCAGTGCCAGAACGAGTACACGGCCATCAGCTACTACCCGGCGCAGCTGGTGCAGGGCGAGGGGGTCCCGTACCAGCCCGAGCCGGGCTACAAGAGGGTCAGCATGCGCCTGAGCGTGGCCCAGCCCTCCTACGCCGACTGCGAGCTGGGCCACCAGCCCGGCATCCGAGCCCAGCCCCTCCCGCCGCCCAACTACGAGGGCTCCGACATGGTGGAGAGTGACTACGGGAGCTGCGAGGAGGTGATGTTCTAACGGGGCTTGCTCGTGGGCTGAGGAGAGAAGCACATCTCCAGGCAGAACAGAGTGCAGGGGGCTGGCCCACGCTGCTGAAGGGAGGCTTGTGTGGGTCCCCCTCAGCTTGCAGCATCCCCCCCTGCATGGCTGGGTTGTAATTTTTTGGCTGGATCTTTCCCCTCGCTGCCCTCCACGGTGCTCCTAATGCAAATGAAGGGGAAATGCTCCAGCCGCTGCTGGGACGTGGAGGATGCTCCTGGGATGCCAGTGACTAACCTGCCTCCCCACCAAGGGGACTGCCTCCAACACCATGTAGGACCACAGCATGCTGCCTCCTCCCAGGCCAGGCTTCCTCCACGGGGAGGAGGAGGAGGAGGAGGGCAAGCACTGCAGGTATGGCACCAGTCATGGTGGAGAAAGGTGTGAAAGGATTAGCAATGCACAGCCTGGCAGTACCCCATGTGGGGTACAGAGGCTCCCTACTCCCAGCTCTGGCTCCAAGGGCTTGCATCAAGCCAACAGTTTGTTCATGGAATGGATCAGCTGGTGCAAACCCTCTTCATGTCTGCTCCCTGGCACTGGGAGAGAGAAGAGGGAATGAAGCTGGTCCCACCAGCACATCCCTCACTGGCTAACAGAAGTTCAAGAAAAAAAAAAAAAAAAGAAGAAAAAATAAAAGTCAATTTCTGTAGGAAAAAAAAAAACAAAACAACAAGCAACAAGGCATGTTACAACAGGAACTGCCCAGAGACTCAAACCAGGCTGCCCAGCTGGGCTGTGTGCACACAAGCAAGGGGGACCCTGCCCCGAGGGTTGTGTGCACAGCCTTGTCCCCGTGGCTGTCACTGTCCCACGCTGAATGCAGCTGTACATGGTCCTGCCAGCAGCAGGGACTCCGTCCTGTGTCCCACAAAGACTGGCCAGCACTGCCTGGAATCTGACCAGAGAGGGGCACCACGGCTACTGAGCATGGGTTTGCCTGTTTGTCCTTGTGCTTGGAAATGTTATTGTTTCTTTGTGAGAGGTTTTCTTTGGTTGGTTGTTTGATGTAACTTTTTTTGTTGTTGAATTTTTTGGAAAGTATTAAAAGAGTTTGGATTTTTTTACTATTATGATTTTATTCAGTATCTCAGGGATTCTCTTGTAAATAAATAGGACATCCTTGCCTGGCTTCAGGCAAGGGAATAACAGTTTAGTTCAGGCACCAAAAGCTTTCAGAGAAGTACCAAGACAGCAAGTTAAACACTTTTTTGAGGATCCTGTAAGTGCCAGAGGGATGAGGCAGACAGACCCACAGCACCCTGTCTTGTTTTGGGAAACTATGAGCCTCCTGTGTCTCTTAGCTCAGGAGTAAAGGGGTTGAAAGAACCCAAATTGTATCATTTGATTTGTATCCCCAATGAACACCACCTGTTTTACCTCTCAAAGCTCTCATGCACTTCCACAAAACTTTTTCACCAGCTCTGCTCAGCAGAAAGCAGTCCCTGCCTAGATTAGAACTATTTTATCTAGTTGGTTTTATTCTGCTTGGTAAATCTCTCTGAACATCATCCTAAAACAGTGCATTTCTGTACTTTGTTTTTTGAGGACATTTAATTTTGAGGTGTCTCAGCAACAGGCACCACTTTTGCCCATAAGGAAAACACAAATTGTTCTTCCCAGCAGCAGAAGCAGCACTAATAAGAGTTGTATTTTCCTTCAGACTTTTTAACTCCCCAGGGTTCCTTTGGCCAGTGGTCACAACGCAGGGAAGGGCGAAGGCAACTTGAGATGAAGGCGCAGTCAGTGACACCTGGGAAGGAGCAGCCTCAGTAAAGCCATTTCATGGGGTGAGGACAGCCCTGCAGTGCTCAACCCTAATGAAGGACGGCTGTGGATCCCACCATGGTGACTCCAGTCAGAAATACTCTGAAGCACCAGGAGTGGCTGTGCTCAGCTGTCCCTCCTGCCCTGTCATTCAGATCCACAGTTCCCATCAGCCTGCAAAAGCCTCCTAGTTTAAGAAAAAAATTCTGCCAGAGTTTCTAAAGATGAACTTTTTATAGCAGATTTCCCCAGCAGCCCCATAATGACACACTGCAATGGCATGAATTATTCAGCAGTGAGGATAAGCCGAGCTGCAGCAGTGCTGGCAGAGTCTCCCAGTGTGGGCTGACTTTTGCTTCTTTGATCTCTAGGGCGGATCAGCAGCAGCTCAGCATCCCCAGCTTTTTTCACATGCCAGGTTCTTTTTTTCAGCTGCAGCCCTACTTTTGGCATAAATAGGGAGAAACCAAGGCCCAGCTTTGGTGGGGCAGAGAAAAGCTCAGCCCTACAAGCCCATAAGCTCTGCCCACAACCTACTTGCACAAATGAGGTCAAAAGAAAAATTAAATTTTCCGAGCAACAAAGCTGGAACACTTTTATTTGAAACCCTCACTAGGAGGGGAAATCATGTGTGCTGTGTGGGGGTGGGAGCAGCACAGGATGGGATCCTGGCTGCCTGCTGGGCTCCACGTCTCCTGCTCTCACTTCTTTTGGAAGAAAAAACCCACACTTCACACCTGAAAGCCTTTACACATAAAAAATAGATCATATTTATTGATTAAAGTAAGATACATGATTCAGGTGCAGCACCAGCTCTGCTGCTGGGCAGCCACCTGTGCTGTACACTGACAATATCCATAGGCACAAGACATGGACGTGACCATTGCTATATTTACACAGACAAGTTTCTTGGTTACTGAGCAGCCTACAATACACAAGTGTCAAGTTTTCGTGCCCACTGGGTCCTGCACCAGCTCCCCCTGGCTCAACAGAGCCCCTCACACCACCTGTGCCACCAGCATGTCTCGCCCCATCTTCAAACACCCCTGCTCACCCCAATAAAAGGGAAGAGCTGTAAAACCCACTTAATGCTTCTGTGATATCCCAATGCCCTTGGAAATGAGGTCTTCACTGCTGCTTGCAAAGTGAGTTTGGATGCCAGGAGCCTCGTCAGCAAACCCATGGATGCCCAGTGCCAGGCTGGGGACATGCCTTGGCACACAGCTGTCCCTAAAATGTGGCCAGCCTTCTTAGAGTGCACTACTAGCAGGGCAAGGGAAAGCATCAGCTATCCCCTGCTCCTCACAGCACTCCCTCCTCTGCTTGACAATTCTGACTCAAACCCGACCCCAAGGGCCACGCTGGGGTCAGTACACAGAGATGGACATGAATATTGCACTTGTCCCGCCTGTGCCATGCCCTGGAGCCCCTTCCCAGCCCTGGGTGCTTCCTCTCTATCCCCATGGTGCCCTCCAGAGGGAGGATTTGAGTTAAAGCTTTGCTCTGCTCCTGACCAAGCGATGCTGATCATGCCAAAATCTTCCCCAGCACAGCCTTGGAGGAGATGAGGTGAGCCCCAAGAGATGCAGGGAGCCCCAAGAGAAGAGGGGCTGGGAAGGGGCAGTGACATGGCACAGACCCACCCCACACCCGGCCACAGGTCCACGCACCAACATGTGGCACCCAGAACAGCAAAGAGACACAGTGCAGACACAAGCACCACCCAGGGAGAGGCAGGCTGCAGGGAACCGCTCCACACAGCCTTCTCCTCACAGAACCCAGTCAAACACCAAAAATAACCACTAACCTCACCCTCCACCAAAGATGGGAACACATCTGGTGTGTGTACTCACCCTCCTTTCCCATCACCAGCAGCCTTTGCCCACCCCCAGGGAGACGTGGCTGCAGTGGGTTGAGGGATGAAGGCTCTCCAGAGAGCCAGCATTTGGGATGCTGTGTTAGCAGGCATGAGTCTGGCCTGTCCTTTGGAGGATGCATTTGCTCCCTTGTCTTAAAAAAGTAGAAATCCAGCAGAAAGGCAAGGAAACTCTCTAGGGAGGAAGCTGGGCTCTCAGAGAAAGGAAAGCAGCAGCGCCACGGGACCATCCCCGCCAGGCATGCACCAGCCACGACAAAAGAAGCAACAGGAGCACAGGAGAAGTGCCAGGGAGCTGCATCCTACAGGAGAGGAGCTGGACAGAAGTAGAGGATGCAGAAGGAGTGGAACCAGGAGAGGAAGAGTTAAAAACTGAAATATTACGGAGTTTTTGTCTGTGATTTGACATTCAGTATTGGCCTGCAGAAGCAGGCGGTGCGTGCCAGGGCCAGCTCAGGCACTGTAAACAAGGTGATGTATTCTTGTGGTGTGTGGGCAGCATGTGGTGACCCCTGGGGACACCCCAGCCCTCCCAAAGGGGACCAGCCCAGCCCCTTGTTATGGCAGAGCCTGTTTGCTCCCCACACACCTCGGTTCTGTAAAGCTCCTGCAAGCCAAGCATTGTGTTGTGCGCTGGATGGGGACAAAGAAGTGTCACTACTGAGAGCGTGAGCCAGGGGTCAGCAAACCCTGCCAGGCCAGGGAGGAGCCATGCCCAGTGCCCAGCTCCAGGGCCTGCTCAGACTCCCTGCTCAAGGAAACAGAGCTGAAGCACTGCAGGAGCCAGTGCCCACGGCTGGGGATCCCACTGAGACTAAGCTGTGGACCTGGCATGATCCACACCTCAGGCTCTGCCCACCCTCCCCACAAGGCCGAGGTGAGGAGGGAGCTCCACGCTCTCTAACCTGAGCTGAGGTTTGTCTGTTGCTATAAAAAATAAAGTGCTCAGGGGAAAAAAAAAATAAAAATCAAACTGGCACAAAAAAAAGAGTAGTCCCTGTTCCCCGCCCTGACTGAAGGGACAGGGGAAATATGGAAAGGTTGGGATTTAAAAAAATAATAAAATAAAATAAAATCTACATCCCTGGGATTCCTCACCTCTCCAAGTGCCTATTTACAGAGGAACTGTTTTGCTCTACCACCTGCCCTGAGTCCCCAGGGAAGGCACTGCCCCAGCCTGGATCCCACCTTCCAGACAGAGCCCAGGGCAGGATCCTGCTGCAGCCGGGCGGCCACGGTGCTGGGCAGCCCCGTCCCCTGACAGACCAAACCCACCACACTCCCCAAGAGGAGCGGGGCAGCTTTCCCAGGAGAGCAGTGCCCAGTGTCCTTGCACCCCCAGCTCAGCATCCGGAGGGGCCAGTGGGGCGAGGGGACGGTCACTGCACCAGGACAGTGGTGGCATTCACCACGGTGGCTGCGGGCGCCACCAGCTCCACCAGCGCCTCGTACGTGCCCACCACGAAGCCCACGAAGCCGAAGAGGCTGATGGCAATGTCCTTGGCAATGACGAGGGGGTGCATGCCCTCGGAGTAGTAGGTGGCAATCTCCAGCAGCGGGGGGAAGATGAGAGCCAGGGCGCTGCTGCTGATGGAGCCCACCAGGGAGATGACAAGGTCCAGGCGCGGGATGAGGATGGCCAGCACACCTGGGGAAGGAACAGCCGTGACATCAGTGCTGCCACCTCCCTGCGTGAAAACTAGCAAAACCCCACCCAGAGATGCCACTGGCTGAGTCACACCTCTGCCCTCCTCCCTGACAGAAGACAAGGCTCCATATTTTTCTGGCAACTCCTCCCCAAGAGGTAATTAAGCTGTTAAATTAACAACCGTTTCTGTCGCCCTGGGCGCCACCAGAGCGGGCTCCAGGGCTGAGCGGGATGGGTGCCGCTGGCTGCCAGCATTCCCGACCCCCCTGTGCGAGCCAGCACCCCTGCTCCCCACACCTGGGGAGCCATAAAGCCTCAGAAACCCCATAAAAGCAAGAGAAAGGAAGAAAAAGGCATCTCCCCCAGCCCAAATCCATCGGTGTGGTTTGCGTGTGTTTAGAGCTGCTCCAGCAGCAGCACGCCCACGGCACAGCCCGGGGGGAGAACATTTGTTAGGACTCATTTGTCAGGTGAGAACTGCAGCCAAGGAAAATCCCCCTGGGAGACTCCTGACAGCTTGAGCTTAGCATTTCGAGCTCCAGGATATTCCTGCTCCTCCTCCTCCTCCTGCACAGCTCCAGGAGAGGACAGAGGGATGTCACCAGAGCTCTGCACAATACAAGAGAATCCTCTGCAAGCAGACTTCAGTGCTTAGCCAGTGACCAAGAGAAATAAATTGGCTTATTGCTTTGAAAGCCTTTCTGCTTAGAAACAGGAGACACCTAGAACCACGGCAGGTGGAGCCCCTGTGGAGAAGGGACATTTCAGGGCTCCTTATTGGAGGGATTTGTTCTCTCCCTGGCCATCAGCTAAAGGGAAGAGAGGCTGTTGGAGCCTCCCTGAGCCAAAGATCACCCATGGAACTGCAGAAGAAGGAAGGCCTGACTGTGCCACCACTGCAACACTGCTGTCATCTGAGTAAGTCTAGAGATAAACCATACCTTCACCAAGGGAAACAGCAACAAAAGTCCTGAGCCAGTTTATCCTGGTGCTCAGCCCTGAACAGAGCCATAGGAGTGCTCTGCCAGGTGATTACTACAAGCATCATCCCTGCTCCAGCAGCCTCTGAGGAGAGCAGAGCAGCTCCCCTCCAACAGCATCTTCAGCCCACCCCACACTGCTCTTTGGACTCAGAAGTAAACAAAATTATTAACTCTCCTCTAAAACAAGCAGATTTGAAGCAGCAGCTGCAGTCCTCAGCCTCCGGGGAAACAGTTTGATTTCTGCAGGAATTAATTCAAAGGGTTTTTAAGCATGCTGGTTTTGAAGTCTAAGCTTGAAAGACACCCATACACCAGATTGCATCCTCTCTTTGGGAGCCAAAGCCCTGGTGGGGGCTCACAATCATCCAATGAATATTCAAGCAACCCCCCTAAGAGCTTTTATCCTCAGCAGGAGCTACAGAGATCCCCTACATGGAAGGGTGAGGGGAGGAGGTGCAAAGGAATCTGCATCCTTCCACCAACACCTCTGCTGCCTCCCTACCCCCAAATAGGAGGGTACAGCCACTGCCAACGCCTAAAACCATCCCATCCCTCCAAACCTTCACTTCCATGGCTTGGCACAGCCCAACACCCTGCAGGAGAGGCTCCAACCCCACAAGCAAATTCCAAGTTCACCCACAGCCCAAGAGTGGCCAGAGCATATCACCCAGCATGGCAGGATTTCATCCCTGCACCCTCTGAGGACATCAAGGCTTCAGGAGCTCAGCACACAGGAGATGGGCCTTGCCCACCTCTGCAAATGCAGCACGTCTGGCCTTTCCTTAGTGAGAGCCAGAAACAGCAGCACCCTGCTCTCAGTCAGCCCCACCTCCCCTGAGTTAGCACCACGCTCCTCTCAAACCCACACCAAAGGCAGCTGGCCAGGGCCCTGATGCTCAGCTCTGGTGCATCAGCAGCATCAAGCCACAGAGCAAAGCTCCATTTCAGCAGGGGACGCCAGGGAGCTCAGTCAAGCATCTCGGCTGTGCTGACAACAGCAAGCATTTAGTCTTCATGAATCAAAGCCAGCCAAAATCAGATATCACCTGGTTTCACTCCACACCTTTCCCAAAGGTCCACCAGGCTCCAGCCAGGAGACTGTTCCACCAAAACCTCCCTACAGGCACCACACACCATGAAGGGAAGGGAGCCTGTGGGGCTGCTCCAGGCACACCTCCCCAGCAGCACAATGCACACTGCAGCACTCCAGGGCTCTGGTTATGGGTCACCTACCCCTGTCAGTTGTCTCCTGCTGTGCTCTGCACTGCAATCAGTGTGTGGGCACAAGAACACCCCATCCCTCACAGTCGGTGACTCCCTTGCAGTCATGCCCCCATCACACAGGCACGAGGAGCCTGGCTGCACACTGCCTACAGAAAACAGCCTCTAGGCTAGGCTGCCCTGGCACTGAACCCTGCTGGGTGTTTTCATGCAAACCCTGGTGGGACTCCGCTTCCTGCAAAATTGCCATCCCCAGGCCTGAGGCTCCATGGGGATCTGCCACTTCTAAACAATGCAGTTTACTACTCCTCCACTGAGAAGACTGGTCCCCTACAGAGGGGGCAAAGGCCCACTGCTGCTGCTCTTTGGAGGCCACTTGACCCACTGGTATGTATTAGCCAGGCCCAGGGACTGCCAGCTGTGAGGGCTTGAGCAGCAGGGCCAGAGGTGCTGGGGTGAAGGCTCAGTGGGAAGGAGGTGCCACAGCCTCATAGGGAAAGTCAGACAAGGTGGTTTGTACTCACAGGTGACACAGACCAGGGCCACCCTGAGGAGCAGGTTGACCACCCAGCCCCAGCGCTCTGACACCCGGGCCACCAGGGGAGGGATGATGATCTCGGCAGGCACGTAGAACTGCACGGCGTAGGTGAAGAAAATCCCAATGGAGAAGAGCAGCTTGACAGCTTGGTACAGCCTGGAAAGGACAAGGACACAGTGAGACGGGCTCTTGCTTCAGCCCCTGCAACATCCACAGCAGAAAGCAGAAGGGGAACGCTCTGCAAGGACTTTTGTGAGTCAGGGGTCTCAGTTCCTGAACACTCTTAGAAAATTAAGGGTGATGCATTTAATTCACAAGGACCTTTATTGAGCAAGAGACAGCAAAGACCATGTATCAGCTACAGCCATGATTTCACATTCCAGCTACTGCTTGGCTTCCAAGGAGGGGGATGAGGATGGCACTGCTGGGGTGAGTCTGGGCTTCCATGCAGAGTGAACATCACAGTGTTCCAAAAGCAAAGCGATGTGAACAGGCAACTCAGCCTCCTCCATCAAACAAAAAAGAGCAGCTATTTTTGGAATGCTGCATGATAGATGTTTGGGGTGGGGGGGAAGAGAGTTAAAAGAGCATTTTGGGCTGAGCAGAAGGAAGGCAGAGTGCAGACAGGCTGCACACAGCACCTTGGGCTCACCCCAAGTCCAATCTCACCACGCCCCAGACTCTGCAGTGATACAGTGTGGCTGCAGCAGAGAGCCCCTCACAGGTGACCAAAAGACACCTGCCAGCCCCATCTCTGCCCTCAGCTTCCCAGCAGCAGAAAAAGCCTCTCTAAAAGAGAAGTAACATCTGGTTATCTTACATATGGTCCTAACCCTTCCCCAACTCAAGACATGCTAACCAACCAGGAAACATGGGTCCTGGCCACACCACCTGGGTAAATAAGGGGTGGATCCAAACTGAGGAATGTAACTGGCTCCTGCCTTCCCTCTACCTTCTTTGGGCCTGTGCCCTTCTTTATGCTGGGTCTCAGCATCCACCTTCTACAACAGCCTGAAATAAGAGAAATCCAAGTATTTCCAAGCAAAACAGCTTTGAACACTAGTGGCAGAGTCTGGCAGAGTCAAACATTTCCCACAGATGGAGTTAGGGGTCACCCAAGTGAATGGAATGTTACACAAGTCGTATTCAAGGTTGCAGCCAACAAGAGCCCGAAACCACCTTATCATCTTCAAAAGAGCAGGGTGCTCAGGGAGAGCTCCTGTTGCCTTGGGAGAAGGATAATTTCCACCTTCAAGAAGGATGAGAGAAGATACAGGCTAATCAGTCTCACCTCAATCCCCAGAAGAGTATGGGTTAAGTTCTCCTGGCATCCATTTCCAGGAACATAGTGGACAGTGAGCTGCCAGCAAGGAATTGCCAAAGGGCAATCATGGAAATATCCTCATCAGTGACCTGGATGAGCTTTCAGTGACCCAGAGCACATTCTCAGCAAATTCCAAGCAAGATCAAATTGGAGAATTGGAGGAAATGGCTGACACAGCTTGGAGCAACAACATGATGTCACAGGCAAAGCTCAAGTGCAAACACAAATTCCCACACATGGGAAGGGCTGGAGCCAGGAGAACAGGACCTGGGGGGTCTTGGTGGGCAGCAGAGTGAACGTGAGCCAGCAGCAGGACCCTGCAGTGATGAAGGTCAGTCACAAAGCAGGCTGTGCTAGCAAAAGCACAGCCAGGAGGTTAAGGATAGGGATCAAGGGATTATTTTCTTGTTTAGGGCTTGTGCATCTTGAGTATTGTGTCCAGCCCTGACACTCCCAGGACAGGACGCTGACTTACTCTGCAGAGCAAGTTGAGTGCAGGCTGCTGAGATGGTTGGAGCTAGAGCATGATGTACAAAAAGAGGCTGCAAGCCCTGAGCTCGTTCAGCATGGTGGGAAGGTTAAAAGGAGATGTTACTAATGTCTTCAGCTGCCCAATAGGAGGACATGGAGGAGAGATTAACAAGCTCCTCTTGGAGTTGCACAGCAGAAGAACCAGGTGCAATGGGACAGAGCTGCACCTCCAAAGGATGGTTAAGGGCCAGAAGAAGGGCCTGGGAATCACTGTCCTTACTGATACTCAATGTTTAAGCTGGCTCTTCCCTGAGCAGGTGAGAGGACCCAGTGATCCCATGGTGTCCTCTCCTACCTGAATTACCCTGGGGTTCCAGAGGCAAACTGAGCACAAAGTTATGTCCAGAGTCCAGAGTGAGCCCAAGCAGCCACACGCGTGCACAGGAGCCTTGAGCCACCAACGCAGGGCTGGCATATCTTATCACTGTATTCCCAAGGAAGTGATTCTATTGAAGCCATAAAGTGCGCCAGGGCAATCCAAGATTAATAGTTGTTACTAAAAAAAAAAGTACAGAAGAAGGCTGTGTACCGGTCCTGCACGGGTCAGGAACCAGGACAATAAGATCAAAGGGCATTTTAAATACCAATAAGAAGAATTCAAGCATTACCCTTGATCCACAGAAAATACCTGCCCATGCAGGGCCTTGGAGAGGCACTTTGCCACCCACAGCAACGTCTGCTTCAGCCAGACTGCCATGCTAGGCCATCCCAAAAGGCTGCAAGAAGTGAAATATCCTCCTGGGACCATAAGCTGTGTCATTACCTACCTTCAACTGGCCACATGCAACCCAACAGCTTCCCCCTCACTACAGCATTTCTTCACCCTTCAGATGGTGCAGTGAAGCAACCCTTCCTAGGAGGCAAGGAGGGATTTCTGCATGGCAGCACCGTATTTTGGACACTGTGGTTAGACCTGGGCACTGGGAACTGACAACACTCCTCCTTTGAGGAAGCTGTGGTTTCAGAGAAATGGGACTGAAAGTCCTTAGTCACCCTGTAACTCAACGATTCCTGAAACATTCACCAAATCTGCTGCAGAGACCTCCAGACAATGGCTACAGCAAAGGAAGGCTGCAGCACCTCCACCACAATCCTTGCCTTGTCTCCCAGGATCCAGGCAAACCCCACACATGACTTCTCACCCACAGCCCTTATGACCAGCTCCTGCAGCTCAGCCTTTTACTGCCAGAAGAAAACCCACAGGCAAGGCAGAATGGGCAAGACATTAATTTCAAGAGCAACCCTTCACCCAACACCTGTGGTTTAATCCACAGAAGTGGTAGTGAAAACTTTATCTCAACTATCACAGCCCTTACTTGAGATAACCCATTTCCAAGTCCAAGATCCACTGCCAAGAGGCAACATGCACAAACATCAAGGAGTCCTGTGTGCCGAGTGACAAGGAGCACACCTCCCCTGCAGCTGCCCTGCCATGTGCCCAGGCTGCCCCAAACACTGCTTCCAAAGGGCTGTTCTCTTCTCACTACCCAAAAAACCCTATGGTTAGTTTTAGGAAAGTAACTTTAGAATACTTTATCTTCAGAAAAGTAGTTAACTTTAAGAAAAGACAGAAGGTGTGGATACTCCTAGAAACATGGATTTGCACTATTCTCTCTGTAGCCTAGCAGGTCATAGTAATGCTATTCTGGGATTAGATAAGCATCTGTTCTAAGGGAATGTCATTCTTCGAGACAAACAGAGCTGAGATTCCCTGCAGAAGCCCATTTGCAGCATTTCAGGTCAGCAGATGTCATTGCAGGCTGTGGCATGCAGAGCCTAAACCTGGAAATTACCTGCTTTCCACCTTCAGGAGAAATAACAGCATCTCATCCCCTCCACACTGCACTTCAGTTTACTGAGCAGAAGGGATTCACACCTCCTGTATTTGGCATGGTGGGATTCAGACCTCCCTACAACACAGGCACATCCTTCCACCAGCCCCATCCCTCCTCACTGAGAGCAGGGACCTGGCACAGCTCCCAGCCCCTACAGGGGACAAGACAAGGCTCTTGGCAGGAGCAGGATCTTCTACCACACCAACACCCAGCAGGGCAGTCACTGCACAGACCCAGCATGAATGAACATCCATGCACTCAAACTGAAAAGAAACCCCCACAGCAATAATTAAAGCAAAGCCAGGCTCTATTTTTGTCAAATCTTTACTGTCTCCAGAGCCCCAGCTGCGCAGCTCTACAAGGACAGCCTCATGTGGAAGCCTCAGTGACTCAAAACTTGAGTCCTCCCCAAATTTACTCCAACTGTGAGACAGTGAGTCACACTGCAAGGTGCTGGGTGCTACTAGGAGCAGAGAGGATGGGCTGAAGTGGAAGACAGACACCCCCAGCTCCAGGTCTCACTCTGGTCTCTTGCAGGATTTCAAGCCAGCAGAGACCATCGAAGAGAACTGCCTGCATTCCTCCTGTGGATGACTATGGAGCCATGACACTGAGCAGCCACCAGCCCTGGCAAGAGGAGAAACAACCCCTCCAGGCAGGCAGGCAGGCATGGGGTCAGGCCACAGGGCTCCAGACAGAAACTGGAGCATCTCAAGAGGCTTCACCAGATCCCAAAGGACAGACAGGCTTTTTGGGAGGCTGCTGCAGAGCTCAGCCCCCATGGAAGCAAGGGGTACCCTCATGACACCAGTGCTCATAGGCAAAGCACTGGCTTAGGATGAGCCACATGCAGGCACCATGTGGAACCCAGAAGTGAGAGTTTGAGCTCCAGGGCTGCAAACAAGGAACACAGCCCATAGATGAAGATGTCACATCTCACTCCCTCTGGGAGCTCCCTGCTTTGGGCTGGTTTTTCACGTGCTACATTTGAGGAAGAGAAGTGGGTTTTGCACAATTCAGTGATGTTCTGGTATGGCTGCATGGGGGTTGTGTTCAACCTCTGCTAGCCAGAGCACTGCTGAGCCCCAAAAAGATGCCACAAGGCTCCAAGGAAAAGACAAGAGCTGCATCTACCCAGGCAAGGACCACCAGGGACCCTGATGAAGCAGCCTGAGCTCCAAGACCAGGCTCAGACACTACAGCAACAAGCCTCTTCCAGCCCATGCATCTGGCAATCCTTGTCAAACTCCCTGAAGTTTGCCTATGGCGCAGTTCCTCAAGCTTACCCAGATTCCATAAGGAGTGAGGTCCCGTTCTCCCACCTGCCTGTCTGGGGCCCTCATTCCTCACCCCCCAGTCCCTCCACTGCCCCCAGGGACTCACCAGCAGTTGGGCAGGTTGAGTGTTATGCTGGCCTGGATGTCTGCCCCAAAGCGCAGGTAGCCCAGGACACTCAGGCTGATGTACAGGATGGTGACAATGCTCATCCCCACGTAGAGGATGACGGGGAACTGCCGGGGCTTCTTCATCTTGTTTTCCAGAGGCAGCACCTGGGAGAAGAGGAGGAGGAAGATGACAGAGCAGCAGGTTGCCTGTTCCTCTATCCCCCTCAACCCCAAAAAGCAGGAGGGGCAGCCCCATGGGCAAGCACAGCCTACCATGCCAGGGGATGGGATAGTCCCCCATGGAGCCTGGAGAATCCAGCTGAAAAAAACCCTGTACTGGAGATCTGAGTTCTGTGCTCCCATTGGAGACCTTCAAACTTGGCACAGCAAGTCTCCAACAGATCACCCACACCCTTGTCTTAAAGATGAGACCTGCTCCCTGCCCTTGGAGGAGCTGTACCCAGTGCTGGGTCTTGGGGCAATGCCAACCACCCCATACCTTGGGTGCATTACACTCTGCACCCCAAAACAGCACAGCCATGGCCACTATTTTACACTGTTCTGTTTTCCCCAGCAAATCCTGGAAAGACCAAAACACACTCTTCTGCTATCAAGTTTGTCTTGACAGATTTCAACCAGGCAGGACAATAAAAAGATGAAGGACAGAGGTAATTCTCTCACCTCTACACTACTAACACTAAATATAGGCCTTCAGCAAACAATTTTATAGCTGTCCTTGGGTGGTGTTGATTTCAAGACGAGACACAGTGAAAGATATGGTGAGAAGGCAGGACAGGAATAACTTTTATTTGCTTCTTCACCTCCAAGTCATGTGAGGAAGAGAGCATTTGTGTCTCAGTGCTGGCAAGAACCTTCTGCCCAGGGCATAGCATTCAGTAAACACACCTCCTGTAATGGATTTGGCCCTCTGCAGCCCTGTGTTTACACAGCCAGCTTACATTAAGAGATGAAAACATTTTTTCCTCCTTTGAAGGGAGCACCCGGAAACAACCCACAACATCTTAGGGAGTCATTAAGCCCTCCACCCACCCACCCACCCAGCTTTTTTCACAGACACAGTTGGTCTATTTACAGCATCTTGCATGAGAGGCCCATTTGTATGGGCAGGCTGGGGCCACACGGCTGCTGAAGGGAGATCTTGGTGCCTCCACAGCAGGGTGGGAAGGAATGGATCACATCTTTTCATGCCACACTTTTCGGCCTCCCGTTTAGGCAACTTCAGGATCCAGCCTGGTAACAAGACTCAGGACAATTCCTCATCTGCAGGTCAGCCAGCAGAGCCCAAGGCAGAGGCTGGTGTGATTCCCAATCTACTGCCAGATAAAGCCACCTCTAAAGCAGCGACCAACCTCCTGAGGTTTGGAGCACGTGCTCCTCCAGCCTCAGATGGAAGCACCAGAGTTTGACCCAGGAGATGACCTGGAGCTAAAGCTAACAGCATCATCCAGAATTTCAGCTACTGCCAGAGAAGTTCAGCAGCAACTGCAGCTGCAAAGCAGAGCAGGTGCTGCAGCAAGTCCCGGCAGGGCTGAGCCTCTTGTGCAGCAGCCCCACTGCCACACAGACTTACCACGCCAATGCCTTCAAAAGCAAAGATTGCAGTGCCAAAGAACAGAGGGTAGGTCTTCCAGGCTGCTGCCAGAGGAAGGTTTCTGGGATCAGGAATGTCCTGGAAAAAAGTCCATGCAGAAATCAGACACAGGAAGGTTGGGGAAGACCTGGCCTGTTCCATCACTCCCTGTCACAGCCCCATGCTGCAGGGAAAGCCCTGCAGAGCAGAGGGAACCATCATGCCCACAGGAACAACCAGTACTCCACAGCATCCAAATACCCCATTGCCGAGCTCCCCCCACCTGCCAAAACATGGGACAGCACAGAAATGAGAGAGGGGAGCCACAGACACGTACCCTGACGATGTACTGGTAGATCACAACAAGGCTGACAAGCATGGCCACGTTGGCCAGCATGGAGAAGATGGACAGGACCTTGAGGTTCTGGATAAACGTGAGCAGCACCACGAAAGGCAGGATGGAAAGCATGTACAGGCGGGAGTCCATGGTGGGGGTCATCACCACCGTCCTGTTTGAGCTGCAGTCATTGGTGGTCCCGTTTGCAGCAGACACAACCTGGGGAAGCACAGGAAGCCCTGGTGAGCCCCATCACACAGGTCTAAAAGCCAGAGATCTTAGCAGCCCATCCCAGGTGGGTCAGAGTACTCCAACAGCTCACTTCAAACCCAGCTAGCTGATTCAAATCAAATCAATACGTGTTTTCAGATAGTTCTGAAGTAAATCCCTGTTATCTTGCAGGGGGCAGAGGTGGGACTGGCTATGGCACCTGAGCCAGGAGAGCAAATCCTGCCCGAGCCCGGGTTCACCAGGCAGGAGGACTCAGCAGCCAGGCACAGAGAGCAGAGGGCACAGGCTGCATGTTTGCACTGCCCACAAGGACAGCTGAGATGAAAGGAAAGAGGTACTAACTGCTATTTCCAAAGGTCCTTTTCCTCTTGTTGCACCAAGTTGTTATCTAAGTAATACAGTCCTTTAGTTACCCAGCACCCTGTTCATGTGCAAGGACATCTGGAAATGACTGCTGGCCCCCAAGTTCACTTTCTTCATGACAAATCATCCTTTCTTGGGGTCTTCCATTCCAAAAGCACTCCAGACCATGTGCTCACTTCTAGAGGTAGCTCAGGCCCAGGAACCGAGTGGCTGAGCCACCCCTCCCAAGAGCATGGGCTCACTCAATTACCAATACTACCATGACCTGGTTCAGATACCAGGTTCTGTCCAGTAACTGCAGCAAAGAGTGGCCTAAAAACTGTTTTAACCTGCTCCAGAGCAAGTCCTGCCCCAGAGGAGAGGCTGAAGAGCTCTGTGTAAACCAGCATCCTCTGTGGGAGAGGGCAGTGCAGGGCCATGCACCCATGGGGCAGTGCTGCTCAAGCCCCAGCCCGCCCTGCCTCTTCATGGCTTGCTCCATTTTCCAAACCAAAGCCCTGCCCAACACAGTGGCACCTTGCCCAAGATACCACCTGCACCATGACTCCCCACCTAACATGCTAATCCTCACCACAAAAAGAAAAAAGCAACACTCCCCTCTCCCCACCCAAAAAAAAATTCCAAAGCCAAGGGGTTTCCCACCTGTGGCCAAAAAAAATGGTGTGGATTTGCAGGTTTTTGCAAATTTCCCTTGAGGCTTGAGACACCCTTCAGTCTTTACTGTGAGGGGCTGAGGAGAAAGCCCACCTTAAAGTGGAGCAGCAGCCTGGCCCCTGCACACACCCTGGTCCCTCCTGCTCTTGGGGCTGGTGGTGTCAGACCACCAATGCTGACCCATTTACTCCTCCTGCCACCCCACAAGGGGAATCTCCTCAGCTGCTGCTCCAGGAGCAGAGGAGGAGTCTCACACTGGAGGGACCACCTGCTTTTTCCCCAGGAGCCTCCTCTGAAGCTGATGGCCATCACTGAAGAAGAGATGAAGGGCACAGCCATGGTGGCAGTGACCAGACCATTGCTGCAAGAGCAGAGCAGGAGCACATGGGGAAAAAAGCTGAGCAGTGCCTGCAAGGCATTGGGCTGGCAGAGGCTGGGAATGGGGACTCATTCCCAGTTTCTTACAGAACAGGAGCCAGCCAAGCGGTTCAGGGTTTCTGTTTATTTCCTCCTGAGGCCTGGCAGGAAGAAACTCTTTCTCTAAAGATGTAATTAAGTTTCAGAGCCACAGGATGAGGAAAGAAACTGGAATGCAAACACATCCAAGGAAGAGAGAAGAGAGGTTCACAGCAGGTCCTGGGATCCGGACATTACCATCGACACCAATAAACCAATTAACTGAGGGGGACAGGACAGAAAAGGCACAGTCCCTCTGCTTTCATCTCTTTCCTGTTGCTCCCTCACTAAGTATGTTCTCTCACTAAGTATGGCCCCACTTTTCCTGGGCAACACAGACACCTCCAGCACCTCTGCAAAATCACAGAGATTCTCAGGAAAACCTGCTCTGTTCGAACAGGAAAACCAACCCTCCAAAGTAACTGGGCAGAGGAGTGGACTTTTCTGAGCAGCATTTCCTACAGAAACCAGACCTTTGGTGGAAAACAGCCACAGGACACAGGAGCTAAGAGCAACCCAAGCACCTTCACACCCTCTCACCTCCCCCCAGGTCATGAAGGAGGTGTAAGTCCAACCTGTTTCAGATTGTCCGCCAGAAAGACAAAGTACACACAGCAGAAACCCAGCTGAGTGATGATCAGGAAAACTCCCACTATACGCCTGCAAAGCAAAAAAACACCATTTGTCAGCCAGATCATACAGAAATATGAGCCCACTTGGGGTGCTTTGGGTTGCACTGATGTGCAATGATGATGCTCTCCTCAAGGTTGGGGTGTACAGGTCAGAGCAGACCTAGCTCACTTCTCTGTGATTAAGAGAGAGGACCTTCTCTCCACCCAACCTCACAGATCTCAGGCTCTCCAGTCTCCCCCTCCCATCCCTTCCACAGGGTCAGGACCAGCCTCAGGAGAAAAGTCTCCTTTCTGGATTTAACATGTCCAGAGAGTCTGCTGCTGAATTGTCAGTAGGAGACAACACTCCCAGGACACAAGAAGAGGTGAATGCTACCATCCCCTACATGCAATGAACCGTGTGATGTAATGTGGGACACCCACAGGGCAGGGAGCAGCCACTGGACATGTTCCATGTCTAGCAAGATTGGCCAGCACTGCAAGACCCTATTCACCCCTTTGTTATGCTGTGGAGACTGAGTTATCCCATGCATTCAGTATAAGTCACATCTGGCTGGGGACAGCACTGGATCAAAGATCTCAGCATTACCCTCTGGGGGACACTGAGCATTCAGGCCAGGTGAGCCAAACAGCATTTTATGTCACTTGTACTTATCTGCTGATACAGCTCAGTGACCAGAGGCTCTCCTGTCCCAGCTCCAGCACATGCTGGGCTCAAAGACAAGTCCCTGCCTGGGGCAGCAGAGCAGTACCTTCCCCAGATGGCATGTGTCCTCAGGCAGGCACTGGGAGTTGCCTCCAGCCCATACATCACAGCACCTCCATAGTCCACAAACTGCTTCTGGAACCTGTCCAGAGAAGGGAGAAGGATCATCACATCAGTCCTGTCTGCTAGTTCCCAAGGCAAATAGTGACATTAAAAGGAAAACAGTTCCTGTGAAAAGGAAGAGCCGTTCCCAACTGAGGCTTTGGCATGGGCAACTTGCTGCTGAGGGGCTTCAGAAAAACCCCAGGGCTTTTTGGGCAAGAGGGAAGAAGTGTAGGAGCTGCAGGGCCGGGAAGGGGAGTTGCTCCTTACCTGTTGCAGAAGTGATGGGCACATTTCACCAGGATGCCCATGCAGTGCACAGCCACGACTCCCATCACCAGCAGGCTCAGAGGACCCAGCTGCAGGGAAGAGAGGGGGAAGGCTGCACTCTGATGGCCAAAGGCAGAGCTGCACAGTGCCTTCTGCTTCCAGACAGAACTCCACGGGCTGGCTGAGTGCAAACACCGCTGGAGGCTGAACCAGAGCTCTGGTGCAGCTCCCAGGACCAAGTAACCTGACAGAGCCATGAGCTTGGCAGAAACGATGTAAAAGAAGCAAGTTGGGGCAGTTTGGGTGCAAAGCAAAGCTGGGGCAGTTTGGGTGTAGCAAAGCTTTTCCAGGATTGTTTTCCAAACTACCTTGCACATTTCTACTATGCAGGTGATGAAGAGGTCATGGCCTGGACACAGCGTCCTGCCTCACCCCAAGCAGAGGAAACCACAGGCCCAGCTCACACACTGAACTCCCCCACACCAGGCAGCAACAATGCAGGAGCAGCAGGAACAGTCTCAGCAGTGAAACAAAGCCACAGAGCTTGGGGTGCAAACAGGTGCAAGTCACCAAACACTGAGAGGTGTCTGGGAGGGACTCAAGCCCCAACACTGGCTATGTGAGCTGCCCATATGGGGTCACTCTGCCCCACGAGTTGGAACTTGTGGGGCACAGCACAGCAGGGCTCAGCTGCCTTACCAGGATGCCAGCATTCTTCACAGCCAGAGGCAGCCCCAGCAGCCCTGTCCCAATATTCCCCTTCAGCAGATGGATCAGGGTCTGGTACCACCTGAGGGAGAGCAGATGCAGAGGTCACTGTCATCAGGTGCCCACACCCACACACAGCAGCTTATTAAGGACTCTAATCCTTTTAAGGGTCCACAGCAGCTCTGAACTGCTGCAGGGAATGCACGTGGAGGTCACAATCCTGTCCCCTGCACTCAGCTTAGCCAGCTGGGGCCCAGCTCGGTGTGAAAACAAAGACTGAACAAACAGATTTTGGGTGGTCATTTACAAAACCCAGCAAATGCACAGCCCAGCACCAAGGAGCACCAAGGAATGTCTCTTGACTTGAAGGGACCAGTCTCTGCCAGGCAAAGACAGCCTCTTCTGCACACCTGGGCACAAGGAAGCCCCTAAAACATGGCTGCAACATGCCCACATATCCTCTGAATCTGGGCATGCTGTTCACCTGACAGAGCTCGCCATCAAATGAAGGTGGAGTGGAAAAATACTGGGAAAAGCATCAATCGCTGCCTACAATCTGCCAGCAAGCCCAGCTTCACCAGAGAGCAAAGAGCAACACTGGGGCAGGCTGCTCGCTTGGTGCCAGCGCCCCACAGATGCAGGACCACAGCTCTGCCCTCATCACCCTCATGAGAATTCCCCATAAAACTACAGCTTCACCATCCTCTAGCAAAGTCAGCAGGGAGCCACCATGACCTCCTCTGCCCTCCAAGTGCCAGGCCAGCCCAGGAGAGAGGGGAGCATCACTCACGTTGTCCCATTGGTCTCCCCGAAGCGCTGGTAGGACTCGGGGTGTGCGAAGCCGTTCATGCCGTCGGGAGGGCTCCCCTCTGGTGTGACATCCGTGGAACTGTAGTCATTGTAGTCCTCGCTGCGGAGGCGCCGGGTGGACATGGTCCCTGTGGGGACAGTGGCATTAGGGCTGCCCAGCTCAACAGCCCCATTCTCAGGCTCCTTGGGGTCAGCCATGGTGCAGAGAGACCGGCTCGCGCTGCCAGAGCGAGGTCTCCTCCAGGGCTTTTATACAGCCACATGCTCACGCCCAAGCAATCACAGAGCTGGCATGTCCTAAGGTCAAAGGCACATGTCACATTCCCACTGGCTCTCCCTACAGGCTCGTGCCCATGTTTTGGGCACGCCCAGACAGAATGGGGTCAGGATCCTGAGGGCAGAGCCTGGATGTGACCCATTCCATGTCAGGCAAGGGAGCTGCATGCCCCTGCTCTAAGGGTGGTGAGTGTGACACCACAGGCAGTGGGGTAGGAGGGGACATGCTGGCACTGTGTCCCCTGCTCAGGCACTGGGGACTAGGGCTGTCAAGTGGACAGGCCAGGAAAGTGTAACTGCTTTTAACTCTCACACAGTGTGCTGCAAGGGAACAGCTTGCTCTTGCCAGGGAAGGGAAAGTTTCCTAACTTCTCTCTTTTTTTTTTCCCCCATTTTTTATTTCCTTATTGAAGACTTTTTATTAAAAAGATTTTTTTACAAAAATTTATTATACTCCCATCGCAGAGGAGCACAGACCATGTGTTGACAGCAAAACACCTGCCCTAAAGGTTTCACAAGCAAGGAGGTGCCTATGGGGAAAACTGACTTCCCAGGACGAGGTACTTGCACAGCCTGGAGCTCTTGCTCCAGCAGAAACTCCAACAGTGTCCAGCAAGCCAAGAGTACCAGCACAAACCTCACCAAAGACACACACCTCGTGACTTTATCTGGAAAACAGTCAGCTGTTTCAATTCCTACACATGCCACACCCAGCACCCCAAACACCCACTGGGAAGGAGGACCAGAGGCAGGGAAATTATGTGTAAGGCTCTTGCACCACAGACTGGTGACCCAGCTCCTGCCCTACAGCTCCTCTGGGCTGTCATGCCCCAGGCACCACACCTGCCCCAGCAGTCCTGGTGCTCCCCATTCCACTCCCCAGCACTGGTAAAGAACTGGGAGCAAGAGGAAGCAGCAGAGAAATGCTACTACTGCAAAAAACTGTCTTGTTTCCTGCCAGAGCTCTTCATGCACCCACCGAGTCACACGAGCGCCTGCCAGATGCAGCTTCAGCACAGCCCAACACATCTGGCTGTGCAGGGAATGCTCAGCCCAGGCCACCTGGGTGCTGCCTCACTCCCAGAGCACCAGGCACTCCCCAGAGCACCGCTCTGCAAACCTGGCTGCTACACAGATAACAAGCCAAGAGCTGCAACCACTGGGAGGGTCCAGACTGGAGATCAGAAGGATAGCAGGGAGCAAGGGCTTTTCCTCAGGTCTGGATGCTCCAGATCCCAGCTGTTCTGGAGCAGTTATCCAGGCCACAACCGCGTGTATTTCCTGCGGCACCAGGCAACACCAGCAGCAGGAAGCAGCAGTGTGTGCCATGGAATACCAGGCTCTGGAGCAGCAGTGAGGCTGGCAGGCAGGCACTCCAGAGCCACAGGCAACCCATGCATCACTCCTGCCCAGCCTCCTCCCTCACAGCTGGGACATGCAATCGTGTCCTGAACCAGCTCCGCCGCAGGCAGGGCGATCCGGTGAGGCAGTGACCAGGAAGAGCGGCAGCAGGAGTTTACACAAGGAAAGCGTTAGAAGCTATTTGTCATCGTTGACAGGCCCAAGGGGCAGGGGAGAAACCTGAGAGGCTCTGCCAAGCACCATGGGCTGGTAGAAGACAAGGAGAGTGGGAAAAAGGGGTGGAGGGGTGGGTCAGGCGTGGGTACCCTTCCGAAAGATGGTCCACACAACATCTGAAGTACCCAAGAGCAGTGACTCCAAGATGAACACAAAGTGGTGACATCACTCTCTGCCTGATCGCTCCCTGTGGATTTTTTTTTCCCCTTTCAAGCAGGCCTGTCTGCTTTCTGCTTTGAAGAGCCAGGGAAATGCATTCATCGTGACTTGCCTGCCTTGTGTCTGGATTAAAGGTTGCATAGCAGCAGGGAGAGAGCACTCTGCTCTCCCACAACCAACAAGAAAAAGCTGCAAAACTTGTCTCATCCACATGACAAACATTTAAAACCAAAGCAAAACCCCTCTATGCCATTTCCTCTTAATTGGAAACAGCAAAGATGGGAACATCTACATTCGGTTTCCACTTCAAGCCCAACTCCTCAGCCACTTTCATGTGCTTTTTTGCCACCCACACACAGAAGCAATTTCATCCTGTTAGGAAAGCTGGGGGGAGGGGGGGGGGGGGGGAGGTAGTGACAGCAATTTGTCCCTTACAGTGACAGCTTCATGCCAGAAGCCAAAAGCAAGATGTGACTTGCTGCTGACCCTGACAGCTCTCCCCAGCTCAGCTGGGGCTGTGTAAATCAGGAAATCTGAAAAAGTGAGCTTCACAGCAAAACTCACTGCCACTTCCCACCATGCGTGTTGAATCCTTCATTTCCAAAGTACTACTTGTAATACCCCACCTCAGCGTGACACAAGGGAGAGCCAGGGCTGCCAGATCCCCCTGCCCTGCCTGGAGGGAGGCCACAGACAAGCCCCTTCCCGAGGCCACCATGTCCATGCCAGCCTGACACCTCCCAGTCACAGCATCAGTCCCCTTGTCCCTGTGCTCCCACAGCTCCAGAAAACCCCCAGATTCACCTTTCCAACATTTCACGGCACGGCCTGGTTCCCACAGCCCGGCTTCTCCCCACAGGGAGGCTGCTGGGCACAAACCCCACCAGTCTCCACAGCTCCCACCCCAGCCAGGCTGTGCTGCCCACTGTGGGGCTCACTGCACCCTCCCAGCGCCTCGTAGCATCCCGCATCCTTCCCAGCACCTCCCATCGGGGGCTGTGCTCCCTACACTGCACGGCACGCCCGGACACTCCGAGAGGAGCCCCATGGGGTGCCAGCCTTCATGCAAGGCATGGCCAGCACGCCCCGGAACACCCATGGCAGCTCCCAGCACCCCCAAGGACCTCCGGCACGCATGTCAGCTGCCAGGACCCCCAGGCCCTGAGCATCCGCCCATGCACAAGGGCTGCCAACGAGGCCCTGGAGCCCCGAGTCCTGTCAGCGCACCCAAACTGCCCCGAGCACCCACGCGGGACGGTGGCACCGCCAGCACCCCGCGCATCCACCGCGCCCCCCGGGTCTCTGGGCACGCCGCGGGCTGACAGGCGGCTGACAGCCCACGGTCCCNCCGGGTCCCTGTCCCCCCCTGCCCCTGTCGCCCCCGGTCCCGCACCTCTCCGCCGCCCCGCACCGCCCGGCCCCGCCGGGCCCGCTCGCTCGGCCGCGCCGTCACGTGACCGCGGCTCAGCTGAGCGCGAGCGGCGGGGCCGGGCGGGGCCGGGGCAGACGCGGCGCGGTGGCTCCCCCTGGCGGCGGGAGGGCGGGCTCGGAGCGCTGGGCGGGTCCCGCGGCCGCGTGTGGGGAAAGGCGGGAGGGCCGAGCCTCGAACCCCGCCGCGGGCAGCCAGCGGCGGCCGTGCCGGGAACCGAGCTGGAACACGGCCTGAACACGAGACCTGGGAGGGAGCTGAGGTTGTTCGGCCTGTAGGAGGCTCGGCGGTGATTGTATCACTCTCTACAACTCCCTGAAAGGAGGGTGAAGCCAGGTGGCGTTGGGCTCTGCTCCCAGGCAACCAGCCACGTGACAAGAGGACATGGTGTTAAGCTGCACCAGGGAATGTTTAGGTTGGA
This sequence comes from Cyanoderma ruficeps, assembly GCA_008694505.1. Taxonomy (NCBI): domain Eukaryota; kingdom Metazoa; phylum Chordata; class Aves; order Passeriformes; family Timaliidae; genus Cyanoderma; species Cyanoderma ruficeps. The sequence goes on along the minus strand of VZDJ01000219.1, from coordinate 9,359,303 downwards.
CATTAGGAAGACTTTCTTCACAGAGAGAGTGATTAGACATTGGAGTGGGCTGCCCAGGGAGATGGTGGAGTAACCATCCCTGGAGGTGTTTAAGGAACGACTAAACACGGCACACAACGCCATGGTGAAATGGACATGGTGAGGTTCAGTTACAAGCTGGACTTATAGAGTGAGGTCATGATCACAAAGATCTTCTTCAAGCTAATTGATTCTGTGATCCCCTGCAGCAGGGCTGCAGAGCAGTGGGGATTGTCTTGGGGCAAAGCATGCAGAGCCATGCAGGTGTCAGGGTTATAGAAGGTCACCAGGATGACCCTCAAAGCCCCTCAGCATGGGCTGTGGCCCCCTGGGCCATGGCTGTGTCCCTGTGTCCCCACATCAGAAAGGAGCATTTGCAGATCCCTGCCCATCACCCAGGAACTGGCCTCAGGGCTGTACAGCTCCACTGGCCACAGCATCTTCCACCGCTGCCCCCACCCCACTACCTCCACTTCCCCCCCCCGCTCACACCCACATCCACACTCTTCCCAATGAAACAAATGTTGCCTCCAGGTCACCCCCAGCAACAAGAGTCACCAGCTCCATGTTCTGGTAAAAAGATTTATTAAGAACCTGCAGAACCTGCCCAAAAGGAGGTTGCTGCTCTGGCACTGAAGGGGAGCAGGGGTAGAGGGTTAGTGCTTCTCCAGGCAAAGCCACAGGGTGAAACAAAGCGAGTGGAGGGCACAGAAAGGCAGTGGGAGCACATCTGCGTGGTGGTGGAACACCTGCAGCAGTTAAGGCATATAAAGTGCTTGTAGAAGACCAGCCCTATCAAGGGGCTAAATAACACAAGCAGGCAGGGACAGCAAGGGATGTGGGTGGCTGGTGGCACCTGGCACAGCACAGTGATGACAGGCTCACGCCCTGCCCAAAGCTGCAGCAAGAAGGATGCTGCCTGCCCACATGACAGTCCCCAGCCACAGCCAGGATGCCCCCAAAATAGGATCTAGGCTGTTGGTCTTCATGATCATCTTCCAGTTATCCCATGTTCAGGATGCTGCTGTGTTTGGGTGCCTCTGGCAGCACTGGGGAAGGATAGTCCCAGTGCAGCATCCTGCCTCAGCTCACTCCCAGAGGAAAAATGAGTGGGACTGGTCCTCAGCCAGGCTGAGTCCCAGCAGCTCATCACAGCCTTGTATCCCACTCTAGAGCAAGCACAGCCATCAACCAGCAAGCTTTGCTGCTGCTAGGAGTGTCACCAGCCTCTTGGTCCCCCCTAAGTGGGAATGTCCATGTGGGGCTCAGGTGATTTCCATCCTCTTGTGTTCCTGATGTCTGCCACAGGAGGGCCATGGGAAGGTGCCTTCACAGGTGCCTCAAGCCACCAAGCTGGTTCCCCATGCAGGACAGGGATGTAGCAACAGCAGATTCAAAGCTGCTGTGTGGGGACTGGTCTCCTGCAGCCTCTTTGGGGACACTTCTGCAAAACAGCCCCGTGCTCAGGCCAGAGATGGTTGGAGGCAAGGACACCCTCTGCAACTATGCTGCATCCCTCTAGCCTCCCAAACACTCCCTCATTCCCACAGACTGGTCCAAGAAATACTGCTTTTCCCTGGAATGTTTTTGTCTAAAATTGCCCTGATAGGATTAAGAAAAAAAGAAAGAAACTGGATAAAAAATAAAAACCCCAGGTCATGCTGGGCTTAGGCTCCAAGGCCACTCTGCCCAGGCAGGAGACACCCTGGCGATGGGTCTGGGGACAGCAGAACAGCCAAAGGGGCCTCTCTGGATGTAGCAGAGGAGGAGGTGCTGGGGAAGGGGGATAGGGGCTGCCTCCTCCTGACAGCAGGAGGGATGGCCCTACAGGGATGGGTTGGGACAGGATGGGGTGCAACTGGATGGGATGGGACAGGGGGGACCGTGTCCCACCCCTCAGTGGGAGTGCAGGGAGAAGGCCAGTTTGACACAGCTGAGCTCCTCCCCGCCATTGCTGACCACCACCCGCACACGGTAGTTGCCGTTGGTCATCCAGGAAGGGAGTTCCACATCGGGCACGTCAAAATCACTGGCTGGCAGGGAGTAGGAGCCCTGTGGAGAGAGGGGACAGATAGGCAAGAGGTCAACCAAGAGCCCAGCCCAGCACCAAAGGGCACAGTGGTACCCACTGGCACCGCCAGCGTCACCGTGGGGGCTGGGCCGTACCGCTTTGAAGGGGCAGTGGCAGGGGATGCCGTAGGTCAGCAGGGGCTCCGGGCAGGGCGTGCCAGGTGGGATGAACTCGTCGAGAATGCTGCAGACATCATCGTAGGTGCAGCTGCCCATCCTCTCGATGCAGGGCAGCTGGATCCAGAGGTCGCCCAGCGCCTTTTCTACCACCAGCACTGCCTGGAGGGAAGGTGTTCAGTACCAGCACAACCAGCAGGGGCACCCATCGCTCCTCACCGGCCAACTCCCTCAGCTCCTGATCATGCAATCTTTGGGATGTCCATGTGGCCACTAAACGCCCTCCTGCCTCCCTCTCCTGCTTTTAGTTCCTCTCAACCTGCAGCTTCTGTTCCTCCAACCTCAGTCTGACCCCTCAAGCTAACACCGCACAACATCTCACATCCCCACCTCCTTCCCCTCTCCTCTGCCTGTCCCAAAACAGAGTGCTCCCATCCTGCAGCTCTGGCTCCACACTCCCCTAGCACTCACTCCACAGTCCCAGGCCCAAACAGACACCACAGCATTGCTCAGAACAGCCCATGCACACTGGACAAGAGACATGTTCTGTCTCGTTCCAAAAAACTTCCCAAGAAGTGGTTCAAGGCAGCTGACATGGCCCAAGGCTTCCAGAGCAGTGCCATGGCATGTCCCTGAAGGGAGCAGCCAGGTTGGCTTCTGCAAAACAAGTGCTGCAGTGACCTCCAGAAGCATCCACAGCACTTGGGTTTCACTTCCCTCCTGGAGCCATCACATCCCCAGGACATGAGACAACTCAGGTGGTTTTTGTCCTAGGGACAAGGTTGGGAGGCTCTCGCTGAACTGTCTGCTCCCACCACAGGTCTCCCCATGCCCACTGTCCTGTTCTGGCTTACAGGGCCCAGTGTGCTCAGCCCTGCACCTCTCTGCACCTCACTCCCCAAGGGCTGCTCATTCCTGTACCCAGTGACAGGCATTTCCCAGCTTCCAGTGGTTTGGAGAAGCTCTGCCCTCCCTCACCACACAGAGGCACATCTGGCACTTACCTTCAGAGGGGAATCCATGGTCTTGCCACTCTTGACAGCTGCGCTGACACGCAGGCTCCCCGGGATGCTGATGGGGTCGGGTGCCACTGAGAGGCTCTGCAGCACCACGGGGTCCCTCTTGTCACCACAGTTCTCCCAGGCAAAGCCACCAACCTGCAGCACCAAGGGACAGGAGGAGTTAGAGGCAGGGCAAGCCTTGCCTTGTGTTTGCAGGAGGTTTATCCAGAGCTGCACCTCTGATCCCTGCCAAACATGTACTCACAAAGAGCCAGAAAAATGACCTTCAGCCCATTCAAATGCCAGTTCTTGAACTCCCAGCTCTCCAAGACTGAGGACATTGCAGAAACCCTCTGTCCGTGTGCCTCTGCATGTACTTTATACCCAAGGACAATTACCAGGCTGCAATTTCCAAGCTTGCCTCAGCTCTGCCTCCAAACACCTCACATGTGACCGAGACAAGATGCATCCTTCATGCCAACAGCACCACGCAAGGTGTGTGGGGACAGGTCAGAACAAATTGGGACCATGTGGTGGCTGCACTGTCCAGGGGGATACTGGGCAGGGGTGTGGGGGGATCCCCATGGAGGGGCTGTGGGGTTGGCACAGCCTCCCACCTCATCCAGGATCAGCCCTGCTGTTGTGAGCCCTCATCCACCAGCTCCAGCCACCTGGTTCCACATAGGAGCAGAAATCACATTTGGGGACCAGATAAGCCAGGCTCATCCTGCCTGATTCATCCCAGGGGGCTGATCCTGAGCTATAAATGAGTACAAATCCTGACTACAAACGAGCCAGGGAAGCAGCATTGCCCTATGGGATAATGAAAATCCCCGTTAGGAGATGTCACCCAAATGAGGGACATCACTTATGTGTCCTGTCTAAGAGTCATGTTGGGACATCTCCCCCGTTTCCTACAAGTCCCACCAATCCCTCCAGCCACCACCAGTAAAGATGCTCCGATTCAAAGGTGGAGGGATAGCAGCACTTGTCTGCAACAGCCACCTCGGAGCCTGCCCGAGGCAAGTGGCAAAGAGACCAGCTCCAGCACCCTCCCCGAGCAGGTTTGGCCGGAGCACCCCGTGTCCCCGTGGCATGACGTGGGGCTCTCCCTGCCTGCTCGCAGCAGCAGAACCGGTGGAGGCTGTATTGCCTGGTGCCACATGGCAGCCCCAGCGGGCACAGCGCAGCCCACGCAGCTCAGCAGCCCATCCCACCATCCCGCTCGCCCGCCGGGAGCAGCCCAGGGCAGGACACAGGGCTCAGGACAAGCCGGGACAAGGGTAGGCTGCACCCCGACACTGAGCAAGAGCTGGGAGCCCCCAGCCCAAGGGTCTGCAGGCAAAGAGGCTCCAGCGAGCTGAGCATCAGTGTGGGGCTGCAGACTGCTGCCGGCCGAGCCCCCTCCAGCCTTCCCAGCCGGTCCTCCCTTCCCTCGGCCAAGCGCAGTTTTGTTTTCCTGGAAAATAAATTGCGATATTTCCCTTCACACCGCGTGAGAGTTACACGTGGTAATCGTCTGTGTCTTAATCAGCGCGTGTTAATAAGCCCGGCCCAGCACTCCATGGGAACAGGGAAGAAGAACATGGGCTGGAAAAAACTCATGGAGCAGCAAAATGAGAGCCGGGAGACGATCAGCCGAAGGACGAGGCCGCTGGGTTTCTGCGTTGAGAAGTGTTTGTAAACACTGGATCCCTGCTGCTCCGAGCTGCCCCCAACCTCCAGCACCGCTCCCCAGCGCGGGGGGCTGCGCGCCCCAGGGGGTCCATGGACCCCACTCCCCACTCCCCGGCCCAACCACAGACATCCACCCACCAGCGATCTTCCAGTCTGACGGGACTGGAAATGCTTCTGGTTTCCTGCAATCCCAGCGGGATGACAGAGTCTCCCCCCTCTCCGCCCCGCCGAGTCCCCCCGGCAGCCNGGTGCGGGGTGCGGGGTGCGGGGTCCCCCCTCACCTTGCGGAGCCGCCGGGCCCCGCTGCGCTCCACCAGTAGCTGCGGCCCGGCGAGCGCGGCCGGGACGAGCTGCAGCGCGCACAGCGCCAGCGCCAGCCCCGCGCACAGCATCCTCCGGGAATGCGCCGGGAACGGTCCGGGGTGGCTCCGGGGAGCTGCTCCGAGCGGTGGAGAGGCGAGCGAAGGGCAGAGACCTCGGCGGGAGCGGGCGGGCAGCGGCCGGTCTATGAAGCCCCGAGCAGAGGGGACGAGCCCTCTCTCCGAGCCCGGCCCACCTTCCGATTCCCCTCCCTCCCCCGAGGACGCTCACATTTTCCCTTCCCCCCNTTTTTTTTTTTTTTTTCCCTCCATTCCCAGTTTCGCTGCCAAGCGCAGGACTGGACTCGCAGGGATGCTGGGACGGGAAGCGCCGCTTTCCCAAGCTCCCAGAGCGGGGGGGCGGGGGCTGCATCCACCGCCCTGGGGCACACACATCATCCCGCTCCGGTGGCGGAAGCACGACCATCTCCCCACCACCCACCATTACACCCAGGGCTGCGGCTGTGCGAGGGTCGGGACCCTCTGGTCAGTACCCGGGACCCCCACGCTCCCCCCGCGCTCCGAACAGGGCAGGTGGCAGCTGAAGAGCAGAGATATTTGAGATATTTCAGATATTTGAGACCCTCGAAGCCAATGTGTATGAGCAGGGGGGGAGGGGACACTTGGCATCGGGTAGCCCCTGGCTGGGCAGTTTGCCACAGTACCCCTACCACGCGTCTATCTAAAATGTTTGATCTAACACCCCCATTCCATCCCTACCCCCTGTCTTGGGACCATTTCCTCAGAGAGCTGCCCCAGGCACCCCCATCGTGCTGGAATCGTCACACGCATACCCCTCCATCAGGATGGCACAGCAGCATGGATTTTCCCGTATATTTTGGTGGACAGATGCTTTTCTCCTGAGAAGGGGACTGAGCCAGCTGAACACACAGGACACAAGTGTGGCAGGTCCTGGACCTTCCCCCCTGCCACAGCACGGTCAGCGGCCCCTTCTGAGACCCTTCCCCAGAGTCAGCTCTGCTCTCGCTTGCACGCAGACACTGCTTGGCCTCCCCATATTGCTCCCAGCCCTGGGAAGGGTTGCCTGGCTTGTCCAAACCCCCATCTCAGCTCTATTTTTAGCCTTTCGTCCTTATTTAGCAGCGAGGCCGGGCGGGAGCGTGCAGGCAGGGCGTAGGAGCAGGCAGGGGACGTGGTGGATGCTGCTGCCCACCCCGAGCCGGCAGCGACAACTGTGCCGCTGATGCACTGCCGAGGCTTAAGGGTGAGGAATAAATAGCCCGTCCCTCCCACCCGGGAACGGAGCGGAAAGTTATCCCCTGGGATTAGTTTTCACTTTGAGGCTCTGGAGCAGCCGGAGGACAGGGATAAGGATAGGGATGCACGGGGAGAGGCAGGGGCACAGAAGGAGCATTGTGTTTGGAGCTAGGAGGGGAGCAGAACCCCTCACCTCGAGCCCCTGGTATCACATGCTTTTCTGCTTCTCACAGCCATTGTGAGTGTAGGTTTCACTTCCCTATTCCCATCCTTTTCCACTTCATTTTGCCATGGGGGAAAAAAAGAAAATAAAAAACTGCAAGAACAGGTTAACCCACATCTTTTTGCTTGGAAAAGCACAGGCAGGGACAGGAATGACTTGAAATCGTTGCACTACCTCAAGGCAGAAGTATGTGTGACCTAAATTCCCACTAAAAGAGCCTGTGACTTTTTTGGGGCTCCAACAGTATGAGAACTTCTCTAATTCAAAGGGTTTTTTCAGCTATCTCACACATGCAAAATCGAGTCACGAGGTCTCAGCAGACCTGGCTAAACTCTTTGGATTTGCATTGAAGAAAAGAAGCCAGCACTTCATTACCTCTCATTTACAAAAGCAAACAGATTGCAAATGATGAGCAGGGCGGAAGGGTGTAACCACGACCACTCTCTATCCACTGCTTGGGCTGCAGCTCTACCAGGCATCACCACAGGCCAGCTCATCATCCAAAAACCTTCCAGAAAAATAACCTCCACCTCTCTTTTTGGCTTTTTTTTCCAGACTGGGTTTCTGAAAATAAGATGTACAAACAAGGAAGAAAAAAATAGGAAAGAAAAAAAAATGAAAAAAAAAATGAATGACCCCACCTGCACTCACAGAACCACTCTGCAAACAGACCATGCAGAGCTGGCACTGACACGGCCTTGTACCCATCCTGTTGTGCCCAGTCCTTACCAGCTGGAACCAGAGAGAGAGCCACAAGAGACACTTAAACAGTTTGCACAAATGCTTTTCTTATCCATAAGCTTTGGCAAACACTTGAAGTGTCCATTGGTACAAATTAACTCGACTTTCCATCTGTTATCCCATTTACGGCAATTCAGCCGAGCATGTGATAAAGCCTCCTCGTCTCACTTTTCTAGACAAAACCCTGGAGATGTCTCCAGCTGCTGTCATTCCTGGGAAGAGATCAAGATAACACCAAAAAATGACGTTAGGGTAAACTTCAAGCTGAAGCTGCCTCAGGTGGGGCCACCACACCACCTCTGCTTTCCTGTCTTTGCCTGGGCAGAAATCCCCTCGTTGCCACAGTCCCTTTACCTGGGCAGAAATCCCCTCGTCGCCACAGTCCCTTTTTCTCCAGGCTGCTACATGCAGTCTCCAGGCCCTTGTGCTCCCCAGATCCCCTGTGTGCTCTGGTTGCCCCTAGGATACCGTGGAAAGCCCCTGCTGTACTCAAAAGCAGCTGAACAAAGCAGTTTCTGGCTGTTTAAGTGCTGCCCTGAAAAGAGAACAAGTTTTCAGTGTGTTGGGGCAGAGGAGGATAAAGCAGAGCTGAGATGAAAGACCTGTCTGGCAGGCACATATCCCATGCAGTTTCCACAGGAAAGATTGGAGAAACTGAGGAATTGCTCAAATCAAGCTAGAATAAGAAAACTTTGGGGCAGCACAGGCAAAAAGGCAGGCAGCCTCACAGATGCACCCACAGGCTGAAGAAAAGATGTAACATGGTCCAGGCAGCTGTGTCTCCAAAAGTCAGTGATCTCTAGAAGCACAGGACTGTCACACCAGAGCCTGCAGCAGAGCCTGGGGATCTGGGTGCTGGACCTGGCCTTGCTGCACAGGCCAATCCCCAAGCCCCAGTTCTGCCCTGCTGGCTCGATGCCTTAGCCTGATGTGACCAAACTGTTTTTTCTCCACCACTGTCAAGAGCAATCCTACCTGGAGCCCCACTTTGTGGCATGGGGGCATCCCCAAGCATTCCCTAGGCGCCCTGCAGTTAAAAGCGGAAATTTCAATATGCACATGTGCAAAGTCCTGGACCTTTGTGCTCCAGCAAGACGTGATGGCAGCTGGACAGACTCCTCATCAGCTGCCCACACAGTTGCTTCTCTTTGCAGCCACGGCCCCAGTGATGAAAATTCAGCCTGGAAATGTGCTTTGTGCTTGCCTCTGTAGGCCTTCAGTCTCTGAAGTCTGGACCGGGATTTTTAATTAACCCTGGAGAGGTGGAGACCAGCACCTTGCACTTTTATCCCACAAAGATCTACTCAGCTCAAATAAGTGCTCTTGTGTAGGGAAGGAGACTTGCCCTACTCTGAAGTGCTGGGAGAGATAAGAACTGAGACGCTCTCGGTGGTTTCTGAGCAGTGGGAGCTGATGCCAAAAGCTGCTGTGACTCACAAAATTTCACTCAGGTTAAGCAGCACCCACCCCAAGAGGACGCAGGCAACTGGTCCCACCAGTCCCCGGGAGACTTGGGGCCTGCCCCTCACCTTCCCCACCCTCCCATCCAAGTGGTGTTTCACAATTTCCTCCGTCCCAGGGTTACCAGGGCAAGAAAAACACCTCCGAGTCAAACGTGACAGGACGACCAGACACCTCCCCTCCCTCTCTGCCCAGGCGAAATGCCAAGGTGTTGGCATCCCCAGAGCCGCAGGCTGCTTGGACTTTTTCCAGGGGATATTTGGAAAATGTCAGAATAGAAACTTGTTGACAAAAACTTGCAATGTTTCCATACAGGCATGGCCTCGTGACCAAGTTCAAACACTCCTATTTCAGCAGTTCTGGGGAGCACCAATTGGTTTTCAGGTCAAAATGTGTGGTCATTCAGAAATGCATAAAAAAATAATTTTAAAAAAAGCATTTAAAAAAATCATCAAAATCAAAACATTTGGAAGAACCTGCCTTTCCTCGGATTATTTTTTAGATGGGACACTTTCAAATCTGTGTGTTTACCTGTGTGCTCAGGATCTATTTCCAAAGCGTAGGATTTCCTCCTGGAAAAGGGCACCCTGGCTCCAGGCCCAGCGTTTGGGGTGTTTGGGATGCTCAAGAGAAGGGCTGCCAGGGTGCAGTCCCTCAGGCAATACGGATCACACTGAAATCCCTCTCCAGCCAGCACAACGACCCCCAGAGCAGAGCTCCTGCCAGGAAAAACACCCCAAACCCTCCACTTTTCCACAAGTACCCCCACACAAGCTGATGCTTGATGGGGTGATGGCAAAAGCCAGATGGATTCTGCTTTCTCACCCTTATCCCTACTCCTAAGCGGGCTGGGGTGAGTTCAGCAGTGGAAGCCCCCTGAGCAGCTGGTCCTGCTCCCACCCTAACTCTGGGGCAGGGGTCCTGTTCCCCTTTCTCCTCACCCATGAGAGGACACCTCCGATGCTGGGGTCCTGCCCCCCTTACCCCACACCCACAACGGAGCATCCTCAGTGCAGGGGACCCGTGGGACAGAGCATTCCGGAGCACCCCGGCCCAGGGCGGGGACACCCCGGGGTGGAGGGGGCCCAGGGCCAGCCCCGGGGGCGGGCAGGCTGCGGCCGGGGGCCCTGCCCGCGGCTCGGGGGTGCAGAGCACCCTCTCCCGGCGCTGCCTGTCAGCAGCTGCCGGACTTTTTTATTACTTTTTTTTTTAATTATTTTTTTTTTCTGCCTGCCAGCTGGGGCGGCTCATCCCGTCCCGTCCCGTCCCTGACCGGTGCCGCTCGCCGGGGGATGCCGCGCCCCGCGCCCCGCGGCTGAGCGAGCGGGTCCCGCCGGGGCTCCATGGGCTGCACCGGCAGCGCCCTGCGCTGCTGCCCCGTCGGTGCCGAGGTAGCGGCTGCGGGGGTTTTGGGGCTGGGCTGGGCTGGGCTTGGGCTGGGCTTCGCTCGGGGTTGGGGTTCGCGCGGGGTCGGGGCTCCGTGGGGTCGGGCTCTCGTGGGACCGAGTGTACACGTTGTCGGGGTTTGATGGAGTTGGGGTTCGCGTGGGGTTGATGTTTGCGGGGAGTCCTGCTTGCTGGGGACGAGGGGTGTTGGGAACACCCGGCGTGGGTTCCCCCCTGCCCCAGTGGGCCGGGCGGTGTGGCTATCCACGGCTGCCTGGGACCCCACCGGCATCGTGGTGGGGGAGGTGGCAGCGGGGACAATGAAAGCTGGCAGCCACCCGCCCCTCTGCATCCTCCTGCACTCTCCTGCACCTCTCCAGGCTCACTCCGACATCAGGGGAATTCTATAATTAAGGGGGTACAGCATCTGGGATGATGATGCCTGTTGGAAATGCTGGTCCCATAGAAGACAGGGATGGGTTATCCCAGCTAGACTTCTGCCAGCCTTCCACAGCATCCTCCCTCGTCCCAAAGGTTGTGTCCCCTTGTGCTGAAGGCATCACTCCTGTAGGGGAACACTCCTGTAGGGGAACACTCTGAGTCCCCTCAGATCTCAGCAAGTTGCTCTGTACTGAAGAGCTCTTTGGCTAGGTCTGAAGTTATCTGCTGATTGTTATTGTCGTTACTATTGTTATTATTTGATGTGCTCATGCTGCCCCAGTGCCACACCATCGACCTCGGGAGATGTTTTTGCTGTCGGATGTGCTGTGCTCGCTGGTGTTGGGTGTTGTGATCACTGGAGGGTGGCAGGGGAAGGAGGGGAGGCAGAAAGGCCCCATGGTGCTGCCGTGCCCCCAGCATGGGGGCAGATCCAGCTGTGAGAGTCCAGCCACCTGGGACCACAGAACCCACTGCTGGATGTGTGGGGGGAACAGGCACGGAGCTCACACAGCCCTGCAGCCAACAAGTGCCTTTATTTACAGCACTTGCAGGCTTGGTTGCTTCTCCACATCATGGAAAAAAATCCCACTCTTTGCTATGTCATAAGATCAGATATTTCTGGGCTGTTTTGTGACTCTGAGAGCTCTCAAGAACAGGCATAGGACAGGAAGAAAAAACGGCCCCAAGGCCCCAGGTGTTGAGAGCCCCACATTTACTGAAACACGGAAATTTGTCATTTGCCTGCAGATGCCTCCCTTCCTGCAGTTGCCCGCTCTCGAGCTCCTCAGCTCAGCCCTGTGTCACTGCTCACCAACAGTCATTACCCATAAAACAGCCCTGCTGCCGTGACTGAAAGTCATTCTGAAAGTAGCACTTAAAATCCCCATTATGGCTAAAGGGCAGAAGGGCAGGCATGGGGCTACTCCTGCCCATGTTCTCATGTCCAGAGTGCCAAAAGGCAGGATGGGAGACCTTCACCTCGCACTGCTGATGGGTGGACTTGCAGAGTTGGTCCCTTGAGGTTCCTTGTGGTTAGGGGAGACTTCAAACATCAGGGAAAAGCTCAGTCTGAAGCCGTGTACAGGTCATGGGTTTGGGGACTCTGATGGGGCTGGGGGCTGCAGAGGCTTTTGAGGCCAGTCCCAGGTTTGAGGTGACCTTGAGGAGCTGTTGCTGGGCTGGGTGGATGACATACCAGGAGCCACTGTGTGCCCTGGGGGAGGTGCCTTGGCAGCCTCATCCTTCCCTGGCACCAGTCTGCGGGCAGCAGGGTGATAAGGGAGGCACAGAGAGAACCCAGCCCTGAGCTACGGGCGCTGTCCCTGGGGTTTCCTTCCCCTTCAGCTCCATCCACCCATGCTTGGCCACTCACAATCACCACTCGTGTGACCTGGTGTGAGAGAGGCCAAGCTGCCTTCCCAAAAGGTCAGGGCTGGGGCTTGGACGCCTTCCAGGGCTGGGGTGAATTTATTTTGAAGTGCTAGGAACTGAGGTAGCACCAGGAGTCAGGGAAGGGTCAGAATGCAAAACTCGGTGCTGTCAACAGTGTGAAGTGTTTGCCTACAGATCTGACTGTAGGAGAAGTGATAATCACCTCCTAACACAACCATCACTGGAGGAAAGACAGCAGCAGGGTTAAAGACAGGTCCCACGGACCTGTGCCAGCATTGCTGTAGCAGCACTGAGCATCTGCTGCAGGTCCTGGGAGGTGTTACAGTCATGCACCAAATCCTGGCCCCCTTCTCCACAGCCACAAAGCAAAGCCTCCTCCCCAGGAGCAGAGTCAGGATTTAAATACTCATTTCCTGACTCTTTGTGATTTCCTTTGCTAGGTTGCTTGGTTGAATTGCTTAATGTGCTTGTAAAACAGGAAAAGAGGAAGAAAAATACAGCCCCAAACCACACCTCACGCTAAGAGCTGAAGCAGAGGCTGCAGCCACCTCGGCTGCCCATTGTGCCAGCTGCTCTGCCCTGGTGCTCCCCGCCCCAGCACCCTTGGAGATGACTCAAGTTCTGCTGGAAATCCCTATTAATCCATCCATAAACATTTCTGCTCCAGACTATTAGAAATATTTAGTTCTAAGAATGTAGAAACTTTTGGTTTTTTCATAGCTGGAAGGTATTTTTGGCAGAGGTTTCCCAGACCTTACAGGATAAGCTACTCTGTGGATGGCCCCCACCTGCAGGATGTATCAGACTGTTTCTTCCCCTGGCCAAAGCTGTTCCAGCTGGAGCAATTCCCAATCTGCTCCTTCCACACACAGTGGATTCCAGGATGATTTTCCAGCTCTCCAAAATGCGCCAGGTGATACCAGAGGTTCGGGTGCCACAAAGCTTCTCTGGAAGGGACAGTGGAAAGTCCCTCCATATTTCAGAGCTTTCGGCCAAATTTTTGCTGTTCACCCCAGAGGTGGAGCTTTTATCCCAAAGGACAATTGAGTGCTTATGACTAAAATAAGCTCTAGACGCTATTTTAATTGCTCCTAGATGTAGGAAGGTGCCTCACTCATAGCCTCAGGGCAAGTATTTAGATTTGTCTGTTGATGCTGGTGAGCCTGTTGCTCGCTTCAGCTATTTCTGAGTTCAGTGCAGATGTCTCAAATCATCTTCCTGTAGAGGCTGAGGGGCTCTGAGGTCCCATCCTGGTGGATTTGGGGTGTGGGGGAGAGGTGAAGATTCCCTGGGTCTGTGCTGGGGACATTGCCTATGCTATGGAGGTGACCAGCCCTGGGCTCTCTGTCCTTCAGCATCACTTTCGCCAGCAAGCAGGACAAATGCAGCAGAGGTGGTTTGGTTTGGGGGTTTGGGGTCCCTCCTGGAGGTGTGACAGCATCCTGCTCTCAGCTCTGCTGAGATCATCCAAAACCCTTGAGGTCTGTGTCACCCCCCACCCTGTGTCAGGAGGGTCCTCTTACACAGCCTTCGCTTTGTTGCAGTGAAAAAAAAGGGAGATATGGGGTGTGGGTCTAGGGGATGAGGCCTTTTGGGGCTCCTGCGGTGCCCTCAGGAGAGGGCAGAGCCCTGCAGAGCCTCGACTGTCTCAGTCATCTCTCCCCTTGCCCCCCATCCCCGACTTAAAAAACCATTACAGGACAGGGGTTCGTTAAATACCAGGGAGATGCACACTGCCATGAGGTGTGTCAGGGGACGTGCAGGCATTCCTGGGGACACTTTGCAGTCAGGTGTGCCGGGATTCAGCAGCATCCCAGGGCACCTCAGGCTTTCAGGGTGAGCCGTATGGACAAGGAGAAGAAGCCCTGTGAACTCTGACTGCCGGGTGCCTCCTCGCCCCCTCGCCTGGGCCACGTTCAACGCCGCGGCTGCTCATGCCATAGAAGGGAAGATAAAGCCGTGGCTTCCCAGAGGCTTGGCGTTCTCCTGTTCTCTGGAACTGCGCCTCCCTCCAGCTCCAGAAGGGGGGCTGCAGGGGAGGCGGTGACGAGGACGTCTGTTTGCTTTCCCTTGCTTTTTTCCCAAGCCAGGCTCCCTAATCCGGGCCGTGTTTGGCCGCGCCACTGTGCGCGGGCCGAGGCGGGGAGCAGCCGGCACTGCGGGTCCCCGGCTCCCCGCCGGCAGCAGGGCTGCTGCTTTCCTCAGCCATCGGTTATTTTAGGGGCAGCTCTGGAGAGCAACAGTGTGTCTGCAGGTGAATTTTCTCAGCCCCTCACGCATCTATGCCCTACCCAGGAGCTCAGCTCAGTGATGGGCATCAGGGACCAGAACTGCCCTGTGCCAGCGAGGCCAAGCCCTGAGAGCATATGAGCTTTCCTTCTATCTTTCAGCAACTGATAAAAATATATCCACTCTTTTTTTTTTTCTTCTCCCCTCCAAGTGACTAAATTAAACCCATGCAGGGCTGGAAGGCATCCCACGGAGCTGTGTTGCTGGAGGCAGCTCCCGGCTCTGGGTTATCTCAGCGCCGTGGCAGCAGTGGGAGCGTGCGGGAGCGCGGGGCCGTGCAGCGCATTCCTGCGCTCCTGAGGTCATTGCTTGGCCGCCGCCTGCTCTCGCCTGCTGCCAGCCCTGCACAGGGGCTGTATGGCCTCTGATTTATGGTTATTTTTCATTTCTCACTCCTGCTCCAGCTGTGTCAAAGCCCATCTGTGTAAGGCCCTGGCAGAGGCGTGTGTTTGGGGGGGCTGCAAGGTGCCAGGGGCCAGACTGAGCTGAACATCCCAGGACAGCAGGAGGGTGGCAAGGGAGTGCCAAAGCTGGAGCTCTGCCAAGTGCTGTCTGCTCTCCCCCACCAAATATTTTGCTGCTGGAGCCCATTTTGCACCAGCACCATGTTGGTGGGATGTTGTGAGCACATCCCAGGTTTTCCAGCTGAATGCTACATGGTGAACTGTCTGGGATGCGGGGAATTGGCACGAGCTTGAGGCTGCCTGATGAGCAGTACATGCACACCCATGGGTGCTCAGGGCTGGGAGAGGGCAGGGGGCTGGGGAGGGACCTCTGCTCCCCAAGGATCTGTGTTTTAGCAGAGCTGATGCAGGCTCAGTGCAGGGTGTTCTCTGCCTGCAGCCACCTGCCCCTCTCTGTTTCCCCCTGCTCCAGCCCCCTCTCTCTCTGCCAGAGACAGCGAAAAGCCCAGCAGCAGAGGGGATCGGCTTCCCAGGAGCTCTCGGCCTTGAAGACAGAGAATGGTGAGCAAAAAATGCATTTTCTCCCTGCTTTGCTTTCGCAGAGTGATATTAAGGAAGCAGTGGACAGGCCCAGCATGGCACCAGAGAGGATGGGGAAGATGTAGGTGCGTGCTGATGCAGGAGGGCAAACAGGGAATCTCAGAGACAACAGCATCCCCTCCTGTCAGTCAGACAAGTCATCCCCAGAACAGGAGATCTGACAAGCTCTGTGTCCCCTCTGAGCCTGCCAGCACCATCCCAATTAGCGCTGATTTGGACCAGTGAGATGGAGGGAAGTATTTCTCCAGTGGGAAGAGGGCAGTGCAGAACCCAGCCCCGGCGCTGGCAGGTTCAGCTACCCAGGATGTGCAGGCAGCAGGGGGCAGCCAGGGCTGTTTCAGCCGTGTTTGTCTTGCAGCCAATGCCTCCCTGCTTCCTGAGGATGGGGAGAAGGCAGCACGGCCAGAGGAGTGGACAGACAGTGCAAGATTCCTCCAAGGCCAGGAGGAGGAGAAGGAGCAGCTGCGGGATGCTGGCCAGGCAGGCACTGCGAGCATCTCCCAGGACACTGAGATCCAGGTCAGCTGGAAGGGCTGGTGCAGCTGGCGGCAGCAGCTGGGCGTGGAGTGTGTCACCAGCCAGGTCTTCCCTGGCACGTGCTGGGTTGGGCTCTCCCATTTTTGGGAGAAGGACGGCTCTAAGAAAGGCTGAGGAAGCCCAGAGCAGTGAAGCTCTGCATCCCTTACACTGGGATTTCTCATCTGACTGCTTCCCAGGTGGAAAAGAGAAAAGAGCTGGAGCTGAAGGAACAGCTTGATGCCCTGAGGAGAGAGCACACAGAAACCCTGCAAGGTGAGTGCCAGGGCTCCCTGCACTCCCCTCCCCTCTTCCTGCTACTGCCAGAGTCCCTTTGGCTGCCTGTGGGGCCATTGGGATGCTGCTCCCTGCTCTCCAGCACTGTGGGGCTCAGGTGGGGCCTGCTGCCCCAATGTCCCCATACTGGCTGGTGGCACTCATCTCATGTTCCCCCACAGAGCTCCAGGGAGCACATGAGCAGGAGAAGCTGCTGCTGACAGAGTCCCATCACAGGTCTGAGGCAGCCTTACAGGTACCAGCAGAGAAATCCCTGGGGAAGTGGGGCTTGTGGAGGGCTTGAGGACCATCTGCTGGTTCTGCCATGGTGCCCCACGTTCTTCAGTGGCCACCTCAGTTCCTGGTGAACCCATGGACCATGCCAGCTCCTCCAGCCCTGGCATTATTTGGGCACCGCAGCCCAGCAGCCCCCAGGCTCAGAAAGAAATCCCAGATACCTCTCATTCTGCTTCTTCCCTGCTTCTCCTAGGAGACAATTCAGGCACTGAATTCCCAGCTGAAATCCTTCCAGGAGAGGATGAAGCGGGTGGAGGAGTCACTCCTGAGAACAGACTACAAGAAGCACATCCAGGTGCAGGGTGGGGTCTGAGGGAGGGGACCTGCTATGGGGTGCTGACCCAAAGCCAAGGGTCTGATGGACCCTGGCAGGGTGGGGCTGGAACCAGGGGGGAACAAAGCCTGTCCTGGGGAGGTGTTGTGGTCCCTTGGACACGAGTGATGGCCCTGCAGGAGCACGGGAGCCCCAGCCCCTTCTGGGAGCAGGAGCTGGAGAGCCTGCACTTCGTCATTGAGATGAAGAACGAGCACATCCACGGCCTGGGCAAGAAGCTGCTGCACCTGGAGACCGTGGTGGGTTGAAAGGGGGGTCACGGGTGGGCCTTCCTCTTTTCAGCTCCTCTACCCACCTAAATTCTGCCCAGAAACTGCAGCTGGAGCAAAGGTGGATAGAGCCCATTTCCTCTCTTGGCGTGGGGAGAGGATGTGGGAGCAATGCCCCCAGGCCACCATTTCACCCAAAATGGGGTGGCAGGGGGCTCAGAAGTGCTTCTCAGCTCTCTCCTCACCCTCATTTGCCCTTCCAGGAGGAGAGGAACCTTCTGCTGGAGGAGAAGGTGAAAACTCTCCAGCAGGAGAACGAGGACCTGCAAGTTCGCATCCAGAACCACTTAGTCATGGCGAGGTAAGTGCTGGTCCCACCCCCGCGGTGCACGGGTGGCATCTCCGATGCGGGGGACAGGTGGCAGTGCGGGGACACCTGGCAGCCTGTGGTGCCAGCGGGGGCTTTGCGGGGAGCAGAGGGGCCGGCGGGCGCTTTGCCCGGCGGCTCCGGCAGCCCGTGCCCTCTGCCCGCAGGCAGCTGTCCGAGGAGCTCCAGGCCGCCCGCGGGGCGCTGGAGAAGGAGGCGCAGCTGCTGGATCAGGCTCGCCGGGAGAAGGAGGAGCTGCTGTACCGTGTGCTCAACGCGGGGGACGGCACCCCCTTCCCCGTGGCTGCCGGCGAGGTGCCCCTCATCGCCACGTAGCACCGGCGGCACCGTGCGCTGCCGGGGGACTGCCGGGGCTCCCCTGCGGCCCTGTGAGCCCAGGGCTGCTCTCACAAGTGCCCCCCAGCCGGGGCAGGGCTCCGGGCTGGCCCAGCCCTCGGGGCGCCTCATGGACCGGAGTGATGGAGCATTTCACGGGACACTTATGCCTGCATCTTCCAGCCCGAGTGGGGCTGCAGAGGGACTCTGGCCCCCCACCCGTGCAGTCCCTGCACCCCTTCCTGTGGTGAGGGGCTGTCTGGGAGGGAAAGGGGGCAGCCAAAACACGCAGACTTGCATTGGGCCAGATCTGACCCACCGCTTGGCTCTGAGTATAAACAGCACCAGTGCTGCCCCAGGGCATGAGGATGATGAGGAGGCCACTAGGAAAGGATGGGGACAAGCACCAGGAGGATGAGGAGGGCACTGGGGACATGGTGCTGACCTCAGCAGGCTCCCACCCATGCCCTCCTATTCCCATCACCTCCTCCACCTTCAGCAAATGTCTGCCAGGTACTGCTCCTGCAGCTCAGGCATGTCCCAGCTCACTGCCACAAAGACCCCACGCTCTACTTGCTGCCCATCAGCAGCACCACCAGTCCCACCTTCTCCCCCAAAAGCTGGACTGAGGCTGGAGCTGCACATTCAGGGAGCAGAGCATCTTCCCAGGGAGTATCAGGCTTTGGCAGGTCACATCCCTCTGCTCCAGCCAATCCATCCCCATCAGGGAAGGTGCTGCCAGCATGGCTGGGGGTCAGGGCTGGATGCACACGAGCATTCCCCTGGGTGCATGGGTGTGGTGGGAGTCACTGCTCTGGGACTGTCACAGGCCTGTCCCCTCCCCAGGGCTGTACCTGTGTTGGTGTGTGTGTGCTGCTGGCTGTAAGGATTACAAATCTGTAAGCAGCAGCAGCCTCAGGAATCCCATGTCAGTGGTTTGGGGGCTGTGCAGGAGTGTCCCAGAGTGGGGCTGTGTGTTCCACACCCCATGCAGAAGGGGAAGGGTGGGAGCTGGCACCACAAAGACTCAACAAGGAAGCTCCAGATGAGGCCCTTAAGGCCGATCCCCATTCTCCTGCTCCTTCCCTCTTTTCCTTCATTCAATGGGCTCCCAGCTCAGGGCAGACCCAGACCCTCCCAGCATCAGGGCCACGGCAACAGCCACTTCCGTCCTTTGTGCTGACCCTTATCGGGAACAGAGCAGGGCAGCCAGGAAGGCAACGTGGATGTGGGGTCCAGCTGTTACCCACACACCTCCATGGGGTGGCCAGAGGGGGGAATGGGGGAGCCTGTTGTGTCAGAACCGTGTCCTGCCAGGGCACTCTCTGTTCCACACATCATCTGTGCCTCCCCCAGGTGCTGTAGCACCAAAGCAGGGGATGCCTCAGCAAATCTTGCCTGGTCATGGCCCAGGGGATCAGGATCTCTGGACAAAGGGATATGAGGCTGGTGGGGTCTGGGATCCTGCTCTGGACACCTGGTACCATGTCCCAGTGCCCCAAAGGCAGATCCTGCGTGGGACTTGGAACAATGTGCCCGACTCTGGGAAAGGGGACACTGGGAACTGAGGAGGAGGAATAAATGAATGCAGAAAAGGACTTGCACACTATGAAGAGGGAAAAAGCCTGGAGCAGGCAGTACCTTGGCAGTCATGGGGGGAATGATAGGTCAGTTCAGGCTGGATGCCCAGGCAAAATGGAGGGTCAGGGCAGCATGAGAAGCCTCCATTCCATTGTGAGCACCTGAAGGAGTAGGGTGGGCAAGGGCAAGGGGGCCTGTGGGGGGCTGCAGGGAAAGGAAAAAAAAAAAAGAAACAAAGCCACAGCCCAGTAACAGCAGCAAAAAACACTTGTGTGCTTTATCCTCTCCAAACAGAACTCCTGCAGGGGCTCCCTCTGAGGATTTGGGTTGCTCAGGATGGCTCACCAGGCTTGGGGAAGCAGCACCTGCAGCTCTGGCAAGGGCTGGGCCCCTCTGTGGGACAGGACCCACGGCCCAAAGGGCTTCCTTACCCCCTGGGCACAGGATGGAGGGAGCCAGGCACTCAGGAACTGGCCACCCCCTTTGATTGCCCTGGAGCCGATGGGCACAGGGCAGTCCCACAGGGCTCCAGGGCCACCTCCCTGGCTCTGCTTCCCAGCAGCTCCTGGGGACCTGTCCCTTCGGGCCAGTGGCTCTCAGTGCTGTGCCAGATCCCATAGCCAAAGTAAATGAGGAAACCTGGGAAAGGGCAGAAGAGGGTGTGAATGGACTGTTTCTCTTCCTTCCCCTCCCAGCCACCAAGTGCTCGCCCCTTCCTTTGGGCCACATATCAGAGGACAGGGTGCTCCCACCACTGCTGGACAGCAAAGGTCAGCACATCCTCCCTCCCCACCACCGTTCAGAGCAGCATTAGTGCCACGGGCCCTCAAACCTCCAGAGCTCCACCCCAATGGGCTGGTGCCAGCTCTGGGAGCTGGTGAGTGGCTGTGCTTACCCACAGCCATCCAGAGCAGGTACCGCAGCCAGGCGGCCCCGCTGAGCCGGGCCACCAGCACAGTGTTGATGGAGATGCTGAGGAGAGGCAGGAAGGGCAGGCAGGGAACCTGCAGGGAGCACAAGGGTGAATTCCACAGCTAAATTCAGCTCTTTGCTGCTTCGGCTAGTTGTCCACAGGCAAGGGGAAGCCCATGCTGGCTGTGAGGCTCAGAGATCCAAGCTGGGACTGCAGCCTGTGCTGGAGAGGGATGCTTGTGGAGGGTGTTTTGATTGGCAGGTCCTGGCACTGTTGCAGGAGGTGCTGCTGGATTTGAGGTGAGAGGCAGCAAAGCACTCATAAAACTAAGCCAAGGTGTTAAGGCCAGGTATCTTTTTCCTGAAGAGCAGCTCTGGTTCCTCAGCAGGCACGGGGCTGGGCTGGGAGATGCCCCTTCAGCCCTCAGGTCATGGGGGGAAGAACCCTCATGGTCCCTATGGACCCTACAAGCTACATGCTGCTTCCAGCAGTACCTTATTAATGTGGATGCAGCAAAAGGCTGAGGCAACACCCCCAACTGGCACCTTTTCCCCACAGGGCTGCAGCACTTTTCTGCTCTCTGTGCCCCAGGTCCTTCCTCCCGGGTACATCCCAAGGGTTGGGCTGGGTGCTCACCATGAAGGATGCTTTGTCCTGGCTCTGAGGCTGCCTCCAGATGAGAAGAGCTGCTGCCAGGATCCCCAGGAGAGGCAGGGCCAGAGCTGTGATGCACCAGGCACCCCCAGCCTGCAGGCAGGGCAGCCCAGCAGTGCTCACCCAGCTCAGGGCACAGGCCAGGGCAGCTGCAGAGGGACCACAGTGTCAGGGCAGCTTCCCTGGGCTGGGCCCATCCCTCTCCCAGGCTGCCATGGTGGGACAAATGACAATCAGGAGACATGGCTGGGTGGCTTCTCATGGTGGGTTTAGCTTTTCTCTCCAGCCTGGGAAGCAGAGGGAGCAGGAGGTTTCCCGAGGTCCCTTTGGGGCAGCCAGCTGTGTGGCAGTGGGGTGAGGGCAGGAAGGAGCCTGCATCTGCTGCTGGGTGGTTTTCACTGGGCAGGAACCTGCCAGGCCTTGCTACAGCAGGGATGTCCCCCATGGGTCCCCCCAGGCCAGCTCCCTGTAGAGCCCATCCATCCCTCCCCGACGTACCTACAGCTGTCAGAGCCCAGACCACCACAGCAGAGGAGAGAGGGGTGGGATGGGGGGGTGGCTGGGCCAGGTGGTGCCACCGGAGCTGCACAGCTGGGACCTTCCCTGCAGGAGTGTCCCAAGGGCTGGGCTCAGGCCGATACCTGAGGAGCAGACATTGGATGTCAATGCACATAAACCTGCACCTGCAGTGCACCCAGGCCAGAGCCTTGTCCCAGGCATGGCCCACATCAGAAGCTGGGTGGGCCCTGTCCCCTGTCCCCTGCAGTCTCACCTGAGCAGCAGCACACAGCCAGCCACCATCGAGTAGGCCAGCAGGGTGCCAATGGACATGGTGTCGACCAGGGCCTTCAGGTCAAAGAGAAGGGCCAGGAGAGCTGTGGGGAAGAGAAGCCCTTTCAGCCTCTGAGCAGAGCTGGCAGTGCTGCTGTGCCCACCTCAGTCATACTCTCCTGGCCACCCCATGTCCCCCTGACACCCACTAAAACAGAACCTCAATGAACTGGTGATGCTTTGGTCAGTAGCACAAAGCATCCTGTCACCTCCTGCCCAGCAGTGCAGAGAGGCTGAACCAGTGTCTGGGACACCACTGAGGCCAGATGGTCCTCACCCACCGTGAGGAGATCTGTCTCTGAATGAACAGACATTGCTCAAACAGCTGCAGTCAAGCTAGAGGGAAAAGGACACCCACCAAGCCCTGCTCACAGTTAAGGGTCACCCAAACACTCACCCACCTGCCACTCCCCCAGACACCAGAGTCGCCACCACCGGGCACTGCCGGCGACTGACTTTGGCCAGAGGTTTGAAGAGGAGCCCATCTCGAGCCATTGCATACAGGATCCGTGGCATGGGGAACATGGAGCCCAGGAGGCTGCATGAGAGAGGGGAGGAGATGGGGGAGAAGAGGGGAGGAATCCGGGAGGTGCCATCCTGCCTTTTGCCTCTCCAAGGGAGCTCCCATTCATCTGCATGGCCCATAGCCTTCCCAAGTCCATCTAACAAGACCATCACCTTCCTCACCAGCAGATGAGGGACAACATCAGAGAACAGATGTCTGCAGCCACCTGTGCATGCCAGAGCTCTTGTGGACACGCTGCCACCTGACCACTTCCTTCAGTGGCATGCCAAAGGGTTTGGCTGCTCTACAGGAAGGGCCAGGGTGGCAACACCAGGGTTTGTGTGGAAGGGATTTTGGTCAAGCAGGAAAGGCAAGGAGGAATTCAGGAGGAAGGGGTTGGGGATGTCTCCTGGACGTGTTACAGCTCCAGTACCTTGCTCTGAACCCCAGAACCGCCATCAGAGAACGCCCCTCACCTGGTGGTCAGGGCACACAGTGACCCCACAGCCACGGCGTACTTTGCACTGCTCCAGCCAATGTACTCAAAAGCCACTGGCAGTGGGCTCAGGGTGTCTAGCAGGTAGTAGGGCATCATCAGAGTGAGGGCAGCAGACACCCCAAAGTAGGCCAGGAAGCAGATGAGGAGAGAGAGAATGATGCCCATGGGGATGGATCTCTGCGGGTCCCTCACTTCTTCCCCTGGGGAGGACAAGCTCAGCTGTAGGAACAGATGCCCATTTAATGTGCATAGCATGCTAAGAGCCCAGCTCAGGCTGGAGAGCAGATCCTGTATTCCCCCAAGAGAGGACAGAGACCTTCTAGCAAGGACCACTAGACGTTCTGGGCCCCAGGGATATTGCGATAGAGAAGGTCTCTGCTTCAGGATTAGCCCAGACATTCCATGTGGACTTTTAGAAAGGGCAGGAGAGAGTGGTTGCAGCACAGAGCTGGGAATGTGCCCATTTCCCAGCCTTACACTAGTTCCTGGAGCTGTGGGGACAGTCACTGCCACAGCCCCCCAGCCTGCAGGGAGGGTCCCACCAGCAGCACCCCCAGCTCACTTACCTGTGGTAGCAATGCAGTCAAATCCAACAAAAGCATAGAAACAGGTAGAGGCTCCAGCCAAGGTCCCAGTGAAACCATAGGGCATGAAGCCTCCCACCCCAAAGGCACCGGTCATGTTGTCAGCCATGGACTGGTTCCTGGGAGGAGGAAGAAGAGTCAGGCAGTGCAGAGGGGTCAGTGCAACGGGATCCCAGGATGGGGTCAAGCTGAACAGTCCACCCAACCCACTCAACCTGCAGCATCAACCCAGCAGGGCTTAGGAGTTTGTCTCTTTGACACATTGCCTGAGACATGGAGAAATGGTATCTCCTGGGATAAAGCACTTGGGGGTTGACTCCCCACCCCACTCTGAAGGTAGCACAGGGAGAGGGAAGCCCCTCATACCCGGCCTCGTGGGCAACTGCCTGTGGCAGGTCATCCTCCCTGAGCTTCCAGTTGCTTGTGTCACCTTTGATGAAGCCACTCACTGTGACAAAGAGCAGGACAAGAACATTGAGAGCTGTGAAGGCTTTGTTGACCATGGTGGACTCCTTCACTCCAAAAGAAAGAAGCCCTGGAGAATAAAAAATCAAAACTGGATGAGCCCCCTGGATGACACCAGGGTAGACATTAGTGGGGAAGGTGGAAAAGGGGGGAAGTGGTAAATTCAGGACAAATTGCAGATTTCCCCAGATTCGATTTCCCATTCTTTGCCCAGGGAAATAGCAAAGCCTCTGAGGGGTCAGCCCCATCCTGAAGAGCCCACGGTGGAGGGTGATGGAGGGTGGCACAGGGGGTGACATCCTACCTGCCAGCAGGAACACCAGGCCAGTGGCAAAGGCATCTGGGTGCTCTGCCAGCCCCACAGAGCTCATGGCTGCATGAGCACCCAAAAACCTCCCCATCTTCTTGCCGAGGAGCTGGTCAAAGGTAGCACTCCAGGCCCGGGCAACACTGGCTGTACCTGGGGAGAGATGATGGCTGTGTCCTGGTGGTCCTGGGAGGTCTCAAAGGACACCCAGCAAAGCCACCAACACAGCGGTGGGAGGGATGAAGAGGACCTCATACCAATGATGTAGGACAGCAGCAGGTTCCACCCAGCGAGGAAGGCCCAGAGCTCACCCACTGTCGCGTAGCTGTAGAGATAGGCAGAGCCAGCCAGGGGCACACGGGCCCCGAGCTCGGCGTAGCACAGCCCTGCCAGGGCCGACACCACTGCTGCAATCAGGAAAGAGACAACGATGCTGGGGCCAGAGCTGGTCTTGGCCACCTCCCCTGCCAGGACGTAGACACCAGCCCCCAGCGTGCTGCCCACTCCCAAGGCAACCAGATCCACGGTGGAGAGGCAGCGGCGGAGGCTGGAGCCCTCTGAGCTGCCTGGGACTCGTTTTCTGCGGGAGAGCAGCTTGGGAACAGAGCGTAGGTGGCCCCAGCACGGCATCTGCGGGGGAGAAAAGCAGCAGGAGTGAGGACACTGCTCCCCCGTGGGCACTGATCACCCTGGGATTGTGACACGAACCCAGCCTCAGTGGTTTGCTTGCAGCTCCCACCATCCACACAGTGCTACTGGACTTGTTGGGTGCTGCCTGTTCTCTGTCTCTGCCAGAAAAATTTGGAGCAAGAAGGGGCTCAAGCAGCTGTGCTGCTGTCTCAACCCCAGTGACAGGTGGAGCTATGCATGACTGGGGCTTGTTTGTCTCTGCCCAATTTGTGAGAAGGGACAAGGACACGTGTTTGTCTCCCTACCAGCTCAGAAAGTCCTGTTGCTCCAGCAGCCGCCCCAGCAGGGACACACAGGCAGGATTATCCCAGCTTTGACATTGAAACTATGTAAAATGCAGAACCCATGCCAGAAAAGGAAGGATGGGAGATGCTCTGCTCCTGGAAATTGCCTTGAAGTGCACCAGGAAGGACCCACCGGCTCAGCTGGAGAAGCTGTAACTGTGGGTCAGTGGTACAGCTCAGGTGGAGACTGGATCCCCTGGGCCATCAGCCTGTGCAGTAATGCTTTGGCTTGCTGGGAACACCAATGGGGATGTCAGTGTGGCAGAAACCCCAAATTGTGTGACATCTGTGCTTGGGGGAAGGCGTGCTTGGTATGGCATGCCTGGGATTCGTGTGTTTTCCCCCATCCTGCACATCCTTTCCCAGGAGCTTCAGGACTGGGGAACCTGCCTGGTGCTGCCAGGACCTCCAGATTAGCCCACAGCAAAGCAAAAGCCATGCCACACATTCCAAACGCCGTAATCTGCCACTCAAATATACAAGAGCTGGCTGGAAACCCTGTCCAGTGGCACATCCCTGTGGCACAGGGGACATATGATCCCTGCTGTGTCATGGAACTGGAGGGGACAGGGACAACCCTGCCTGGCACCCAGACCCGCAGGATGAGGTGCTCCTGGTGGAACAGGGAGCTCCACTGTCCAGGACAAACGCTGTGCCCTGGGGGTGAGGAGCCACCGCCCTCCTGCCCCCCGAGCAGCGCCCACCCGCTGCACAACCCCAGCCCCGCCCAGGGCACCTCACCCCGCTGATTTTCCCTTCTCCTGCAAACAAATCACTCACCCCAGCCATCCTTTGCTCCAGCAGCGAGCTGGTGGGGACAACGAGCACCAGGCAAGCCCCCCTGACGCTCTCCCCTTAAATCCCTTTTGGGAGCACCCCGGCCCTCCCCCCGCTGACCACCGCGCCAGGCTGCACAATGGGAAATCTATGCAGAAATATTTTTCCCACAACGCCTTCCAAATCATACACACAGCCTGCAATGCTAATAGGCTCAGAGGCATTATTGAGGGAGTTTAATTCACTTTTCTGAGTTCCCTGGGCAGGTGGAAAGGGGAACGCTTTCCCTCTGTCCCTGCTCCTCGCACCAGGACCCACATCTCAGTCCATGGAGCTGGTTTTGGAGGAAATTCAGGCAGAGAGGAGCAGCAACAAGGCTGGGTTGGGGTTTAGGGGTGCATGCACCTACAGCTGTGACTGACCCCAGCTGCCCCTGGGGAACACAGAGGGAGGTGAACAGGTCCCTAAATGGACTGCAGCAGCAAGGCAGAGGAGCACAGACCCAGCTCCATGGGATGTTTGCAGCAGCATGTCCAGATGTAACTTCCCGACGCAAAATCCTGAGGCTTCTTGCACTTCCCTGGTATCTGGGCATTCCTGGGGTGCAGCTCACAGGGGCTGAGCAGCAGAGTGCAAGCAGGGGCAGGGCTAAATCCAGGGCTGGGCTTAAATGAGGGCACAGGGCTGTGTGGAGGGGGGTCCCAGCTGAGGCTCCTTGGGGCCACTAAGGCACATGAGTGTCCTTGGGCACCAGCACGGCTGTTCTGCATGGCTGCTCCTGGCAAGGGGAGGCCATGGAGGAAGTGATGGGGTCACCTGGTTGGTCATCAGCATCCTGGGAGAAGAGGGCCAAGTCTGGGCTCTGAGGAGAGGTCGGGAGAGGTGTTTTGGCATGAAGAGCTAACTTTGATTTTATTTAGTAGGTAGCACTCAGGTTGAATCTGCTCACAGTATTTTGTGATAAAAAACTCTCAGGCTGTGGCTCAGCCCATCCTCTGGCTTTCATCTCGCAAGGAGCAGAGGAAGGGAGCAGGAGCCATGCAGGAGGAAAGCAAGGAAGAATCCAGAGCATCTAAAGCATAGATGGACACTCTAACCACAAGGCAGCCTTGTCCTGGCTCTATGGGGCAACCCCATATCTAGAGACCCTGTGAGCTGCTGGGCACTGTGAGCACCTCTGGGGCAGGGGGGCTCAGCACACCATGGCACAGCCAGGGGCACCGGGAGGAGAGCAGGGCTGTTGTCCCTCACTGCAGCACAGGGGGAACAAAGCCGTGCTTGTCACCCACGCCATCTCACATGAGCGAGGTCTCCAGATACCAATGCCTGCCCAAGGGAACATTGCCCTGAGGGGGGAAAAAGGGCAGGAAGGAGCAGCCAGAGAGGAGGCCGTGAGGGTCTCACTCTGCCAGGCTCCTCCAGGGGAGCACAGCCCTGTGGCTGCATGCCAGCCATCCAGGATGTCACACCCAGCCTGGGGCTCCTGCTGCCCAGGACAGGCAGGGCTGAGCAGCTCAGCTGCCTTGCAGCCCCAGAGAGATGCTCAAGCCAGTGGGTACCACCAGGGCTGGGATGCCTGAAAGGTTACACAGCAGCAGCCTTCAGCATCTCCAGGGGCCCGTGGGTTTATCTGCTCTGGTGTCAGACACCACTGCCCGTGGCTCCTGGGAAGCCCCAGCAGCCCCTCCAGCCCTGCTGTAGCCTCTGTGCTGGCTGGGCAAAGGGTGGTGGCAAAGGAGCTGGGTGACACGTGGGTGAGGCAGGGAAGGAAAGGGCCTCGGGGCACTGCAGGAAACACACAGCCTGCCAGGAGCATCCTGGAGACACCCAGCCTGCATCTCATCCGTGTCTGCAGCATGCGAAGAGAAGACTGGGGGGGAAATCTCATCGTGGCAGCTCGGGTCCTGCCCCATGGGTGCTCATTGTAGAGCCTTGGCCAGCACCTCCCTCCTTAAGCAGGTCCTGGGGGACCAAGGTCCGGCCATTCTTCCCTCCTTCGACTTTTGCAGAGAGTCAGGGATGGAGATTTCCCAGCCATCAGCAGGGAGGGGGTGATTTGGTGCAGGAGGAGGTGGCTGGTGGCAGGACCGGGAGGCAGTGGGGTGTCCTGCACCCGGCATTTACCAGGAAACCACAGCGGGGGGGGACAGAAGAAGTGACATTTCCGTAGCTGAACTGCAATCGCCGGTATTGCTTGGCAGTGTGCATGTCACCGCTGCTGGCACAGTGCCCCTGCAAACACCAGTGGGGCTCTTGTGCCAGGCGACCCCCTTTCCCACAGCCGGGCAGCGTAGGGTGAGTTTTCGGGTGACACTGACCGCCGCCGCACCGCGGGCACCCGGCGGAGGTCTGGCGCGGCACCGGGGGTGGGATGTGGCCCCGGTCACGGCAGGCGGGGACTCGGGGGCGGTGACGTCTCGCCGTGAGCAAACAGCTGCTCGCCAAGGACGAGCGCTCGGCCACAAGAACACCCCGAGCGCGGCGGCGGCGGCGGCTCCCGTGAGCGCACCCGAGAGGTTCGGCGCTGCCGGTCAGTGCCCGCCGCGGGCCGGGGCTCCGCGGGGCTGCGGGAGAGGGGCTGCGGGCCGGGGCACCGCACGGGGCCGGGCACTTTTTTCCGCAATGGCCTGGGGGGAGGAAAAGTCGTGGAAAGCCCTGGTTGGGCGGGCGGTGAGCTGTGCAAGCGGAGGCTCCCTCCAAGGGGTGGCTGCAGGGGGAACCCCTGTTGTTTTATTTTTTTTTTTAATGAAAAATCTTTCCTTCTTGACAAGCCCCCCGGGGGGCTGCGCTGCCGGTGGGTGCTTTTTGAGGTGGACACTGGCGGGGCTGCGGGCCTCGCTGGGTGTGTCCCGGCCGGGATGCGCCTTAGTCCGTGCTTTGGTGCTGCCGCGGCTGCGGGAACACCCATCCTTCCTTCCAGCTGGGATCCAAGGTGAGGATCCCCCTGGTTCGGTACCCGGCAAGTTTTGCACGGGTTAGTGCACCGCACGACAGCCCAGAGGCCCGGCACTGCTGAAGGCCCCGGAGGCTTTTTTGGCAGTAGGGTGGGGCAGGGCATTTTGGGGACATCCCTAGCCCCACCAGGAGGATGGATGCCGGTATTTTTTTAACCCGGGCAAGCTCCCTTTGCTTCGGGACAGCGGGTGGAGGGGCACTGGGTGGGGGAGCCCCGCATGGCAGTCAGGCTCCTGGGGTGCAGCCCCTGAGCTCAGACCCGTGGGGGGCTTTGGAGAGGCTGGAGGGGTGCATTCCTGGTCAAACAGGGGCTTCCACAAAGGCTGTGCACATCATCTAGGATTTCTCACGGGATCCCCATAACCCACATTTCTCCGTTGTTGGGTGGGGGGCAGGTGTACCCCCAAGCTGGGCCGCTGCTGCCCAATGGATGGGGTGTGTTTGTCCAGGGATTTTCCCGGGGCTGCTCTCCTGGCCCCTGCAGAGGTGTCAGCAGCAGCGGGGGACAAGGACGGGGCACTACGAGGACGGGTCGGGGACTGGGTGTGGTCGGCAGCTCTCCATCACTGCCGAGATGAGTTGGGTGGTCTCAGCCCCGCTGCCACATGCATGCAGTGAGGGAGAAGGGCTGTGCCGTGCTCGGATTTCCCCACTCCCAGGAGGGTACACAGCTCCATGTGCAGGCTCCAAAGTGGCATTAAGAGGCTGCATGTGCTGGGGGTGGGATCCCTTGGCACCCACCCAGGACCTGGCCGCAGTGCGGCCCCACTGCGTGTGGGGCGTGTGGGGGCTCTCCCACAGCCAGGAGCCACCTGAAGGGGGTGAGGCTCACAGCCTCCCCAGGAAAGGGGAAGGGAGGTGAAAGCAGCTCTGGGTTTCTGCAAAACCATCTCCCCTCGAACAGGGTGCCTGTGGGTGCTAAAAGCTTCCTGTACCCAAGCAGGGGGACCCAGCTGCACAGATGGTTGCAGGTCTGGGTCTCCCCTTGCATGGGTGCTGCTGCAGGGATGTGCAACTAAGCCAGGGAAGTTCTTGTGATTTCTCCTGCTCACTCCATGGCATGAAACCAAACTCCTTTGGGGTCAGAAATCCCCCAGGGTGGCCCTGCTCTGCTTTGAGTATTTCTGCAACGTGTCTCAGAGGGAGGGTGAACGGGCCAGGCGGGGCCGTGCCTCATGCCTGGCCTCAGCTGACGCTCAGCGGTTCATTCATGGCTGGGCTCCATTTTCCAGCTGTTTTTCTCCCTCTACCAGCTTCCTCGGAGCAAATGGCGCTGTTGGGGGACTTTCTTTGGTAGGGTGGGGACAGCCCACACCGCCGTGGGTTGCAGTTATAAATGGTGCTGGTGTTAGAAAACAACCTATAAGTTACCCTGGAAACGCAGCTGTGTTTCCTGCTCTGCAGGGATGTGTGGGGCTGATGGTGGCCTTGATCGCTGCGCACAAACTCAGATAACAGCTGTGGGGATATTGTGGGGGCTGCCCAGCACTGTGTGACAAGGAAATGTCCCCAGCAGCTGCTAAAGCTGGGATGGCCCCAGGGGCCGCAGGGGAGCAGAAGGGCCATTGCGGGGTGTAGTGAGAAGGCCCAGCCCTGCGGAGGATGCTCGGCCGGTTTCCACATGTTCAGCACATTTTTCCCCTCTGGTTTCCCTTGGTGCTGGCAGGAAGCTGTGCAGGCTCTGCACTGCCCCTGGCCTGTGGGGTTCCCTCAGTGCCACATAGCAAAGGCTCAGTAACCACAGGGTGGCTGGCAAAGCCCCTCTCCCTGACCCACCCTGCAGCCCCTGGCATTGCTCTCCCATGGGCACCACACCCCTGGAGGGAGCAAACCCTTCCTTAACTAACACAACCTGCAGAGAGGGGCTGTGCTCACACTGACCTTTCACTTCTCCTCCACAGCTCCTCCTTGCCCTCTCTCCAGTGATTTCCAGCTTGGGAAGCCATGGCACCCCATGGAAAGGTAAGGGTGACCTCCACACAGCAGGGATGGGTCCTGGGCTGCCGCAGGGCAGTTTCTCCAGCAGCAGCAAGGATGTGGTGACTTGCATGGACACTGTGCTGCCCAGAGCCTGTTTACATTCCTGCCTCTCCAGCCTGTGCTGTCTGGATGTGATGCAGATGGGGGAAGTGCTGGGCTGGGGAGCAGGGACAGCAAGGAGCAAAAATCCTTCTGGGAGCACAGTGGGATGGGGAAGAGAAGCGGGGCCGTGGGAAGGGGAGGAGAAGACATTTTGCACTGGGGATTTGAGCATTTCATGGAGAAAACTCCCACGTGAGCATGCTGCAAGGCATGCAGCCCTGTTCGGGCCTTTCCCCTCTCCCTAGCCTGGATCACTTCCCACTCCAGACTGGGGCTGGTGCAATGTGGCAGCTGGGTGAGCAGGTGCTCCCTTGCAGGCAGGAAAATATCTCAGTGTGGGTGGAAAACCCAGCCTCAGTGGGCAGCTGTGGCTCAGTGCAGCCTGCCTGCTGGCAGGGGAGGAGTCCCAGCCCAGAGCCTCCCTTCTCCACTGCAGGAGCCAGGCTCTGCTTTCCATTCCCTGGAGAAATCAAGCCATTATTTCCTCCAGCCGTACTACCCAAAGCTTCCTGCCCAGCTAAGGCAGTGGTTGCTCTAGGTGGGGAAACTGAGGCACAGTGCAGGTGAGCATTTTCCTGCAGTAGTCCAGGACCCCAAGCAGCCATGGGGTGGAAGAGAGCGAAGCCATGCTGGGAATTTTGCTTCCACCCTCCTGGCCCCAGTGTGGCTTATTTTTAGCTGGGAGGTCCCAGGCAGACCAGGATGACTCAGAGGCTGGAGGAGGGGAGGCGAGAGGCCCCCGGCAGCTGAAACAGGATGGAAAGTGGGATGGGGGTATGAAGAGTATGCGGTGGGCAGGATGCTGTTTCCATCCAGACTGATGTTCCTGCACTTGCCTAGGGCTCATTCCCACAGAGAATGCAGGGAGTGTGGGGTGATGCAGAACGCTGAGCTCCTGCCTCAGTTTTCCTTGCCCCAGCAAGGCCGGCAGCTCATCCTTCAATGGCTCAGCAGGCAGGAACACAACCCTGCTCTTCCTCTCCATTTAACCACAGCCAACGTTTTGACTCCCCAGTACCCTCCAGCCACTCTTGTTCACTCCTGCTGCCTCCAGGCACCTCCTTTGCCTTGCAATTTATTTCCATCTCTGCAAGGCATGTGTGTGGGAGCAGCTCGTGCCAAGCCAGGAGGGTCTGGGAGCTGCCGGGAAGTGGGGCTAAATCCAGCTCTCCAGATGAATCACCTGCAATACGATCTGTCCTGTGCCCGCCTGGTTCCCTGGAAGGGCAGCATCTCCTCTTGGTCCCTGCCACATGGGACACCAATGCCAGCAGCTCCTCCCAAGAGGGCCTATGGGACATGCCCAGTTAATCTCTGGAAAATAGGAGCAGAGAGGCTGTTTTGTTTCTGAAGGTGCTGGGTGGGATGTGCAGCAGAGCTGTTGTGCCATGGCATTGGGATGGACGCAGGAGAGTGGTGGGTGTGGAGCTGCCCTGAGTCCATCTCCTTGGGCTCATTCCTGGAGGCATTTCCTGGGTCAGAGACATTAATGCCCATCTTCTCTGAGGATGTGCTGGCTTTAGAGGTCCATGCTGGCAGCAGGCCTGGGCCTTGTACAGCTCCTGAGGATCTTAAAGAAGCCTTGCAGCAGATCCTGAGCAGATGAGCCCAGGGAGGTGCACACACCCAGCTGGCACGTGGTACAAGCAGAGCCAAGGGAGGATGCTCAGTTTCCCAGGGTGCTGACACAGCTGACAGCCCCAGCTCAGCTCCCAGCCCTCCTGTTTCTTGGCAAGATTGCTAAGGAACTGCTGCTGCTCAGTTCTTCCCACTCTGTGCCACTGGTGGGGATGTATCCCAGTTCCTTATGTGGAGGCAGGATGGTTTCACATCTGCTTCCACCCAGGGTGGTGCTGATCTCATTCAGAGTCCAGCTCCAGGCTCCCGTGGGGTAAATTCCCCTGGACAAAGCTGACCTGGGAAGGGAGATTTTGGTCTCCCCTTTTTCCTGAGGTCTCTGGAGGTGTCATTCCTGGAGGGGTCATTCCTGGGATCCCTTTTGTGCAGTCTGAAAGTGGCAGAGGAGCAGATAGACATGGATTATATCAACCTTCAGGATTTTTCAGGCTCTCAGGAAAGTCTTTCCCAATACCCTGGGTCTCTCCTCCAACCCCTTGGATCAGCCTGGGCCCATGGGAGTGCATGCTGGAGCAGAACAAACTGTTGGCAGCTCTGGTGCTTCTCAGTGTTTTCCACTTAGCAGCCCATTTGTGCCTGTAAATTTGTTTCCTGGTTTGGAGGCCATGCAGAGCCTGGGCACCCTCAGCATCCAGAGTGGTTCCTTGCATGCAACAGGCAGTGGAAAATTAATTCCCTCTGTAGGGAGAGCAAACAGGAAAGGAAACAACTGCAGAGGAAACAACTGTTTATGTCTGAGGTTGAGCTTTGCCTTGGACAACCTGAGCCACAACAGATCTCACCTCAATCCTGCTCAGCTTCAACTTCTCCTTCCCCCATCCCACTGGAGCTGCTCCTTCCTCTTGTACCTTCTCCCCTCCTTTCTCATAGGTCTACAGGGGCTCAGTGAAGGATTTCCAGGGCTTTGATGCCAACCAGGATGCAGAGGCCTTGTACAATGCCATGAAGGGATTTGGTATGGATGCTCCTCCAGATGTCCCAGGGCTACCCTTGGTGTCCCCTGTTCCTCTGGTCGACCCTTGCATGGCTGGGTGTCCTGCAGCACTTCCCCTCTCAGTTGTCTGACTGCTTTAGCAGTGTGCTAAAGCTCTCCTGGCTTCCTTTACTCCCTGGAGCCAGCTTGGCTCTGCTTGTCCTCCCAGCCCCAGCTCCAGAGCAGCTTTGGGCACAGCAGGGTGGCTGTGGTGACTCCTGGCTCTCCCCACAGGCAGTGACAAGGAGGCCATCCTCGACCTCATCACATCCAGAAGCAACAAGCAGCGGGTGGAGATCTGCCAAGCCTACAAGTCCCTCTATGGGAAGGTAAGGCCAGGAACACTCCGTGGCCCATGCCCCCACTGCAAACACCAGTGCCTGTGGCTGCCACCACCCAGCCCATACAGGGACCCACCACTCCCTGCACCCACCTGGAGATGCTGTGGAGCAAAGGATCCCCCAGCCCTTTTCTCCCCCTCCCCCAGGACCTCATTGCAGACCTGAAGTATGAGCTGACAGGGAAGTTTGAGCGGCTGATCGTGAGCCTGATGCGGCCCCCAGCTTATGGAGATGCCAAAGAGATCAAAGATGCCATCTCGGTAAGGGTGGGCACCCCCCAGGGCCCCTCTGACGACACCCCAGCCAGCCCCACGGCTCATGGGGCTGTGTCTCTGCCCACAGGGTGTCGGCACGGATGAGAAGTGCCTCATTGAGATCCTCGCCTCCCGCACCAACCGGGAGATCCATGACCTGGTGGCTGCCTACAAAGATGGTGAGGGCTGAGAAAGGGCAGGGGCTGCCCTGTGTCCCCTTGGGCCACAAAAAGGGCAGAAGTGAAGGGACCCAGCTCTCCAGGCCTGACCTCCTCCCTTCCTCTTCTGCCAGCCTATGGGAAAGACCTGGAAGCTGACATCGTTGGAGACACATCGGGCCACTTCAAGAAGATGCTCGTTGTTCTGCTTCAGGTATGTCCATCTGTCCAGCATCTGTAGGTAGTGGGTGCCTGTGCCCTGCAGGGCTGAGCCCATATCTCTCCCACAGGGTGCCAGGGAAGAGGACGATGTGGTGAGCGAGGACTTGGTGGAGCAGGATGCCAAGGTGAGGCTTGATGGGTCACTGTGATAGGTGGTATCTGGGCAGGAATGGGGCTGGTGGCACTGGGACATCTGGATTTAGGCTGCAAAAGGTGGGTGGGTGCCAAGGGCAGCACCCTGAGTCAGGCTGTGCCACTTTTCCCATCCCACAAGGACCTACTGGAGGCTGGCGAGCTGAAATGGGGCACAGATGAGGCACAGTTCATCTACATCCTTGGCCGGAGGAGCAGGCAGCATCTCCGCCTGGGTGAGCATCACCTGCAAGCTCAGGGTGGGCCTGAACGTATCTTGGCAGCTTCTCCAGGCATCTCCTTGCTCTCATCCCACAGTCTTTGATGAATATCTGAAGATTGCTGGGAAGCCCATTGAGAGGAGCATCCGGGGAGAGCTCTCTGGTGACTTTGAGAAGCTGATGTTGGCCGTGGGTAAGCCAGCCCCACATGGGGATCCTGCAAAAACACACCACTGCCCTTCCTGGACTGGGAGGGCTCAGCACCGGGGCCAGCAGGGTCAGGGCTGTGCTGTACCTGGTATCAGGGAGCTCAGGGAGGCTCCTTCAGGATGGGTGGGGATGCTGGATGTGGTTGCCATTGGGTGTGGGTGCTCAGAGGTTGGGGGCACTGGGGGGCACAGGTGAAGCTGGGTGTTGGCATCCCTCACCACACCTCAATTTCCCTGCAGTGAAATGCATCAGAAGCACAGCAGAGTATTTTGCTGAAAGGCTCTACAAGGCCATGAAGGTGAGTGGATTTCCCCTTCTCTGCAGGGTCCCTCCAGCATTGCAGGGATCTGGCCAGAGGAGGGGTCCTCTTGCCACAAGGTGCTGCTGGAGTGACACAGGGTGACACAGGTCCATGAAGGCAGGAGTTGTGTGACCTGGGGTCTCTGCCCTTCCCTCCAAAGGAGTTACTCCTTCAGACCCAGGGCTGGGTAGAAATCAGATAGAGGGTCCCACATGTGCTGGGCTGAGCAGAGTTGCTGGGCCATCCCAGGCTTGATGTGGGGGTTGCTCCATTGCAGGGTCTGGGCACGAGAGACAACACGCTGATCCGCATCATGGTGTCCCGCAGCGAGATCGACATGCTGGACATCCGGGAGGTGTTCAGGACCAAGTATGACAAATCTCTCTACAACATGATAAAGGTAACTGCTGGGGACCCCTGCTCACCCTCTGAGCAGCTGCTGGTGTTGCCTCCCTCATGTTGCCAGCACTCCTGGGAGGGCTGTGCTGGGGGTCCATCTCTGAGGGCAGGGTTCAGGGAGGCCCCTCCCCATGAGCCCATCCCATGGCACTACCTTGACTACCTACTGCATGGTTCTCTGTCTCCATCTGTCTTTCCAGGAGGACACGTCTGGGGAGTACAAGAAGGCTCTGCTGAAGCTGTGTGGAGGGGACGATGAGTAAGACCACCTGTCACCCCCCTTTGTCCCTCTTCATCCCTTTGGTGCTGGGTACAACATCTGAGTCAGAGCCTGGTGGAGCACCTGGACCAGCAGCACCCACAGTGACTGTGGTTTGGTACAGGGGGCCCTGTGGCCCCTCTGCATGGCCGGCCACAATGTCATGGTCCCTTCTTGACACACGGGAGCCCTGCAGGGCAGGGCCAAACCCCTGGAGGGAGGATGCTGTGGTGGGGGAGGTTGGGATTCACCACACATTTCCTCCCATTTCCACCCATCCAGCCCCACAGCAAGCACCTGGGTCCCTGTGCCCAGTGGATACAAAACACCCCTTGTGGAGGAGCAAAGCAGGGTGAGGGGGGGCTGCTGGCAGGTGCAGGGCC
Source organism: Cyanoderma ruficeps (assembly GCA_008694505.1). Taxonomy (NCBI): domain Eukaryota; kingdom Metazoa; phylum Chordata; class Aves; order Passeriformes; family Timaliidae; genus Cyanoderma; species Cyanoderma ruficeps. The sequence goes on along the minus strand of VZDJ01000219.1, from coordinate 9,322,953 downwards.
CCCATGGCTCACTGTCCCCTGTCCTTGCCCTCCCGTTGCAGTGCTGCAGGTGAGTTCTTCCCCGAGGCGGCGCAGGTGGCCTATCGGATGTGGGAGCTTAGTGCGGTCAAAGTAGAGGTCAGCACCCCCAGCCCCCCTGCACCCCACTGTGCTGCCTGCCAGCTTGGGATCCCTGGCTGCTCCTCTCTGCCATGGGGCACAGCCAGCCCCACACCTCTGCTCTGACTCTCACTCTCCGGCTTCTCTCGATGCCATTCTCTGGTTTTGGGGTGCGAGGGTTGCAGGATGTTACCTTGGCAGGGCTGGCCGCCCCCATGGGCTCCACTAACCCCTTCCTCTCTCTGAGGCCTTCCTCCCTTGGGGCAGTGGGTCCTGCATGTCTCTGCAATGCATCACATGCAGCCCTGGCTCCAGTGCCCACCAAAGAACTCCTGCCCCCTTGGGGTAGCCCAGAGCTGGCCAGGGCATGGCTGCAGTGTGGGCAACATGCATGCAGCTGAAGCTCCCACATAAAGGTGCTTTGGGATGTGCAGAAAATACACCCTGAGCCTTGCATGAACACTGTGAGGATGGAGATGTGTTTGGAGCTGTAAGGACACAGGAGGATTGAACTGTAGGGCAGGAGTGGACACCCTTTCAGTGACTCCTCTTCTGTCTCTCGGTGACATGACCAGCCCAGGCTGAGATGTTCCAGGCTAGGGCAGGCAGGTGTAACACTGGGCAAGACACCAAAACTCCAGGGACTGTCTGTTGCTGTCTTCTTCCTTCTCTCTGCTGGTCTGGCTGTGGTTTTCCCCTTAAAGGAAGGGGTGACTGGTGGGGACCTCCTCACTGATCCCCAGATGCTTGCACTAACACAGAACTTGCTTTGGCCTCAGCTTGCTGAGTGGCACCTTCCCTTCTCTCCATCTCTCCTTCTCTCCATCTCTCCTCTCCATCCCTCCCTCTCTCCATTCCTTCATCCTTTCCTCCCTCCCTCTCATCTTGAGGGTGAACATAAACCCCTCTCTGCATCCACAGCTGCGAGGAACCGTGCAGCCTGCAGGAGACTTCAACGATGATGGGGACGCGCAGGTGCTGAGGAAGGCGATGAAGGGCCTGGGTAAGTGGGACCATGAGTTTAGGCCCTTCCTGCTGCTCCTCAACAGCTCTTGGGGCAGAAAATCCACCCTGGCCCACAAAGGGCTGCATGGAAACCCCAGGGGGAATAGAGACAGAGCTGTGGGAGTTCTCCCTTCCCAGCCTACCCAGTCTGGGGGATGGTGATGTGCCCATGATCGGGGGTGACACAGTGTGGCTCTGCTGTCATTGCAGGTACAGATGAAGGGGCCATCATAGAGGTGGTGACCAAGAGGAGCAACGCCCAGAGGCAACAGATCCTAAAGGCTTACAAGGCTCACTATGGCAGGGTACTGCAGCCTCCATCACACCCTGCTTTCTCCTGCTCCTTCCCACATGGAGACCAGCCCCTCATTGAAGGGAATCCTGCCCAGGGAGCAGTGGGCAGCTAGGGCACACCCACATGCCCTGGCATGACTCCCCCAGGGGAAACAGAGCTGTCACAAAGCAGCTCTTTTGCTCCTTTGCTCCCACAGCCTCCCACTCTGGGTGCCCCACCAGCCCAAGCCAGCGTGTCCCTTCCCCTTCACTTGCCCCATCCTCAGCTCCACACAGAGGACTCCAGAGCCAGAATCTCTCCAGAGCCACCCGAATATGTGACTCTAAACTGCCCCAAGGGTTTTCACAGATATCTCCAATCCCTACGCTCTCCTCCCCGGTTTTTTTTTCTCTCATAGTGCCTCAACTGGTCCATCCCTGCAGACGCAGCTGGGGACTGAACCCTCAAACGCTTTTGCAGGACCTGATGGCAGACCTGAAATCTGAGCTGTCTGGCAGCTTGGCCAAGCTGATCCTCGGCCTGATGCTGACCCCAGCGCAGTATGATGCCAAGCAGCTGAGGAAGGCCGTGGAGGTAATTGTCATGCTGCTGGTGGCCTGTCAATGCCCACAGCTTCACATGCCCCAGGGTCTTGTCTCCTATGAAGAAGAAAAGATCAGAAAGCACCAGGACAAGGACCTGGTTTGCACTCAAGACTTGCATGCTTCTTTGAAGCCCAGCATGCTCAGCCAGCTGGTAGGCACAGCAGAGGCAGGGTAGGGGCAAACCAGTGACATGCACTGCTATCCACCAGTCACACCAGCTGCGACCCCAGTAGCTGCATACTTGGACACTTCCCTGTTGATTCCTACCAGCCCTTGGGGCCATGGACATAGACTTTTTGCCACATGATTGACTTGGACCCCTCCTTGCCTGGCGCTGCAGGGCAGTGCCATCATGTCCCCGTCTGGTGTTGGCACCTGCAGCACCCACCATGCCACTCTCTTCCAGGGGGCCGGCACAGATGAGAGCGTCCTCATCGAAATCATGGCCACGCGGAACAACCAGGAGATCACAGCTATCAACCAGGCATATCAGGAAGGTAGGCCACAGGAGGGATGAGGGAGCACTCAGGTTCTGGGCACAGATCACACTGTACAAGGCCCTTCCAGAGCCCAGGCAAAGTTTTGTCTCTGGGTTGGGTCCATGGCTTGGTGCTGTGAAGGTCTTTAGTCCCTCCAGAAGAGCTCTAGTCCTTGCCTCTGTGCATCTCACAGTGACACACCCCAGCTCTGCCACCAATGTCTCCTTCCCTGAGAGCTCTTTCACAACGATCCTATTTCCTCCAGAGTACCTGGAGCAAGAGGCTGTGCTTATGCTCAGGGCATTAGAGCTGCTGGGGTGATGCCCTCTTCCCTGGGTTTGAACTCAGCAGATGGAGGCATCTGCTTCAGCCATGCTTCCCATGGGGACCACGGGCACAACCTCTGCTCAGGCACTGGTGGGTGGGAAGCTGAGCTGCAGGGCTCAGCCATCCCTTCTCCACAGCCTACCACAAGAGCCTGGAAGATGACCTGAGCTCTGACACATCGGGGCATTTCAAGAGGATTCTTGTCTCCCTGGCTCTGGTAAGGGCAGCTCTCACTGGGTCTTTTCCTCTCCCTGCCACAGGCAGTGCTGAGGGTTTGGAATGACAGTGGCTGGAGAAGACAGCATCACTGCCTGGCTGGGCCGTGCTGCTGGGCTCTGTCTGCCACCCCCTCCCTTGGGGCTCTCCCAGGAGATGTCCCCTCTCCATCTCCATGACTTTTGCATCCAACCACAGGGCAACCGTGATGAAGGACCCGAGAACCTCACACAGGCACACGAAGATGCCAAGGTAAGACCCGTATTGTCAGTGCTCTTATGGACTGTGCATTAAAAAAAGAAAATTATGGTGCATGCCCTGGTCTGGAATTGACATTCTCAAGGAAGCAAATGCTGCTGGGCCAGGGTTTCTGTAAACTGCACGGGGAGATGCCAGGTGAAATGATACCCGTGGAAGTAAAGCTTCCATGCCTGATTCCTGAAGCCCTTGGCTCTGCTGCTCTGTGCACAGGGAGAGCAGCCCCAGCGAGTTCCCAACTGGTAGGCTGCACCCTTTCTTGTGCAGAGCTGCCACTCTGGGAGTAACACACACTGATGCTGAAAACTGGCTCCTGAGCTTCAAACACAGCTTTGGGCTGGTCTGCAGGACCCACCCACCGCTGTGTTTTGTGCAGGAGGCAGCCCTGACACACTGGGGGGTGCTCCAAACCTCTGCTCGGCTGTGGTGAGACAACTGGAGGGGGAAGGCTGAGCAGCCAGAAGCAGTGCAGTGGGGCATGGGCATTCCCTGGCTCAGCTCCTGATCCCAGGAGACCTGTGACTGACGGGCTGTGTTCCCTGAGCTCCTGCTCCTCAGGGCCGTGTCTTTTCTATCAGACTGGGAAGATCTGTGCAGGGTCAAACCCGAGCTCTTGCTTGGCTGTCCTGTCCTTGCCTGGCATCCTGGAACACGGGGTGTTCCAACGCACGGGAGAGAGCACCACGGCATTCCCAGCAGGGCTGCCGCCAGCAGAGGGAGTGGATGCCGTGCTGCCCGTGTCCCTGTCCCTGCACTGCCTGCACCCTGCCACACTCTCTGCCTGCACCTCTGCTCAGGCACTGCCTGCACCCCGCCACACTCTCTGCCTGTACCTCTGCTCTATGCCTTTTCAGGACTACCTAAAAACAGAAACTAGACAAAATTAACAGAGTAAAAAGCGGGTTTGTTTATTGAAGGGCCTTAAGGTACATTTAGGGCACATGTAGCCCCCCAGGGCTACACCCAAAAATGGACGATGGGTTTTCACACTTTTATAAGTTTGGTCCATTTGCATATTGGGGGTTAATCTTCCAATTACAGCTTCAGGTAATGAAATCATTTACCCCAAGTTTTTTCCCTCCCAACTCACTTTTGTTTACATTTCTAAGGGCCTGAGACAGTGAGGTGTCCTTGATTCCCAGGCCTAGAGAGGAATTGTTTTGTCTGACTAAAATGGGAAAGCAGTGGATAACACTCTATATGGAGTTTAGAGTTATACACTAAAGAATTACTGGATTGCAAATATATGAAAAATATAAAAGCTAAAATCCTGAGGCATCACTGCCCATTCACTGCCTGCCCCCCTGCTGCATGTGCTGCTGCTCACCTCACCCTGCTGGCACAGAGAGAGCCAGGTATGACATGCACAGGGATGAGCCAGCCAGGTGGCACCTGACCTGGCGCCACACTGTGTTTTGTCAGCAAAGCTGCCCTTCCCCTCATCCCACTGGCAGAGGCGGGCAGGCTGGTGGGAGCCAGCCTAGAGCCAGGCAAGGATGCTCCAAGAGGAGCAACAGGCCGGCACCCAGGGCTAACTCCAGGGCTAGGGGCACTCATGTTGTTTGACCAAAGATCACCCTCCCAAGGTACTGGTGTAGAGGCCAAACTGCAGCAGGACACAGGTCCTGCACATGGGGAAGCAGGGGACCTGAGGACAGGTAGTTTTAAGGGATTTTGCTAGACTTCCCTTGCTTTGTCAGGGAAGAATAAAGGTTGAGAAGCACCTTCTGACCCTGTTGTCTTCCTGTCTCTCTCTTTCCACCAGGTTGTTGCTGAGACCCTGGTGAGTGCCTGCCCTTTTGTTCCTTACCCTTCTGCTTGTTTGAAGGGATGCTGCAGTCCTGGGGTGCAGGGCTGGGAATTGCAGCCCCACAAGCCAGGCCTTTCTGACCACGTGCACTGTGCTCACTGATTAGGACTCTGGTGTCCTTGCATCAGGATAGGGGACAAGGGGACAGATGGGACCTGCAATGAGGGTACTTCCCTGCAGCATGGGGCAGGAGAGGGAGAAAGCCACCTGCCCTGCCCTTGGGGACCAAACCTGCCCACTGCCTGCATGCGGGATCCCTGTTCCAGGCAGTGTGGGACTCAGGGCTGGCTTCCCTGGCTCCCCAAAAGTGGGAATTGGGGAAGGGGTGACTTTCTCCTGCCTAATGGATGAGGTGAGCACAGCCTCCCACTGATGCCCACAGAGGAATGGCAGCTGTTTCCTTCATGGGCAGCACTGCTGTGGCCCAGGGTGGCTTCTGTGTCTGGCAGCCCTGAATTTCCTCTTCAGGTGGTGTTGGTCACCCCTGAAACGTCCTCCATAAAGGACAAAAAGTCTTAACCATGAGCATTGCAGAGCTTTTTCCATAAAAACTGGAAAACATCTTTTCTTTGAGATAATCTGTGAGTGTGCAGCTTCACATCTGTGCAGAAGAAATGGCTTTTTTAGATGGAAGAAATCCCCTGCTATTTTCCTGCTCATAAAAGGCTATGGTCTTTACAAAAGGGTTCCCAGTCAGGACTGGCTGTCCCAAGAAAAGCTGTTTGACACCTGTGTCCCCCTCTCCTATGTCCATCTCTCTTCACTCTTTGTTCTTTCCCAGAAACTTGCTGATGTCTCCAGCAATGACTCCAGCGACTCCCTGGAGACCCGATTCCTCAGCATCCTCTGCACCCGCAGCTACCCCCACCTCCGCAGAGGTAGGATCACATTTCTCCATCAGCTGCAACACAAGTGCTTGGATTTGGGCTGGATGGGAGATGGGGGCCCCCTCAAGGCTGACGTTGAGTCCCGTCTCCTCAGCTGTGGTGGGGATGAGGCAGCGGGAAGAAGTGGTATGGCCTGGCATTTGAGGTGCCTTGTTGAAGTCACCCAAGCCTGCTCTGGTTCCACCTGCTCCAGAAGTCTCCACAGCTGAGGCTCGAGTCTCCCAGGTGCTGAGGGGTGGAACAGCTCAGCAGTGACCCTTTCCTCTCCCCCATCCCCAGTGTTCCAGGAGTTCATCAAAATGACCAACCACGACGTGGAGCACGCCATCAAGAAGCGGATGTCGGGAGATGTGAGGGACGCCTTCGTGGCCATCGGTCAGTGCTCCCTCTGGACTGGGCTCTGTGCAGGGCAGGCAGCCCCTTCAGCTGTCTCTGCCAAAGCAGTGTGGCCGATTCCTGTTGGAATCTGCTGCTGTTGGCCCTTGGAGACTCCTAGTGGGGCATGGGGTTGGGGCACTTAGAGAGTCCCTAGAGAGGGCCAGGCTTGCACCCTTGTACTGAGGAGGGTTAGTGGCTGAGACAGTGGTGCCACAGCTCCTTGCTGTGACGTGTCCCCTGGGTGCCATGAACCCACTTTCTGTCCCCTCTGTGTGTTGCAGTCCGGAGTGTGAAGAACAAGCCGGCTTTCTTCGCTGACAAGCTCTACAAGTCCATGAAGGTGAGGACAGACCCTCCTGGGGCTGGGCTATGGGAGAAGGCTGTGCTGGGATGCTTTGGGACTGCTTTAATTCCCTGAAAGGGATGGGCTTTGTCCTCTGGCTGTCCCCTAGGGAGGGCTGAGCTCAAACCAAGACCTGGGGTTATCAGGAGATGTGTCAGGCTGATGTCTTGCTGGCAGCAAGTCCAGCATATGTCCAAGGAGAGATCATACAACAGTTAGGGTTGGAAGGGACCCTTAAAGGTCATCTAGTCCAATTCCCTGCAATAAGCAGGGATATCTTCAAGAGTGCTTAAGGCCCCATCCAACCTGGCTGTGAATGTTTCTACAGAGGGAACATCCACCACCTTTCTGGGCAACTTGTGCCAGGTCCACCACCCTCATAGTAAAAAATTTCTTCCTTGTAACTAATCTGAATTTTCTCTTAAAACTGTCACCCCTTGTCCTATCACTACAGACCCTGCTAAAAAAATTGTCCACATCTTTCTAAAGTCCCTTTTAATATTAAAAGTCTGCAGTAAGGTTTCTCCAGAGCATTGTCTTCTTCAGGCTGAACAACCCCAGCTCCTTCAGCCTTTCCTCACAGGAGAGGTGTTCCAGCCTCATTTTTGTGGCCCTTCTGTGGGCCTGGTGCCCAGCTTGGACTGTGCTGGAGATGCCAGGAGCATTTGTGAGCCACAGTCCCTGCAGGGCTTTTTGTTCAAACTCCCCCTTGCAGGGTGCTGGCACAGATGAGAGGACCCTGACCCGGATCATGATTTCTCGGAGCGAGATTGACCTATTCAACATCCGGGGCGAGTTCGTGGACCTGTTTGACAAATCACTGCACCACATGATTGAGGTGAGAGGACAGGGGCATCCCTTCCTGGCTCACCACCTTGTCTGGCAGAGCCCTGGCCCTGAGAGGACCTGAGCCATGAGCAGCACAAGGGCTGAGCATCACCTGGGGAGGGGGAACCTGCCCCCAGCAGCCCCAGTGTTGGCTGGTCTGGCTGTGGAGCGGATGTGCTGGCATCTTCCGCTGCTGCAGGGATACCTGCAGGGTGTCCAGGACATGGAGCTGTGCTTTCCCTGTGCCCAGCACTTTGAACTAGGCTTCCTCAGGGTCGGTTCTCTGACATGGCTTTCCCTCTTGCAGAAGGACACGTCTGGCGACTACCGCAAGGCTCTGCTGGCCCTGTGTGGCGGGGAGGACTAGGTGGCAGCTGGGGCCCTTTGTGTCTGAGCCAGCACACGGCCACTGCCTTGATGTCATTGCAGCTTCGGGGGCTTCAGGGGACTCTCAGTCTCCTCCAGAGAACAACTCACTTTGCACTGGAAAGCAGCACCACATTGCAAGCGGGGGAGTCTCGGGGAGGGGAGCAGAGGGGTCTGGGTAGGGAGATCGTCTGTCTTGAAGCAAAATAATTCATACCCGAACATGCCACTAAACCAAGGAATTTACCCAGATGGAAAAGACAATTTAAATCTGATAAATAAAACCTCACTGTTGCTGACCCTGGGGCAAGAGCAGTTGCCTTTTTGGGGCAGGCTTGGGTGGGACTGAGAAGCCTTGGTGTCTCCTTGCTCCTGTAGGCAAACTCGGGTAAGGACCCAGCCCCAGCACTAAGGAGGGCCCTGAAGACACCACAAAACCTCTCTGAACAACGCTTTTGCTGAGAAAGGGGCTGAAAATGCATGTAGGGCTGGCAGCAGTGCAGGGACTTCACCAAGGGCTTCACTTCATGCCTCTGAAAATCCCCGGCAGGGTTCATGCCGTTGTGTGGATGATGCTTTCATAAACCAGAGATACAAATCAGACTTGATGGCATCCACCCGTCCTCGCACGCGGTTTCCTGTGCTTTCAAGCTGCTGAAGCAGCAGTCGAAAGGCACATGCCATAGAGGCTACACCCCCAAACAGTTTGTTTGCACTTCCCCCAACACTCAGGAGAAAAGAACTGGAATTTCCAAAAGGGGGAAATTCCAGCACTTTCAATTGTTTCCAAGCCAGAACAAAATGTTGTGAATACCCTAGTCTTCCTCAGAACAGCTGGGTGAGGAAAGCTTCACCTTCAAAATATCAAAGCAGTGTTAGGAATAATAACAATATTATTACAACACTTCAAAACCAGCTGAGGTCAAGAAGCAGCAACATGTAGAGACAAACCAGGGAAGCTGAAACAACTCAGCTGGGTATTATCCCACTAAAAATTCCCTTGATGCCTTCCTGTAAAACATCCCCTTGTAACAAAATAACCTTTCTTGGGGGCAGACAGTCTGGTTGAAGCTTTTTCACCCTCTCCATACTCCCCACAGAGATTTGGGTTCCTCTGTCTAGCCCTTGTATGTAGGTAGGACTGGGCATCCCTATTCAGACAGCATCTCGGGGGCTGAACATACCCCACGCCTGCAGCAGCCTGGGGGTCACCTGCTTGGCCAGGAACCTGCTGCAAAGACTCTGAGCAGCTGCAGAAGTTGTTTTGAAGGGAGGATGTAACCCCAGTCTTCATCTGCCAGTCTCTTCCTGCAGCTCTGTACTGCAGCTCTGAGCTTTGCAGCAGAGGCTTCTGGAGACGAGGGTGGCACAGAGACTGCAGGGAGCAGAGCTGGCCACCTCCCTGCAGCTGGGAACAGGGCTCAGGAGCAAGGAAGGCCCAAGGAAGTTTTGTGGCTTGGATGACAGCCTATCACCTCTGGGAGAGCCACATTTGGGGCAGCAGAGCCCTGTTCCTCCAGAGCAGGGGGAAACTCTGCTCAGCATTAGCACAGGGCCACGACATGTGAGCCATCATCTGCTTCATTCTTGTTGCCAAAACAGATGCTCGAGGGGTTTGTACAGGGGGGGTGTTCCCTGGGCACAGGTGTAAACACTACAGTGAATTTTCTGGCTGTACCATGATTGCTGTAGGTCAATAGCCAGGGATTTCACCACTCACAGCCTGGATGTCTTGGAGTGGCACAGGACCACAAGTCAGCCCTTCAGGGTCAGTCCCCAGCCCAGCTCAGGGGGATGCCACCACCAGGAAGACTGGCTGACCAGAGCACACTGGTCCCAAGGCCAGCAATTTCCCTGGCACCTGCTGGAAACACTTGGCACAGTCAGTACCACATTTGGGCACAGGTTATTTCAGCACCTTCCTCATGCTGGGGTTGGGTCTGCCCTACAAATAACCACAAACTGGTCTGAGCTCAGCAGAGCTATCTATCCTAAGGCAATGCCAGGAGGGTGATGAGATCTTGGGAAGCACTAGCATGGCCTCTGGAACTCACTCAAAAAGCAGCTTCATCTCTATCCCTGTAGCACCCCTGTCTCCAGAGAAAATACACTTCAAAGCACCACTGTCCAGGAACACCTCTGCTCCTTCCACTGGCTCCAACCCACTCAATCTGAGAGCAGTCAGTGAGAAATCTCATGCCTAACCTCTGTGATCAACTAGGAGGTGAGCATTTCAAGGAAGGCTAGGAAAGGAAGGGGGGAAAATTAGCAAGGCTACAAGGAGGGTAAGGGCTGGAGGCAGGTCCATGCTGGCGATCCACGCTTTAGCTTTCAGGGCTACTGCAAGGAAGAGTCTGGGATTTACACTCTGCACGTTGACCAGCAATGTCGGGGGCAAGGGCTCACTTCCAGGCAAAGCCAAGGCCAGATTTCATAGGTTGCAACATCCAGAAAACCCCAGGAGCCCATATTTGCTGTGCAGAGAGGGCCGGACCTCTACTCTGAGTCAGCCACTGCAGATCCTCTTTGCTGCCAGCCCCTGGAGAGGAGGAGCCACAAAGGCAGATGGGATGTTGGCCTTAATCCCTAACACAATGCAAGCCTCTTCCATCCCACCTGCCGTCCTCCCCTTCCTCTGAGGAGGGAAACCCAGCCTTCAGTCTTGGGAGGTAGCGAGCTGGGGCTGGGGAAACAGCTGAGCTCTCCAGGACTCTTCCCAAATGTCTGGAGCAGCTCTACAGGACATGATGACTGCTGCTGAGCCCTGTTCTCAGGCATTGCAACTGGATGAGACACAGCCTGGAGAGAGAGGAAGAGGGGAAAATCCCCTCTGTGCCTATTGATGGGTTTGTACATTGAGACTCCAAATGATTCAAAGCTTACAGCAAGGAAATCCTCTGAGCAATCCCAGACTTGGTTCCCACAGGTTTTGGCCTCACTATGAGACTGCACCAGGTCCCACCACAACCCATCCCCTGCTGACTGTGGAGGAGGGAGAGGATGGCAGGACGTGGTGATCTCCTGTGAAATGGGTGACACTGAGTCCAGCCTCACATGCCAGACGTAGAGGAAGAAGGGAGCCCTTATTCAGTGAGAGGGTAAACTCAGCAAAGTGAGTGCAGCCCAGTATCCCTGGAAAGCCGGGGTGTGATCCAACCCCCTGTGAAGGCAGGGTACTGCAGAGGCGTGGTGGAATAGGAACGCTCCCCAATACCTCCCTTCTCTCCTATCTTGATCCCTTCTCACTCCCTTTTGCCGTCCCAGCAGCCGACTATCCCAGGCTCCCTCCCCTGCCTCTCCCGTGCCCTCCATCCCAGAGCCCTCCCATCCTGCCAGGTTAATTTGAGTTTCTGATTTGCATAAGCAGCAGATCACAATGTTCTGGAAATCCCCTCCTGCAGCCAGAGCTTCCTCCCCACTCTCACAGCGTCACTGTTGGCCTTCTGCTTCCTTTCGCTGCCGAAGCACCAGGATGCATCCGAGCAGCACAGCACGAACAGCAGGTCTCAGCTGCTGGTGCCAAGAGGGATCCATTGGCAGCCCCCGGCAGAGCTGAGCCCACGAGTGACCCTGGAATGCTGTGCCAAACAGCTGCATCTGCTGCCTGCTCTGCTCCCATCTTGCTTCAGGGCCAGCTCCAGGCACAGCCATCCATGACAGCCAGGTCCTGGCTGGCCCCATTGCCCCATCAGGGTACAAGTGAGCTCTGTTTGCCCAGCAGCACAGAGGGCAGGGGGATTTTTGGGGCAATGAGAGCTGTTGAGCCAATGCCACTTTGAATTCACACCACTGGGCCCACCCTGCTCACTCCCGAATGGGACCAACTTGAAGGAAGCCAGAGCTGATCTGGGACAAGCAGGACTTGAGGACAGGAGAGTTCCACCACCCCTTCATCCACAGCCTGTGCTCCTTCTCAGCCCGTTTTCCACAGCACAGCAGCAATCAGGTTATGTTCATATAAGTAACCTCCAACTGAAGGTGCTGAACCCAACTCTCTGTGCCAAAAAAAAACCCCTATAGTGTGTCAACGTGTCAGCTGTGAACACACCCTCCCAGCCACACAAGGCGTCCTCATAAACCACAGCTGCCATCAGAGGAGTTTTCTCCCCTGGGAGCATGGTGGGACCAAAGGAATGAGGAAGGACCAGCAGGACCAAAAGCCTTTCATTTTCATAGTGAAATTCATGCTGGCGTTTGGGCCAGCCTGAGCTGGCAACCTCAGGTAAAAGCACGAAGAGCAGCTGGCTGGAGAGGTGGAGAGGCACTGAGTGAGGGTGTGCCATCCAGTGGTTCCCAGGTGCAGACAGACCCCAGACCCACAGCTTCTCACCTCTCACCCTCACACTCCTGCCATCCAAACCAGATGGACTAAAGCTGGGCCCTCTTCAGGGCTTGCAGTTCACACCTGGCAAGCATAGACCAAACACCTTGCCAGGTACCACTGTACCTCCAGGCGAGGAGCTGGGGAGCTGGAATCAGCTTCTATAAAATAGAAACATTTAAAGCCTTGGTGTTTCTTCCAGTACCAGCTGGCTCCAGCCTTGGTTCTGACTCCCAGTTCTCCTGGTGGATGGTTTCCAGGGATTCTTTGCAACCCAGGAAAAACATCACCTGTCCACCTCCATCAACAGACCCAGCTCTTCCCTGCTCCCCCAGGAAGATGCATCCTGTTCTGAGTCCAGACATGGACAAGGAACAACAACGCCTCTTGCCAGTTGCAGCAGTTTCTCTGAGGAAAAGCACATGTTTGCAATCCCAATGAAGTTGCCCAGAAACCAGGCAAGGAAAATGATGTAACGAGGCTCTCCAGTTGTCCAAAAGTGAATCACAACCTCCACGACAGCTCCCCCCCTCCCCTTTTTGCTGACTAATACCTGACACAATGGGCCCCTGGGAGGAACGGCACAGGAGAGCCCTTTAAGTGGTGCCTGGCTCCATATCAAAACCACACAGAGGCTGTCTGGGACCTCCATCATGGGGAATTCCCCTTCTCCATGCCTAAAAGTAAGCTCAGCTGGGCCAGCCTTCCTGCAATTGGGGGATTGCAGGCACAGAGCTCCTGCTCTGAAGGGCTCTCACTCCCCCCCAGCCCCTCCAGGACCCAGCCTGGTGAGTAATGCGATGATTTTTTTCGGTGTGAGAGTGCCTGGGATGGAGTGAGGGGAAGGCAGGCAGCTTTTGGGGTGCTGCAAAACCAAACACCCCTTTAGCTCCTTACAGAAATAAGCAGGGTTTCATTATTTCATGCAGGCTGAGGCATTAATTTATAAACAAGGTGTTTTCTGGTTCTGTGGGACTGCATTTAGCTTTGAAGACAGGTTTTCTGAGGGTTTACAGAACAGCACTGGGCCTCTCCTTGGGGTAAAACAAGACTTTCAGGAAACAAAAAAGAAGATACTGGGTATGTGTGGGGTCCTGCCGTCTCATCTCCAGCTGAGACATCAGACATGAGCACAAAGAACATATCAGAGTCCCACCAGTCCTGAGTTCTCCTAACCCAGCCAGGCTGCCAGGGTGACATCCTGCTGCCAGTGAAGGACAGTCAGGAAAACAAGTTTCTGGGGTCTTAATTTTTACAACCCAAAATATCAAATTCCCAAGAAGTGGTGGAGCTGTGTGAATACAGCTGAGTAAGAAGCCAGGACTGGGGCAGCTGGAAAGAGTTTGATCTGCAGTGAAGGACCTTGATGGACCCAGCACCAGGTCACCTAAGGAGGACATTTCTGGAGTACAGGCAAAGAGCAACACAGCTGCTTGCAGTGGGATTTCTTCGCTCATGGTTCGTTGCTTTTATTTACACATGTACTTAATAAAAACCCACCACCTTCTCTTTGTGGCAAAACCAACAGAAGAAAGAAAATCAGGTAGCTGTTGAGCAAGTCTCAAAGAGCAGAGTGAACCCTTGCTTGGTGCTCCTCTGTCTGATTTTGGTGGTTCACCACGGCACAATTCCAGCAGCAGCACAGAGGAAAAGGATCCCTGGAATACACGCTCCGGTTAGAGGGTGGAATTTCCTCATTTAACATTAACGTGCAGGCTCGGCGGGGAATTCTCCCTGCCTCAGAGGAACGTCAGCCTCGGCCGGCTGGCAGCATCACCCTCCTCCTTCCCGGGGCCGAGGCTACCAGAGAGTTTCAACACAGCCTCCCCTCAGCCATTGCTCCTCCATGCCGGGGGTACACGAGGAGCCCCCCTCGGCCCCGCCATTTTGTGTCTGTACAAGCCGGGGGAGTCGCTGCAGGGCTCGGCCTCGCCGCTCCCCTACGAGCACAACCGCCCGCAGGAAGAAGACGCAGGCCGGCTGATGCTTCCCCGCAAAGCCGGGCAAGACCTCCGTGCAGTCCCGGGAAACCCCCAGGAGACACAGGGAACACACGGTGACTCCGCCATGACGGGCACCTTCCCCACCACCTCCCCGCCCTCTCCTTTATATCACCCACCGCGCGCCGATTGGCTGCGTCGCCTGTCCATCAGGCTGGGAATTTCCCGGGGGCGGAACTAGCCCCGGTGCTGGTGGCGGAGCGGAGGGACCCGGACCGAGACCCCGATCCCGGCCCCGATCCCGGCCCCGATCCCGGCGGCGGCCCCGCCGTGGGGCGCACGGCAGGTGAGCTCGGAGCGCTGCGGGGCCCTGCCGCCCTCGCGGACAGGAGCCTTGCCCGGGCACCGGGGTCTTACCGGGCACCGGGGTCGCGCCGCCCCAGCGAAAGGGGCCCGGGCCGGTGGGAAGTGCCGGGATCGGGGCTGCGTGTTGCCCATATCTGGCCGGTTCGGGGGCTCTCGGGCCGCTCGGGTGGTCGGGGTGAGACCCCGAAGGGGGCCAGGGCCGCGCCGTCCCCCGGGGATTTGTCCCGGAGCCGCCCGATGTCGCGGGCTGTCGCGCTGATCGTGCCGTGCCTCAGTTTCCCCTCTCCCGGCCAGGGCGGGGGCTGCCGCCGCCCCCCGCGGGGAACAGGCTGGGTGTCTGTGTTCCCGGCGGTGCCCGCGGGAGAGGAGGAGGCTCGGCGGGGTGCGGGTGAGGGTCCTGCGGCCCCCCGGGCGGTGCTGATGCCCCGTGGCGGCCCCGCTCCTCCCTCGCCCCGCCTTGCACAACCCCGGCGTTTCCCCGGGCCCACGCATCTGCCTCCCGACTGGCCCCGGTTTGCGATCCCCCCCGGGCAGCGCCGGCTCCCTCCGGGTGCGGCGGCCGTGGCCTCAAGGACCCTCCTGTCCGTGCTGTTTTCCTTTCCCTTTGACTCTTTGCCACTGGCCCAACGTGTGTGTCCGCATCGGATGCTGATCCAGAGGCTGGAATAGCTGGAGCAGGGATTGCAGCATCCTCCTCTTTTGGGAGGGAGGTACAGCTTGTCTCCCTCTTTTCCCTCCCTCAATTCCATGCTAAGATCCTCACGGAGGGCAGAGAGAGAAAAAATTAGAAAAGATGCTGCCCGCCACTGCTGCTTTTGGGTGAGAATAGCTCCAGATGGAACTCATGGGGATCCACATCCTCTCAGAGATCTGGATATCCTGTGTCTGTGTCCCTGGCACACAGGTTGCCCCCTGTATCAAGAAGTCAAATGCAGCCTTTTCTCTTGAGCTGGTTATTCCTATCACTTGGATGGGTTATTCCCATCACTTGGATGGGTTATTTCCACCACTTGGAGGAATGGGAGCTGTTCTGCTGGCACAAGCTCTTTTGGAGTGCACATTTCATGGAGAGCACTGTCAGCTGAAGCATTCCAGAGACTGGACTCTGGGCACTGGGATGAGTTCTGGAGACAAGAAGGCTCCAACCAGTCCTTGAGAGCTGTCTCTGTGGTGAGGTGAAGTAAGCAAGAAGAAAACAGGAGAGCCTTTTTGCTGCCTTTGGCATTGTTCCTTGTTCTGCAAGTAATCCCACGACGCCCTCTCGGCCCGATCTACACCAGGCAGACCTATTTAGCACGGGGCTGTGGGTTGTTGTTTGCCAGCAGCTGGTACAAAACTCTCTTGGGTGGAGGAAACTGAACCATCTACTCTTGTGGCATTGCAGATTTTGTTTTAAAGCGGCAGTTCTTACACTTTGGGTGGCACTTCGCTGGTGTGGCTTTGTGGTGCCACTATCTGCTGCCGGCTTGGTTGTTGCCTGCTGAAGCACACCGAGTTGGACAGGAGTGGCTTGGAAGCAAGAAAAAGGCTACAAGGAAAGGGGTGGCTGTGCCTTGTTCTGCCTTGGAGTGCTGTGACAAGCAGCCATGATGCTGCTGAGCTCTGCAGGGAGAAGTGGAGCAGGCAGGAAGAGCCAGATGTCTTTGCAGCAGAAGACAGGGTCTTGCATAAATCCTCCCCCCTGTGCTGCCACTAGAGCACCGCCACCATGCCTGGCTGCTTGTCCTGCCTGCAATGAAGCTCGGGCCCATCCCAAGAAACTCTGCAGCTCTGCGTGGTTACCTGTGTTTGTAAACCTGGGAAATGCTTTATTTTCTTTGTGAGCAGCCTCATCAGAAGCAGGTTGTTTTGTGAAGCCTCCTCGGGAGGTGGGTTTTTCAGGCGGGAGTGGGCTTTCCTGCTAGGGGACATCTTTAATAGCTGCTGTGTTTCGGGTAGGGTTCTTGCCTCTCCCACCCTCTCTTTGTAGCTAAACTGGCTGGAAAGGAACACTCTGCAAGTGGAGGTTCAGACCTTCCCCTTTGAGACCTCAGCCTTGCAATGCCTGCTTTCCTCTTCTTTTATTACTCCCAGCTCAGTGGACTGCAGTGCCCAAAAAGTCTCATTATTAATGCCTCCTAAGGCCATCTCTGCTTTTGCTTTCCTGCAAATGAGACCAGTCCAGCAGTCCAGGAATTGTTGTCCCTTGTATGGGAAGCTGCTGGAGCCCTGTAGAAGAAAACCAGTCTGGGGGCTACAGTGTTTTCCAGTAATATGATCAAACAAACAAAAAGAAATCATTTCATGGTGTCTATCTGAGTGGCTTTTGCTTTCCATCTGAGGAGGCATGCTGGGGACCCAGCAGCCCCAGTCATGGGAAAATTATGCTGGCAGCCTGCAGGGATTTGCTTTCACCTCCTGTGATCCTGCTGCGGAGGAGGCTTCCTGTGAATATTGTGCACTGGAGTAAGGAAAACCCCCTTCTCCCTAGGGCTGGGCCTTCGCAGGGTGGGAATTGAAGGGCTGCCAAGCCTGCAGCTCTGGGAGGCTGCTCCCCACCCTGGGGTCATTGACCAGAGCAAACCCCCAGCAGTGTCAGCCCCTCCTGCACAAGCTTCACAGCCTTGGTATCTTCAGTGTTCAGTAATTTTGAAGTAGGAATCACATCCTTCTGCCACTTTTGTACGGCTGGTACAGTGATGGCTGTGGCAGCGGTGCGTGTTGTTCTGGGTGACAGCAGTGACAGCTCCAGCTCACTCCCAAGCCACAGCACAGCTATTTAAACACCACTCTGCTTTCATCTTTGCCCGTGAGCCTCCCCTGCCCACCCACACTCTCATTCTCTGCTTTTGCTGAGTTGCCATAAAAATTTGCTACCTAAAGGTCTTGGTGTCCCGCGTGGAACCAGCGACGCCCACGGGTGCCCGTCTGGCAATCTCTGACAGTGGCTGGGCATGGAGCCAGGGAGCTGCAGCCGGGGAGCCACAGTCTGAGCCTGGTCCTCAGGGCTGTGAAATACTGTCAGATCATCTTAGGAACTGTTGACTGGCAAAGAGGGAAGTGTTTTCTGGTGGTTTGGTGGTTTCTGCTAGCGTTTGTGGTAGTCCATGTTTTCTTTGTGTAGCTAACCACCGTTAGGTGCTGGTGTATGGTCCCCTCTCTCCTCCCCTCATGTTTTTATTGAAATGAGATTTTTCACTGTAAATCTCACCTGTCAGAACTCTTAAGGAAAAAAAAAACCACAACAAACCAAGACTGGGATCAGTGACTTGGTCTCTGGTCCCCAGGGTGACCTCTCTGTTCCAGCAGTGCCTTGCAGAAATTGGTCTGTGCCTTCACTCCAGGAAAACCCACCCTGTCCCCAGTGATGGCCTGGAATGCTGTGGAAACCCCTCCCTCTTGCTGGCTATTGTTTGCTGGTGAATTTGCGGTTGGTCTGTGCTTCCGTCAGCTGGAGATAGTCCAGTTCCTCTCCCCAGCTGTTGTTTGAAAACAGCTCCTGTGGTCCCGTTGCTACAATCTCCCTGCTAGGGTACAGACCTTGAGTAGAGAAGTTCTTGATAGAATCTTGAGAATAGGGAATATCAGAGGCTTGCAGTGGCTCCATCCATCTGGGAGAATATGGGATCGCTGTGAGTGAGCTCTGCTGTTTGGCAGGGTGCTCAGTGCAGCAGGACACTGAGGGATTCCTGCAGGGGTGCACAGGGGACAGGTACCTTGTTGGAGTCCAGGGCATCCCTTTGGATGACCTGGGACCTGAGAAAGGGAGTTTGGACCCTGGACAGGGGGGTGTGGAGCCGGTCCAGGGGGGTTGGAGACCTTGGCACAGAGCCCAGAATAACACCGAGTTTGATTTCAGTCCATGGGAGAAGCTTCCAACACTAAGAGAAGAATTAGAAACCTCAAAAGTCTAAAAGTAGTAATTTAGTACAGTATAGAGTGAGAAATTTTGTAGTTTAGGGATTTTAGAATAGAGGTGAATGGGGGACAAGATGGAGGATTTAGGGTGTTGCCCTAAATCCTTCTCCTTCTTCATGGTCCTCCATCTTGTGGGGTGGTGATCATACAAAGTAGTTTTAGGCTATTGGATTAGGGTAGAGATGACCCTTGTAGTATAGGTATCACACATTGGTAGAAAATAGTAAATAGTGGGCACGTAACTATCTGTATAAAGACTAAGTAACGCCCCATCAGTGGGCAGTCGCGTCGTGTCCCAGCCTGTGTCCGGACCTCGGCTGGGTGCGGAGCAAATTGTAAGATATCAAATAATAAACATCACACGAGAACGAAAAACAAGACCTTGAAGGACTCCGCTTCTTTCTGCGACACGGCTCAGGGCTTTTAGAGGGCTGGGGACTTTTAACATCCTTGAATCTCGGCAAGGAAGAGAACAGAGACAAACCCGAGAGTACCTACCACGTGCTATGGCAGAAAACCTCCAGGTTTGGGGTCTGGCAATAAGAGAATGAGGACTGGTATTTCAGGCTGCTTCCAATCCACACGGGGAGATGGTACCGCAGGAGAGGGCAGCTCTTCCTCTTCTTCCTCCTCTCCCTCTGTCTTCCTTGACACACACCTGGGCTCATCCCGGTGCAGGATGCAGATGCCCCACAAGATGGTCAGTGCAGGATGGGTTTGGTACCAGCTCCTCCCAGAGCGCCAGGCCTGGAGCAGCATGTGGTGACTGGACAGCAGTGAGAAGCAGGCTTGGGTCCCCAGCCAGTGTGATGCCATCCCCATCCTCTGCCAGGCTAGCCAGGCGGGTAGTGTGGCCACAGGTGATGGCATTTCCCAGCTACAAGGGTCCCACTGGGCTACGTGCTGGGCTCATCCAGCCTGGCCTCGATCACTTCCAGGGAGGAGGCATTCACAGCTGTTCTGGGCACTCTGTTCCCCTGCCTCACACCCTCAGAGTGAAGAATCTCTCCCTAATGCCTAATCCACACCTGCCCTCTATTTAAGACTGGCTGTGACAGTGCTGTCATCTCTGGGACCCACAGCTCAGAAACAGCCCTGGTTGTTCCACAGCTTCCTGTCAGCTGCTCTGGGCTCCAAGAATACCCTCTCAGCTCACCCCACACCACCACAGTTGGGCAGTTCCAGCTGCTTGGGACAGTGTCACTGGCTCCCCATGGGGGGCTTGGCAGCACCCGCAGAGCAGGAGGATGATGAGACACACCAATGCATCTCCCAGAAGCAGAGTGCTGCTGAGGCCAGGCCCAATTCCCTGCCGCTGAGGCAGGCGTTAATTGCTGCTCCAGTTGTGGATGCTGCCAGGTGACAGTTGTCATCTGGAAAATCCCTGCCGCTCCCTGGCAGGCAGGTCATCCAAACTGGAGATCAGCCTGCATCACTCATGGCATGACCATTAGTCTGAGGTTGGGACAGTTTCGGATACAGGCTACCCCCTTCCCCTTTCTAAATGCCTCCTCTCAGCCCCCTCCTGCTCACCAGCTGTCTTGGCTGGGAGAAGAGCACTTTGGGGTGCTCCTGTTATGCCCCCAGGGAGCATCCCAGCTTCCGCTGGCACCAGGACCTTCTCAGCTGCTGCTCTGCTCCGTGTAACAAGCTGGCATCAGGGACAACAGTTCTGATAAGTTCTGCTGTGATTCACAGCTGCTGCTTTATCCCCCCAGGAGATGGGTGAGACCTGGAGCCAGGATCCTGCCAGCTGTCCCTAGGCCAGACTTCAGCAACAGAGAGGCCTTAGGCCACTCGCCAGTGCAAGGAGTTGGAAAGGCAATTAGCATACTGCTTGTGGGTGTTTTGTCTCCTTGGGCTTTGCTCCTAGCCCTGCACATGCCCGGATGTTTCCTGTGCCCGATTCAGGAAGCTGTCCTTCTGACAGCCAGTTTTTCTGGCTGAGCAGGAGGACAGAGTAGGTCCCTGCCTGGCTTCTGGGGCTCATCCCCCAGTACAGCCCAAAGTTCCCTCCAGCCACTGGTTAAGGCTTTTGGAGTTGCAGACACTGCCCCTCTCCAAACAGCCCCTCACAAGCCTTTATTCACCCCAGAAATGCCATATGTTGAGCAGGATGCCCTGGTGATAGTGCTCAGGTTTGCTCTGGTGTGGGTGAATGCTCCCAGGCTGCATCTCCATCTCTCCAGGGATGCAACAACCAGGGGTTGCAGCCTTCTCTGTGACTCCAGTGCCCTTCACGGGTGAGAGCCAGCCCCAAGTGGGGCTGCTGGTGATGCCTCCTCGTGTGACAGTTCTCATGGCCGTGAGTCACCCCGACACGTTTGCCCCAAGCAGGGCTGGAGGGGGAAGTGCCTTCACCTGGGTCACTTGTTGTCTGGCTGGCGAGCAGTGAGGCACCAGCACAGCTCCCTAGACCCCCACACGGTTGGGAGCAGGGGACTGTGGCACCATCTGGAGCAAGAGGAAGATGACATGGTGCTCCATTGCCTTGCAGGGATGCCTGGCTGGGAGGTAGGCGACTGAACAGCAGGCATGGAAGGGAGAGGACCCTATCATATCTATGACCCTGGTGGGGGTTCAGAGGAGAATGGATCCACGGCCTTGGAGCGGCTGGTGGAGGAGAACGCCCGGCTGAAGGAGAAGATGCAAGGGATCAAGTCTATCGGTAACTGCTGCGTGCCAGGGGATGAGATTTGCCTTTGGGACAGCCCAGGCTGTGCCCACAAAGCCAGGGGTTTCTTGCTTGGTTGAGGAAGAGTGCTGGTAGAAGCTGGGGTTGTCTTGGCACTGGGGCAGCAGCAAAGCAGGGTGTCTGAGCTTTTTCACATGGCGATGCAGAGGGAGCAAGAATTTTGCTGAACTTAGGGGGTGTTTTATGGTGAAATAAATGGCTGGAAAGAGAAAACACTGGAGCAAGGACAGCTCCTTGGAGTTCGTAGGTGCTGGGGTCTGTTCTGCTTTTGATTAAAATCCCACCTCCTGCAAGCCCTGTTGGGCCAAGGGCTTTTCCCAGGTGTTTCTCAAGGAACCTGATGTTGAGTGCTCCCTGCGGCAGCAGGAACATGCCAGTGCTGAAATGTTCCAGCTGAGTTGTGCCACCCTCTTTCTTCTCCTTGTCAGCCTTCCCCCGCTCCCACCCCCAGTTTTGCTTTCTGTCTCATGAGCCAGCTTCCTCCTTTGAGTCCTGTTTCTGCAGCCGAATTTCCACCTGCCTCGTGATTCCTGTTGTGTCACCATGCCCTTACCTGGGACAGGGACTCACTGGTGTGACAGAAAACTCCCCCTCATTGGGGGAGTAGAGCATTGTTCATGCCAGACTTCAAAGGGGGAGGTTGGACCTCTAAGTCCACCACCCAGGCTTAAATTTGTCTCCTCTGAGAAAGCAGAGGAGACCTCTGAGAGCCACAGTGGTGCCTTCTGCCTCCTGTAACCAGTCTTCTATATGTCAGCATGAGGATTTCTAAAACCAGTGAGCCACTGATCCAGCTTTGCTGTTGGATTTATCCCAGAATAGTTGTTTCCAGATGAGGAAGGACTATTCTGGGCACTGCTCCAGCCAGCCAGGGTTTTTGGTGTTGGTGGATGGAGCTACTCCAGGACAGGTCCTTGGGGAAGGAGGCTGAGCATCCTTCTGTTGCCCACAACAGGAGAGCTTCTGGAGGAGTCCCAGGTGGAGGCATCCAAGCTGCGGCAGAAGGCAGAGGACCTCGTGAAGGACAACAAAATGCTGATTGGATCATCTTCCTTGGAGGACTTGGTGGAAACCGGAGGTAGGAAATGTGAGGCTCATGGGAGAGGAATAACCTGATGGCTCAGAATCCTGAGCTTGGGGGAAGGGGAGGGCTGTGCAAGAGACATTAATGAAGGTTCCTGGCAGCCATGTCATCTCTGGAATGTATCAAACCACTGCCATCCTCCCTTCTAAAAGGACGTTTCTGTCCCATCCCCATAGGTGGGGTAGAAATCATCCATCAGTGCCTGACCTTGCAGGGGTCTGCTGTCTGCATCCCTGTGCCAGGTGGGGAGAGGCCCTGCTCTCCAAAAGGCTCATGGCTGTGTCCTCTTCCCTCTCTGCAGCCGTCGGCCCTGACCCCAGTTTTGCACGGGCAGCCCCAGGCAGTGCCCAGCCGGACATGGAAGCACGGAAATCACCTCCGAGTGTAAGTCTGCTGAATGTGGAAGCTGCTGCTGGCATGGCTGAAGAGGGAGGCACGGTCCATCTAATTAAAGCAAAAGGAGGCAGGCCTTAGCCTTTAGAAACAGGGATGAACCAGAAAGGAGGGGTCAGCTCCCCTGCTCCACTCCTGGTGGTCCCTCTCTTTGTGTGGTGGGCGTCTGGGGCTGCCATTCCCTGGGGAGCTCTGACCTGGCTGCCTCCCTTTGCAGGGATCCTCCTCAGAGTTTGAGATCGTTGCCATCGAAGCACAGGGGTTTCCCCAGGAGAGCAGGAGAGTGGTGAGTGGCCCTGGTGCCTGCAGGATTTGGTGGGTGGGTGGGGAGTCAAGCCAGTGTCAGGGGTTTGAGGGTGTGCAGGGCTGCAGTTCTGTGCCCAGGCAGGCACCAGCAGCGCTGACTGACCCATGTCAAGACAATCCTTGGGCAAACCACAGAGGAGGGATAAACTGGGCAAGGGTCCTCCCCCAAACATACCTGGCCTGGCTGGGCCTGGGCAAGGGGCCAGTGAAGCAGCCCCAGCCAGGTGGGGACACCAATGTCTGCAGATGCCACATGACAGTGACTGGAAGAGCTGTGACAATCCAAGGAGCTGTCAGTGATGCTCTGATATTCAGCTTGTGCCCACACTAGGTGAGAGGACCAGGCCTCCAAGTCCTTTAATTACTGACAGGGTCTGCCCTAGCCAAAACACCTCTGTGTGTTCCATTTGCTGCCACCTGAATTGTCATTGCCCTATCCTGTCCTCTTCTGTTTCTTTGTGAGCTGGAATGGAGGGGTGAAAGGAATGGGGAGCCAAGGAGAATGAACATCAGCTGGCACCACATGGTACCAGTGAGAGGGCATGCTCTCATTGCACATCCCTGTGCACATTGGCCAGAGAGGCTCTTGGAGGGGTTGAGTCTTACTGGACGCTCCTGGGGTGCAGCTGTGAGGTGATGGAGGACGGAATGGGGTCTGCTTGGCCACCAGCTGCTGGTTCCTGAGCCGAGTCTCCCAGCTTAGGTCCTCACTGCCTCCCTTGCCAGCAGACATGGGTGGGAGGAGCTGGCTGGTTTGTGCCCCACACACACCCTCCCACAGCAGGTTTGGGGCTGTAAGCTCCAGGGTCAGGGTGCTGGGGACACACTGGGCTGCCCTGTGGTGCAATCTGGGACATTCTCACAGGCAGCAGGTGAGTCAGCGGGGCTGGGAGCAGAGCAGGTGTGGGTGTGCCAGCACATCCCCAGCTCCTCCCAGCAGTGCCATGTGTGCCAGCTGTTGTGCCAGCAGCACCTCCTAGGCCATGGAGGAGTTAACCAACCACACCGGAGGATCATAAACCTCCTGGGGACACTCCCCATGGGCAGGGTACACCCTGACACTGGTGGGTGTGCCCTGACCTGGGCTTTCCCAGCCACGGTTTAAATCCCATGCATCACCCGCTTGGCTCTCACCTGCCAAAGGATTCAGGTCCCTGGTGTCTGGCATGCCACAGCAGCAGGGAGCACAGAAGGAGGACAGGTGGAAAGAGAATATGGGAGTTGGGGTAAGACCACCACCCCTTCCAGCATAGACCAGGGTGTACATAGGCAGGACAGTCTCAGGAGCTGGGATTTTTAGTCTTGGTGCAGATGGTAAGAACTCAGGTGGAGAAGAGACCAAGGGTGAAGATGCCTTCATTGCTGTCAGCAATTTGAGAGTGTGTTCTGCTCAGACTGCCAAGGGGCACAGGGAATCCATGAGCTGCTGCCATGTCCTCCTCCACCCGGGGACTCCGTGTGCCATATCCAGCAGCTGGGAATCAGACCTTTACAAAGCTCACACAATTTTTCAGCGTGCTGAGAGGTGCTGCAGAGTGTCTTGGTGCTGGCCCAGCTCCCAACCACAGCCATGGATGGGGCGTGAAGTTGATGTGCCCCAAGAGGAGCTTTACAATGCTCCTTTAACTGGTCTGACCACACTTGATCCCCTCCCCATTCCCAGGACTTGGAGCAGCCACCAAACGAGGATGCCAACCTGCTGCCCCAGCTGCAGCAGCTGGAGAACACGCTGAGTGGCTGTGCCAAGGAGGCCAGCAAGGACCAGGTCTTTGTGCGCATGGGCTACATGGCCTCCGAGCTCAAGCGCTTGGCCTCTAAGGTGCACAAGAATGAGCAGAGAACATCGTTCCTGCAGGTGAGCAAGGCCTGCCCTGGCACTTCATGGAGATTTTCCCCCTTCTGTTTTTTTCCCACCAAGTCCCTCCTGCCCATCCTGAGGTGGACACCCACCTCCTTAGCGTGGCTTGGTGGGAGGTATGGGTGGCCAAGGGCTGGCCGTGGTGCTCACACTGCCGGTGTTCCCCCTGCAGACGCTGTGTGAGACGCTGCACAGTGAGAACAAGGAACTGCGCACCAAGCTGGAGCATGACCTGGAGCAGAGAAACCAGGCTCTGGAGAAGCTCAGGTGAGGGTGGGCTACATGGATGGCGACAGGGCTGTCCTGGAAGCTTCTTCTTGCTGACCCATCTCTTTCTGCCCACAGATGTGAGAACCAGGAGCTCCGGAGGATGGTGACGCTGAGCAGCCAGGACAGTGGGAAGAGGGAAGCTGCCGAACAGGTGAGGAGGCAGCATCTCCTTGGAGAGGGCTGGGAAGGAGGCAGGGAGCCTGCTGACACATCGGCAAAGATGGCCTCATTTTAATCGAGCCCCCAGTTTGTCCCAGTATGACCAGCAGGACTACTCAGGGTCTCAAGGGGATGGGGGAGGCAGTGGGAGAGGAACTGGCTCGAGTTTAGCCGGCCTTGGGCACAGCCTCCACAAAAGGCCTGAGGGTCCCCCCCGTGCGCGTCCAGCAGAGCGGGGCCATGGTGGAGAAGGCGCCGGGCAGAGAAGAGCTGGAGGCCAAGGAAAAGAAGGTGAAGATCCTGGAGCACCAGCGCAGGGAGGTGAGGACCAGGCTGGGAGGGAGGCACCACTAAGGAGGCGGGGAGTGGGCAGAGGGGGCACAGGGCTGGGATGGCACCGAGAGACTGTGGCAGGGCTTCAGAGCTGCAGGGAAGCACTGCTGGAGCTGGGATCTTCATCCAGCTGGTCCCCAAAGTGCTTTCATGACAGGAGTCTGCTGGGGACCACCACAGCTGGTTCATAGCAGGGTTTGGGCTCCTGTTCAGCTCTCTCTCTCTCTCTCCCTGCAGCTGCTGGAGGTGAATAAACAATGGGATCAGCATTTCCGCTCCATGAAGCAGAAGTATGAGCAGAAGGTAGGGCTGGGTGCTCAGGGCAGGGTGCTTGGGGGGCACATTTCTGCTGGGTGCTGGCTGTGGGCGCTCAGAGGAAACGGTGTGGGGAGGTTTGGGGGCTGCCTGCGCCTCCTTTCCCCCAGTGTGGGTCCTTCCAGGCCAACGGCCCCATTCTCTCCTGGCAGGTCACAGACCTACACCAGGAGCTGGCTGAGGCCCGCAGGGCAGTGACCGAGCTGGAGTCAGAGCGGGAGCAAAAGCAACGGGATTTTGACCGCAAGCTGCTCCTGGCCAAGTCCCGGATTGAAACGGAGGAGGCGAGTCCCTTGGGAAGGGTGATGGGGAGCTGCCAGCTCTGTTGCCCTGCCTTGGCTGATCTCCCCCCACCCTGGGTCCTGCAGGCAGAGAAGGAGAGGCTGGCCATGGAGGTGAGAGACCTGCAGCAGAGGATGCGGTTCCTGCAGGAGCAGCTGGCTCCGGTCACCAGGCAGCGGGAATACCAGGAAAAGGAGATCCAGAGGCTGAACAAGGTGGGGGCCAGGGCACAACCCCTCACTGCAAAATGTCTTTAATGTTCTCCAGTCTCTTCACCTCTCTCAAATCCAAAACTGACCCTGGTAACGCACTCTTGCCCAGGCAGAGACTTGTGTCAGGCCCACCACTTTTATGAGGCCCACCACAGCCCTCTGGGCTCCAAGGAAGAGGGGTTCAAGGAGGGTCTGTTGTCCCTCTTACACCTGCCCAGTTATTCCTACTTTCCACGCTGGGCACTTGCTTGGGGTCCACCAGTGACATCATGGGCACTGAACTTGGTCTGACCCTGCTCCCTCCTCTTCCTCTGCAGGCACTAGAAGAGGCCCTGAATGTCCAAGCCTCTCCTCCACCCATCTTTGCCATGGAGCCGGCAGGGAAGCTGCCACAGCAGGAGCTGCTGACCCAGAATGAGCTACTCAAGCAGCAGGTAGGGCAGGACACGGAGCCACTGGGGACAGGCAAGGAAATGCATGTCCTGAATCTCCACAGCAAAGAGCCCTTTGTGCCAGCAGGAGCCCAGCAGCTGGGCAGGTGTCAGTGCTGGGATGGTGGGGACTGGGGACCCAACTCAACATCCTCTAGACATTCATCTGGAAGGACCACAGCCGTGGCCCATTGAGCCAGCCCATAAACTTGGAGCTTGGAATGGCTGGTGGACTCAAGGGTGGCAGCACAGTGATGGGCTTGCTTAGGGGAGGTGTCTGCCCTCAGCCAGGTGCACCCACATTCTTCCTTCCTGCCAGGTGAAAATTTTTGAGGAAGACTTCCAGCGGGAACGGAGTGACAGGGAGAGGATGAATGAGGAGAAGGAAGAGCTGAAGCAGCAGCTGGAAAAGCTGCAGAAGCAGTTGGTCCTTTCCAACAACCAGGTGAGCAGCGCTAGGTGCTACTGGCAGCACTCTGGGAGCCCTGTGTGAACCCCACGTGTCTTGGAAATGCTTGCCCTGTGTCACAGTCCCTGTACATGTCTAAGAGTAGGGGCTGAAGGAGAACAGGAAGGCCAGAGGGGTGTTTTTTTTGCTGCTTGTCACTGCCAGAGCCTTTCATTCATCTCCTCTTTCTGCACCTCTCTTGGGGATCTGATGAGGGGAGACTGGTGCAGGCCTTCCTTCAGCAACCCTAACCCATAAAGATGGGAGGTGGCAAGGTGGGCACTGCACTAACCCTTCTTCCTCCCAGCTGCGAGCCTCCAAGGACGACTGCCAGAGGGAGAAGGAGGAGAAGGAGAAGCTGAAGAAGCTGCTCAAACAGCATAAACAGGTAGGGATAGGAGGAAGCCCTCCTTGGGCAGAGGGGCTGGGGACTGCAGATAATGGGTGGTGCTGGGGGTGGTGGTGGGCTGCCATTGGGATCTCCCCAGCGTCTGTCCTGGCTCCTTGCAGGCTTCTGGAGAGAGGCTGCACGCCGAGCCAGGGCCGGGGCCACTGGGCCCAGGCTGCCCCATGTACCAGTACCAGTACAGCCCCCCCGTGGCTCACCCCATGTACCACGGCTACGACGAGTGGCAGCAGATCCGATACCCGCCAGCCATGCCAGGCGAGCACACCCAAGGACAGAACTTCCATCATTTTCCCCCGGTGAGACTCTACCTGTGCCAGCAGGAGAGGGGAGCAGAGGGTGACATGTGGGTGGGTCTAGGACTCACTGCCCTCCAAGGCCACCAAGTCCCAGAGCAGGGAGCTGAGCACTTGTGTCCTATGGGCATGTGACTGCTCAGTCCCTTTCCTCCCGTTCCTTCTCCTCCTCACACTATCAGTCAGAGTGCAGCCTCATGATTCATATCCCAGGTAATTCCCTGTCTCTGTTTCACCTCCTCCTGCAGCCCGAGTATCCCTGGCGCCCGCCCTGTGCCATGGCTCACAGCCAGAACACCCAACAAGTGGCTGGGGTGAAACCAGTCCCCAAGGACTTAGGTAAGGCTCAGACCCTCCCTGACAGGGGTGCCCATCCCATCCTTCACCCTGAGACTTGGGGCACTTGGCTAAACACATGGGGGAGGGATGGGGGCACAACTTTCCAGGCAGTGGCAATTTTCCCTTAGCCCCCACCTCTCATCAGCTGAGGGGATGATTTTGCCATGGGGTTGGTCACTGCTGCATCCCTGCCAGCCTCCCCACAGCACCTGAAGTCAGGCTGAGCCCGAACAGCTTGTGGAGTTATGGCAGTTGGTGCTCAGGGATAACAACCATGCCATGGCTGGCATCCCTTCTGTGGGCCTTGTGTGAGCATGAAGAACTGTGCTTACCCTGTGCCATCCCTCTCTTGTGTCTCAGAACAGGCAGGTCCCGGATTGCCCTAATGCCAAGGACCGGCCACGCTCCGACACCAGTGGAAGAGGAGTAGGGTGTGTGTGTGTGCCCATGTGTGTGTGTCCAGGAGCTTCCTCCGGCTGCCAATGCCTCTGCAAGGACATGTGCTGCACGTGGGGGGCTCAGCAGCGCCTTCCCCCCGGGAAATCATGAAGGAGGGACTAAAGGTGCCATCGTGGTGGCAGCCAGCATGGGGTCAGTCCCCTATGGCCATCCCCTTCCCCATGAGGAGCCAGGCCTGGCATCGCTGTGGACCTGAGCCAAGTCTTCAGGGAAGAGGAGCCAGTGTTTCCCAGGAGCTGTCCCAATCCAGAGCCCCTGGAGGAGCGGGTAACAGCGGGGGCTCTCCCGGTGGTGGGAGACCCCACACTCCCAGGCAGGTGCTGGCCGCAGCCGTGGCCCAGCCTGAGGGTGGTTGGTGTCTTCGTATTTATTTAAGGACTGAAGTGTGGCTGAGTCTCTGTGGTTTTGTCCTGAAAGCTGCTTCCTGTGGGGCAGCCTCTGTGTGGGGACAGGGAGAGGGAGGGATACCCAGGCTGTTGGTCCCCATGTGCTCAGGTATAGCCATAGAGACAGACTGAGTGCAAGGGGACCCCAACCCTTGCTTGGGCCCCCAGGATCTGTTGCCCCAAGTACATGCCCCCCACCTCCCTCTGTGTGCTGAGCTCAGTCCCTCACCCTCCCCTCTTCTGTCCCCACCTCTGCCAGGGCAGGGAAGCCCCTGCTGCCCCCTCTGCTTTTCCATGCAGCAGTGGCCTTGAGGACAGTCTTTGACATTGCACACAGCAAGTCTTGCTCCACGAAATAGGTCTGGAGGGGAAAAAACAAATACAACCCAGTTTCTGTTAAGCATGGCTGTCACAGGTATGACAGCAGGAGGCACAGGATTCAAGTATGCTCCTCACTGGGGGTTGTCCCTGGTCCCAGCCCCTTTTGTCCGCCTGTCCTCTGCACTCACTCCCCATCCTGTCCCCAAATGCTGGGCTGTGATGATAAGTCCGTATTTGCAGTTAGTGTGGAAAAAATTGAGTTTCTCCAGTCAGGCACTGCTACCCCCAGGCTGGCCACTCTACCCACTGTGCCCCCCACTCTACCCCTCCTAGCCCTGGCCAACAAGTGGGGCTGCACATTTGCAGAGCCTTTATTTGGTGTTTCTGTGGTGGGTGGTGAGGGGCTGGCCACCCCCGCCCAGGAGAGCAGCACATCTCCGTGCCAGGGCCACGGGCAGCCTGAATGCACTGAAGAGCTGCTCCGTGCTCGGCACGGTCAGGCCAGGCCCGCCCCAGCCAGGGGCTTTCGGGCCGAGCCTTCATGGAGATGTGGTCTCCTGCTCCAGGGACAGCCAGCCCCTGCATCCTCCCACTGTCCGGGATGGTGCAGAGGAGGGGGCAAGCTGGAGGCCAGGAGATGTCATCACCAGAGGTGGAGGTGGGACACAGGGATATTGGAAATATCCCACTGCCATCGCTGAGGTCTCTGCCACGAGGTTGCCCAGCGCAGCATCCTGACTGGGAGGTGCCAGGGACGGGAGCAATGGAGGGGACAGTGCGTGATTCCTGCTGCTGGGGAACATCTGGGGAGGGAGTGGAATGGGGAACAGCTGGGGAGATGCTGGCCCTC
>VZDJ01000219.1:8863556-9292615 GCA_008694505.1 Cyanoderma ruficeps | reverse complement strand
CTTCTCAAAGTTCCACTTGATGTCATGGTTCCGCAGAGGCTCCCAGAAGAGCTTGTTGGGGTTCCCAAACTCCTCCGCCACCGGGGGACAGGCATTCTGCAATGGGGAGCCAGTGCATCACTGCCTTGCCCCTCCAAAAAGCAAGCTGGGTGTGTCCCACTCATCTCCCCTTGCCATAGCACTCACTTTCAGGAAGGTGAAGATCTTCTGCTCCTTGGCCCCGTTCACATCCCCTTTCTGGAACAGCTGGAAGTTGGGAACAAAGCCACCTCCTGGCCGGACATATCTACAAGGCGGGGGAACAGGATGTTGTGCAATGAACAGCTCTGGGTGCTTGCACAGGGGTGGTGACAGGACCCCATACCTCTTGTTAGGGGGCCACAGCCAACAGCAGCTGTAGCCTGTGCTCACACTGCCTGGCTGGAACCCCAGCAGAGCTGGGGGAGGGAGGTGTGCCACAGCCCCCCCCACAGTACTCACTTAAGTGCAGGGAGGATCTCTGAGTTCTGGCCAGGTTCCTGCTTCCCAAATTGGTTGGAGGGGAAGCCAAGGACCACGAACTCCTGGTCTCTGAGTTCATCTTGTAGTGCATTCAGTTCTGCATGCAAGGAGAGCCAGAAGTGGGTTAGCAGAGAACTGGGCACACCTCCACACCTGCACTATGCCCCTGGGACCATTCCAGTCAGGATGGGACCATTCCAGTCAGGACGGGCCCTGGGGAGCAGGCATTAACCCTTTCCCCAGCTCCCTGAAGCAGAATGGACCATGGGGACATGCCAAATGCTGCATTCCTGGGCCCTGCCCTGACCTCGAGATGCCTGTGTCCCTAAGACCCTTACCAACATACTGCAGGGTCAGGCCTCAGTATGTGGCTACGTTGACGAAGAGCACTGTCTTCCCCTTGTACCTCTCAAACGGGATGTATTCGTCCCCATCGAGGGTCAGAGCCCCGTAGCTGTAGATGGTGTCATTCACCGTAGGGTAGCAGTCCACCTGTGGGGTGAGGAGCATCCCTTGGGAACAGGCTGGGGGCTGCCGGCTATCCCGCTCCCCATCCCCACAGCCAGCAGAGCAATGGGGCCAGCCCTGCTGCTTGGCTGAGGGGACGGCTGCCAGCGTTGTGTCCCCTGCCCTGAATACCGCTGGCAGCAGCCAGGCTCCGGCATGCCAAGATCGCGCTGGTGGGACAGGCGGACTGGGGGATGCGGATGCACATGGCTCTGGCGGCAGCAGGGGGAATGTTTACCGAACAGGGAGCAGCAGGAAGGCGAGGGGCTGCAGAACGGCCAGAGTGTAAGGGAAGGCCAGCACCAGAAGCCCGAGGCTGTGGGCAGGGAACAGGACCCACCACCCCTCAAACCCGGGGGGACAGGGGCAGTGCAGGGGGCTCTGGGTGGGATGGGGAATGGGCTGGGAAGGGTCGGGGTGGAGCAGCTCCTGCATCCGGGGCCACAGGGGTTAACCCAGAGGAGCCTATTTCCAGTCCCCACCGGGGTACCCAGGCTCAGCCAAGTGCCACCGAGGGGCTATTTTGGGCGCTGGCAAGAGGTGAAGTCACAGGGGCTGTGCTCGAGGAATGAAGGCTCCGTGGGACTGTGGGGTCCCGGTGGCAAGGAAGGGAGCCTGGCTGGGGGGGTGACAGTGTCCCTGCCCGCTGGGCTGTGGGGACACGGTGAGTTCCACACCTTTCAAACATGGGGGAACCCTCCTGAACATTGCATGGAAAAAAGTCCCTGTGCTCTGCCCCTGGGGAAGTCACTTGGGGAAAACATGGTTCTGTCCCCCTTTGTCCTCAACCCCAGGACAGCAATTCTTGGCCCTTGAACTAACTGAACTAACTCAGAAAATGCCCCCGTGCTCCAGGGACCGGGATTGTAGGGGGAAGGAGGGGGGTCACGGGGGGCACCGTGCCCCACCCTTGCCCCGGGGAATCCTGCAGACAGCCTTGGGAATAGGCTCTTCCCCAGGGTGTCACACAGCCCCTAGACCCCCCTGAAAGCCCCGTGGGGTGTCCCCCCCACCTCTTACCTTCTCCCTCTCCTCACTTCGCCCCAGCTGGACGAGCCCAGCTAAGAAAAGGGGCAAAATCCAGCTGCCACGGGAGCAGCCCCCCATGGCTGGGTGCGGGGTGCCGGCACCCCCTGACAGCCCGGGGCGAGCGGCCGGGACAAGCGCCGCTGTCGCTTGCTGTCACCTCCGAGCCCGGCGGCCGAGAAATAGCGGCGGGGCTGCGAGGGGGGAGCCAATGGCCGGGGGGGGCCGGGCCAGGGCCGCGTTAACCGTGTGGGATCTGGGACGGACACACGGACACACGGACGGACACCGCCCGGGGGTGGCACCACGGCCTGGCGGGGACCCGGGGCGCCCACGGGGACACGGGGCAGCGGCATGTGCCAAGGGTTTATGCAACGTGTTACCCGAGCCGGGATTAAACCCGCAAGGTGGGGCGAGAGATGTCGGGGGCAGGGGGAAGGGGGGAAAGAGATGTCGCGGGATGGAGAGGGGCCAGTGCGGGAGACGTTTCCCCCCCAGGTGGGGTGTTGGCAGCCGAGGAGCGGGGACCAAACCCCCCCAGCAGCAGCCTCGGGAGGCCGGGCTGGGGTTCCGCCAGTGGCTGCTCGGGCTGGACTGGGGAAGGTTGATCCCGCTCCTCTCCTTTGTGCCCGGTAAATGAAAGTGCTGCTAGAGGCAGCTCTGGAGGAGGATCCCTCCTGCCAGGGGCTGTTCTGCAGTTTGTGGGCTGTGACTCCATGGTGACCCTGCTGTGGTCAAGGGCAGGGCACTGCTGTCCCTTAGCCCTTGGTGTCCCCAGGGGCAGGAGTTTCCAGGGTTCTGTTTGCTTAGCCAAGGAATGTGAACATTTACCCTGGGCTATCTCCAAGGAAAATATCCGTGGTGAGGTGTAAGTTCCCTGAAATCCCCCAACAAAATTATTAAATGTGAGAATTAACTGGCTAGAGAGGAACTGGGGGAGTTGTGGTTTTGGGGGGAGGCTGGCCTGGGGTGGAGGACAGTATGGGGTGGCAGTGGGTGAGCCCCGGGGGGACCATGAGTGCCAGCATGAGGTTTGGCTTTACTAGAAAGCAGGGTCAGCCCTGCCACGATGCTGTCACTGAGCCAGCTGCTGGAGATGCCATCAAGGAAGGGAAGTATGGCCATAGGTTAAGAGAAAGCTGAGGGCAATCTCCCAGTCCGTGTTCTTCACCAGAAGGAACACCATGTCCTGGGAAAGGCTGATGTTGTGAGGCTCCAACTGCAGCCTCAGCTGGCGTGGGAGGGCTGGGGGTTGGGTACATCTCCCAGGCACACAGAGAAGCCACAGAGCAAGGGGGCTGTGGGTCTCTCTGTCACTGGCAGCATTTCCCAAAGCTTTAAACCTACACTGCTACTGGGGGAATGGCTCAGCCCTGCCCTGCCTGGACCCCAAGCAGTGTGGGGTGTTCGCCCAGGTCCAGGCAAACCCTCAGGGTGCTCAGCCACTGCCTGGGGACTGCACAGAGCCCATCACAACATGCCAAGAGCCAGGCGAGCCACAGGGGTGCTCTGGTCAACTCTCACAGATATCGTTGTGAGTGGAGGGAGGTGGCTCCTTGCCAAAATCCGTAGAAGCCAATATCTGGGGTTTGACCCTCCCCACCTACTTTCCAGGCTCTAGGGAGATTTGAGGCCATGGGGCTGCAGCTCCTGGCCTGCACGCTGCCTGCATGTCTCTGCAGCCAACAAGGACTAGTGCTGTGCTCCCCAGCACAGCTCACACTTCTGACCCTGACCAGGGCTTGAGGCACCTCCTGTGACAGAGCTGGGACTGACCTGGGGAGCTGCTCAGCACTGTGCTCCCTGCCCCACTATTTCCCACCACAGGAACAGATACCCACATCTAGCTGTAGTGGTGTGTGACACAGTGTGGTTGTGTCTCTTCCACGTGTCCTTGATCCCTGCCACAAGCAGTGAAAGTCTGAGTCACTCATGAACTCAGTTTTCCTAAAACCAAAATAAAAACAAGGGACCCATTTATCCAAGTCCCGTTTCCTTGGGTCCCAGTGCCAAATCAGCCTTGGTGGAGGTTGGGAATGGGGAAGGAGTTAATGAGACACAGCCAATGGGCTCCCTCTCTGCCACTGAGCTTCCATGGCACCCCGGGCATGTCACCCAGTGTCCCCAGCGTGCTGTGCCATGCCATGCTGGAGGCGGCATGGGAGAGCCAAGGGGGTCAGGGGCTCCAGCAGGACTGTGCTGCTCCACCCTGCAGGCTTGGGGTCCCCCACTTCACAAAGCAGCCGTGCAGGACAGGCTGACCCTCCCACGAACCTTCCTGCTCAGTTGTTTTTCCAGCAGAGCCGGGCGGGAGCCAGCTCCCGCCTGCTGCAGATGTTTGGCAGGAGTCTGGGGCCGGAGGCCAGGCGCTTGCAGCTCCCCCGACGCCATGCTGCCGCTGCCACCAGCCTCCCCGGCTGTCCCCTGAGCCACGTGCCGGGCTGCAGAGACCTTGTGCCAGGCTGCAGGGCCCCGGCTGAGCACAGGAAATGTGAAAGCAGGGGTGGGGACCATCTAGTGCTGCCTGCTGGGCTTGTCCCAGACCTGACCGAGGAGTATTTTCATGCAGAGGGGCAGGGATGGTGCCAGCAGCGTGGCAGGACAGTGGCAGGGAGCTTGGGCAGCAGCAGGTAGCACTGCCCTGGCTAGCAGCAATGCAGCTTCCCTCTGGCAGCCTGGTCTGGCATCAATCCCAGGGCAACCTCTGAACCTTTGTTCTGAGTGTGCGATGAAAAGCAAAAGCAAAGCAAGCTCTGCCAGGTGAGAGGCCCCAGCTCTCTGAGCACCAGGCTTCCCCAGGCTGCCAGCCCATGGCTCGCCCAGCCCTCAGAGTGTGCTCCCACACACTGCCCTGGTTCAGCAGCAGCCTCCTTTCTGGGCATGGTGCCCAGCACCCTTTGGAGTGGGGATCCCCCTTCCTGAGTGCCCCCACAGCCTCCAGGCTAAGTGCTCTGCCCCCTCCAGCATTGCCATCCTTTCCTTTTCCAGGGGAAGATTTTCTCCCTGTAGAAATGCCCCTGGGCCATTATCCCCCCCCATTCACCCTGCAAAGGGAGGCTGCCCAGAGGCAAGGTGAGAGCCAGCATCCTACATCCCCTTCTCCCTTCTGGGACTGCCCCATCTGCCTCCCCCAGTGGCAGCCCCATGGGCCAGCAGCCAGCTTCTGCCACATGCCAGCTCCTCCAGGGAAGCATCCTGATGTGATGCACTGCTGAATCACTTCAGTGCCCTCATCACCCTGCCTGCTACAGCGTCACCGGAGCAGGACCCGCTTCTCAGCAGAAAGGCATTTTTCCTTGGCAAAACTCCATGCAAACACTGCCTCCAAGCTCCAGCACTGTTCAGACACTGAAGCCACAGGGGGATTTGGTTATCTCGTTCCATCCTGGCGGAGGAATTTCCAACTTGACAGTGTTGGAATCTATTTTATAGACAGTTTAAATCTATTCTCTGCCATCCTAATGCTTAAAAAAAAAAAGTAGTGGCTTCTCCCTGCTTTACCTCTGCTGCCATTTAGCTCCATGTTTGTTGTTGTTATGAGCAAACTCATCTTTCCAAGGCCTTTCCTGGAAATGTTTGCCACGGGTTTGAAACTTCCCAGAAAATTTATACCAAGAAAGGAAATCTCTCATTTCCCTATGCTGCTCTTGACAAGGGGAATGCAGAGGTGGAACCATCATGTATGGTTGCATGGATGGGGGGAGGTGTTCAATGCTTTTCCATGTGTTTTGTTCCAAACCAAACTTCCTTCCCAAACCACTCCAATGTGACTTCTCCCCTATTCCTCTCATAGCAAAGCTGCTCAGCTTTTATTCCTGGTGCTGCTGGCCATCCCCACAGTGCCCCCAGGGAAGCAATGCTGGGGTGGAGCACGGGCAGGGGGAGAGCAGAGCCAGGGCTGCTCCCACCCTGCACATCTGTAATGTCCTCCAGCTGCCACTGCACCGTGCCAGCAAGGGAGGGAGAGAGGAAGAAAAACAGGAAAATAACTGATTATTTGCCTCAAACTCTGCAACTCGAGAGGGGAAGAGAGTTGACAGCTCAAAACAGGAATGGTTTTGGCTGGGCAAAGAATAAATATCTGCTCCCTCCTAGCACGATCACAGCCAGTGGCTCCAGTGCAGGCACTTGTGCTCCCCAGGGTCTGCATCCCTGTGATAGGCTCCCTCCAAAAGGTAGGAGGTGTTTGCCCGAGGTCCTGCTTCCCTGGGAACCTCCTGCCCCTCTGGCCCCACCACCCAATGCAAACCCCAATCTGGCTGTTGTGGATCAAGCCACACAGGGATAGTGCACAGGGTTTTCAACACTGCAGAGCTGGTTGCTCTTTTCAGCACAGCAAATAGGATTTAAACAATTCCCACCAGCATCACCGTAGTGTTTCCACACATCCTTGCCTGATTCATCATGTCAGTTTTGTGACCTTTCTTGCTGTGAGTCACCAAGATGTGGTTTCAGCCCCAGGGCTCCTGCCACACTGACCCGACACGAGGCTGGTGTGAGGGAAGTGGTGCCGGTCACCCGAGTGGGAAAAAAACAGCCACAACCACTGTCAGAAAGTCCTGAGGGATCCTTCCAACCCACTGTGTCCAGACTGAGGTTTGCCCTCCTGGAGCATGGGGCTGGGCTGGCAGTGAGCTTCCTGCTGGGCTCCAAGGCTGGACAGAACCCCAGGGACCTTGGGGCAAGGCAGAGAAGGAGGTCAGAGCAGGAAGGGTTTCTGGAGAGGCTGAAAACTGTCCCAGACCCTGCAGAGTCAGACACCACCCGTAGTGTGGACAGAGCTGCACGACACACTCACATGAAGGATAAAGTCCATTTATTTCATAACAGAGGGCAATACAGGAGCTTACATGATCCCTTGCCAGTGGCTGGGCACAAACCCGCTCCTCCCGCCTTACCTGCCCAGGTGAGGCATGCACAGACTCCCCAGCAGGGCTGGTGTACTGGGCAAACAGTGGGAGCTCTCACTGTCAAGAGTGGGGTGTGCAGCCAGTGTGCAGACAGGAGGGCTGGCAGGAACTGCACACCCTCCTCTGCCCCACAAGACCCAGAGGAACCAAGAGCCCTGCAGGATTTTCCTGTACCATTTCAGCAGATGATGGATAGAGGAGAAGCCAGTGCCAGCTGCACGTCTGCTGTGCAGCCAGCACAAGCTCTGTCATTGATGCTTTTAGCCAAGTGCTAAATGCACAACCAGAAGCCACATCCATCTTGTTTGACTCTTTTTTCCCCAACAACCTTGACAGCTGGGACTCCAAAGAAGAAATAACTTGGTCAGGCATTTCTGCTCCTTGCTGCTTGCCTGGGAGGAGATGGTGTCACTAGTGAAGGAAAGACCACCCTGCCTCCCTCACAGGGGTGAGATATTTCCAGCTGGACATGTCTGCAAAGTCACATCTCTCCCACTGCTGCCCATGCTGTCATTTCCCCTAAAGTCCCTGTCAGCTCAGTGGGCAAAATGAGCAGTGGGTACTCCGCAAGAGCCAGGTACAGGAGCAGGTCTGGGTGCTGGCACTCCCCAGCTCCTGCCCAGGCTCCAGCTCTCAGGGAGGCCCGTCAAGGTCCCTGGCACAGGGTGCCATGGCTGTAGCCCCCAGCCCAATGAGCTGGCCGTGCCCCAGTGCCCGTGGCTCACACGATGCCGTTGCGTGTGGGGTGTGTCCGTATTCGGTAGATGATGACGGCAGTGGCCGGGCACAGCAGCAGCGCTGTCATGATGAGGATGGTGGCCAGGATGATCAAGACGATGACCCAGATATCCAGGATGTGCTTGGGGAGGTCGGTAGGACTCGTGAGGTGAGGGAGGTCCATCCTGCAAGGAAAAGGCAGAGAGGTGGTGGGGCAGCCCTCTCCATCCCTCCCATAACCAGAGTCCCCCACCGGTCCCCTGCTGCTCTCTCCAGGGTCACCCCTGTGGCCAGGTCCAGCTTTCACCTTGGGCTCGTTCGAGAGCCTTTGATAAATGCTCCTTCAATTACTGCCAGGATTTATAGAATGCTTTGAAGGCACTCGATAAAAGCCCAGGGAAAAACTTCCCTATTAATTACTACTGTTTGTTACAGGAGCTGATAAAGGAAAGCCACAACCCCGTGTCCTGCTGGTCACTCACCGGTGTATCACCACGTGGGGAAACGGTGGGGTCAGGTCAGCCAGGACCCCCTCGTTTCTGGGGAGCCTCCTGTGTGTCCCCGTGTCCCCCCCACCCGCACCTCGTGCTGAGTCACCGAGTTATCCGTCAGCCGAAGGGGGCGGAGGGGCCGGGGAGCGGGGACCCCCGGTCCACCGGGATCGCGGCTGTGCCCCCGTCCTGCCCCGGCACCTCGGGGGTGGGGGACACGATGCCGTGGGGGAGAGGCGGCAGCTGCCTGTGCCCTGCCCGTGCCCTGCCCGTCCTGCCTGCCCTGCCCGTGCCCTCCCCGTGCCACGTCTGTGCCCTGCCCGTGCCCTTCCCGTCCTACCTGCCCGCATCCCCTTACCTGCGGCGCTGCCAGGCTCCGGCACCCACTCCGAGTCCGGCTCCTGCTCCAGCTCCTGCGAGAAACGACGCCAGCGGCAGATCCCGCCGGGAACGAAAGACTCCCGCCGTGCGAAAAAGACTCCGCCTGGCCCCGCCCGTCCCGGCCCGGCCCGCGGGGGACGGCAGGGGAGGAGAAGGGGAAGGGGATAAAAGGAGGGGGAAGGAAAGAAAGGCAAGGCACGGCAAGACGTTTTTTTCTGCACCAGGATAAAATAAGAACATACTCCATGTCATCCCACCCAGAATGGGGTTCCACTGGGGGAGACAATCTGGAGCTGAACCCGAAGGTCTCAGGGAGGGACCATGGGGACTTTTCACTTCACAGTCCTTAACAAAGGGTCCTCCCCACCCCGTCCCCCTCCTGCCTCAGCAGGGTTCACAGGTACCCACTTGCTCCTGAGACCCAGGGCAAGACCACCCAGAGCCTCCATAGCCGCCTGCAGCGAGGTGCCCGCACTCCCCAGGGATTACCCAGGGTGATTTACAGAGACATGGGAAGAGAGCATCGCCAGGGAGGGAACAGACCTCAGCCCGCCTGCTGGGAACGGTGTTTGTGCTGCCCAGTGGAATATTCCACTCCATTGGTGATGCTGAATAGCAAAAGCAACATGGGATGCTCCGACTTTCCTTCTGGGACACAAGTTCAGGGTCAGTCATGGTCGGAGCCACCCACTGCACCTTTTACTCCTGCCTTTTCCCAGGGAAACCTGTTGGATTTCTAGTGGTGGAAAGCCCTACCGCATGCTCTCAGGACACCCCTGGCCTCTCAGGCACCCCCTGGAGCAGCTGTGCCGGGAGCAGTGCACAGGCAGCCTCCTCCCTGCCTTCCGAGCAACGTTCCCCTCCAGCTGCTGCAGGCAGATAAAAAGTGGGGTTTCTATCGCGAGCAGCGGCAGATCCTCATGGACAGGCGTTTCCTGTGGAGCTGCAAGCAGCGGGCAGAGGGCAGGGACTGACTCCAGGCATTGTGTGGGGATGGATACCAGGGTGAGGATGGGAGATTCATTCCACGGGCCAGGCTGGCACTGGTGCTTGTTTGGGGTATCCAGCAGCAAACTGCGTGTGGATTGCTGATGTGAGCTCTGCCCTCTGTGCACACAGAACAGCATCCACAAACCTCGTGCTTTCCTGCTGATCCACAGCACAGGAGTGTTCATTCTTGTCAGGATCCTGTCGTGGTGGACATGAGACTGAAGAGAAACCACCTTTGGGGTGTCAAAAGGTCACCTCCTCTGCTCTGCTCTGGTAAGACCCACCTAGAGCTGTGTCCAGCTCTAGGCCCCCAGTGTAAGAAGCACACAGAGCTATTGGCGTGATTCCAGAGGAGACCATGGAGATGTTTCGAGGGCTGAGCCCCTCTGCCCTGGAGCCAGGCAGGGAAAACTGGGGATGTTCACCTGGAGAAAACAAGGCTCCAGGAGAACTCAGAGCCACTTCCAGTGCCCAAAGAGGCTCTAAGAGAGCTGGAGAGCGACTGAGGACAAGGATTCAGAGGGACAGGATAAGACAGAACTGCTTCTCACTGGCAGAGGTCAGGGATAAACGGGATATTGGGAAGATCCTTCTCTGCAAGGGTGGTGAGGCACTGGCACAGACCAGCTGTGGCTGCCCCACCCTGTCAGTGTCCAAGGCCAGGTTGGACGGGCGCGGGAGCTCCGGGATGTATGGACAGTGTCCCCGCCCAGGGCAAGGCTGGCACTGGGTGTCACTGAGGGCGCGTCCGCGCCCCCTTGCTTGCCCCGGGAGGTCACGTGGTCAGGCCGCCGTGGTGACGTCAGACGACGGCGCGGTGGCGTCAGGCGGCGCGGCGGGTCCCGCCCGCTCCCAAGATGGCGTCGCTGCTGCAATCGGAGCGGGTGCTGTACCTGGTGCGCGGCGAGAAGGAGCTGCGGGCGCCGCTGCCGCAGCTGTACTTCTGCCGCTACTGCAGCGAGCTCCGCTCGCTCGAGTGCGTCTCGCACGAGGTAACGACGGACCGGGCTCGCCGCATTCTTACACCGGGCGGGACCGGGCGGGACGGTGCTCTCTCTGCGCGCAGCGATTGGGTCGCTCTCGCGTCATTCACTCTCTTTCTGCTTTGCTATTGGTTGTTGGCGTGGCTGGCGGGTGGGCTCAGCGGTGCACGGAGCGCGGGGATTGGCCGCGATTGACGGATGGGGCGGTGCTGCGGGTTGTATTGGCTGTGCGCTCCTGTCTGTCGGCGGAGCTCGGGCTGTGATTGGCTCGGGGGAGCGCACAGGGGAGGCTTCCCGTCATGGGGGACGGGCCCCCCTGAAAGGCCCCGGCCGGGGGAACGGGGACCCCCCAAACCTCGGTGGGGCCCGACCGGGGCCGCGGGGACCCCCCAAACCTCAGTGGGGCCCGACCAGCGGGCCAAGACCCCCCCTACACACTCAC
The DNA here is from genome assembly GCA_008694505.1 of Cyanoderma ruficeps. Taxonomy (NCBI): domain Eukaryota; kingdom Metazoa; phylum Chordata; class Aves; order Passeriformes; family Timaliidae; genus Cyanoderma; species Cyanoderma ruficeps. Next base: position 9,281,667 of record VZDJ01000219.1, on the reverse strand, counting down.
ATACCCATCCCCATCGGGCCCAGCCGTGGAGGGGCGAGAACACCCCCCAGACACATAGCCCTCCTCATTATACCCTGCGATTTTTGCTGTGTGGGCGGGTTTGCTTCATAAATTGTCATATTAAAATCGCTGAGACTGGTTTTGTGGCAGCCTGGTTGAATTAAGATATTGTAATACATTTGAAAAGCCTTGAAAGAATGACTGTGCAGCCCAGATCTCAAAAGAGGCATCTTTAAGGAAGTGTTAATGCCTCTGAAGAGTGGATTTGTGACCTGGCTGTATCCGTCAGGAATTCACTGTGGTGTGAGCAGCGTTGTCATTATGCGTGGCCATGCTTAATAATCAGTTTGAATTGCTCTTCCAAGAAGGGGGCCCCCAGTCTCGCTGCTGTTGTTTTAATTGGCAAAATACACTGTGACAGCTGAGAGATACAAAGCATCTTCTGAAATATGCATGTATCCGACCAGTGTAACTGTGAGGACAGAATAAATTTAGGTCTAAATAGAAAATAAGATGTTAAAGCTGTTGTTCAAGCTGAAAAATGGGGTTCTGGTAGCTGCTAAAGGTCAACACTTAGCTGATCTTTTTTCATTCCAAAGGTGGAGTAGTTTAATCCATTCTAACTTAAGAAACCTTATAGTTTATGTTATTAAAGATCAAAATCTGGCTGAGATGGGCTAAGGTTTTGCATACCAAAAAATATCTCAAGCCTTCCCTGTCCTCACCCTACTGTTGCAAGACACGAATCCTTGTTGGATCATGTGGCAGTTTGGGTCTTTTTGGACAAAGGTGTGGCAGCTAACGTGTGTGATGTGACTGTGTCTTCTTCAGGTGGACTCTCACTACTGCCCCAGCTGCCTGGAAAACATGCCTTCAGCTGAAGCCAAGCTGAAAAAGAACAGGTGAAGTTGCTTTGTTTTGGGTTTTTTTCATCAAAGGTCCCTATTTAAAACAATCCATTCCCATCTCTGTCTGAAACTCTTGAAAAATTACATGACTGCTTGTTATGTTTGAGTCCATTTTGGGGAAGAGGTATCTTTCTATGATGTATCACGTGCTGTTCATGACTTTTGGGGTTTTTTTAATGACCTGGGCTCCTAATACAGAGGGTTTTTAGTATCACATAATGTTTCTCACTGCTGCTGGTGTTATGCTGACTCCGAATCCCCCAAGTTCCTGTGGTGGCTCTGCTGCCTGATATCCCTAGTCCTGTTGCCTAGGAATTAATGATGTGTTGGTTTAATACTGATGTGGTTGTTGGGAGCATCTCTCTCAGCCTGGGACCCTTCTCAGAGCCCTGCCTTGTTGTCTGCAGGTGTGCCAACTGCTTTGACTGCCCCTGCTGCATGCACACCCTTTCCACACGGGCCACGAGCATCCCCGCGCCGCTGCCCGACGACCCGGCCAAGACCACCATGAAGAAAGCCTATTACCTGGCCTGTGGCTTCTGCCGCTGGACTTCCCGGGATGTTGGCATGGCAGACAAGTCTGTGGGTAAGGGACAGTTAAAAGACAGAAAAATGAGTTACAGCACGAGCCCAGTTTGTGTTTTGAAGGTAACAGATAATGCAGTTAGTTTCACGACTGTACTATAGACTTGATATCTGTCTAATAAGATTGGAGTCGTACTTGGAAATTCACAGGAAAACTCTTTGTTGCTGAAAACTCCTCTGAAGAGCCGAGCTGAGTTAGTGGAATATGTGACCCACTTCCATGCCTGTGTTACCTGACTAGTGAGAAGACTGTCAAACTGTTTTAGTCAGTGCACTCTCTCCACAGCTGAGATCTTGTTTGTGTGCTTTCACAGTCTTTGAAGTCACTCAGTCTGACAGCATAAACATCTAATTTATTTTCCATCACTTTTGTTCACTTAGACTTACTGCAGAGTTGCTAGTCAGTTTTTGAACTTGGCTTTTCTCTTCACAAGAGCACTAGAACAAAGCTTTCATCTATTTTTTTTTTGGTATGTGAGATGTACAGAAAAATATCTATCAGGCTCCAGAAATGGGGCTGAGTAGGCCAAGCAGATCCTCTGACTTCCAGTGTTGGTGTGACTGAAAATGGAGCTGAGGATGCAGAGACAGCAGCTGCCAGTAATAAGAGACACATATATAAACACATGTACCTGCTGCTGAAGTGACTCATGAGTGCTGTCCTGAGTATCTCTCAGGCAACGTTTGTTTAAAAACACAATATAAAATCTGTCAGAGCTCCTTCATGTCAAACCTGCCTGTGCAACGCTTTCAGAGGTGTATATTTGTACAGGCATCAACTTAAACAATTTCAATGGTTGCAAAAATAGGGAATGTCATATTTTATAAATAACACCCGGATAGTTGAGTGTTGGGTGTGGTTTCTGTGTGGCATCTGGAAATCTCCTGTGGACTTTGCTTTTTCTCTTCTCTTGTGCAGCAAGTGGTGGCTGGCAGGAGCCGGAGAATCCTCACACACAGAGGGTGAGTGAGTGGGAAAGCTGTGCTTGGGCTGAAATGTATCAGCCAGAAAGAACTGTTAGAGTGTCAGGCCCTCTCAATCACTTTTTCTGCATCTATATAATCCTTCAGATACCAGTTCCAGTTCCTAATCTGCACCTTGACTGAATTCAATGGAGGGAAGGCCTCTTAGAGGCTCCCCTGAGGATATCGCAGTATAAAATCTCCTTTTGAGAAGAAGCTCAGTTGAAACCAGCCAATCTAATGGTGCTGTTAAGGTGAATGTGCTGTGTATGTATGTGAAAAAAAAGCTGTTTTCCAATCAAAAAGTGTGTCTAGGATCTGGAAAACACAACTGCACCTTTAACACCCTTCCCTGTTACCCGTTAGGGCTCCACTGTAAATGTGACCAGCCTCAAGGAGGGGGGAAAAGATGCTAAAGATGCTGTTTGCTCTGCCAATCCAAATTGCTCAGAGCTGGCCACATGACATTACTCTCTGCAGTCATGGCAAATTCGTAAACAAAGTCTCAATTGCTGAATTGCAAAGTGAGAATTGGACAGTGCCCTCCAACACACATCATTCCCAAGGGAGGGTCAGTTTGTCACCCACAGCCTGGGTTAAGGCATGTTACGGTACACAGGCTTCCTGAAGTACATCCTGCACAATACAGCTGGTACTAGGAACAGAGTGAGACAATAGCAAAAACCGCAGCTAGTTAACATGCAAAAGCTGCAGCTGAGGTGACAGTGCTCCCTGTTCCTTTTCCTCCCTCCAGATTAACAAACTGGTTGAGTACTACCAGCAGCTGGCTCAGAAGGAGAAGATCGAGCGGGACAGGAAGAAGCTGGTGCGACGCCGCAACTACGTTCCGCTGGCCTTCTCGGTGAGCTGGTTGTGCCATCCTCTGAGAGCAGGAAAAGGGATCCACAACAGCCTCAGCCTGGAGAATTAGATAGTTGGTAGCGCAGTAGGGCTGGCCAGCTTAGCTAATTGAGGACAACATGAAGAAAATGAAGCTTTCTTTAGGGATGAATACTTTTACACTCATTACTGTGTATTACATGCCACTCTCTGATAGTCCTCCCCAGCAGTGGCAGAAGGGTTTATACCTGCTGTGCCAGGGAATATGTTCTTCAGCAGTAAAGTTCAATGCAACTGCAGCCACAGTGCCTGTGGCAGCTCTTTCTCAGGACAGTCCATCCCACAGCTCAGTGACAGATAGATCATCATTGTCTGACACTTCTTTGCATGAAATCTCTACTGAAATTAACCTTAAGACTTGGTTGTGGCTTGAATGACTTGTTTATTGTACCTGGCAGGTAAATGCTCACTTTGTTTAGCTGGGTGACTGCATATGCTTGCAACTTCAATGAATTGTGCTTGCTCTGTGCCCTTGCTTGTGTCTTATGGCTGCATTTTTTGTCTCCGTTGCTACCTGCTGCTATTTTGGGGGCTCTCCACAGCAACACACTATACACGTAGTGGTAAGTCTTTTCACAGTTTCTGCTGGTGTTAAAGCTCTCATGGTACCAACTGAAGGGGAGTAACAGATCCTACACCCTGCCTCAGGGCCTCTGGCTTAGGTGTGCCTAGAACAAACACAGGTGAAGCTTAACTCTTCAGGGGGTGACATTTGTTAAAAAAATACTTTGTGTTAGTTTAGAAAGAGGGCAGTGTCTTTGAGTAATTAAGTAATGTACACCTGAAAAGCAGTCCTTCACCAGGCTTGGCTGAGACACAGCTATCTGCTTGGCCAAGGCAAGGGCCACTGACATTAATCATCTCATCCTTGAAAAATCACCAGAGTAGGCTGATGCTCACATTTCTCATCTGGTGAGAATTCAGGTTTTCAGCCCTGCCCAGAAAGAAGATGTCTGCCTCCAAGCATCCTGGGTACATCTGAGCTGTAGAAAGCTGAGGAGTAGCTCAGCTATTTCTGGTGAGAGAGATTTGTAGGTAAACGAGGCTTGTAGGAGTTTGAACCTTTCAGCTGCTTCAAGTAATGCTACAGAGCCTTTCAGATGGATGCATAACCACATCAACCCACTTTTTTTGGCAGCTGAGCTCTCATTCTACACTACTACTTGACATGAAGTTGCTCTGAAGAGAATATCCAGGGAAAATGTGTCAGTAGTGCAGGCTGGTGATTTGAGGAAGGAGCGAAAAGCATTATAAGCAGTAGCCACACACATCTGGCTTTCCCCATCTGCGGTGCAGTGGGAATTGTTTTCTCCTTGCTAACAGTTTAAGCAGAAAAGTGTATGTTAGGAAGCATTGAATACCTTTTCCTTTTTGCTTTCCTTTGCTTGTACCCCCATGCTTGTCATGCAGCTCAAAGGATGAGTTTGCAGCAGGTCTTCTTGTCCTATCAGGACACAGACCCGAGGGTGACAGTTCCTTTTTTCCTTGTAGGACAAATACGGCCTTGGAACGAGGCTTCAGCGCCAGAGGCCCGGAGCTCCCATCAGTGCCCTCGCTGGACTCTCGTGAGTCTCAGGGTTGGGGTTACCTTTGGGGAGAGGATTGGAGGTGTTAGGCAAGAGAGGAGTAAAGCAACTCTCTATAGAAAGATGATAGATAATTAGCGGATAGCAGCGAGGGGAGATTTCTTCTTTTGAGCGCTGCAGAGGTGTCCTGTCCTTGGGCATCTCTCTGCAGCAGCTCCAGATGTTCTGCTTTCTTCCAAGAGGATCAAGTGACTGCTCACACCCTTGTTGCAATTATTGTTGAGCAATCTCAGCTCTCACTGCCTTCTGTGCTATAATGCAATTACTGCTGTTGTTGTCAGAGCACACATGCCCTATTTCGTGACTGAGTTGTCCCTTATTTTGCTTTAGACTGAAAGAAGGAGAAGACCAGAAAGAGATCAAGATTGAGCCAGCTGATGCAGTGGAAGAAGTGGAGCCTCTTCCTGAGGATTACTACACAAGACCAATCAATCTGACAGAAGGTAAAACCTTATATCCTGTCACTTTTTGGCCTTACATTTTGTAACGTGGGCATTGCGTAAAGGCTTATGACGTTCCTCAGGACCCAAGTTTCTGGTAGTTTTTATGCTGGGATTGAAATCTGGGAAATACATGACTTTTTAAATGGTAACTTTGAATGCAGCCTCAGCTTCATGTTTTAAATGGAAAGCTCAGAGCCAGAAGGCTTGAAGGGTTATTTAATTTTCTTGCTGGCCTTTATTTCCATGTGTGTGAAGCATCAACTTTTGGATGGAGAAAAAAGCTAATGTCCTTTTTTAAATAATAGCAGGAAATAAGGAGCTGGAGAGCCGGCACCAAAAGTGGGCTGTTGAGTAACAATTGCGCATTGCTTTGACATCAGCTTGGAACAGCCTGTGTACACTTGCCTGTTCTTCAGCTGACTCATAAATTTAATCCACAAATACTGTAAATAAATCAGTAAGACTTGGTGTGAACAGGATAAACCAGCAGGTACAGGAGTGATGTGGGCTTCCAGCTGACTTGGCTCCAAGTGGAGTGGATGTTGTTGGTAGTTCTGCAGGCCTACAAAGTCTGCCAGTATCAATTGATTCATGGAAGGTTTATGGAAGGGGGTAGATCTTCATGGTCTCCTTTTCTCATGAGGCTGTTGGCTTTGTGAGTTTGCTGCTGGTGAAAAAGACAACTTTCCTGGTTCCTCACAGTGAGGGAAAGGCTGCCAGGTGGCTCACTTCCCTCTTAGGCACTAGAAGATTGAGGAGACTGCATTGTGGGAGAAACCCATGGGAGGTTTTGGCTGCTGGGAGTTTCTCACTTTGGGAACTATGTTTTCTCTAATTCCACGTGTGAGTCTGAGTTATGCAAACTCCTTGCTAAGAAGCCATGCATTGTACTCATGGAGCACCCAGCTGTGGGGGTAACAAAGCTGTGGGGGTAACAAAGCTGTGAAACTCATTTGCTGTGGCGAGGGAAAGAATCATGTTCTAGATGATTGCAAAACTCTTTGTTTCCATCCCAGCTCAGCACTGAACAAAGATGTGGGTCCCTTGTTTCTCCTGGGCTAGCACTGATGTTGTTCTCATGTTACTGTGCCCAGTCAGGGCAGCCCTTTATTCAGCTTTTGTCTTTCTATTTATTTCTAGAAATGTGATAGTTGCCAGTGGCTTCTGAATTACGGGGTGCCGGTGAAAATAGGTGTCTTAGAGGTGGTGGCAGGTCACCACACAGGGTGAGGTGCATATGTAGAACCCAGCTGGAGTTTCAGTTCCTGAGGCATTTCTTTGTCTTGCTTTCTGTTGTGCTCCCAGTGACGACTCTGCGCCAGCGCCTGCTGCAGCCTGACTTCCAGCCCATCTGTGCTTCCCAGCTCTACCCACGTCACAAGCACCTCCTGATCAAACGCTCGCTGCGCTGCCGGGTAGGGAATTCAAGCCAGAGAAGTGCCTTTTCCAGGCTCTCAGGACTTGGGTGCTGGGAAATGGACTGTGTGTTTCTCATTTAAAAGAAATGGCTCAAATATTTCTGGTTGCTGAAAGTTCTCAGCCAAGTTAGTGGTAACGGCACTGAGGGGGTGAGGGAGGCTGTCACATCTCTGGTGTGATGACAGTTGTGAAAGACAACATTGTCAAAGATGCATAAAGATACAAAGGTGATTTGTGCTAGTGCCCTGCCTAGCCAAGGAGTTAAAGAAGACTGGCAGTACAGTTGAAATAAAAAACTTTTTTGCTGTTACTCAAGACGAAAGTCAACAAACAAAATATTAGGGAGAGGCAGTGCAGAATACTGAAGATGTCACTAGAGTGAAGGCAGGAAGAGAGTAGTATTTCAGAGAAGCAAAGCAGAGGTCTGGGAAGTGAGACAAGAATTAAATCCAAGTTCTGCTGTTGGCTTTCTACATGGCCTTTCCTATATGATTTGTTTTCTCAGTCATACAAGGATATTTATTTATCTAGTTCTTAAAGTAATAGAGCAATATTCCTGTAAGTATTTAAGATGTGGAATGCTTTGCAAATGCAGAATATTTTCTCAGAAAGAAGTCATGTCAGGCTGATCCTTTATTTGCAGAGTAGCCTATGAGGAGATCAGGACTTCTAGCTGCCTCATGTTTTTAATGGATTCTGGAGCATAGGTCAGAGGGCTTACAGTTATTTGTGCTGCAGTCAGTGTCCAGGTGTTTTCAAGACTGATTCCAAGCCTTGTGATTCTGAGGTTGCACTGGTAATTCTGGATATGGCACTTTGGAATGTTAATAGCTGAACACATTGATGGCTACACACACCCCAGATAGTTTTTATGTGTGGTGCTGGAGGTTGTAATGTCATGGCTGGTGACACAGTGCTTGTGGCTCTGATTCTTCAATGTGTGACTGCACACTGTCCTTTGGTGCTGACTTAAATACCTTTCTCTCTAGAAATGTGAACATAACCTGAGCAAACCGGAATTCAATCCAACGTCTATCAAATTCAAGATCCAGCTGGTTGCTGTGTAAGTAAGAAATGGGGACTGGGGGCAACAACTCCCTGTTCATGCTTAGTTAATGCCTTCTATTTTAATTTCCTTTGACCTCTTGTGGGATTGTGTCATCCCTTAGGATGATGTAATCACCTTTTTAAATATATGTATTTAGTTTATCTGTAATAGCTTTGCTTGCTGATCTACTAAAGATTTCAACAGTTTGACAAAGACACTGCGTGCTGTGCCAGCCCCAGACTGTAGCAGGGGTTTGTAGGATTAGGGTTATGCAGCAAAAGGACACTTCGTTTTTCCTTTTAGGAAAGCTCTAATAGTTTTACAGATGGCAACACAGTTCCTCACAGTCATTTGCTCTGTTATTTTGTAGTAACTACATCCCTGAAGTGAGAATCATGTCTATTCCCAACCTGCGCTACATGAAGGTCAGTAGCTTTTCCAGAAATGTCTTAGGCTAAGACATAGCCAGGAGCTGTGAATGTGGGATCTTTCTGGAAGATGACAGTGTGATGATTGTTCCCTGAGGGCTCTACCCACTCCATTTAGAGGATGCAGGGTTTAAGGGAGTGGCCAGAGTAACACTGCATGTACTTGTCCCTGCAGCAGTAGACTGCTGTGTGATCTGGCATCACAAGCACTTGCCGTTGTCTGAAGAATAAGAGGTGTGGAATTGAGATCTCAGCTACGCTCCCAAAATACACATTTCTTGTATTAAGAGTTTTGCATGGCATCAGTGCCTTTCTTATGGATGGGGGGTGGTCGCTGTCCATCCATTGAGAGGATGTGATGGAATTTTTGAATGTGTTGATCAGATGGAGAAGATGAAGGTGTTTACAGTAACAATTAATTTTAGCACAATTGCTTCCTGAACTGTGATTCCTGAATCTCCCCAGGAGAGCCAAGTCCTTCTGACTCTGACTAATCCTGTGGAGAATGTCACACATGTCACATTGCTGGAGTGTGAAGAGGGAGACCCTGATAACATCAACAGCACTGCCAAGGTATTGATTGTACCCTCCTGCTGTGTAAGCCCAAGTCTCTTCCAGAGTTTGGGTGCTGGGAAATGGGAAATGTCACCAATGTAAACAGCAGCTCATGAAGTATTTTGAAACTGTGTCTGTTCATTGATATCCAAAACCCAGGGGAGAAGTTTATTATTTCAGTGGCAGGGTGGTAGTCAGGTGGTCCTGGAGCAGAGAAAAGCTGAGGATGAATCACTTTTCTGTTAAACTGCTGTGAAGCAGACCTCAGAAGAGGAGAGCCCCCTCCTGCTTGCAGCGTAGCTGGTGATCAGTGCTGAAAGGCTTCTTTCTCTCCATGCTCTGTTTCAGGTGGCAGTTCCTCCCAAGGAGCTTATTCTGGCTGGCAAAGATGCTGCAGCAGAATATGATGAGCTGGCAGAGCCTCAAGACTTCCAGGATGACCCTGAGTGAGTGTCCTGTGGGGATCCTCTCCCTTAAAAACTTGGCTCTTTGAGTAACTCACTCTCCTCTCTGTCGTCAGTGTGGTTTGAGTTCCTTGGCGAGCATTGTTCCACTTGGAACAATGCTTTGAGAACTTGGCTGACCCAGTGTTCCTCTGTGTTCTGCCTCACAGCGTTATTGCCTTTAGAAAAGCCAATAAGGTGGGAGTTTTCATCAAGGTCACCCCACAGAAAGAAGAGGGCGAAGTGACCGTGAGTTTCAAGATGAAGCACGAGTTCAAAAACCTCACTGCTCCCATCCGGCCCAGCGAGGAGGGCGACCACACCTCCGAGGTGATCTGGCTCACCCATCACGTGGAGCTCAGCCTGGGCCCCGTGCTCCCGTAGCGGCTCCCAGCGCTCGCTCCCACCGGCTGGATGGACTGGCACCCTGAGAAAGCACCTGCTGAAAGGTTCTGCCAGAGCTCCTTTGTGATGTGTGGGTGTGCCACGGGCCAGGCCGGCCGCCAGCAGGGGGCTGAGGTTGCCGTGGTTTGGGCTGGTTTGTTCTCTGTCCCCTTGTCGTAGTGCCCACTAACCACCAGTCCACTTCCCCTCACTGCCACAGGCTAGACTAACTTGCAGCACGTGTTAGAGCACAGAAAAAGATCTCCCTCCAGGTCTGCACTGAATTTGGCTTTATCAACAGATAATTAGGGCTGAATTGGGGTTTTTCAGCAGAAAAGAACCCATACTGTCAGCCCATAAACCTGATGTTCCATACCGAATAACGAACAACTTCTGTTCCACACAGAGCAATGCCCTTCCCAGACAAACATTTTGAGGAGTGTCCCTGCCTTCTGCATTCTGGCAAGTTACTGCCAGCAGCACGATCTTTTCTTTTGGTTTTCTGCTTCCTCATAGGATACCTCAACTGTGGGGGCTGGGCTGTAGAGCTCTACCCCTCTGGCATATGTAGCTTGCTTAGCCAAGGTAGCAGATGTGTTTTCACAAAGGAGTTGGTCAGTTTGCCTTTAAAATTTAAATATAGTGTACTGTAGTGTTCATGGATCTGACTGGCAACCAAGCCCGCCATCAGCCCGCTGCATCTCAGCTGGATGTGGCAGCAGGATGTGCTGCAAGCAGGGAATTCAGGTTCTGCTGCAGCTATTGACTGAGGCAAGAATGCTCTGGAGAGGCAGGGATGCTCCAGAGAGGCTCCCTGGCAGACTTCAGCTCAATAAATGTGTTGCTAGGGATTGTAGCGATGAGGGTATGAAACCTGGAGCGTTAAGATTAGTTCTGGTAATGATAAAGCTACCGTGGTGATTTGGGTTCATAATCTTTGTTTTTCCAGTTAGGGTGGGTGGGAGGGAGGTGTAAAGGTGAAAACTCATTATATGTTAACTACATACACTACCAGAAGGTCATTTACCCGGGGTGTAATTTGGCTGCAGTCCAAGCTAAAATGGGTGATTAGGAACTGTGTATCCAGGAGACTGAATTATCAATAAGTGCATGATTAGTGCAGGCAGGTGAGATGGCTCTTCCTGCAGAGCATTCCCACTTCAGACGTTGACCTTTGTTAAACATTTCTGAGGGGCTTTCACATGCTGCTGTGCTGGGAAAGGCTTGAATACCAGCCAGCCATGGCCGTGTCATGATGCTTGTGCCATGGCTCTGCCAGCCTGGATCTGCGAATCCTCTGCATGGAGGGGTGGGATGAGGCTGCTTGCTCTCTAGGGGAGTGGTGCAGCACCCCAAAACATCTCCCTTAGTACAAGGAACCTGCCCTGGTGTACTGGGGCTCACACCTCACAGCCCCCTATTGACAGCGGGTCTCAAAGTGGTGAGGCATCACGTTTACAATGCTGTGTAGGTGACGCACAGATGTACAGCATGAGTTTGAGACTTGTAGTTAGTAATTAATGTGTAGTGCTAGTGCCTGCTGCAGCTTTCCCTGTCCAGATAACAAAGCACCTCTGGCCACAACTTCTGTTCGGTAGCCAGAACAGCTGCTGCACTTGCAACACGACCACAGCAGGACCTCGCAGGACCCAGGTTTTGAGCTGTGCCTAGGGCTGGGATTTACTGCAGGCAACGTGACCTGCGCCCTTCTTGCTACAAACAAAAGGTGCATCGGGCTGTGGCGTTCGGAGCGCTCTGATGAGCTCGGCGAGCTGTTCTCTCCCCTTCCTGTAGGTGCTGTAGGCGATAGGAAAGGTATTGGCGTGTCCCTGCCTCTGTCCCCTCCCCGACAGGCGCCTGTTGCCTTATGCTTGACGTCGTGTAGTGACCTTCAATAAAACACACGTGGTTCTCGGATTCTTTGCGCTGGCTCTTATTCCGAAACAACCATTATTTAAATAAAACAAAAAGCGGAGCTCCCCCGTGTTTTCCCAATGGTCTGGTTCCTGTGCTCCCCCCGTCTCATTGCCCGTGGTCTCGCCCGTTGAGCTCTGCTCGGAGCGGCGCCGCGGCGCTGTGACGTCACGGTTCCCGTAGCCCGCCTTTTCCGTCACGGCGCGGGTGGAAGTGGCGTCACTTCCGGTCGCCGCCTGCCGGCAGCGGAGCGGAGCCGCCATGTCCACATCGCTGGGCTCCAACACCTACAACCGGCAGAACTGGGAGGATGCGGTGAGCGGGGGCGGCCGCGCGGGGCCAGGAGAGCCGAGAAGAGCGAGGCTGGACCGGTGGGGCCGTGCTCCGCCGCGGGAGCGTGTGGGGCGGAAGGCCGCGAGGCGAGGGGAGTGCGGGGAGGCGGCCCCGGGGCTGAGGCCTGCCCTGGGGACCCGCCACCTGCCCTGGGGACCCGCCACCTGCCCTGGGGACCCGCCACCTACCCTGGGGACCGCCACCTGCCCTGGGGACCCGCCACCTGCCCTGGGGACCCGCCACCTGCGGTTGGCCCGCCCGGGAGGGCTCTGCCGCGGTTCCCCGGCGCTCCTTACGGCGCAGAGGGAACGAGCTGCCCCGCCGCTCCTTTCCCAGCGCCGCGGTTCAGGGGCTGTAGCGGCTGGGAGCCCCTCCCGGTGCTGCGGGAGCTGAGCCGGGTCCCTCGTGTGCCCGTGGCCGCGTCCCTTGGAGCCGAAGCGTCCCCCGAGTGGGCCCAGTGCAGACAATCGCTGCTGGGGATAACGGGGATTATTAACCAGCTGCAGTCCAGGCACTGACGGGTTCAGATCTCAAGAATATGCTTTTTATTTGGTTATTCTCAGTTTTACTCCAAGCTACAATAGCCAGCAGATTGTGGTTCTGTAATAATTTGGGCCTGGGTCGTGGCTTGCAGCTCTCCCGGTGTCTCTGAATCCATTTGCATGTTTTAATCTGTCTGATGAGTTAAACTAGATCATTGTTCAGAGTGTGACTTGAAAGCTGTTGTGATGGCAGAGCTTGTTACAAATTCCCAATTTTCTTCTTGCTCAATCCAGGACTTCCCTATCCTGTGCCAGACATGTCTTGGAGAAAATCCCTATATTCGGATGGTATGTGCCTGTTGGACCCTGCACTCCTTCCCTCCCTCTGTGGGGGCCCTAAAACTGTAGGTTTGGGGATTAAATAGGACTGGGTACAGGAGGAGATGCTGAAGTCAACACACACTCTAAACAGCTGGTTCTGCACGACAGGATCTGGTCCCAGCCATTGGTGGTGTGTAATATCCTGGTTAGGGGTCTGATTTAAGAACAGATCAATCAAAAAGGAGAGGAAGATGACACAGTCCAGTGTCTGGAGTGCAGGAAATAGTAGAAAATGGAGTTTTAGTACTGGCACACTCCAGCATTGAGACCTGTGAGCTGCTTAAATTCTAATTAGTGCAATTTCTAAAATGTGATGAACATGCACCTCTAAATCAAGTTAAAGGTGGCTTATGAAGGTAGTTTAAGTTCCTGTTTGCTCTCCTTGGTTTGCTCTGTGCAGTGGGAGTCAGTCCATGTTACGTTGCTTTTCTCTGCCTGGCCTGGTTACCCATGACCTACACTGGCATTATTTCCTTCACATTTGTGTTCCACAAAGTTTGCTGAGAGAGATTGGGTTGTTCTTATGAAACAAAACCCTAATGCTACCACAGAGCATATTTCAAAACCTGTTTGTTTTCACGGGCTTACTTCATGTAACATCATCTTTCCTTAAAAAGAGCCCTTAATGTTCCTTTTCATTCTCACCTCAGTACAGAAGGTGGGACTTAAAATACTCTGTTTTTAATGGAAGCTTCTAAACCAAAAGTGTATTGAGAGTATTTAGGATTTATATTTTTTGTCCTGTTGACTTCCCAAGGTGTTAGCCAAATATGCAGGGATGAGTGAGTCTAAATACAACATAATTATGAAAAATAACTACTGTGTTATAACATCAATTATATGTTTCATGTTTTATGTTGAATTGATGATATTTCATGTTTTCTTTAATTGTTCTTTATTATATTTCAGACCAAAGAAAAATATGGAAAAGAGTGCAAGGTATGTTTGTGTGTTTTGAAGAAAGAATGTCAAAATGGGTGCAGATCTAGGAGTAATACATTTTAATGATTAAAAACCTGTCAGCTTCAGAAGAGTGCCTATCTGGGTTAGCTTTAAATGTTTATGTAACTACATAAATTTTTAGGTCAGTCTGCTGTGCTTGTTAGACAAAGTCAGTTGGTCCTAAAATAGTAAAATTATTGAACAAATCCTAAGTCTGACTTAAAATTCTTCATGTTTATCAGAATGAGGTTTTGCAAATGTTGTTGTACTGCATTTGAAGTTTTTGCAGCATTTTAAATGATCCGTGTTTTCTTGTGTGAGTTTGTTGTTTTTATTGAGAATTGCAGAATACCTGGAGTTTGGGTTTTACATGTTATTCATGGCTGTTTGGTGATTTGTGTTGGCTGTCCAAGAAATAAGCCACGATTATTTCCAGGACAAAGAAATACTCGGTGTTGCCTGGACTGAGGGAAATTAAAGGAGATCTTTGCCTTTTTATCAGTTTTCATCTGAGGTAGAGAAAAGGTATAATTTGGAATTTGTAGAGATTGAGATTGTATTATGTACCCAAGCAGAGGAAGCAAATGCATCATTCCATGAGATAAGAGGGAGCATCACTCTTCTGCACCAGAGCTCTCATAACCTCTCCCAGGTTGCTGCTGTGCTGGTGCCAGATGCACCCCTCGTTGTAATTCATCTCTAGAAGCTCCACACTGACATCACCTGGAATCAAAGAGAATTTCCATGTCTTTGAGTAGCTCTGCACTCTGGTCGTTGTCATAAATGAAAAGAAAAGCAAGAGAAAAAAACTCAACAACTTCCTCCTGTCAAAGTAAAACTCCACGTAGAAACAAATATTTTCTGAGCTCTGTGTCTTAGCTTTAGGACAAAGAAGTTGTATTTATGGTTTGAAGAGGCCAGATGGGTTTGGGGTGTGTTTCCATGCAAGAAGCAGAATGGTAGCTCTGTGCAGGGTGAGCCAAGTGCCACCTTTGTGTCCCAGATCTGTGCCCGGCCGTTCACGGTGTTCCGCTGGTGCCCCGGGGTGCGGATGCGCTTCAAGAAGACAGAAGTGTGCCAGACCTGCAGCAAGCTGAAGAATGTCTGCCAGACCTGCCTGCTCGACCTGGAATATGGTGTGTACCCAAAAACCTCATCCAGGACATCATTCAGAGCTGCCCTCTGAAATGGGAGTTGGTGAAATCACTTGAAATGTGTGCATGTAATTGGGGCTGGACAGTCTTTGAGAAGAGCAGGTCTTGGTGGTCATATCTCTTCAGAGGTTCAAGGGCAGAGTGGTTTCCCTCAGCCACAGATGAGTTACCTGGTCTTTGCACGTTGCAGAAATCACTATTTCTGCTCTTTCAGTTTGTTCTTCATATGGATTGGGTGGGGTTTTTTTGTTTCATTTTAGGTTTGCCTATCCAAGTCCGGGATGCAGGGCTCTCCCTTAAGGATGAAATGCCTAAATCTGACGTCAACAAAGAATATTATACCCAGAACATGGAGCGAGAGGTACGTGTAACCAGCCCATGGTCATGCTTTTTGGGTGGCTGCGTGTGGGGAGGAAAGGGCAGCTGTGACCTAGCTTCTCTTGAAACCACTTGCTTGCTCTGATTCTGTGCATTAGTGTTCAGTGCTGATTTACACATAATTGCTTGTGTTCTACCTGCTTTTAGATAGCCAATTCTGATGGCACTAGACCAGTTGGTGCACTAGGAAAAGCTACTTCTACCAGTGACATGCTGCTGAAGCTGGCCCGAACCACTCCGTACTACAAACGCAACCGTCCTCACATCTGTTCCTTCTGGGTAAAAGGAGAGTGCAAGAGAGGAGAGGAGTGTCCCTACAGGTAGAGACACAGCTTGAACAGTCAATCTGTTCACCATGGTCAGATCCAGCTTCCCTTGAGGATGCTGCAGTGGGCAGGAGACAATACAGGGATTTAGGTCAGGGCAAAACATGTATCCAGTGCCAGCAAATGAATCTCTGTGGTAGCAAGTTGGTTTGTGAGAAGTTGGCTGTGTTCTCTGCCAAAGCAGTGACTGCAGCTCTCCTCTTGTGTAGTCAGTTCTTCCCCTTCGTGGCATCAGTCCCCTCAAGCACAGATCTTTGTGTTTGAACAAGAGGCTGTTTCAAACCCAGCTCTTGTGTTTTGTAGTGCTGAGTGTTGAACTGTCAGAAGCTCCATTCATTCAGAAGTTGACGCAGTCCTGGCTGCAGTTGAAGTTTTCAGGGCTTTGTTCCATTTTGGCATGTTTATGTGGACAGGGTTAAGGGTATAATTGACCTGAGGGCTTGAGAAGGGAAACTGGTAGCTGCAGTAATTTTAATCCATTCAGTCGTCCCTGATGTTATAAAATACTTTGTTTGCTGAACCCTAGGCATGAGAAACCTACAGATCCAGATGATCCTCTGGCTGACCAGAACATCAAAGATCGTTACTATGGAATTAATGATCCCGTGGCTGACAAACTTCTGAAACGAGCATCAACCATGCCTCGTCTAGATCCTCCTGAAGACAAGACTATTACTACACTGTATGTAGGAGGGCTTGGAGATACCATCACTGAATCAGATCTCAGGTGTGTTGGTGAATTTGTATTGCCCTTGCCTTTTTGTTTGACACTTTGATAACAGCTCTTCAAGTGAGGAACAGAGATAAATCTGGCTTTCAGATTTTTTAATGGGGAACTGGTTGGTAGGCAAATGCAGAGGAGTGCCAGCTCGTTGGAGAACAAACAGGCACGTTTCAAATGCTTTGATTAAAATTTCTCTCTTTAAAGATGAGTCATCCCTTTGAGCTGTTGGGGATACTGTGTAACCCTTTTTATAAGGAAGTCCCGTATTCTCTAGCTAGCTATTGAGAGAAGCTGCTGCAGAGCTTTTATTGCTCCATAATTTCATGGAGGGCTAATTATGATTAACTGATTGATTATTGATTTCTAATTATTAGTTT
Source organism: Cyanoderma ruficeps (assembly GCA_008694505.1). Taxonomy (NCBI): domain Eukaryota; kingdom Metazoa; phylum Chordata; class Aves; order Passeriformes; family Timaliidae; genus Cyanoderma; species Cyanoderma ruficeps. The sequence goes on along the minus strand of VZDJ01000219.1, from coordinate 9,264,994 downwards.
GAACAGGGGATGGAAAAGAGAGTTTCTGAACATACCTTTTTCACCTGCCCTATACCCTGTGACTAGGAGGAGGAGTGGGGTATCATAATAATTTATTTTGTCCTGTACAGAAATCACTTCTACCAGTTTGGGGAGATCCGGACGATAACGGTGGTGCAGAGGCAGCAATGTGCTTTCATCCAGTTTGCCACCAGACAGGCTGCAGAGGTGGCTGCTGAGAAATCCTTCAACAAGCTCATTGTCAATGGCCGCAGGCTCAACGTCAAATGGGGAAGGTAAGTGTGGGGGGAGGAAGCCTGGGGGATCTGCAAGGTTCTTGTGTCAGTTTACAGTCTTGATCAGCAGGATTGGGTATTATGCAGAAGTAGGTAGTTGTTTGGTAAATAGTTGGGGTCCTCTTGCATTGTGGTTTGCTTTTTGCAGTGGGATCTGGCTTGGAGATGGCACAAGTAAGATAAGGGTTTCTTGGTTGAGGATTATGGATGAGTTTTGGTAGCTTTGCTCCTAGTCCATCTCCCATAAACATGGTTTGCAAACTTGGTACCCTCTGTCTGATGTTCTGAAGAAAAATCTTTGGCCTGAAGAAATTGATTTGGAATGGATAATGTAAAGCCACTGTGGTGTAAATATCTCCTTATCCTGCTTTTCTCATGCTTGTTCTCAAACTTTTGTCTGTTTTTCAGGTCCCAGGCAGCAAGAGGAAAAGAAAAGGACAAGGAAGGCACTACAGAATCGGGAATAAAGCTGGAGCCAGTTCCAGGACTTCCTGGAGGTAAGGGAGTTGTATTCATTTCTGAAACACTTAAAGGTAACCCATTTCCATGAGCAAGGCTGCTGTTGAACTCCTGGGAGCAGTGACAGTTCAGGATGGTAGAGGCAATGGTGAGCCCAGAGCAGTTGTAGTAGATTTGCAGCAGATCCAGCTGGATGGGAGATGAGCTTTGTCTAGGAGCAAATCCGTGATGAAAAGAGAATTCTTTCTGTGATGAGTGAAAAGTTAAAGCTGAATTCAACCTACTCAGGTCAGAGATACTGGCAACCCACGCTTTCAGTGTTTTCTTCCCACTGAGTACAAAGCAAGGCTGGTTTCAGATGAAGGAAATTAATAACTGGGCTTTCTGGGCAGTTCTGCTTCTCAGTCCAGTTCATACATGCAATAGTAGCAGCAGTTTGCCCTTGTGAAAGCGTGGGTTGTGCTCCGTCTCTGAAAGCAGACACCTCTGCTTGTCTTGCCTGAGAGATTTTCCATAACCATATGTACTTTTTCTGCAGCCCTCCCCCCTCCTCCAGCTGCAGAAGAGGAGGCTTCTGCAAATTACTTCAATCTACCTCCAAGTGGCCCTTCAGCCGTGGTGAACATTGCCCTGCCACCTCCTCCTGGCATTGCTCCACCGCTGCCTCCAGGTACCTGTGCTTCCCCCTCAAGTGGGGGTGTGAAATTCGGTGTTAGACAGTCTCTTCCTCCTTGCCAGGCCGTGCTGCAGCACTGGTGCATGCCCTGAGCTGATTTTCCTCATCCCTGATCACACAGTGTAAACGGATGATCTAAACTGAGCTGTCAGCACAGTTTAATTAAACTGAGCTGCCTGTTGTGGTTGGTATTTGCTTGCAAATTCCCAGGCATGTTGGAGATCCCTGTTACTGGTACTGAGACCTACTCAGTGCTTTTGCTGGCTGTGTAAATGCCACATTAACCCGAACTTCAAAGGGTAATTTTGCAACTGGTTGAATGCCAGCATGTCCTTGACTCCCCATATATCTAGCCAGAGATGCTGGGGTTTTTTAATTGAAATTTGGACTCTTGTAGATGTATCTGCTGTGCTCTGTGGTTGAGGAGAAAATATTTAGATGGGTATTACAGACACCTCCCCAGTCCCCCCGCCAGCTTTTATTTGTAAGGGTGTGTGTTGGGTAGGGATTGGCCCTAGTTGTACTGAAAAGAGGGGAAGGAGTTTGGGGATGGGAGATGTGCACGTTTGTGAGGCACGGCTGTCAGCCAGCTGTGGTGTCAGTACTTTGAAGCAGCAGTACACATACATCAGGTTTTCTGTTGCTTTGCCTGAAGCTGCCAACTTTTGTTTCTGCAGGTTTCGGACCACACATGTTCCACGCCATGGGCCCCCCACCTCCCTTCATGAGAGCCCCAGGCCCCATCCACTACCCGTCCCAGGATCCCCAGAGGATGGGTGCCCACGCAGGAAAGCACAGCAGCCCCTAGCACGTCCTGCCACCCTCATCCTTGAAGTAAATGTTATTTTCTAGTTACCATGGTAGCACCATATGTTGAGCTGTGGGTGAGCTAGAGACGCCTTATTCCCTGCTTGCAGCCACAGGGCAAGCTGAGCTCCGTGTCTCCACTTATAATCGGGTTCTTGATACATCCCAGGTCTTTCTATTAGTGTGGGGGGTGGGTGGGGGGCAGACAGAAGGTCTGTCAGGGGTCTGGGGTACCAGAATTACAGTGCTGTCTGTGTATCCCATTGGCACACTTTTGAAATAAACTTCTGGAAAAACAAACCCTTTTCAAGCCCTTTTGATATCCTCAGTTGGAACTGTTAAATGGACTGTTAAAATGTAACCAGAGACTCTTCTCTGTCAGATAACTAATGATGTATTATTCTAATGAGGTATTAAACCAGGACTGATTAAGAGTTGAAAAACGAGTTCATCACACCTGCCAAACTCATGGCTTGGCCTTACCACTACACAGAATTTTCCTCCCTCCTTTTTCTTGACTTCTTGATTAAAAAAAAGACAAGAAAACAAAGCCTTTTTAAGTGCATCACTTCTAATCCTGCACATCTTGAGCAAGACAAGCTCTGGGTGAAGCGAGCAGCCCCCGGGCAGTGTGGGCATGACATGGAATGACAGGGCAGCAGTTGCTGATACAGCAGGTGACGGCCCCCTTGGCCCCAGAGCCTGGGCTTGTGCTGCCTGCAGGGCAGGGCAGGATGCAATTGCAGCTGCTCTTGAGGAGATTTGGGGCTCTCAAAGCCTGGGAAACAGCATCCCCTTAAGCTGTGCCATGGGTCCCACTTCATCCTCCTTTGATAAATGTGAAACTTTTCCTTCCTGTGCTCCAAGTGGTTGCCTCAGAGCAGCTGCATCCCGCCTGGAGCCTGCAGCTGAGCGAGGTCTGTGTGCATGTGGCTGGAGGATTTTAGGTTTATCTCCATATTAGCTGCTTTCATCCAGTGAATCTGTGGATGTCTTCATAACAGGATAGGGCCTGTTCTGAAGCTTCATTTGCTCGTTTTTTAAAAAGTACATACAAATATTTGAATTTTTTAACACTGTGCTTTGACCCTCTTCCTGGAGCACAGTGTCTGAGGACTTGGTCTGATTTTTATATGACTGCTGCCACAGCCAAGGTCCTGCATGGGCAAGGGCAGGCACGTCCACTTTTAGTTTCATGTGCTGTCTTGTACAGTTCCACTGGCTCCCATCATGGTTCCAGCCCTGCCAGGCTGTCAGAGGAGGTGTAGCACTTGTGGCACCATGGGCTGGCTTTCCCTGGAGAAAGAGCTGAGCTTTGGGTGTGGGTAATTATTTCAGCTTTTGTTGGGGGAGACTTGTCCCAGGGACAGCAGAGGCTGCTGGTAGATGGGAGAGAGCTGTGGCATTTGCCACAGAGTGTCCAGAGCCAGGACATGTGAGTTCTGTGACAGACTTGGAATGCAGGAGGCTTCACATCATCCCAATTTATTATTTCCAGCCAGTTACCCAGGGTGCCTAGGTTCTGCTGCACAGAAGAGGAGGGAAATGGAATTGGAACAGGGCAGCAGTTAAGCGTCATAGATTTATTGTTTCCAAGGAACAAACCATTTTTCTTTCCGTTTGCTTGCCCCCTCCTGCTTCTGTGGGAAACAGAGTAATGAGAGCTTCCCACCTGAATGATATGTTGTGGCAGCAGAATCCCTGCGTGGGGTTTGCTCTGCACAGCGTTACAAACTTCACAAATGAGGCAGTTGCTAACTGCATTTTTACACACAACATTTATTTCCCATTTAACCACAGGAGGGAAAAAGGAACTTTTATTCTGGTGCTTTTGGGAGTGTAAGAAAGGGTAACATTAAGAACCTGACAAAAGCAATTGAAGGATGCCTATGTTGAGTCAGAGATTTTTGTGGGTGGGATTCCCCAGATGTTCTGGTGACTGTAGGCTGTTGTGAGCTGCGTGTCCCACTGAGTGTCACTGCTGAAAATGTTGGTGTAGTTGGATCCTCACTGCTGATTTTCACATTCCCAGGGAAGCTCTGAAGGCACGGCCGTGCTGCTTTTCCTTCCCACCGGTGTTGAAGTTACCAGAACACCCTGGCAAAGCATCCTCACACTGGTGTGGTTCTGCAGGGCAGCGGGTCCAGGCAGGGCCTGATCTTTGACCAAATACATGAAGCAAATCTGGCATAAGTCACTCAAAGAGCCTATATTAGATGTTCAAGCAAGACATGCAAAGAGCAGTAGGAAGGGGAAAATAGCTGCCAAGTGCTAGCCAGTAGCTGGTGGAAAACAGTGCACAAGTTTTCAACTCCTAGAGTTTCTCTCCCCCCTGTTGTGGCTGTGCTGTGTGGGTAAACAGGCAGATTCCCACTCCTCCACTTGTTTTTGTTATCCAGCCAAGCTCAAGGTGTCTGCTTTAAACATGCCAGTGCCTCAAGTAACTTGTTTTGCTTCTGCTCTTCCATTATCACCTCCTCTCTGCGTCCTGACTGCAAAAACAGCTGCAGGTTGTCCTGAGGATGGAATTTCTCTGCAAAAGCACCAGCTGTCCGAGCAGGTCTCGCGTGTCAGTGAGGATGCAGTGAGGCAGCTTGGTGTGTTGCAGCTGATGGTGCTGCTGTTTTCCATGAGGCAGGGAAGAGGACAGGCTGTACGGGATGTTTTGTAGGGGAGCTTGTGGGCATCTGCTGGATTAACAGCGAGGGCTTGGCTGGTTGGCTTGGCACTGGCTGTGAGGGGAATTCAGAATGGCCCCACACTCATTCAAACCCCATTGGAAGGTGACAACCTGAGCCCACCAGCTGAGCTTTCACAAAGGACACCTGCCCCCCCTCCCCACCCCTGCGAGTGTGTCCAAGTCCAGTGAGGGAACCATCCGTGGCCGTGGGGAAGGGACCTCACGTCCTACAGCTCTTCGCTCTCCGGCAGGATCCGCACCCAGCCTTGGGCCACCCTGTTGAAGTTGGGCCTGTGGGAAATCACCTCCAGCACACTCAGGTTATCCAGATCTACGGTGGGCAAAGAGAACAGCTCACCAACCAACGCCCTGTCAAACGGGGCCGGAGTCCTGCAGCACAAGGAGAAGCACACTCAGTCTCAAGCAGAGGCTGGGCATGTTGTGAAAGTGTTAGAAAAATTTACTGAGTCCAGCACAGTGTATCAGTGCCTGTTAGAAATTACAACCCTCCTCTTCCTAGCCAGAACACTGTTAAGAGCCCTGCCAGCTCAGTGAGGTGGTTCTCTGGTACAGATCCCACCTCAACTCGAGCTTTGGCAAGCCTGGAGAGTGGGGTTTGGTGCCTGGTTATTGGTGGAAGTGTTCTGCGTGTGGAAAGGCTTAGATACAGAGGCCAGTGACAGTAACAAACCCCTGGTCTTGAGAGTGTCTCATCTGCAGCTCCTGTGTCCTGCAGAGAGAGGGCTGAGGCTGACAGCACTGCTCCAGGTCACTGGCACATGCAGCTCTATTGGCCCTGCCTCCATCCTGCCTTTTGGGACGGCTCCTCATGAACAATGACTATCAGGAGGAGCACTGTGGGGGCAAGAGCTGTCATCTGTTTCTGGAGAAATGTGGAAAGGGACTGGGGAAGAGTGTGCCAACCCCCAAAAAGTCAAGAATGTTGGTTTTGGAGCAGCAGATGGGGGCTGAGCTATCAGTGAGGCAAAACTGGGAATGTTTGCTTTGGGAAGCACTGCTAGAACATGGATAACGCGGCACTGTTTTGCAACAGAGGAGAAATAAGAGGAGGAAAGGCAAATTAAATAAGTCTGTTCTAGGAACTTTCTTTTGGGGAAAGAGAGTCTTTGTCAAAGCTTGGTTTTCACTCTCTCTTAAGGCAGCACACCTTAGCAAGGTGGCCCAGGTTTTTGCATTGCAGTCTGACTGTTTAAAATTGGGGATAAATCAGCCTGCTTTAATGCAGTTGCTGTGGAGATGGTGGACTTGCCCTTGCTCTGTTACCCATGAGAGCTGTGCTGGGATTCAGCTAGCCTTAGGCAAGACCACTGGCTTTTCGATGGCCAGTTTGTTCCAAAAAGTTTGTTTTTCTGTGGTTTGGTATTTGAATTGAGAAGTGATTTAAAAGCCAACAGCTTGGAAGATCATAAAAAGCCCAGTTAAAAGCAGATTGGCTTTCTGAATCTTCCTGCCTCACTGAAGAATTAGAGGAGGTGGCAAGAGGCTTGGAGTTAAATTAGCATCCATCTGTATTAAATTACAGTTGAAGACTTTAAATAGAAAGGCATCGTGTGAGAGGGGAGAAATGGTACAGGGCAGAGTATTATTCAGAAACATGCCCTTGCTTCAGTCCCTGTCCATAAATAAATCCTGAGGCAGGAACATGGCTAAATGTTGAAAGAAAAGAGCCAAGTGTCTCCAGCAGCTCCTTGTTCTCCCCCTGCAGCTCCTCCTTGGCTCTGACACCTCAAGGAGAGCCACGTGGCAAAGCCCCAGGGCTGAGGGGGAGAAGAGCAGCAAAGGGACGGTGGTGACCAGGCTCTCTCTGCCCTTTAGGATGGCTTCCTCCACAAGGAGGGGTTGTGGTCCCCCACAGCCTCTTCTGCCAAGTGCTGAAAGCACAGCAGTCGTGGCCCCCACGCCTCAAACCCAGCCGTGGGGTGGGCACAGGGGAGCTGCTGTTGGCACATGGTCTGCTGGGGAGCAGTGCTGTGTCCCAGGGGGAAACTCCAATGGGAACTTACCTACTGGAAGGTGACTTTGGCCAGGCCACCAAAGCCCATATAATTCCATCCTCATGACAGAGGCTTTCAGGAAGGAGGACAGAGGACTCATTTTACTAATTCCCTGGATGATGTTCAGCTTAAAAGTTCAGCTCTCATTATTCTGCCATGGGCTGTTGGTGCTTTGCTACCACCACAGCTCCATCTCCCGGATCCCCACCAAGCACCTTTCCAGAAAGGAGATCTGTCTTGGCAGTCTTTGCTGCAGGGTCCCACCCTTGACCCCAGGGTAATTCGGAGGTGTGAGGAGGCCCCAGCAGTGCTCCATCAGAAGCAGCCACAGGGCACGGAGCTTGCCAGGCTGAGCCACCAGAAACCCCCTGGCCTGGAGGCTTTGGGCTCAAGCAGGTATTTGGAAGGAATCTGATGACCTCTTAGCACCCTGTGGGAAGATTAACCTTCTACCCCCACTGCTTCCAGCAGCTGCTTGAATACCTTAATGAAATTAGGAAAGAGACTTGGCACTGTGTCATTCCTCCACCCCGTCCAGAGCTGAGCCCAGCTGGGAACAGGAGTGATTCCTTCTCCAGGGCCATCTGTATAAGAATTGGTCCTCCCAAATTTCATCCCTGAGGTTACCCTGTGAGATCAAACTGCTTAAGGCTGTGTGAGCCCAGTAGTGGAGCTGAGAGGATCTAGGGGAGAGCTGCTGGATGCAGAAATCTTTGCAGGGAATAACAGAGGAGCTCCTGAGAAGGAAAACAGCATCCTGAGCCCTTGCTGTGCCCCTGTGGGGTATAAAGAGTGCATGAATGGTTGTGTTTCCCTGGCAGGATGCTGGGTGCTCCTCGAACCTGAAGGGCTTGGCCGAGGGTTGGCGTGGCTGGTGGTGTCTGCCCATTACCTGTTAAAGCTCCTGAAGTCCCACGCAGGGGGTCTCATGGGCAGTGGGTTCTTGTCATACACTGCATTGTCCCTGTCACCAAAGAGATCCTGCCATGGGGACCGGTAGCCCTTGGGGATGGCGGTGACATTGAACTTCTCATGGGGGATTTCCTTGAGGGGGCTGGAGTATCCTGTGCAGGGGAGAGACAGTGTGGGCTGCTGGGGCCACAGCCTGGCTGAGGCAGGGGGCTGGGAACAGCCCAGCCTCTGCGTGTCCAGGGAAGACCTGTTCCTGGGGCAGGAATTTGTATCTATAACATATATATATATATTTGTACATATAAAATCTCTGGGAGAGGGTTGGGCAGACCCCTCAGCAAGCAGCACCTCACTGCCTCCAGCCCCATGTTACTGAGATCCCAGCAGTGTTGGGTTCAGGTGCAGGAAGCATTTACTTACCTGGGGCCAGGGCACTGGGGTTCAGGACTTTGCTCATGTGCAAGACCTTCTCTGACTTCTTGGGTACTTCTGGGGGGCCACCTTGGGGTGATGCTGCTACATGAAGCTCGGAGTGATAATTCTCCTGGCCCCCAGCATTCTCCCCTGCCTGTGGAGGGGAGAGTTAACAGACAGAGGGAGAGGCCCCCCAGCTCCATTTGGGAGTCAGGGGGTGGTTCAAAGCACCTCAGAGCTTCCTCCATCTACTCACCATCACTGTTCCTTCTGCAGCACCTTTCCCAGAGTGGTGTGAGCCACCTGCCCCTTGTCCTGGGAGCTGCAGGAGACAATGAGTGGGTGCACAGGGGGATCAGCACCATCCCCCTCCTCTGTGGTAGATATTGAATCCCATGTTTGCCCATCTTCATGCTCAGCCCACCAGGACATGTCTCCTCTCCCTTCACCTCTGCAGAGCAGTCAGCCAACCATGGCTGCCCTGCGGGGAGACCACTGACCCCACCAGGACTTCCTTCCCTGGAGAGGCTGCAGGAGCCAGGGAAGGGCTGTCCTCAGACCCACCTGCCTGGAGGCACTGGGGTACTCAAAGATAAAGCGCTGCACCCGCTTCTGGCGCTGCTGGAAGAGCCGGGAGCCGCGGTTGTTCGGCAGGGACAGCTCCTCGATCATCAGGTCCTGTGTCGTGCTCATCTTCTTCCCCAGGTCCAGCTGGGGCTCTGGGGAGGCTGGGAGAGCACAACTACAGCTGAGATTGCTGCAGTGTTGGGGACCCCCACGGCAGCACAGACCGTGTATCCCCTCCTTGGGGTCTCTGTTTTGTGGCTGGGCCATTTGCTCATGCCAGGGACTGGCATTTCCTCAGTGTGAGGAACCGTCAGGGAGCTTGAGAGGTTTAAGCAGCCTCTCCCACCCTGTGCATGGATTCCAGAAAAAGCAGGGCAAGTCAGACCCAGCAAGAGCTGGGTCTGGCCCCTAGGCAGGGAGGGCAGCATGGTCCTGGGGCTGGTGACACACCCGCACCCCCTTACCATCTTCAGGGCCCGGTCTCATGATGGCCATCACTTGCTGTTGTGCTCCTGGGGCAGCCCTGTGGGAGGCAGATGGATCCTGTCTGGCTGGAAGAGAGGGACACTCAGGAGTGACACCAAACGTGGGAATATGTCAGCCCCAGGCATGCCCCAGAGAGATGCTAGGATGCAGCTGAGCATCTCTCCTGGTCAGCATCATCCCCAAGCATCGCCCTTGTCCAGCACCATCCCTGAGCATGTCCTTGCACTGCTCTCTGTCCACTTCAACAGACATAGGGAATGTTCAAATCACGCTGCCCCTCAGCCCCTGCCTGTCATTCTTCCTCTCTACCTTTCTTTGGGGCAGAAACTGTCCTCAGCTCTGTCTTTGCCCCCAGTGAGCCACTGTCCCTGTGCCCCAAGGGCCCTCAGAGCAGCAGGTGCTGGCTGAGCGGGTGCCCTGGCCACTGCCCCCCCAGCACCTCGGCTTTAGCAGAGCTATTTTCAGCTGCTGGCTCCGAGGGTGCAGGAGCTGCAGCCCTGAACCTGCAGGGAGCTGGTGAGCCCAGCCAGTGGCAAGAATGGTCATGGGACCACTCAGCTGGGTTGCTCCATTGTGGAGAGGAAGCTGGAAACCAGTCCCAGCCTGAGCCCCCTGAGCTGCCCACCCACAGCAGAGCTCTCCTGTGCTGCTGGGACGCTCAGCTCCACAAATGCTGTTCAACCCTGCCTGGTGCATGTGGCATCCCTCAGCTGGGCCTGATGCTGGGCAGCTTCCACTAAGGGCCCTGCAGTGCTGGGGTTCCCATGGGGTGCCTGGCACACAGCTCCCTGCCAACTCTGAGTTCAGCATTACCCACCCACACAACGAGCCAGGGACATGCACCCCACCCTTCCCCCTGCCACCTCCACAGAGACTGCACCCTGACCCCCACAGTGATGGTGTCCCCTTTTCCAAGGACATCCCCAAGCCCTGTGCACCTACCCACCTGCTGACCCCCACGTGGGACCTCACCTTCCCTTCCTGGCCAGGGGATACCCCAGGTGCTGGGATCTGAAGATGCTTCTCCTGCTATGCTGGGGATGAGGCTGAAGGCAAGCTGCAGCCACCAGCACTCAGTGGCCTCTGCTGGCCCTTCACGGCACCCTTGGGCTCCTGCTGCTTGCCCCAACCCGTCCTGGGCTCCAGCCCAGATGCCAAGGTTCAGCCACGGGACGCAAGTTATTTCTGGCTGAGAAAGGGGGCGGAGCAGGGCTGTGACCCTTGGGGACTGGGATGCCGTCACCCCAGCATGGAACAGGTCTGACTCACAGGGATGAGGATGCCATAATCCTGGCATGGAGCAGGGCTCTGACCCTTGGGGACCAGCACTCCATGAACCCAGTATGAAGCGGGGCTCAGCCACACGGCTGCAGATGCTGTCACTTGTCATGGAGCAGGGCTGATCCCTGGGGACAGGTAGCAGCAGCAGGAGGTGGCCATGTGCCATGTGTGCCCAGGCCATGTCAGGGACAGATCAGAACCAGGCTGGGTGGAATAACGGCGGTTTATTTCTGAACTGGGTATACAGCGGTGTGGTGAAGGCAGGTTGTGGCGGCTGCTGGAGCCAGGGTGGGAGATGTGTCCTGGGAATGGGGGCTGTGTTCCAGGAGAGGCAGCCTGCAGTGTGGAGGTGCTCCAGGGAGCAGGGATGGGCCGGCTTCAACAGCGTGTCCTGGGGAAAGGGAAGTGGTGACGGGCTCTGTGAATGGGAATACGCTAGAGCCCTGGCAGCCCAAACACAGCCTATTTTCCAGTGCTGGTCTCACTGGCCCCAAGGTGCAGGGACACCAATATCCTCAGAATCTCCTTCTGTGCCAACACCTCCTTCAAACCCTCTGCAACTTCTACTATTTCCTTCAGCCCCTACAGTTCCCCACCTGCCCTGGCTGCCACAGCACCCGTTGGTTCCTGTGTGTGCCTCCATCCCTCCGGAGTGGGGATGGGGATGTGGTGAACTTGGGTGTGGGGACAGTGACAGTTACAAGATGGGGCTGTCCCTCTTGGTCTGGGCAAGGTGGGAGGGCACCAGTAAACACTCCCCTTAACATGGCAATAAATAACTTTGGCTCCTTTTTGGTCTCCAGGGAAAGAAGGATTTGGGAGAATTTCTTTGAGAGGGAGTCAAAAGTTTAAAATAATAATTAAAAAAAAAAAGGCAGTGAAGAACTGGGGGGCTGGAATTAAAAATTAGATTTTCCTCACCAAAATCTGGTTTCAGCTGACACCAGCCAATTCTAGAGGCTGGGAGAGGCCGGGTGAGGGAGCCTGGTCATGGCATCCAATCAATGCAGCCCACCCGCAGCAGATGTGCCACCCCGGGCGAGCAGAGCTGCAGTGACACCCCGAGATAACATCTGGGAGCTGGGGACAAGGGCTCACGGGGGACCACCAAGCCCATCCCATGCTGGCTGGGGCGGGATGGGGCTGGCTGGCAGGCAGGAACTGTCGAGGGAGGGGCCGTGGGGGGCCCGGCTCCCCCACTCCGCCTGCTCCTGCCTGCTGACCACGCAGTCCTGCCCCGAAAGGTTAGGGTGGTAAAAATAGAGCGGGGCCATGGGATGGCGGGCGGGCGGGAGGCACCTGACCCCTCTGGCACACAGAGGGGCCGGGGCAGCTCCAAAGGGACGCTGTTTTTGGGGGACCTCAGCGCCGGGGGTTGGTGTGTTCCCGGTGGGGGGTGAGCGGGTGGTATCACCCGCGCTGACAGGTCGAGGGAGAGGATTTTTTGGCGGGGGCTGGCTTGTCTAGGAGGTGCAGGGAGCCCCTGAAGGCAGACCTCCCGTCTTGAGCCGCAGGCTGCTGGTCCAGCCCCGGGGACAGAGGTTGAAGCTGTGGATTCCCGGGCTCTTGGTCCCCGAGTCTTCGGAGTCGAGGGAGACGTCCGAGTCCGTCGGGGACCGGGAGGTGCAACGCTTGGCTGGGGACCGCCCGCCCACCACGGGGGATGGCAGGGGGCTCCTGGGGATGGGGGACAGCCTGGGCACGGGGCAGGAAGACGCGCTGGATGGCAGCAGGAGCCGGCGACCCTCTGCCCAGGCGGCTCGGGGCATCCCGGGGGAGGCGCAGAACTGGGGGCTGCCTGCCCGCGGCGATCTCAGGGGGCTTTTGTGGGTGGGCGAGGGGCTGCCCAGGCTCCCCAGCACGCCGCTGGCAGCCTGCAGTGCCGGCGCTCTCGGGCCCAGCCGGGGCGACTGGGGCAGGCTGGGGGGGCCGGCAGAGATGGGGGTGAAGGGCCGGGAGCTCTCCGGCCCCACGGCTTTGGGAGAGGAGCTCTTCCTGCGGGCAGCGTTGATGATGTTCCTGGCGAGCCGCGCTTGCATCTGCCGGCTGGCCCGGGGGTCCGCGTCCTGCCGCAGCGGGGACAGGGACCTCTCGCTCCATGGAGGGGACGTGGGGGGTCCCTCATCCAGCTCGGGCACCGAGGCCGGGCTGGCCCAGCCGTCCAGGCTGCCCGGGCGCCGCGCCAGCCGGGGCGTCCAGGTGGGCGATGCAGGGAGGGACGACCGCCTGTCCTGGAGAGGGACAGAGAGCGGGTTAGTGACCCCCGCTCGGGGGGACGAAGGGACAGAGCAGGGGCACAGCGGCAGGAGGGTGCCAAGGTAAGGTTCATGCTGGCACAGCCCCTCAGGAGCTGGGGATGTCTCCTCGTGCATTGCACCCCTACAAGAGGTCCCCAAAACGCGTTTGACCCTGCACCCTCTCGCCCAGCAAGGAGATCGGGGCAGGCTGAGCCTGCTGTTAGTCATCCTTGCCCAGAGTGTGTCCCAGGACCTCTCACTACCTGCAGCTTGGTAAAGTCTCCCTCTGGGGGATGCTCAGAGCCCCTTTGCAGTGCCCCAGGATCCATCACGCAGCACTGCTCCCCAGACAGCAGGAAAGAGAAGAGCCATGTGTGACAGCGCAGAGAGTGTATTCAGAAAGAGGGGGAAAAGAAAAATGCAGAAGAAATAAAGCACAGTCAAAAGGCAACTTGGCACCCTGGGGAAAGTGGCAAGAGGGCATGGGCAGAGGCACAGCTGGATGACAAGCCTTGGGCTGGGCGTCACCCAGCAGCCCTGCCCTCGTCACCCTCCTCATCCCAGCACATCCTTGCTTCCAGCCGTGCCACACAGCACTGCCCACCCCAGCCCCAGCACTGAGCCCAGGCAGGGACAGGGACCCCACAGTGTCCTTAAGCCCAGGACCACTGGACTCTGCCTTTCCCCGAGGGATGCAGTTCTTCCTCCACAGTGAGGAGGCAAACGAGGACAGATCCTGAAGGAGCAACAGAAGAGTCAGGAGCAGGCACAGTGAGGCAGAAAGGCAGCGTGTCCCCTCCAGGTTTGCTTTGGTAGGAGGCTGAGAAGAGCCACAGGACAGAGAGGATGCAGAGGAGGAGGCAGAGCTCTGAGAGCTGGAAAAGCCAGAGGTGAGGAAAGGAGGGAGCCAGAGGTGCGATGCTCCATACAGTTTCCAGGTGAGAGAAGAGCAAGAGCAGCCCTGTGGGACAGCCAGGCTCCTGCTGACTCTTTGGGAATCCTGCAGGCTCTGTGCCCAGTTCCTGCTGCCTCCCCAGGACTCCTCAGCTTCTGTTGCACGAGGGCTCAGCAGCGCCTGTCACCCACTGTCCCAGCACTGCAGCCTCACAACCACTTCTTTTTTCTTTTCTTCCCCCCCCTGCCCCCCCTTTTTTGTGGTTGGTTTGGCTTTTGGCACTCCCACGAGCACTTAGGGAGGACTCAGCCTAGCACCCCTGTGTTTTTTCTCTCTGCCACCGCTACTTGTAGTAAAAAGAAGGTTTCCACACCTGCGGCTCGATGCCGGCATTCCTGGTGGAGTAGGAGGGCCGGGGTGCCTGGAAGCCTGCCTTTCCCCGGGGCGGCAGCAGGCGGCACGGGGAGGCCAGCAGCGCCTCAGCCGGGGCTCCAGGGCTGGCACGGCTGTCGTGAGGCGGGGGCAGAGCCCCGGCAGCACTGAGGAAGGGGCTGGCTGTGGTCTGGCCGGCGCTGGGCACCGCGGGGGGATGCCAAACCGGGGAAGGAGGCAACGGAGAGGTCGGGCAGGAGGCTTGCTGGGGATAGGGGTAGGAGTCAGGGAGAGAGGGTCTGGGTGGGGGCACCTCCTGGGGTGTGGACCTTGCTGGCCCCTTGGATGGGGAGAGGATGAAGAGAGAAGACTGGAGCTGGTAAGGCTGGTGCTTGGAGATCTCCAGCTCCTTCTGGGACACCTCGTTCTCCATTAGGTTGCTGCCATACAGCGATGCAGGAGGGGTTTTGGAGGGCCTGCAGGGACTCTTGGAGGGGCGCCTGGATACCATGGGTGACAGATAAGCATTGTTGTCATACTTCCAGGAGGGAGGCAGGGACATGGTGGGCGATGGGGACCGCAGCAGCTCAGGCTGGGAGGGGGCCTCAATGATGAACTTCTCCATCCTGGATTGCCGGCGGGCAAAGAGCTCAGCCCCCTTCCCTCTTGCTTCAGTGAGGATGTGGCTGGGCTGTGGCTTCTTCTTGGGCTGGATGGTGGGAGACTTGAGGCAGGAGGACCATGCTGGAGCATCCTCAGCTGGTGGGAGGTGCTGCACACCCCTGGCTGCACTGTTGGGGACAAAGTTCGCTGCTTCAGCCCCCAGGGCGAAGGGCTCATCCTCTGTGCTGGGCTCCCCCTGCTCCTTCTGCTTCTTCCTGCTGTCTGCACTCTGAACCAGGTCCAGCAGGTCGGGGTTGGGGCCCAGCTTCGGCTTCTCCACGAAGGTGAACATGGACTTTCTGCTGGCTCTCCGGGCAGCCGACTCCTCCAAGATCCCTGTTTTGGGCAAGGGGTTTGGTCCGCTCACCCCACAGCCCAGGAGGGGATCTGGCAACATCTTCTGCTCCTGGGTGGGGTACAGGGCCGAGTAGGCAGGGGGGGAGCGGACACGGGTGAGGGGTGGGGGGCTGCTGAGGGTCTCTGCGTAGGTGGGTGGCGGGGGCAGCTCGGGGGCAGGGGGTTCCTCGGCCGGCGGGGCACTGGCGGGGGATGTCTGGGTGCCGAAGGGTCTGGCTGTCCGGTTCTTCACAGGCTTGGGCTTGGCCAGGGTGAGATGGACCTCGTAGTACTGCCGGCCCTGTGTCCCATTCTGCTGCTGCCCGCCTGGGGATGCCATCCCTGTGGCTGTCCCCGCTGGCGCACTGGGCACCTCGCTGGGCACTTCCCCGGGCACCTCACTGGGCACTTTGACATTCTTCCCCTCCTCGGGGCTCTGTGGCAGGACAAGAGCCACTGTGTTCGGCCCCGCAGGGGCTCCTGCTTTTCCAAGCCCCTCCACCCCTCTCTCCATCCTGCTGGCTGCCTGCTCCTGCACGCCGTTGGTGGCAGCCGATGCCATGTTCTCCTTCAGGTAAACGCTGAGCGGCACCTGCTGAGCTTCAGCGGGAAGCTCCTGGCACGGGGAGGCGTTTGCCAGCATCCCTTCTCCTGGGTTGGCAGGCTGGTCAGGCTCCGGCTTCATCCCCTGGCCCTGGCTCTCCTCCATGGCCCCTTGGCGTGGCTGGGGGCTCAGCGGCTGCCCCCCGCCATGCCCGGCCCCCGTGAGCCCGTCAACGCGCTGCCTGCGCCGGTGGAAGAGCAGGACGCCCTTGGAGCTGGGGCCGGGAGCCGTGGTGAGCTGAGCCGCGATCCTCTGGCTCCGCGCCTTCGCCTCCTTCAGCTCCTTCTCCGAGAGGCTGGCGCTGCGGGAGAGACCTGGGCAGAGGGGAGAGGGGGATTAGGGCCCTCAGTGGGAATGTGGGGTGTCAGTCCTCCCCGCCCGGGACCGGCAGCCCTTCCTCCAGCTATCCCCCGGCATCCCAGCTCTTTCCCTGGCAGGTGGAAGAAGGCAGGAGAGATGCACCGGGGCTGGGGTGCACAGTCCGGGGGCGACAGGGATCCAACACACTCATCACACAGATGCTGGGACAGATGGGGAAGCCCAGGGGACACCAAGTGACACTCAGCACCATCCCACCCCGTATTTCGGCTGGGTTCTGTGCACCCACCACGCTGACCATACGGGAAAGGAATTCATCCCAGCAGGTCTCTGGTTGCAGCTTACACGGCTTCGGCTCGAAGAGGCAGTGGCAGGGAAGGGGCCAGCGTGTGTCGCCCAGCCCCTCTCCCTGAATCCCGGCATGCTCAGTCCCGAGCGGGCAGGACATCAACTCGGGGACAGCGGGAAGACGCCAACTCATCCCGACCTCACAGCAAGCACGGTGGGCAGCCCTGGTGGGGGACTCATGTATGGAGCAACACGAGATGGCAGCAGCCGACAGAAGCTGTGCAGCTCCTGCCCAGCTGGACACAGACACGGACACAGCGAGGAGCCACCCTCTCACGCCTCGGGACTCAACACGAGTGCTAAAAGCAAAGCGCTAAAAGCCTGGCGTGAGCCCCGCGGCGAGCAGCCCAGTGCTGCTGGGCTTCTCCTGTGCCGGACAAAGGTCAGGGCACCAGCCCTTCCCTAAGACCGAAAGGATGTGGAGCTGCCAGGAACTCATTTTCTCAGGGTGAGCAATTTCCTATGAGCTTAACCCCCCCCGAAAGCACCCGTGGGAAGGGCAGCGTCCCCCACCCTGCCCCTGAGGTCACTGTTGGGCACAGACAGCAGCACCGACCATCAGCATCACCCCCGCACGCAGCAGGGGTGCAGCCCCTCTCCAAAGGCACTGCCAGGACAGCTCTGATGGGTCTCTCTGCTGTGGCCCCAGCAGGGAGGTGGGTGGCCAAGACTGCCTGCTCCCAGCCCTGCTCCTCTTTCCTTCCCATCCCATCCCTTCCCGTCTTCCCTTCCTTCATGTGTTCCTCATTTTCTTGCCTTCTGTGCTGCTTGGGAGTCTTCCAGGATATTTTCAGCGGTGGTTCAGCCTACCAGCAAGGGAAAGGGATGGATGACTAAGCCAAATCCTTCCAGCAAGCCCACGGTAAGCAGGAGGGCTTCTGGAAGCTGGGCAACTCCTCTTCCTCACCCTTCATCCTTCCTGCCTCCCTCAGCACCCAGCAAATCCTTGCACACAGCTGAGGTGTGCAGGATGCCTTGGATGAAGTCTTCAGGCTGCCCGACAGGAGGGTTTTGTCTGGGCAGGGGGCAGAGGAGGCAGAGATGCCAATGGAAACTCTCCTGGAGACGAAGAGCCCGTCGGCAGCGGCGACGCCGGCGGCCAGTCCCCCCGCCCCGGTTCGCGCCCAGCATTGTTTAACGCCCCATTTCTATTTGCTTTGGCGGCGGCACAGAGCGGGGCCGCTGTTTCCTCCGGCCGGGCTGGCTGGAGGGCGGCCAGCACCGCGGCTCCCGCTCCGAGGGGTCACCCTCGCCGCCTTTATCTCCGAAACGGAGGAGAAACACGGCCAAGGAGCCGCTGAGAAACAAGCCACAGGCTCCAGATGTCTGCGGGTTTCGTGCTCCGAGCGGAGCATCCCCGCTCCCTCGGAGGCCGGGGCTGCCTAAGAAGCCGAGCTCTCGGCGGAGCCATTTCGCAGCCTCTTGCTCTTGCTACTGCCTTTTAACAGCAAACGAGGGGCCCTGGGGGATCTCCTCCGTGCTGGAGGGATGACTCAGCTCTTGGCCAGCCCGTTCCTGCTTGGACTAGCCGCCAGATAGGCTCCCACGTAGCCGGGATCAATGCCGGGATCTGCCCACCGGGATTTTGCCCCTGGGTGTCTCCATCTCTTGCTGCCACCACAGTCATGGGCATCGCTCCAGGCCAGGGTGTGCTGCAAGGCAGACTCCCACACCTAAAATCCCCTACCTGGAATCCATTTCCATCCATACTCATCCCCTGCAGTCTTTCAGAAGCCACTCTGCCCCTCTGCCCACCCAGCACTCACCATTCCTGGGCTGATCCACCCGGGTCCACTGGAAATGAATCCCTCAGGGCACTACTTGGGATGCTGAGGGTAAGAATTGCTCTTCACATCCGATTTTTATGACACAGATGAAGAGCACTGAAGCCTCTGGCAGTCCAGAGGAAATTGCTGCAGCCTGAGCCATGGGATGAGGTTATTTGCCCAGTACAAGAGCCTTTATCCATCTGCCTGGATGTCTGGAGGGATTCTGCCACTTGGGGCAGTTTTTCTGCACCACACACTCCCCTCCCAGCCGCAGGGAACATTCCATCATCCTTCCCTGCCATCTCCTGCCAGCTGGCAGCCCCGGGTGGGCTCTGGTTGGTCCTTTTCCCCAGCCCCAGGCAGGCGGGAGGGAGCTGAATGCACTGAGAATGTCCAGGTGCTGGGGAGGAGAAGGAAAAGGGGTGTGGGGGTGAAGGCAGCCAAAGTAGTGCAGGGAAGAGGCAAAAATAAAACTACTTGTGTCCAAGGGCACTGGAAACTGGTTTCCACCCATTACCCTGAGCCCAGTCCAAAATCCAATGGGTGAACTCTTCTTCCTTTCTTCCCTCCTTCCTTCCTGCCTGCCTTCCTGCCTTCCTACACCATACTCTGGCTTGCCGTGACACTGTCCCTCAGGAAGGAAACATCTCTCCTCTCCAATCTTCTTCCAAGACAACGAGCCCCACCAACCCTCTCCACTGCCCTGTGCCCTCACTGGGCCCATCTGTGCTCCAGGGATGCTGGAGAAGGAGATGCCCCCTGTGCATCCTGTGCCTCCTGCCAGACTCCTGGCACACACGAGCAGCTCCAAGTGCTGTTCTGGTTTAACACACTTCAGCTCTGGCCACAGAAGCCTATAGATCTCTATCTATATATTTATATAGGCACTTGCTCTGTAGGTTTTCCGTTGCTCCAGGGGTGACTTCCTGAACATCCCCCAAGTGCAGGGCTGAACAGCTTCTTGCCAAGCTGTCAGTCATCCTTCCCACGGCATGTACAGCGCTCTCTCCTCCAGAGCGAGGATGACGAAGGTGATGAAAGGCATTTTTGTTGCTCTCACTTCCTGGACAGATGGGGGAAAAAAATTCCTTCCATCTCAGCTTTCCACGCAAAGGATGGATCCCCCTGAAGGGTGTTAAAGCAGGATGTTGAAGCCCAGCCAGGAAAGGCTGGAATCACCATCTGACCCCAAATGAAGGTGAAGGATGTATCAGACATGGCTGCTGACCCATCCTGGCCTAAGACAGACTCCAAGAGCTGAAATGGGATGAAGAGTTGGCCATTAATTGCAGTTTTGCTGAACTGACAAATTCAGTGAAAGTTGATGGCCTTGACATGGCTGGGATGTCACAGGAAGGGAAACAGTGACTCGGAAGCTGTGCCTGGTGAGAAGTCCTTGTATGCAGAAGACAAAAGGTACTCAAGTCTTAATGGGACCTGCAGGGTGCAACAGGTCATGTGAAATCTTGGAATCAGAGCTGGCAGGTGACTCCAAAGTCTTCAGTTTGGGCTCTGTCCCTGGCCTGCTCCAAGTTTGGATGCTCAGCCATCCTGGTGCTGCAGCCCAGCTTGGCCATGCTCAGGGTGTCCTATCAGACCAGCCCCAGACAGAGCACCCACCATCCATAACCAGCAGGTACTACTCCCCATTTCCAAACATTTCTTGGACTTCTGTGGTCAACCCAAATGGTGCCTCTTGCTGGCAAAATCCCACTGGCAAAAGCAAGAGTGAAACCAAGACAAACTCCATTTCCAGAGGGACATGCTCTCTGCCACCTGACACGAACCCCGGTACACATCCACAGCCAGGCAATGCTGTGGAGAGGAGATCCAGTGTTTTCACCCAAACATTGAGGACTTTGGACACTGAAGAAATGTAAGCAGGTTTTTTGGCAGAGCACTAAGCTGGCCCCTTGCCCCAGCTACAGCTGTGCAGGATTTTTTGCAAGGCGTACCAGCTCACACGCATTTAAGTCTGTGCACACATTTCCCTCCAGCTCCCAGTTATCCCAAATAATCTGCAGCTAGGAAAACACGGAGGGCAGCACAGACAGGCAGCTGAGCTAGCTAGAAACGGATATGATTCAAACATATGGATAGGGGGATGACAATTTTCCACCTCATTTCCAGCTTCCAACGCTCCTATGCCCCAGATACGAAACCCCCATGAAGTTCTTATCCATGCTGGCCCTGCAGCCCCAAAAAGATCCGGCTCAAGTGGTGGGTGCTGTGATGGGATCAACCTCCCCTGCCTGGCAGGCGCTCTGTGCTGGGCCTCTCTCTCCACATGGGCGCCTTTGCCAGTGACAAAATGTGGCACAGCGAGAGAATTCGTTGCGCTTGCAAGTTTTCCCTGTGCTCTGTTCGCCGGGGCTTTGCTGGATTTGGAGCTGTTTGCCTCCCCACGCTCCTCCCGGCTCACAGCCGTGCCCGGCACTCAGCACCCAAATCCTGCTGAAACGGCCCCACAGTCTCCAAGCAACAAGTCCTGGGGCACCCAATTCCCACACAGGGGGAGGAGAAGGGGCTGGTGGGGGTTAAGTTCGAGTGGGGGCTGTCTGCCCCTGCCCATCCCCAGTTCCCAGGGGGGATGCAGTGAGCAGCCCCAGCCCCACATGTGTCCATACTGGTCGAGAAGAAGCTGTTGTCACCACACAGGTGGAGGCAGCACCTTCCCCAGCCGGCTAAAATCAAGCTTTTATCATTGGAAAAGGTGGTTGGAGCCAGGCAGAGCTCCCGCAGACAGCCCTGCCACCCATCCACCCCAAATGCAGCAGAGCCAGCCCATCCCACGGCCGGGAACCACGGGGCCTCCATCCTGCCTGGAGAGTGTCCCCCCGCCCCATCGTGCCCAAAGCTGCTGGAACTCCCTGCGATCCATCCCGGGCTGCAAGGTCCCGGGGACAGCCCCGCCGGGCTGGTGCCCCGAGCCAGCGGCGCTGCCCTGGCCAGAGAAGGTCAAATGGCTCGGAGTGTCCGTGTGGGGCGGGCAGAGCGGGGAGGGCAGCGGAACGAAACGGGGCCTTTGCCTGTCCCTTGCACAATCCGTAAAGGATCCATCCTGCTGGCTGCCAAGCCGAGGGACAGACCTCGTGTCCCCAGCATGGCCAGGGGAGGTCATGTCCCTGACGCAGGGGACAGGGGACATCGCCTGGGAAGCGGTTCTGCGGAGCTGGGAGGTGTGACCCTGAGAGCCCCGAGGAGGACCCCCACGGCCCTCCACGTCCCTGCCGTGTGCCCTCGCTGTGCCTCCCACGCCCCACATCGGACACACGGGTGCCGGGAGAAGGAACCGACACCTTCCCCCCTCATTCCTGGAGACAAACCCCGCTCAGCCCCGGCTGAGCGCTCCCCATCGCCCACCCTTCGCCCACCATCGCACCCACGGGACTTCTGGGCATGCACTCCTGCCCCCCCCGCCCCCGTGCGCCGCGGACCCCTCTGCACCCCCTGCGCACTGCCATCCCCCCGGACACCTCCAGATCCCAACACCCCCGCTGCACTCCCCTCTGCGTGCCCACACAACCTCCTTCCCCCGTCACTTCTGCACTGGCAACCCCCGGCCCTCGCCCGGAGCCCCCCGGTGCCTGTCCCCCCTACCCCTCCAGCCCGACCGTACCCGCGGTGCCGGGCGCCGGTGCCGCCTCCCCGCGCAGCCCGACTGCACCGGGGAGGAGGCGGCGGGCAGGAAAGTTGCGGCAGCTCCGCCCTCGGAGCGGGCCCGGGGGGGCGGCGGGCGGGGGCCGGGGCCGGGGAGTGGCGGGTCCCGTCGGCACTGCCCCTGCCCCTGCCCGCCCCGACACACCGACCGACCGGACAGGAAGGGTCCCCCCCGACCGGCGACTCTGGCAGCCGCCCCGCCGGCCCCGACGCTCCTGCTCCTCCGCTTCTCGTCCCGGCTGGGTCCGCCCTGAGCCCGCTGCGGGAGGGGAGAAGCCTGGACATCCCCTTACCCAGCCCGGACATCCCCTTACCCAGCTTCCAGCATCCCCTTCCCAGTCCGGGGCATCGCATTATCCCATTCTGGGGCATCCCTCTCTCCTAGCCCTGCACATTCCCCGTAACAGCCCTGAGCATCATCTTACCTATCCCAGGACCCCCTTACCCAGCCCTTCACCCTTTTTCCCTCCTCCCCCTTACATTTCAGATGGTGCTGGGGGTGTGGGGCCTCCCCTTTCCACAGGTTTCCCCAGTGGCTGAAGTTTTGAGGCACTTGAAGGGAGGCAAAAATGCAACGACAAAAATCCAGCACCTGTGTCACTGCTCCGGGGACCTCCTGGAAAGAGCACAGAATCCCCTCAGCCCGGGGTGGTCTGCTCCCAGTCTCAGGGGAACCACAGTCTTAGGCAAGACGATCCCTGGGGAGCCAGCATCAGCTCCTACCTCCACCACCCCCTGGGGCTGCAGAGCTCCCTGGCTGCGGGTGAGACCGGCCTCACTCCCTTCCCATGCCTGTCCACACCTCAGGATGAGCTCTTGGCTTGATTTTTTGCCTTTCTAATTTCCTTTCTTCCTGCCCCTCTGTGCTTTTTTGTGCTTTCCTGGTTTTTGAGGGAGCCCGGCGCTGGCTCTGCAGCCCCCAGGGAGCGAAACCTTCCGTTTATTTGCACACCAGACAGAGAAACCAGTCCTGCCTCCTGCATCTCCCAGCCTCTGCCTCTACCCGGGGCTCCTGCGCTCCCCAGCCTGCCCTGAGAGGTGCCAACCAGCCCGGGCCGCCGCGCAGGATATTTGAGAGGAGCCAGCCTGGCCTTGGGCTGCTGGATGGGGACCAAAGGGGCACCTGGGACCCGCCTGGGTGGGTCCACACAGCTCAAGGTGGGGCACCTGTTTGGCTCCTGGCTCCCAGAGCCAGCCCTGCACCACTCTGGGTGTGGATGGATGCACCCTCTTCTCCTGAAGAAGCTGGAAGAGGTGGGTGTTCCTGTAGCCCGTGACAGATAAGGAGAAGAGGAGCAAATCCCTGGCATCACCCAGAGATGCTCCCGCTGCAGGAACAGCCCTAGTGCCACTCGTGAGGGCACCTGCCCTTTCCTCTCACCTGCTCTGAACCAAAGCTCTCTTTCCCAAACCTGCAGGCTCTTTGCAAGGTCCCAGAGCTGCTCCCAGCTCTCAGGACCCTCAGTGACATCCTGCCTGGAGGCTCTGGAAAGTCTGACGGGGCCTGCAGGCAGTGGCTGGTGGTGATCTCACTTGGAGGGGGAGGAAACGGGACAGACAAACTCTTTCCAGCAAACCTGTTGAGTTACTTTAAAATTCCAGGCTGGCAGCAAAAGTGCTGGATGGCGGCACGGATTAGGAAAATGCTGAGCCTGGACAGAGTCAGGCCTGACCTTTCCCCACCGCAGATCTGCCATCCCGGAGCAGTGAGAAATGGGATGACTATTTGGGTCCATCTGGTTTGTGTGCTGAGCCCTGAAACACGATGCTGCTGGGGCAGCTGTGAGCCAAAGGGCTTGGCTGAGCTTCCCAGCCTGTGTCCCATCCAGGAGCCGCTGGTTTGGGGGATGTCTGACACTGCAAAAAGGCAGGGAGTGGATCCTGAACACCGGGTTCGCATCAAGCATCCCCCGTCGGTCCCACCCCATCCCATCCAGTCCTGGGGGCTGCCTTGGGAAAAGCAGGCTCTGAGCTGAGCAGCGGCATCCCATAACGCCATCCCGTGGGGACAGGGACACACCGGCCTTGGCGCTGTGTGGCAGCTGAGATAACAGCTGGGCAGGAGCAAAATAGAAAGGAGGGTGGAAGGGGGTTTTAAAAATGGGTCCAGTGCCTGTAAGAGGATGGGCTCCCACGGGGAGGAGGGGCAGTCCAGGCATGGCAGCGGCCCCAGTAACCCTAGACATGAACCTGTGTTTGTGTCACTGCGGCTGAAGGGACAGTCATGGGCGGAGAGGAATAGCTGTGGCATGGGGCTGTGAAGTGAGGCGATGGCAGAGCATTGTAGGGACCAACCAGCCCGAAATAAAGTGCCTAGTTTTTAAACCAGGGGCTGACACAAATGGCCCAAAGCCATGCGAGGGACGCTTGGCCATCCCCAGTCAATGGAGGAGAGGTGTCCTTGTCCCAGACAGTGCCACAGGAGCCGGTCCTGATCACTCTTGGGCAGGATCTCACCAAGCCCCATGGCCAGGGTGAGGGCTGGGAAGTCCATCCTCTTCATGCCCGGCTTAGGGATGGGCTGAGTTCCTGGAGACAGTGGGAACCCGCCTGCTGCCTTCCCACCCCCCTCCCGAGAAAAGCCACAGATTCCTCCTTATTTTTAAGGCCAGAGAGATCATATCAAGCTAAATTAGTCCCAGCAGCTCTGCTGGAAGCCTGGGACCTCTAACCCAGGGGAAGTCCTGCCCTGGGAAGAGCTGGGTGTTCTCACCAGGAGCACAGCAGTGCCTTTCTTAGGGGGACAGTGGCCAAAGGGGGGTTCTCGTACCTGTTTTCCTTGGCTCAAAGTCAGGGTTGATGAGGACCCGTTGGATCTTCACCACTTTCCACTCCTGGCTGGGGCTGCCCTTGGGGCTGTCTGCTGTGGGGGGCAGCTCTGGGGCAGAGCCAGGGCTCCTGGGGGGCGCTGCAGGCTCCTCTGCCAAGGCAAGGCTGCTGCCATTCAGTGGGGGTTGTGGTGCATCCCCATTGAGCCCCCTGGGGTCTCTCTGGCAGCTCCCACTTGATTTCCCTCCCAGCAGTCCCATCCTTGCCTCCTGCTCGCCTGGTTCAGAGGCTGGAGCATCCCAGAGCTGATGGCAGCTCTGCCCCTCTCCGCTCCCTCTCTTCTGCCAACAGCCACTGTCCCCCTCAGTGTCCCCCTTGGCTGTCCCACAGACACAGGGGGGCTGTTCAGCCTCACCAGGCATGGGGCAGCTGGGCTGGGGGTGGAGGCATAACTGCTGCAGCCTTGTCCTCAGCATCTTTCTTCACTGATTTCCTTCACTGGCACTCCACAGCCTTTCCAAACATTTCTGTATGGCCAGGGGGATGGATCCTCCCTCAGAGCATGGGCAGCACGAGAGGGAGGGCAGCCACGTGCCAGGCACAAGCTCAGCTTTACTACTCTTGCAGGCAGGAAGAGCAGGCACAATGCCACTGGAGCAGGCGGATTTTGGAGACCCAGGTGGAGAGATGTGTCCAGAGGAGGCAGGCCAGCAAGGAGGATTTTGCAGCAACTTCTCTTTTCCAGGCAGAGGACCAGCATCCAAAGACCTGTGTAAAGGGAAGGAGGAGCATTGAGGCTGTTTGTGCTTGCACTGATTTCCTATGGCCACAGACACTGGAGGAGCTCCTGGCAACCCCAGCCTGAACTCCAGCTCCNATCCATCCATCCATCCATCCATCCTCACCCTGGGGACAGCACCTGTGGCTGGAGCCCTGTGCCCGGCTGCCCTCACTTTGTCAGCCCAGGTGAGGCTGTGGGTGCCCCTGTTCGTGGTGAGGCTGGGACATCACTGGTCAGGAGCTGGGAGTGTTCAGCAAAGAAGCAAATCCCTGAGAATGTCGCTCAGGGTTATCAGAAACAAAAAAGGAAAATTTCCAGCTTCCAGCTAAACTGTGTTTAACCATTGAGTGACTCATGCAGCGTCAGGACAAGCGCAGACAGACCCATTTCCCTCCTGCCAAGCATAAATCCTGTTGGGATGACGAATCCACGGACCAACACACACCAGTTATCAGCTGGGAGAGGGGGATGTCATCACTCCCAGGACAGGATATGGGTTATAGTGTACGGAAATTCCTGCGGATCCTTCGCTCACACAGCATCACCCAGCCCTGCTCACAGCAAGGCTGGTCGTGGGGAGGAGCCTCCTGGGAGGGCACCCATGGCACATGGACCATGATGGATTTCCCAACCTAACAGCCAGCTGAGGAGGAAAAGGGGTTTGTGCTCATCCCAGACCCCTCCCTGAGTTATTGCGAGGTTTTTCAGTGAAATAAGAAAAAGCACCAGGTCAGCATCGCAGGTTCAGCTCTGGCAGGAATCCTGCAGCTTCCTCAAGGCTCACAGCTTCTCTGCAAATCTTTTCCTGTTCTTAGCAAGGTTATTTTGGAAAAGAAGGCAGATTAGAAAGCAGGCGCTCGGGCATTTCCCAAACACAAGGCTGCATTTTTTGGACAACGCCCAATGGAAATCTTCTGCCCCTTCTGAAATCCTTCCTCCTGCCTCTCTCTGCTGTAATTATTCAGCACAGATTTGCAAAGAGAACCTGAGGAGAAAATGTCAATGTTTCTCTCTGAAAAAGAAAATTTCACTCTCCTCATTACGTAATTTGAGGGTTCACTAGTTGCAGGAAGCCACCCACATCTTTCCTTAGAAATATGGCAAGTCGTTGGAGCTCGCTTATCTCAAATGAGGACAAAAAGAAAGTAGCCCCAGCCCAGTCTGAGTCAGCAGAGAACCTCTCAGGGTGGATCTGCATCTCCCCACTCCCATTCCCTCGCCCTATCCCTAGGGTGCAGGTTTCTGGGGCTGCACAACTCGTGTCCATCCCACACTGTTTCTGCCTTGACAATTTGCTGGGGGAGCTGGTACCTCCCTGAAAAGCATCTTCCAGAACCGCCCCCTTCCATTCGGGAGCGCTTTCCACACATGGGCATCCCCTGGGAGTGACGCCCACGGTGTTCCCCAGGCAAACCCTTCCTCGGTGAGACCCGAGCAGCGGTGTTCCCTGAGGACACACTGCTGGCACGGGGCCGCCCACAGCGCCGAAATACCGAGTCAGGAATCTGCTGCCTCGCTGGGGGCAGTCTGGGCCCGGCACGGCGGTGAGGGAATGGCGGGGGAGCTCCGGAGAGCAGCCTCCTTCCCCCGGGACACAGCTCCTGGGCTCTGCCAGCAGCACGGGAGGGGAATGTTTATGGGTACCATGGATCTCTAGCAAAAGCTGCTGGGCTGATCCCGTCTGCTGGAATACCGGTCAGGTGGGATGTGTGTATGTGCCTCGGGTGCATCACTGCCCTGGCAATAACAAGCAGCAACATCAGCCATAGCCACAAACCAGGCTGAGATAGCTCCCACCTGCAAACCAGGGCTGTAAAAAGAGGTTTATTTCTCTCTATTTATTTATGAAGGGTCGTTTCAGGCACCATTTCAGGGGTGCAGCTCCAGAGGACACCCAAACGGGGCACCAGTGCCCATCTCATGGTCCCAAGCAGCAGCTGCTCACTGTGCCCATCTGAGAGGCTCCTCACACTTCCCGATGGCAACAAGTCCCTACGAGAAGCTGCAAAATTGTGCTGGGGAGGGAATAACAACAACAACAACAACAACAACAAAAAAANNNAACAACAACAACAACAAAAAAAAATCCTTCAATTCACAAAGTGCTGAAATCTGGCAGCAGGGAGACCTTTTGCTCGACTTCTCTTCCTGCCCACTCGCTGGCGAGTGATGCACAGCCCCCCCACCTGCCTTTCTCACACCCTGTCACCCTCCTCCCCCTCCGCTATTGAAGAAAGGAAAACTAAAGTTAACTTTCCACGTCCCACACAAATATTTTTGGCAGGCGTTGCTGGCATTCAGGCTGCTGAGCCCGGGGGAGACGGGGTCTGCAGAAAGTCTTCGTCTCCATCTGCTCCCAGCACCCGGCTGGGGGTCCCCAGTGCCTGGGCTGGTCTGTCCCGGACACAGCACAGGGGCAGGAGGTGGGACAGCTGTAAAAAAATGGGGGGCACATCTAGGACAGCCCTGGGGACCGTGAGTGGCCCAGCCACAGCAGTGCCATGAAGTGGGGGGTCAGATCCCCGCCCAAACTTTGGCTCTGTCCCCGCTTTCCCGTGTTGTTCTCAGCCACACCCCTGCCCCACGCTGGGTTTTCATCACCGCAAAACAGCCGGGAAGGGGTGCAAAAGCCGTCCCCAGCACAGCGGGGCTCTCGGGTTTCCTGGGTCAGGCAGCGGGCCGCTGTCACTCAGGCAGGACCCTGCTGCCCAGACTTGCAGTCCCCAGCTCCAGTCACAAGATCAGCCCGGTCCCTTTCCAAAATAGCCCAGCCGCAATGTGTACATCTGGGGAGCTTTACACCTCTCCTGTGCCAGCAGCTGAATGTCCCCTCAGGGGAGCTGGGCACCTTCCTTCCCCACGCGGTGCCTTCTTCCCGTGGCCCTTTCCCTCATGGCCACCGCAGGCACGGAGCCTGGGTGGCTGCATCCCCCAAGGGCAGCCCCACATCCCGGGGTTTCTGTAAGGGAACGCTGCCCCCACGGCTGACACCGGAGACACCTCGGGTGTCACCCAGCAGCATTTGGCCGCCCTGTGCACAGACACTCTCCCGTCTGCTGCAATCCAATATCCCTGCCTGCTCCCTGGATACCTGGCCAGGACGGCTGAGCTGTGCTGGGGGAAGGCACAGCCGAGCTCCCTGTGGGGTGATCTCCCTTGCACAAGGACCCCACAGCTAAACCCCAAGGGCCTGCACGGCTGGGGCCGCGGTGGTGTCACCTGTGCCACCCCGATATCCTTCCACGGGAGAGCTTCTGCTTACAGCCAGAGGGGGATGGAGCAGGAGGGACACGGCTGGGCTCTGCGGCATGGAGGGAGGGAAGCCCTCTCTGACAGGGCCCAGTGCTCAGGGAAGGGGCACAAGGAAAGTGGGATGGATGTGATTGCTCCCCTTGGCGTACGGAGGGATGCCTGCTCCCGAGGAGAAGACCTGCGGGTGTGGACAGGGCCGGCTGTGTCCCGGCTCCTGCAGGCGAGCCCAGGGCTGGCAGGCACAGCAGCCCGCAGCGTGCAGGGGAAAACAAAAGCCTTTTGCAGCGCTGATTTACTACCTTGACGGAAACCGGGATGGAAAAAACAACATTCCTGAATGCCTGTCCCCGTGCAACCCCTGCGGTCCCCAGCACCCCGGGCTGCCTGTGGGGACACGGGCTGCTGGCCCCGGCAGGTGGGTGCCCTGTGCCCTCATTCCCTGCCCACAGCGGGTGGGGAGAGGCAGCAGAAGGAACGCTGGGGATGGGCTCGGGGGCTGCGGGGCGCCAGGGGAGCGGTCGTGATTAAGCAGTGAGCAAAGCGAGGAGGAGGATGACAGTGGCATCCCGGCCAGCTGGACCATGTCCCCTCCCTCTCCACCCCACGCTGGAAGGAAGGGCTGGATGTGGGCTGACCGTATCCCTCTGAACTGCTGCACGGCTCCTCATGCCAGCCCTGGCCTTGTTCCTCCGGGTTCAGGAAGGAATGCAGCTCTCCCTGGGCAGCTCCTCTGGG
Organism: Cyanoderma ruficeps; assembly: GCA_008694505.1. Taxonomy (NCBI): domain Eukaryota; kingdom Metazoa; phylum Chordata; class Aves; order Passeriformes; family Timaliidae; genus Cyanoderma; species Cyanoderma ruficeps. The sequence continues at coordinate 9,235,683 of VZDJ01000219.1, read as the reverse complement.
AGCAGAGACTCCCAGGCACTGAGGACGGCTGGGGAGCAGGATGGGGAGCTGAGGAAAGGGATGCTGGCCCCTTGGAGGGCAGCAGGGTGCAGGTTGGGCTGGACTCAGGGTGAAATGTATTCTGTACCCCGGCACAGCCAGCCCAGCCCAGCCCCAGAGGGTGTTTGCCCCACTCTGCCACCCCCTGCTCCCATGAGGGTTTTGGTCAGGTTTTGGTGCTCAACACATCCACCCCACTCCTCCCACTGCTCAGCCCACGTTCCAGCCCCAGTCTCCAAGAAACCCTGATACTCCACAGGGATTTGCATCCATCAAACATCAGTCTGTGCACTCCAGCCAAGCAGCACTGATCCTGCTCTGCCCTCCTGGCTGGGTTCAGAAGTGAATCTACCCCTTCCTGTCATCCCTAAGGGGCCCATCTGACCTGGGGGTCCCAACCAGACAGTCCTGGGAGCTGCTCATGCCCTGGCTGCATGACAGCCCCATGCAGGGCAGGTCTCAGCCTGTCCTGCTCTTTGCTCAGCTTGAACCCTGACCCCAGCTCCAGCTGCTGCATTCCAGGGAATGAGGACAACCCCAGTCTGGCTCTTACAGCTGCCTCAAGCCCTTCTCAGTGCAGTTTTGGGGAGTGAAGTACCAGGCTTGCCATGTGCCACCAGCTCAGCCTGATGCAATCCCAAGGTGTCACCAGGGGGGGTGGCCATCCTCAGGGACCTCTGGCCCCTACAGCTGTGGGACAGGGTGGTCAGCTGGAGCCTCAGCAGATCATTACAGGAAACCAGGGATGAAACTGCAGCTCAACCTTTTCAAAGCTCAAATGAAATGTATAAACCAGAGAGGTCCAAGTGAGAAGATGAACTGACAAATCAAGCTCTGGTCGGTGTGGCACAGCTGTCCCCAGGACTGGCACCACCATGGCTGCAAAGTGAGCTGGATTGGCACGCCAGGTTCTGGCAGCTTTTGTCTCCACACATCCCTGTCTGCCCGGGGCAGCTCACCTTCATCACCCATCCTGCAGGAAGATCCCGGCTGTGCAGCCACTGGCTCTCTGGCACAGCAGGTCCCACGCCCAAATTTCCCCCCAGAGCTCCAGCAGCAGCTGCCAGAAGGAGAGAAGGGAGGGCGGGCTGGCACAGTGGCGCCTTCACGCATTTCCCAAGCAATACCAGTGCACATTTCCTGGGAGAGGAATGAAGGAACCGTCACTAAACAAAATCCTGCTGCTGGAGGCGAGCACTATGGGCATGGGGTCACCCCTGGATATCAGATGCCTTTTGGGGGTTCTGCCAAAAACCGTGTTGGATGGGAAGGATAGGGCAGCCTCTGCAGTGGGGTTGGGGTTCACCCTGCAGTGGGGTTGGCACTCATCCCACAGCCATGAGATGAGTGGGATGAACTTTCTGGCAGTGGAGTTACAACTCATCCTGCAGCCTCGCTGGCCCCAGGGAGCTCAGCCTCAGCAGATATAAAGCACAAGACAGCAACTAAGCAGAAAACCCCACAGGGGCTTGAAAATCCAGTTTAAACAACCTCTGAGCATTCAGGGCTGCCCGAGCTGGGACAACTGACAGTCTGAGCATCTCAGCTCCCCAGGGTCTAAATCAGGCTGCAAAACTTCCCAGGTAATTACCCCAGGTAATCCTGGGGCTGGCACAGCCACTGCTGAATTTCACAGCTGTATTTGACACTGTCACAACCCTGCCCAGGTCCTTCTGAACAGACAAACGAGGGGCTGTGACCTGGGGCTCTCAGGATCCGGGCACACGACCTGCCAGTGCAGAGATCCAAGGTCCATAGCAGACCTGACAGCTCAGCCAAGGTTTGCTGAGCCCAGCAGTTCTGTCCTCCCCACTGTGACCCCCCCACTGTCCCCTCCAGGCATCCCTGAAGCCCTAAAGCTCCCTGAAGAACAGAACTGTGCTGCTAAGAAACAGGGAGCAGCTCCCTGCTGCCTCTCAAACCTGCAGCCCTGGCCAGGGTTTGGCCCCCAGCTCTGATGCCAGGGAGGCAGGATGGGAACTGAGAGTAGAGATGGGTGCACACAGCCTGGGAACTGCCAGGACCGGGATAAAGGACATTTTAACAGCACAGTGACAGAGTGCACACAAGCACAGGGTTTGGCCCCTCAGAGCCCCACGGGCAGCACTTGGGTCTGTCCATGGGAAACAAAGAGCATCCCCGGGAAGGGAGTGTTTTCTTTCCAGACCAGGAAAGCAGCCAAACCCCAGCACATGCCCATTCCCAGGCCTTGGCCCCAGCAGCACAGCAGGCTGGTGGCCTTGGGACATGAGGTCCTTTCCCATCTAGCTCGCCCAAGGCTGAGAGCCCTGCCAGCCCAGGGAGGCAGGAGAGCAGCCCCGCTGCTTGCCGGGGCTCTGGGGGTCCCTGAGGCCAGAGCACAACCACCACCTCACTGCTCAGAGGGGTCCCCAAGCATTTTGGGATGGGGCTGTGTGTGTGCTCAGCAGCCTGGCCCTCCTGGCAGAACCGCTTGTGCAGTAGGAATAAACATGCCGAGGACACATCCAAGCCAGTGCAAACAGCCCCTGACCGAGCTGCTCTCTCCCAACACTCTGTTTTTCTTTCTCTGCTTTTCCTCTCCTCTCTTAACCCCTTCAGGAGCCCGGGGGCCCTGTGCCGGCAGCCCTAGGAGCTGCTGGAGCCAAATCCCATGAAACCCTGGGAGTTTGACCACAAGGAAGGGCTGGGACACCATGAGGTTCCAGGGTCCCCCCAGGGCACAGAGCTGGTTTTGCTGCCCTCAAGTCCTCTGGCTGTCGTTCCCTTCCCTCTTCTTCCCCCCCACCCACTCCTTTCTCCTGCCCACAGCTCATCCTTTCCCCAACAGCTCCGGAGGGTCCTGGGGGAAAGGGCTGCTCCCCCTTCCAGCGCCCAGTTCACCCAGCCAAGCACAGGCTGGATGCTGGCAGGGGGGCACCTCATCCTGGGCAGGACAGGGGAGCCAGGAGACCCCCATCGTGAGGAAAGCACTCCAGGGAAGCACCTCCACCCTCCGCTCTGCCGGGAGTGCCCTCCGTCCCGGAGGTTGCCCTGTTCGTCTCCCGTGACCCCGCTCCGTCCCCATGGTCACCCAGAGCCATGCCCGGCCAGCATCCCGCTGGGATGGCCGCGGAGCCCAGGGCACCTCTGCTGAGCCCAGGGATGCTCGCACCCGCCGCGCTCACCTCTTTCCCTTCCCCTTTTCTCCCGTGGGGAAGTCAAGCTGGCTGCTTTCCATGTGCCCCAGCTGAGGCTGGAGGAGGTCACGTCCTGGCTGCCCCCGCTGTGCCCGGAGCCCGGGGTCCCGGCCGGGAGCTGGGGCCGGCAGCGCCCGGGTCTCCTCGCCTGCTCCGCTCCAGCCGCGCGCGCAGGGCAGGGTGAGCGAGGGGGAGAGGGGAGGGAGGAGGGGAGGGGGGAAATGAAACTTTAATAGCACAGAGCCCCTTTTGTTTCCCAGCATATGGGATATTTCATACATGCTGAAGGCATTAACCACCTATATTCTTCAAGCGCTCACGGCGGCTGGGAGCACAGCCCTGCGCTCACCTCGGGGCACAGCGTCTGTCCTGGGGGGCTGCAGGCCGCTGCAAGCTGCCCCTCTGCCTCGGCACCCCTCCCTGGAAGAGGGGAGACCCTAAATCACAGCCTGGAAAACTGCTCTGCTCCACCCAGGATCACCCCCTCAGTGGTTTTGTTCCCCCAAAAAAGCAACCAAGCCCCCAAACTCGAGGCCAAGAAAGAGGTGTCCCTTTCCCTGCTTTTTGGACAGGCTGTGAAGTGGGGGGAAACTAACCCCACCATCCCTGGAAGTCTGAGACCCCAAACACTCCTGTGCCCTGGGACATGGCAGAGCCCAATGGTCCCATGGAACTGTGACTCACAGCGGCAGAGAGGGTCTGAGGAGGGCTGGTGGCATGTCCCCTCCCTGCCCAAATCCTAAGGACACAAGAGCATCCCCGGAGCAGCAAGCAGGCAAGGTGCCGACAGGGAAGGGCTGGGAAATATCCACATGGGATCTCCTCATGCTGTTTACCCATCTTGTCCCCTCTGTTTCCCTTCCTGGTGCCTGGGGACAGACAGACCATGGTGCCTGTAAAATGGGTGACACCGTCTCTGCAAATAGGGAAGGGACACGTCCAGGTCCTGAGCAGAGACAGTGGCTGTCACTGCAGCCTGCAGCCTCCACCAGACACCTCAGTGTGGGATCTGGGGTCCTTGGCACTGCATCCCTCCCTCATTCCCATAGAAGAGATGTTGGCTTCGACCTTCTGGGCAGGAGAGGATATCCACTGGTGGCAAAACACCAAGCATGGTCTGAGATGGAGGGGGCCACGCGTGCTCTGCTTTCACCAGATTGGGTGAATTCCTTAGCACTGGGGCTGGTCACTGGTGCCCACCCCCTGCCTGGCACCCATGAGGACTCCCAAAGTGAGTTCACCTTCACCAGTCCTTGTGTTTTTGGCCAGCCAGAGGAAGGAAGGTATGACCCCACTCACCCAGAGCGAAGGCATATGTTGTCCACCCCATGGAGCCACAGCTCCACTTGTCCCTGAGGCCCTAGCCCTGCACTACACAGGATGCCCAGTAAATCCTTACTTTGTCCAGTGTTTATCCAGTCACACTCTAATTTGAAATAAAAAACGCAGCCAGTAAAAGGCCTTTATAGCTCTTCAGAGCTCATAAACCGGCAGCGCTGGCGGACGGGGGCCAGATGATTGGGGGCTGCTAGGAAAATTTATTGCAGATTTTGGTAACTTAAACATTACAGCTCTGTGAGCCCCGGGACTGGTTTGTTGAGCAGCTCCCAGCGGCAGGGATGGAACAAGGGATGCTTTATTGGGGAAGGGAAGGGGGGGCTGACAGGTCTCACCCAGACCCACAGTTAACATCCACCCACATTTAGACTGGCTTGTTTTTAAGGCAAGGCTTCGCACAGACTGAATTCGTCCTCGTGCCAGGAGGGAGTGTATGTCCAGGACCCTGTCCTTGTGTCCAGGGCTGCTGGACTCAAGGCTGCATCACCCTGAGATGAAGACAGCCCCCAGCAGCATCCCAGGGAGATGATGAATGGGACTGTGCCAGCACCTCCTTGTGCCAAATCCCCTGGCTCGGTGGGTGACCTTGCACCAAGCCCTGCCATGGGGCAGGAAGAGCTGGGATGGGCTGGCCAAGCTTGCCGTGGGAGTCTGTAGAATTTGGAGAGAATGAGAGGAAGCGGCCGGGGTGGGGAGCGTGCGAGGGAAGGCGGGTAGCAGGAGGGAAGGCATTTTTTCCTTGCCAGTGTCTTGGCTGATTCGGTGTGAACTGCTATAAATTTGTTCCTTATCTCTCAGGCCATTTAATGTTTTCATGAAAAGAAAATAGTCTGCAGGAAAAAAAACCCGCTGATAAAAGATCCTTTTGGCATTGAGAGGAATGTTAAATGTCTCTAATCAGCAGGGTCTGGGGCTTGGAGCGCTCCTGGAGCTGGCAGGGAGCTGAGAATTTCTGGCGATTGGGCAATGCTTAGAGCAGACTCTCCCAGCACCCTCCCAGGTCTGGGGAGGAGTTGGCATCTGCACCCCTGGGTGCCCCTTGAACCAGGAGAGGGTCCAGAGTGACCTACACAGTGGCCAATGCAGGATAGCAGTGGCTGTGGCTGAGATGGCTCCAGCCACTTCACCCTGCAGGCTTCAACATAAATTAAACCAAATACTGTCAGAGAGAATAAAAATTTGGAATACGAGGTGCAAAGTCTATGGGAGACAAGATATGGGTCCAAATCCTTTTTGACTGCTTCCCAGGGCCAGGCAGGAGCATGGGCTGTGCCAGGGACCCCCACATGTCTTTGCACCTCTAGGATGTGCCTGTGCCTGCGTCCACAGCGGGGCCAGGGGGGAAGCCCCAGGGTCCCATGTGGCTGAAAGCATTCTTCCAAAAAAAGCTGGCCCACAGACCAGCTGCTGTTTGGATTTACAGCTGCAAAAGCAAATCCTGCACAAGTCCTCCTTGGAACAAACCTCCTGGTCCCTACTGACCGTGCTCTTGCTCCTGCTGAGGACTGGGATTCCGGGCTGGAGGGGTCACGAGCACCCCTCTCTGCAGGATCAGGTACTGCCTGGTTGCATTTCCCACGACTTGTGGGCACTGAGCTGTATCCCTGAGTCTCCTTCCTTCCTCCAAACACTGGGTGATGCAACTGCTGGCAAACCACATGCTGGTGCATCCCCGACTGGGAGCATCCCCACCGTGCGGCTCTCTGAGGGCCATCCCACCCAGCAGCCTGAGGCCAGCAGAGCCACGGCACAGGGACACAGGAGCCTCTGAGCTGCAGCTTCATGTCCAGGCTGGAAAACAAACAAGGCAGCAAAAATGTGACTGCAAAGGGGATTTTTCAGGGTGGGAAGGAACGGTTACTGATGACTTTACCCCCCCCTTTTTCCCCCCTTTTGGTAATGTTTCATTTTCTACTCCGAGAGAGCAGAAATGCCATTTCAAATGAAAAAACCAAACCCTTCTGTTTCAACACACTCCCCAGCTCAATGTCCTCTTGCACCAACACACCTACATACCAGCTTTTCTCCCAAACGCAGCCCTGGCCCAGCAGAGCCCATTTCCAGGCAGCATTCCCCCTTGGCCAGTCCAGCCTGCCTCCCCTGCCAGCCCCACTCCCAGCCCCATCCCGCCATCCACATCCCCTCTCCGCAGGCAAACACATTTTCCTCCACATCCATCACGTGGAAGTAGGATGTGCATTCTGGTGCCAGAACATGCACGGCCGGCTGCGCCAGCAGCGCCTACACGGCTGCACAGAGCGGCTGCTGTGCTGGTGGATCGCAGTTGGCTTTTGTGGGATGGTTTTGGCTGTGCCTGGAATGGTGGGGAGGAGCCAGGAGCTGGCACTTGCCATCAGCACTGACCTGCTGAAATTGGTGTGGTGCCTGGTGTCTCAGTCTTTGTTTGGATATCTGTCAGTGTGCCCACTCTCGCCTTGCTGTGGGGCATTTCTGTGCCATGCAGAGGCAAACCCACATGTATTTTGTGAAGCTGGGGGTTGTTTGGCAGACTGGCAGCACCGCTGGCACCACAATGGCATCGTGGGGTGAGGACAGTGACCATGCATCAGCCCTGGGCACCTGGCATCCTCCAGGGGATGTGGGCGTGAGGGTCTCAAGCTCTCTGAAGTGCCCAGTAGCAGCTCCCCTTGGACTCCAGTGCAGCCCCACTCCACTGCTTTTCCTGCCCCCTGGAAGACCCCCCCATCCCGCCGCCGTCTGCCTCTGACGCAGGCGGCTTCACTTCCAGACGGGCCGTGCTCGCCCCGAGCCCCAGCCAAAAGAAAGCCCCTTTGTTCAGCTCAGCAAGCAGGGCCCGTGCACTGGCTGACCCCACTGACCTGCACCACCCGAAAACACAGTCCCTGCTGTCCCATGGGTCAGGGCAGGCATGAGGACAGGGACAGGGACACAGCCCTGACACTCCTCCTCAGGTCAGGGTCAGTGCCCAGGGACACGGGCATGGGTCACAGAGGGTGCAAGGACACGGAGCTGCTCTGTCCTGCCAGGAGGGGTGGATGGATGGATAGAGGGATACTCTACAGCCAAACCTCTCATCTCGTGGCTTTTTGAGACGGGCAGAAATTGCTGGGAAATAGTGGAGCTGCCAAGCTCACCAGGGTGGGATGGGGAGCGAGGCTGGCGCTGAACAAGCTGCTGCTAATGAAAAGCAGGTGGAGAGCCCGGCATCATCCCCCCCCCAGTCCTCTCTCAGCCCTCGGGGTCAGACTGTATTTTCTTAACTCCTGATTGCAGAGAAATTGGAGGCTTGTGTGCCAATGGGTTCTAGTGCGCTGCAAAGCAAAGGGAACTTGACAGGACCTGGGTTTAGGCTCAGGAGTGATTGAAGACTGTTTTGGCACTTTGCACCCTGGCTGAGCAGGGCACAGGATGGGATGATGCCTGCCCTGATCCTGCTCCAGCAGCAGCATCCCACTTGGGAACGGCAGCAGCCCATCCAACAGCACTCAGCTCATCCCGTTTGCTTGCAGGAGAAGAGGAACCCTGATCTGCTGAGCCAGAGAGGAAACGAGAGCAGAAAAATGTGATAAACAGCTGTAAAGCCCAGCCCTGGATCTGTGCTGCTCCCGCCGTCGCGGGTCGGCCCCTCAGACTGTTTATGGAAAGCCCAGTTTGCCGAGAAATCCATCTCCCGTTTCCTGTTGATCGCTGGGAGCCAAGGTCCCGCAGCCAAGGGCTGCCGCCGCCCACGCACGTCTCGCTGTGAGACAGAGGAAGGGGCTGAGCACAGGGCAGTTCATGAGCTCTCGGGAGCGAGGTAATGGTCCTGGGGGCCCGGAGTATCCCCTGGGAGCTGATCAAAGCTCTCTGGTGAGACAGAAAGAGCAACGCCAGCCCTTCTGGGACCCCTGGGCATGGAGGAATTGGGAATTCTTTTTCCTCACGCTACTCAACACCGAGGTGGTGTGGGTGGGATGCTCACACCCACCTGCGGAGATCCAGGGTGGGAATGTCCAGCCATTTCCAGCAACGACCCCTTCAGCCCTCAGTGTTCACCAGTGACTGGTGAAGCCCCCGGGGTGGGGATGAGTGCTGGGTCCCCACCTTCACTCCCTTCCTGCTCCTGTGACCCCGCTGGCGGCTGTGGGGGGAGCTGCCGCTCCGTGCCCGCTCGCTCAAGGCCAGCACCATTGTTGGTGGAGCCGTGCTGGGGGGAGCGGAGCCAGCCTGGGACGGAGCCGGAGCTGCAGATCCTGCCGCTCTTGCCTGACTCACCAGCCCGCAGGAGCTGAGCAAGGCAGAGCCGGGTGCTGACCTGAAATCCAGGCGATTCTTTTCTCTGAATCAGGGCAGGGAGGAAGGGAAAAAGTTGGGGGAAAGGGGGGGAGCAATGAGTGGGTTTTGGCTGCTCAAATCTCTCCTTTTTCCAACTGCTCCGGAGAGAGATGGGGCCAAGGCCGTGCCAGAGGGATGGAGGGAGGCTGCAGAGAGTCAAGATGGGGACAGACACAAGGACATGACAGTCTACAAGGACAAGGAAAGGGCTGGGAGATGCCAGCCGTATGTGTGCCCGTGTTTTCACTGGGCTCATCCCAACTAATCCTTGGAGGAAGAGGAAGGAGGGAAAGAAACAGAAAGAGCTTTCCACCCCCTCTGCCAGGTCCCCTCCCTGAGCTGCAGCTCCCGCTGGGCGGGGATGGGGATGCTCGCCCGGCATGTGCCTGGTCCAGCCCCGAGCATGCGGCCAAATCTGAGACAGCCCCAAGGACGGTCGATTCCAGCAGAGCTGGGGGCCAAGGGCAGATCTGGATCCTGCCGGCCGGGGAGGATGGCTGCACACCAAAACTCATCTCTGAGTGGTCAAATGGGTAAAACAAGCCCATCCCATTGGCAGCCGAACCTCCCCTCCCCGCTCTGTCCCCTCCTCAAACCCCAGCAGCAATCGCTGTTGCAGGAAATCCTGCCTCCCGCCCTTCCATGGGGCTTCACAGACCCCCCAGCAACCCAGCACCAGAGCCAGGGAGAACACCCACCCCAGACCCACCCCATCCCTACCCCTGGGCTGCTCCCCACGAGCGGGGGGGTCCATCAGCCCAGCTGAAGAGCGGGAGGGACTGTCACCCATGTGGTCACCAGCTGCTTGGAAACGTTTCCCTGGCTCCGGGTTATATGAACAGATTTTTATAATTATTAGCCTTGGTAATTTACCGTAAAATATTTATTCTGGCTCATTCCAAGGCGTTTGATTCGTGTTGGGTCTGTACGTTTTTTTTGGGGGGGAGGGAGGAGGCGGTGCATGGGGAGCCACGCGGCCGCGCAGGGCTGGATGCTCGCTCCCATCCTGTATAAATATCCATATGGACGTGTGTGGCCCGAGAAAGAGACCCTGGTGGCAGCCAGGATTGCGGGTCCAGCTCGCCGCGTGGCTCCTCAACCCCTCCTACTGCAATCGCAGCAAGCCCAGCCCTGCGGGACACGGGCAGGGGAGGGCGGAGATGTTCTGCATGGAGGAATGTGGGGGAAAGCGCGGTGAGGGCAGGTGGATGGAGGTGGCAGGGAGGGACGACGAGGAGGAGGAGGGCGGTCCCTGGGGTGGCAGTGGCGATCCCAGCACGCCTGGGTGGTCGGCAGAGTTGGGCTGCTCGCTCCTGGCTGCGGAGGATGGGCTGGGAAGATGGGAGCTGAGATGGGCTCTGTGCGAGGGGAGGGCACACCCCGGAGCGCCCTTCCCTGCCTGCCCCCGCGCCGGGATCCACGCCACGGCTCTCCAAGCCCCGGGGGCTCCGGCAGCGGCGACCCCCATGATGCGCGGGGAGGCTCCAGCGATGAAACTCAACCCAGATGTGCAGCAGCGGGAACCCTTTAACATTTCCCTGCTCTGCGCCTGGAGCTGTAAAAGCCCCTCCAACAGCCCTGGCTCCCGAGTTTCTCCTCTCTCACTCCCCAAGTGTGCCCTGAAAAGGAGCTGCAGATGTTGTTCCAGGGAGGAACAAGGGCAGGGACCCACGGGGGATGGTCCAGCAGCTCTGGGCAGTGCTGGACCATTGGGGAAGGCAGCAACCTGAAAGCACCAGCAAACAAACAGCACTGAGTCCCCACAACGCTTAAAATGACAAGGAGAAGTATAAAAACGGTTAAAAACTACAGATTCTGTGGGCTGAGTTCCACCCCGACAGCAGTGCCAGCCCCTTGGCAGTGGGAATGTGCTGGTACCAGCATGGGATTTGCCTCTCTGTGAGCTCAGACAAGTTTCGTCTGCATTGACATGGTCAGAAGCTGGATTCCCTCAAGGAAAAGTTGCCAGGACAGCCAGAATCACACACATCTTGTCACCCTTTGCCCCCCTCAGAGTCTGGACCCTTGTTTAGTGTCTGCCTTCATTTTTTTCTAGGGCTCAACATCCCCTCACAGCCTTTCCTCATCCTCAGCCTCCTGACGTGAGAGGACACTCCAGCCTGCCTCCCAGCTGGCCCCTGCATTATTAAACCAGATCCTCCTTATCAGCCTTTATCTTTTTCCACTCATGCAAGCCCTGCCTGGTTCTGGCTTTGCCAGCCATCGGTACTTCCATCAGGAGCCAGGGGACACTGGGACACCCTTTGGTGCTGCCCCTCCGTTCATCCCCTGCAACCCCTCGGCGGGGGGGACAACCCTCTGCTTCCCTGCCTCCCGAGCCCTGGGAAGCAGTCCCTGCTCCCCCCAGGCTCAGAGCTGCTCCCACACCTGGTTTCAATAATAAACGGTGCGGGAAGGGACAAAGGCGCCTTGCAGGAGGGCAGAGGGATGTGGGATGAGGGGCTGGCAGGTGGGGAAGGAGGGGGGCTGCAGGGCTGGGATGAGGGGCATGCTGAGGCACCAGCCCAGGAGCTCTGTTGGGCTGGAGGGGCCCAGCTGCCCATCACCACATCTCTCTGGAAAAACAGCACTCACAGAATGGGGTTAACTGCAGGCACCGGAAAGCTGGGATTAATGGAAATTGGTTATAAGAATTTTCCCAGATGGAAGAAACATCTTTTTGTCATCTGTCCTTTGACATTTCAAGTCTATTTTGCATCCCCAGCATTTTCTGATTTGGGCTGTGACATTTAAATGGGCAATTTGTGTTTACAGTCTTAGGCGTTGTAAATATCTTATATATAAATGTCTTCGCATGTATAGGAGACATTCTATACATTTGTATCCTTGAAACAAGAGATATAAATTTTTACAGGAAAATGTAGATCTACAAAAACCTTTATATCAGCTTTGTAGTCACAGGGTAGATGAACATGTAACAGAAATATACTGACTTTTTCAGATACTGGGATTTAGTATTATTTTATCACAAAGTGTAAACATGTCACTTCAAAATCATGAGAGGCATTAAAAGAAATATTTTGCATGGCATTTATTAAACGACTTGCTGACTTGCACTGTTCCCCCCTCCTAGGCATCATCCTCCTCCAGTCACAGGTCCCATGACAAGGATGCAGAGTGTCAGGGCTGTAGAGCCAAGGTGTAGACCCAGCAGCTGTGGGGGGGATGCAAAGGGATACAGCTCTCCAGCGGGGCCTGGCATGGCCACAGTCCCCTCCCAGCACACACCACCCTCTGACAACACGTGGGGCCTCAGGAGGCTTTGGACTGCCCCAAGGCTGACCTTCCTTGAGGGTCCCATCTTCCCAGCAGGAACATGACCACAGCCAGAGCCTCACCAGCAGCACCTCTGTCCCCTCCCTGCTCATGACAAGATCCCCTGGGAGGCCCCCAGCTGAGAGAAAAGGGCAGGAGAAGAAGGTAAAGCCATTGCTGTGTTCACAGTCCTGCCACAGTATGAAATATTTGCAATATCTGCTTTTACCCTCACCTGGGCTGGGGACACCTTTCTCAGGGAAGCAGGGGGCTCCTCCATGGTCAGGGATGTCTGTTATTTATAGGGTGTAGACACAGCCTGCTTCTCCCTGTGAGAGAGCAGTTTCCATGTGCATCCTGACTCCTTCGGGGATTTCAGAGCCAAGGTCTTGGGCAGGTCAGTGCTTGCTGGGCTCTGGCCCTTGTGTGTGCCTCTTTGGAGGAGCAGAGGTGGTTACAGAGATGGGGGGGTGACAGTGAGATTCCTTCAACCTAAATCCATGGCATAAACATTTTTTGATCAAAATTCTCATTTCTACTAAGTCTCATTATAAAGCTTGATTTAAATGTCGAGGCTCAGCAGGCTGTGAAGGCTGGGGACAGCACAGAGTGCTTGGAGGAGGAACCCATCCCACCCATAAACTGCTGAGCACCCCCACCTCCATCTGCTTTGGGGAGCCAACACAGGAGATGGCTTCCAAGTCATCCAAGAGTTTTTTCTCTTGTCCCCCCACCCACTCTGCTCACCAGATGATGGAAGGCACAATATCCCTCTGCAGGGGTTTGCATCCCAACAATTGCATGGAGCCAGGGCACTGCTGGCAGCAGGGCAGGAGCTGGCTGGGGTGTACGTGCACCCCAACTGCTGGCACTGCCACCTCATTCCCTGGCAAAACCCCTCACCAACCCCTCCTTCCCAGGGCTGGGGGTCTTAAATCAAGAGAGGCACCTAGGGGTAGGATCCAGGCCCAGTCTGTACAGCTCAGCTGGGGACAAGGGAAGGGTTAGGGGATCACAGGTCCCTGGATTCAGTGGACATCCGTCCCCGTGTTACCCCACTGCCTGCGGCCAGCAACCTCCAGCCCTGTGCCCAGCTAGGCGAGCCCTGCACCCTGCTGCCAGCATCTCTCCTTCCCTGTATCCCTCCTGCACACATCTCTCCCTGCCTACATCCCTCCTGGCAGCTGGCTGGGCTGCAGCACAACCAGCACTGCCTGACCCCATGTGAAGAGCAGCCCAGGCATGGCTGGGCTTCATATCCCTCCTGCAGACATTTCCAGCAGGGATTCACTGGCACATCCCCAACAGCCAAGAGGATACAGGACATGTTAGGGCCTGGAGGTGGGATGTGTCAGGACAAGGATACAGGATGTGTCAGGGCACGCTGCAGGATTAATCAAGGTGCAGAAAGCAGCCATCAGGGATGGACCCAACCCCACAGCGGCTTGTGAGCTGGAAAACCAGCCCTCCCCATGGCCACTGTGGTCCTGCCTGCAGGCTAGGGCTGCCAAGGGATTGGAGCATCCTCATCTGCCCCTCTGGGAACTCCAGGAAGCTGCTGACTCCCACCCACTGCCCCATGCAGCTCATGGCAGCTCAGAGCTGGGCAGGGGCTGCCTTGGGGTCTCTGTTAGGAGGCTGCAGGGCAAGGCTGCAGCAGCGACAGCCCCAACAACCCCTGGCCACAGCAGGGGAGCAGTCCAGGGGCAGAGAGGGTTTGAGCCCCAAGCAGGGATGCTTTGGGGTCCTGCTGCTCCTGGGGCCCTGCTGGCTGCAGCTGCCCAGCCTCTGGCCCTTGCCCAGCCCAGAAAGGATTTCGCCAACTTCGCACATTTTTGGCAGAAGCTAGAAAACATCACTGGTGCCAAGGCGGGCAACAGGCAAGGGGAACAGATCCTCCCTCACACAGGGCTGTCCTGTGACTGTGGGAGGGCAGAGATCTTCTCATCCTCCCGGGCACCCCATGGCCATGGCATGGGGCTGAGCTGTGCTTATGACCCTGTTAATTAACAAGCAATTAATTCAGGACTAAGCAGAGCACCAGCTGGGCCCACCTGGGGCAGCCCAGGGCCAAGATGGAGGTTTCCTTGCACAGCCCCAGACGCTGCTTCTCCCTGGGCTTGGGGACACAAGGAAGGGAGCCGTGGTGGGTGCACGGCCTGGATGTGCTCCAGCACGGCTGGGAATCAGCAGCCTCCTCTTCTGGGCAAGCAGCTCCATCGTTCCCCCCAGTTCTCCCCCTGCAGCCCCCTCTCCATCCGGCGGCTCCTTCGGCACCACACATCGTTTGTCACTCCGACAGGTTCAAACAAACCCGTCTGGGATTAATTAGGCTCCGTCTTCGTTTCCTGCAGCGCTTTGCAGGGGCCGGGCAGCAGAACGCGGTGGGGAGGCAGCAGACGGGCGGGCAGGCTGGGGCAGGCAGGGACTGGATAATGGGGCAGGGGGGGAAAGTAAGCAGGGACCCCCCCCAGCCCCCCAAATCCCTTCCCAGCGCTGACGCCGTCGGTGCTGGATGCTGTCCCGGGAGGAAGAGGCTGTGGGCGCTGTGCAGTGTGGAAGGATCCAGGACTAGAGAGCTGCTGCCACCTCGTGCATGGAGAGCTGCTCCCACACACCCCCCTCATAAACCCCCTCCAACGATGGCCCCAAAGGCAGCCAGGAGCCCCAGGGGCACGGCTGGATCATGCCGGCGAGGAGAGACACAGGCAACAAGCAGCAAGTAAAACCAGAGCCCCCCATTTATTAGCAGTTGGTTGAACAGGAGCTTACACCAGTGCTTGGGAGCCTCCCCCAGCACAGCCTCCATGGCCCCACGAGCTGCTACGGGGCCCCTGTGAAACATCCAGGTGGGAACGCTGCTGCCAGCAGGGCCCCTCACATGGGGAGTGAAACACGCTCACCCCACAGTCCTGGCCCCACTCCGGCAGCACCCTGGGCATCGCATCCCCTCCCACGGAACCGCTGCCATCCCACATCCTGCTGGGCAGCTCCATCCAAGGGGAAATGTGGGCTCTTATCCTGGTAAACCCGTGATGGCTCAGTCTCCTCTGCCAACAAATCCCAGGGCGTGGGAGAGGCTGCAGCTCTGGTACAAAGACTTGTCTCCCACTGGGAAACCGTCCAGTTTCCCCACTGACCTTTGTCCACATCATGTATAACAACCAAAGAGATCACGTAAAACCCTCGGGGTTTAGGTACAAATTCTGGCACTGAAGAAAAACACCTCCCTGCAAAAAGGCCAACCAAAGGAACACTCCCCCCCACCCCCGTAAAACCCAACATTATTAAAATACTTTCGTTTTTAATATTCAAGAGGTTTGAAGTTCTCAGCATTCTTCTGATTGCCGTTATCCCAATGTCAGTTCTGCCCCCGAGCTCTCCTCCGTGCCAGGGTGTGCCACTTGGCTTTACCACAGGAAATACCACATGTGTACAAGACTGCAGGATGGGCTTGAGCATACTGGGACCAGTATGCCCAGACCAGCATGCTAGCCCCTTCTCCTGCTAGGCCACATTCCCTCCACACTGCCCAGGGAGTGGGAGCCAGCAGCTGAGGCGCTTGAAAATGATGAGAGAGATGACAAAGAAATTGTGCCCCAGTCTTTGAAAGAAAAATCCACCTTGTTCTCAGCTTTTCCAAGTAGGTGCTGGGGGAATCCAGCAAACTCTCCTGTTTCCTGCCATGGGGCTGACGGCAGGAGTGAGTCTGGGTTCCTCTGTGCTTTGGGTCTCCACCAGCTCCATCCCTCTGCTCCAGCTCAGCAAGGTCACCACCAGTGCACCCAGAACAGCTCCTCCACCCTCAGACCAGGAAGTGAGGGACTGCTCTGGTGCTGCCCTCGGGCCCAAGGCGGCTGGAACCCACTTTGAGCAGAGAAAGGGAGAATTCATGCCACTTCCCTATGCCAGGGCAGGGTGGGAAGGGACAAGGAATAAAAAAGGAAAAATAAAATGAAAGAGATACAGGTGTGGTGCAGGCAGAGAGGTGAGAGCACAGGGATTGCAGAGTCGGATCACTGCTCTGACAGCCTCCAGTCGAGCCCTGTGCTCCGGGGGGTCCTCTCCAAGCCTCTGGTGCAGCCATATGCTCCTGGGAGTCCCCTCCAAGCCTCCAGTGATGCTGTGCGCTCCTGGGGTCCCCTCCAAGGCCAGGTATTGCTGAGAAGGTCCTGCTGGCACAGGGTCAGCCCCACTCAGGTATTGCTGGGGGGTGGCAGCAGCAGCTACCTGGTGCTCTGCAGCTCCTCCCGCAGCCAGGTGGGCAACGTCTGCCCCATTTTGTACAGGAGCTTGGAGAGCTCTATGTTATGGTCCCTGAAATAGTCCCGCAGGAAGGAGCGTGACTGCAACAGGAAAGGAAAGAGGAGCATCAGTGGACCAGCCTGGAGCCCACCACCCCAGCACAGCCCTGCTCAGGACCAGCCCAGCAGGCTTTCTGCATACTCACATCTGAATCCATCTCGGGGTACTTCCTCCCTTTGCTCTTTCCCAAGCATTTCGTTTTCCCTCCATCTAGAAGCTGACACCAGAATCCTTTCTTTGGATCAAACCTGCAAAGCAAGAGCTCTGCCTCAGCCCTCTTATCCCCCTCACACCTTCCATAGACATCCTGTCTAGCAAGTCCCACTGCTGTCCAGCCCTGCACAGGGCACTTCTCCACCTCTGGAATCCACAGCCCAGCTAACATCTTGTCATCAACCCTCTGGTACAACCCCTGGCAGCTGTGCAATAAGCAGGCTCATTCATCACCCTGTTGAGGGAGCACAGAGTATACCTGGTTTAATTACCATTTTCTGTGGCACTTTTGTCCCTGGATGCCCTCAAATTCCCCATAGCACTTGGGTGGACACATATAGACAAGCCCTGGCAGAGGTAAATTATTATTTCTCTAGGAGCCCTGGAGGCTTCCCACAGTGTGGTTTAATGAAAGACTCAGAGCAAAGTGACACCTGCAGAGGTACCACACAGCCAGCAGATACCCAGGAATGTGTGAGGAGATGGAGTGGCAGGGCTCAATACCATCATCTGTGTCACAAATGCACTCCTGAATTCTGCTCCAGGAGCCCAGGTCTGCTCTTGGGCTGCTTGGAGTGACCTCACTGTAATGTCTGGATAAGTCTCAGGCGAAAGCTCAGCCTCAGCAAAATCAACAGCAGCTCTGTGGAGAGGCCCAAGGCTGGGGGCTGCTTTGGGACAATGCTGGATGTACCCAGGGCAACCCACTGCAGGAGCAATGGCAGGGTGGAGGAAGGAGAAGTTGGGGGAAGGACTCACGCCAAGGTCTTGTGATAATCGATGAAGTTGGTCACGCCGAGGAATTTCTGGACCGTGTCCATCACTTTGGCGGGTTCGGTTCGGAGCAGCTTGCCATCCAGCACCAGGATCTGCAGGGAGCAAGGCACAGTGGTGAGGTGTCACTGGCTCCCAGCCCTGTTCTCCTGAGGCAAGAGGACACCTTTACCACTCCTTTGGTCATCTCGGAGCCAAATCTGCCACCAGCCTGCACAAGGACACCTGTTAAATACCAGTGTGTCCTGGTGCTCCCTTACACTGTATGTTGGAAAATGAAATGCAACTAAAAGCCAGGGCCAGGACCCACCCAGGACAATGTCAGAGCTTCTGCTCAGGGCTACCCAACCCACATGCAGCTGGGATTGTGACACAGCAATTACCCTAGCAGCAGGCAACTAATAAGACTTTATAAGGTTAATCGACAGTGGAAAAATCATTCAGGGATTGATCCCATGCTCTCCAGCAGTGCTGCACTGTGTGGGTCACAGCAGGGCTGGCATCCAACTCCCATTTTCCCTGCAGACAGCTTGAACTCTGGGCAGTTTCACCTGCTATATTTGTCCTGTTCAATGCTGTGGAGACACCAGACAGGGCAGCCCCAGGGGTCTGTGGCCAAGAGTGAGGGTGAGTGTTGGGTGACCCCACAGAGCCACCCAACTCCCTCCCTTTCAACCCTGCTGTGACAACACACACAAGGACATCTTTGTGTGTTATCCATCACCACATTCCCTTCTTGCACCTCCCCTCTGCCCCTTCTCCAAGTACTTTTACTCCTCTCCCCGTGGTTTATAGGGTGTAAGAAAAACAGCTCCCAAGGGAACAACCCCACAGCGGACCTTGGATCCAAGATCTCTTTTCCCCACATCCTTGCTTGGGCGAGGGCTCTCCCTGGGCACTGCCACTGTAGGATTGGGGTGGTGCCCTCCCTACCTGGTTGGCGTGGTAGCTGTTGAGCCAGCGCTCGATGTGAGTGGCGTACCAGCCCGGCACCAGGCAGCGGCTCTGCAGGGCCCGCAGCTTGGGGGCGGCCTCGGGCCCCGCCGTGATCACCTCGTGGAAGGTGTACTTCAGGGCAACCGGGTCATCGTGAGCTCGCTGGTGCTGTCAGGCAGAAGCAAGGCAGGTTTGTCCCCAGGGTAACCCAAATCCCGGGCTGCTCATGAGCTGCAGCGGCTCCCAGGCCACCATGACGTGTCCTCGTGTATCATGTTTAGCCAACTAGCATGGCATCTGCAGTCATCCCACATCCCAAACCAAGCCTCTTGCCCACTGTCCCACAGGAATGCCCAATCCAGGGAAGCGGCAGAGGCTCACCTGATACCAGGAGTGGGCTCTGTCTGCAGGGTTGATGAGGATGGTGATGATTTTGGCCTTGGACAGCAGGGCTGCAGCTCGCCGGGGAGCCACTTCAGAGTCGAAGTAGTTGGCACTTTTCTCAAAGTAGAAGTCAGAGGTGGTGTTGGAAGGGATGGGGAAGAATTCCATGTACCTGGGGGAGGCACAGTGTGAGGCTGGCACACAGGCACCACAAGATGGCCCCAGTACCACCCTCAGAGTTGACATCTCACACATTCAGAAGGGAAACCCCATGGCACCGCTGCTCCCCTTCCTAAAATTATGGGCACTCCCAGCACAATCCCCACAATACAGAGACTCACCAGTCAATGCCCTTGTGATAGTTGTGTCCATTGAAGAACTGTATCTCCTCAAAGGTCTCTGAGCTGGGGTAGTTGCTGCTCAGGTCCGGGTGCATCCCCAGGAAGAGATAAAGGGCAGTTGTTCCTTTGGACAGACAGAAAGAGGGAGTTGACACAGGCCAAACCTCCCTCCAAGCTCTGCTTCAGGGCAGGAGGGCTGACAGAGGCTCTTTGGGAGCATGGGGGTCCTGTCAAGCCTCCCAGCATGCTCACAGCACTGAGGGTGAAGGGAAGCACCTGTTTTCTGAGGCCCGATGATGAGAAGCTTCGGGAATCGGTCACAGGTCTTTTCTTTGGACCAAATGTCTTTGTGCCGTTTGTCTTCACAGGGATCCTGAAACACAGTGTGGAGGGTCAGAGACAGAGCAACCTGGATGGGATCCCACGCCACTGCTCAGCCCCTCCAGCCTGAGCAGACACAGGGGGAGGCCACCCTGTCCAGCAGGCAGGACAAAGACAGGGCTCATCTCCAGGTTTACAGGACAAACTCTGCTCTGGCACTGCCTGCAGAACCAACCAGAGGTGAAAAAACACTGCTTACCCAGGGAATCAGAAGGAAATCCAGGTTGGAAGCTACCTGAGGCTCAGAGCAAGGCCAGCTATACCCCACTACCCTCTCCCAGCACAATAAACAGGGTCACTCCCCCTGTTATAGGCACAGGGGTACCTGCCACAGTGGGTCCTTCTCCTCAGAAAAGATCTGGAAGTATTTCTGTGCCAGCTGCACGGGGGGCAACGTCTGCAGCTTCAGGTTGGTCCAGGAATTGAGGAAGCGGACCAGGTGCTTGAAGGTGTACAAGCCCAGGCGGTCGTTGCCGTAGTTGGACAGATGGGTCATGAAGATGCTGATCTGAAGCCAAGAGGACAGAGCAGGGGTTAGTGGATCTTCACCCAGCAGCCATCCCACAGATGCCCCCACCCTGGCTGAGGACACTGGGGACATCTCCCACTGCAGTGCCAGGACAGCTCCACAAGACACCTGCCTATCTCTCCCTGGGCAGTACTTACGGGGTTCAGGAGGACAGTCAGGAACAGTTCACCCCCGTTGATGATTTTGTCCAGCTCACTGGAGCCACCAGGGTATTCATTGTAGAAAATGGTGTGTGTGAACAGGCCGCAGGTTTGCCGGGGGAGTACCTGGGATGGGACAGAGATATGGATGGAAGAGGTGGAAGAACCAGGGCAATGAAATGGCCCCATGGCTTCCTCCAGGCTTTGAGAGCTGGGTCTCCCTCCCTTCCCAACAAAAAGGGGGAACCTGACCTCAACCCCTCAGAGGCCAGGACCAGTTCCACTGCCCCTCACCACCCTTGACTTGAATCCATACACAGAAGGGAAGGATTGGACAGATGGAAAAGCCGAAAACTGTCCTTGCACAAGCTTCACCCATGCAGGATGAGCAAGGGGGAACAACCCCCTCCAACTGGTGCTGCACAGAAACCACCTCTTGGGGCTCTGGTTTTGGTGGGGGAGGCAGGAGAAGAGAAGCACCAGGGACAAAGCCTGGCACCCACCATGATGCCGTTGTGGATGAAGCCGCGGCGGTAGCGGGCGGGTTTCAGGTGTGGATATTCCTCTGTGCTTGTCACCCTGATGGACCAAACCTGCTTCCAAGCCTCGTACAGCTGCACATGCACAGGGTACACGCCCGAGTGGTGGGGGGCCACAGCGTAGCCCATGTCAGTGGGGATGCCGTGCTCCTGCAGAGAAGAGAGTGTGGAATGGGTGACTGTGGAGACCCCAAAATCACAAACCAATCCCTCTCCATTCCCAGTCACAAACTGTCTAGTTGTGCCTCTGGAGAGCAACCAGGGTAAGGCTGTGCCTCTGCATCCTCTCCTAAGCCTGGCTGTCTCCACAAAAGGGAGCCCAGGAGCAGCCGTGCTGGGTGGACACCCACTCCTCTGCTTCATTCAGACCATCCTCAACCCTGTCTTCTGCTGTCACCCACAGAACAGCCACAGCCAAACTGTTGTGTGAAGAGTGAGGAGATACAGCTATATAGGACTGTAGATTGGTTTATACCAGTAGATACAAAACAGCCTGGAAATTCTGAGCTGGAACACTGCCCATCCTAAGTAGGAAAGGTCTGGTCTCTCTCTAATTAAGCACTTGTAATTATCAGATAATAAATTCAAGTAAGGTTGAAGATCCCTCTCTTAGGCCATAGGATCTAATTATTAATAGGTCTGGCTTTACCAGTTTGGATTCAAGAGAGACATCAGTCAATCACAGCATGAACTGGTGTCAGTGCTACACAAAGAACAGCCCAAGAGGACAGAGAACCCCTGACCCAGCTGAAGGTCAGAGCCTGCCTTTACAACCAAACACGTCCTTGACAGTTCAGCCTGTAGAGGGAGTTTATATCAGCCGGAGCCTCCCAGCACAGCCACTGCTCCAGGATCCCACATCATCACCCTGCACAGATTCACACCGTGCCAGGCTGAGCATCCCCCTGGGCTGCACCTCTGCACCCCCACAGTGCCGGGCCAGGCGGGCACGGCTGCAGGGCACAGATAGGGTCTCCCCTTGAACAGCCACGGGGGCAGCTCACTGCCACAGCAACAAGCTGGCTACTGCAGATAAATCCTTTAGCTCTAGGTACTGGAGTATAAATGGATTTACCCACACAGCTGCAATGTGGGGGACATGACTTAACGTCACCAGGTCCCTCTGCTCCAGCAAACAGGGGCCGTTCCCTGAGAATCTTCATTGCTCCTCTTCTACCATTCTCCCCTGCCCACAAGCAACCCCACTGGCAGCATCTTACTCACGACTGCGAATTTCTTGTTTAAAGTCATCTGCTCAGCGAGAACTGATTGGTTATGGAAGAGGTGAGGCTGCATGTGGCTCCACATGTGGGGGAACCACCAGAACTCCTTCACGTAGGACAGCAGCAGGTCATCACCTTCGTCCTCAGCATCAGTACCTGTGGCATGACACTTCCTGTCACCACTGAGCACAGACAGCTGTGTGTGCAGTGGGGCAGAGAGAGGGGCAGCCCCTCTTGGTGGCCATGTGATGAAAGAATAGGGTGAGATGCCTGAGGACTCTCCTACAGCCCCAATAGCACCCTCTTTGAGCACCAGTCGGTGCCCCAGCACCAGCTGTACAGCACCCACAGGAGAAGTGGTGCCCTTGCCCTCCTCACCTGTGTGGAAGAATTTCCCTGAGTATCCCAGGTTGAAGGTGAAGTTTGGGATGTGGGTGCGCAGCTCGTTCTGTGTGTCAAACAGTGCCTGGGGGAAAAGGAGAGAAAGCAAGGTCTCCTCAGCACGTGGCCTCAGGGACAGCTGCCACATCAGGGCAAGCACCAATGTCCCTGAGCGCTTCACAGAGGGGCTCCCAGAGGGACAAGGCATGAAAATTCATCTCTGGAGCAACCCCGAGCAAGCACAAGCCTCCAGCCCTACCCACCCAGCCAGGAGAGCACAGACACACCTTGACATCTTCCACCTTCATGCGTGTGCCCTCCTTGCCCACAAAGATGTCATCTATGTCCACCAGGATGTAGCGGTCAAGGGGCAGAGACAACCTCTTGCCCGTCAGGAAGGAGACAGAGTCCACAAAGACCAATTTGTGCAGCCAGAAGTTGAGGTTGTTGCCAAAAAGCACCCTCTGAATGCCATCGTGGAGGCCCAGGTCCTGCATCACAGTGGTGTGCAGCGCAGCGTCCACGCTCATGTGCGGGATGGACTCGGCTGACTTGGTCTTGGCCAGGAGGACGGGCTCGTAGGTGGAGTGGTTGGACTGGAAGACAGTCCAGTCCTCCCCAGGGAGCACACCCTTCTCCACCTCACTGGGCCGCGTGATGTAAAGCAGGGGTGACTTGGGGTTGATGCTGCAGTCCTTCAGCGCCAGGTTGGAGTGGAGGAAGAGTGGGAAGCCCTTCAGCTGGGCACTCAGAAGGCTGTTCTCGTTAGCCTGCATGGGGAAAATGGGAGCTACAGGTGATGGTACACTGGGGACAAGGCAGGGGCTCACAAGGAACACCAACAGCCACAGCAACAGAGGCAGCAGCTCACCACCCCTCGAGATGCAGGTTCTGGGTTCCCCCCTTCCTCTCTGGAGCATGGGGTGTCCTCATCTCCCTCACACACTCAATCCCACTCATGTTCTATGTGCAAAGTCCTGGGCAGGAGAAAGGCTGCTGAGCAAAGTATCTGTTCATGCTTTTGGCAAACCCCAGCAAGGGAAAAACCAGTGCTGGAAACAAGTGCTAAAAGCAACTGGACTGATCCCAGAAGTGTGTTTTTTCCCTCAAAATCTCCAAAGGCCACACAGCCTTTACAAAGGGAGAGAGCTAAGATGGTTCCCTCTGCTAGAAGTCTGTGCCCCACACCAACTCACACTGCTTGCAGAAAGCATGGGGAGGGCAAAGTCCCTGTGGAGCAGCAGGACACCAGGGCTCACACCTGGCCTGGCCATGGGATCTTGGTTTGCCTCACGTACCCCCTTACCTTGAAGAAGCCGATGATGCCCACACCATACTCCACGCAGTACTTGTCCAGCAGCTCCCGGTTCCAGGCGTCCAGGTTGACATACTTGAGGATGTTCTCGTAGATGATGAGTGCAAAGCGTCCTCGGTCCTTGTCGGTCAGCGTGGGCATGTCCCCCTTCCCCGGGGCAATCTCTGTCCTGTATTTGAAGCGACTCGACTCCAAAATGGCCACAATCTCCTGGCCCAGCTGGGAGTAGAGGCTCTCCACGAAGACCAGCACCAAGGGGTCCGTGCGGGAGGAGTCAGCCACCTTGATGGTCTTCAGTGGCAGCAAACGGGAAGGGGCGACCTTGGGCTCGTCGCAGTCCGGCCCCGCCACGTCCCCAGAGGGCTCCAAGCCCCTTTTCCACCCATATAAATAATAAGCAGAGACGAAAACACTGAGCAGGCAGAAGGCAAAGAGCAGGAGCAACACCACCTGCGGAGAGAGCTGCCAGATACCCCGCCTGGCCCTGGCCAGCACAGTCATCCTTGCATCCGCTAGGTGAGGTGGGGACCCTCTCCCCTGCCCACCCCCTCCCCTCACGAGCCCTGGGGAGGGGAAGAAGCAACCAACCAACCAACAAAAAATTAGGTAAAATCAAATTGAATACTACTAATAAATTAAAATACTAGCAGGCCGCCAGTGCAGGCTCTCTCCCCTCCAGCAGCCGGGCGTCCCTCGCCGTCTGCTTCATGTCACCATGGCAGAGGCACCAAGAGTCCCCTTGCTGAGCCAGAATTCCTGTGGTGACGGCAGCAGCAGCAGCAGCTCCATGGCCTCAGCGGGGCGAGGGGGCGGCGGGTGGCCTCGGCGTGGTTGGTGGTGGCAGTGTGGGCATGGTGGATCTCTGCTGCCCCGGCTCCACACGGCACCCTGAGAGAGAGAGGTGGGATGAAATAATGCTGCCACTGTTATTTCTGCCAGCGTGACAGCCCCAGCAGAGTCCTCACGAGCTTGCCGGCGTGCCAGGGCTTGCCACAAGAGTGCCGTGAGCTCCCGATGGCGCCAGGGATGCAGCGGGAGCGCGGCACGCAGCTCTGCCACGGGATCCCAGCTGTGGGTGCACCTGGAGTGCAGGTGCATCACCAGGTCCTATGGAGGGGAGCCTCCAGCCTCCTGTGAACCTCTGGTACCTCAAGCAGCTGGAGAAGCAGCCCTGTTCCTCCCTGTGCCCAGCAGGAGCTGCATTCTGCTGAGGAGAATGGGGGTGGTCTGAGCCCCCCATGGCCCAGCTCGGCTGGCAGGAAGGGACAGGGGAGGGACATGGGGAGCCTGCCAGCTGGGCAGCTCAAGGCCAAGCCAGGAGCCGCCAGCCAAGGTCACTCAGATGGGCATGCGGGAGTGTTCACGTGGAGCCAAAGGGACCTTGAGAATATTTTTGTCTTCCCTGTGAAAGGCTCATTCGAAAAAAGGAAGACAATGAGCACTGCTTGCCAGAAGGTGAAGCCACCTGGGGGACAGACCAATGAGGCCAATGTGTTTAAAGCAAAAAAGTGACTCATAGCACTGTCCCCAAACTCACTACCAGTGTTGGGGACAAGGGCAGGAGTCCCTGTTCCTCCCAAGGAGAGCTCCCTGTGCCCTGCCAGCACCGTGGCTGAGCACCCTCCCTGCTGACACCAGCCAGGCTCCTAACAGGATTAAACGTGGCCGGCTGAGCGGCACTGTGGATTACAGGCTGGGGCTTGGCAGGGTAATCCTGTCATCCCTGCCCTTCCCAGCAGCAGCTCCTGCTCCAGGCAGCGCTTCCCAGCCCTGCCGACATGGCACTGCTTCAGCCAGGCGCTGTAAGTGCTGCTGGCAGCCAGTCTCCTTCCAGCCTCCGTCACTGTCTCCTCCTGCACCATCTCCGTGACACACCAGGAACCTCCCTGTGCTGGCTGTGCTGGGCATGGTGGAACAGCTGGGTTTATTGATTTGTAATTTATCTTTGTGCACATGGATGAGCTCCAGGCACGACCAAGAGAGAAGCACCTTCTCTCCTTAGCACCCCTGAGGTGTGTCCTGCCTCTTCCACCTCACTCCTTCTGCCCCTCCAGCATGCCTGAGACAACAGCCCCCCTGGGGTTTTGCAACAGGGCACTTCTCCAGGTCAGTTGATTTTAGGGATCTGCTCATCCAGAGGGAGTCTCCCCAACTAGGGATGCAGAGAGCTTGGACTGCATTATCCAGCCTGGCTGTGCCATCCCACTCCCTCTCCATTTCTTTCCTCTGCCAGGAGCAGTGGGTGCTGGCAGCTGCATTCCCACAGTGACAGCTGGGCAAATGGCAGCAGTGGGTTTGATGCCAAGCACCAGAGCCAGCAGCTGATGGACAGGACCGTGTGTCCATCCTTGCACCACCCTCCATAAAACAGGGAAGAGGGCTCTGCACCTACATCACCTGCCATTTCCAAGGGCGCTTCATTAGTCCATTTTCTCCTAAGAGCTTTTCATTACTGGTACTTAATGACCAGGCTTTGGAGACTGCATCTCCGGCCAAACACTGGCTGAATCTCCCCAGGCTGCCACGTCAAAGCCTGCCCAGGCAGGGGGTGCAGCCAGCACCGGCCCCTGGAGCAGCCAGGTGTGAGCTGGGACCAGGATGGGCAGCATCCCGCCCCAAAGCAGCTGCCAGTGTGGCAGGAAGCAGGCAGGAATCCTGCTCTGCCAGTCCATTGCCACAGGAAACCCTCCGTGGGGAGGATGCCAAGGGCTTTGGGGTGATGCTGCAGGGTGGGGATGCTCCTGCCCAGGGCTTTCCCAGTGCAAGTGCGTGCTGGCTGCATCCTGCCCAGCAAACCCCTGCACAGCCCCGGCAGTGGTGGGAGAGCTGACAGCTCACTGACAGAGAAATAAGCAGGTTCATGCCCAAAAGCACAAAACAAGTCCTTGAGAGCAACAGCTTTTCTAAAACAAAAACAGAAGCAAGATGGTAAAATTTAAAAACCACAAGACCTGGCAAGGTGACAGCCGGGGTCAAACTTCCTTTTAACCTGATTTTTAGATGCTGCTCAGGTGCCTTTTAAAACCACAGTGGTTATTTAAAAGGCACCAGCTGGAAATGTCAGCCTGAGTCCCACACACAGACCTCAGGCCCCCAAAATCGGTGCTGGCAGGTTCCCATCACCAGGCGGGTGCTCAGCCACAGCTGCACATCAACGACCCCGGGAGAAAGAACCCTGGAAAATGCTCTTTTCTCGTGGGTTTCTGAGCAATGCCCTGGCAAAGACTCCACTGGAGAGGAGGCTCAGTGAGGAGGCTTAGCCACTGTGCTCTTAATCTGGCTGCCCTGACAAACACAATCAGCATCCAAGCAGCTTCCCGGCATGGCTGGGAGCCCAGAGCACCCTGCAGAGCCGGATCCCACCCCAGGACGGGCAGGGAGTGCAACCAGGGGACAGGGATGCCCTCTACTATCAGCACTTCAAATCTAAGAGAGCTGCAGGAGGAAGGGAAAAACCGTTTGAAAAGCTTTTCAAAACCCACCCCCCGGTGCAGTTTGGGGGTGGTGGTTTCCCCCTGCCCAGAGTTATTTTCCACAAATACTGCCCGGGGAACCACTGCACCCCAGAAAGTCAGGGAGGCACTGGATGGGATGAGAGGGAATGAAACCATCTCCATTAGTGGCTTACAGCACTCTTCCTTTAAACACCAGTGATATTTTGCAGAGATGCAATGGAAGGATTAAGTATAAGCAAGGAAGTGCAAACAGATCCGGAGGAGAGGGAAGGGTCAGTGATCCCAGAAGACAACCACAGCAGGGTTTGATTTATTGAGGGTGGAATAGGTCTGGCTGCAGGTGCAAGCAGTGAAGATCAGGCAGTTCGCAAGTCCCATCTGTTGGATAAATCAACTGTCCCAAGCCCATGGCCCAGAGACAAGAGGTGAGCTCAAAACCACGGGTGTGACAGGGCAAGAAATTGCTCACACATTTCTCCTGCACCACTTTGGAAAGGGCGGAACGGGAGGAGCAGGCACCTACTGTCATGCAGAAGACACTCCAAGATTTTGTGCAAGAACCTCAGTCCCCAATGCTAGTAGCTCCCAAACCTCCAACATTCAACCCACAGAAATGAAGCCACATCCTAAACATCACAGCCAGATGGGCCACCCTGCTCCTCTCCTGCTGGCACCCTTTGGGTGGGCACCCCTGCTTCTCACTCCTCACTGCTGCAGGGACAGACCCACCACGGCTGGGTAATCACCTCCTCACCACCATGCCAGCTCCACTTCTCCATGTAAGCCAGCCCTGGGGGTTAAGCATGGATGGAGGAGGATTTAGAGGCAGGATGCTAAATTGCATTGCACAGCTCAGTGATTTGCAATCATTCCTGCTCGCTCCAACACTTTCCTTCCCCTAACCGACCACTGCAGGGAATGTGGATAGATCAGCCCCACCTACACATCTGCTGCGTCTCCCACTTGAAAGCAAAAGGCTACTGGAAGGTCTAAATTTGGCCAGGCTGGGAGTCAGGCCCCCAGCAGGCAGATAACGCTCATCCAACCCCACCTTCTGTCTCTCCCACACCTCAGGCACCCTCACCAGCATCCCCAGCGATCACCAAGTGGTGCCCTGCAACCCTGGGAATCAGCACTACCTGTAAAAGATGCACAAAAGGCAGCCAAATTATTATTAATAGGTTTAAGATCCCTCTAGAGGGAATCCCCTTCACTCACTGGCAATATTTAGAGGGCTACAGATCTAAAACCACTGAGCTAAGCACGTCCTTAGAGAGGAGATTAATGCCATCACATTATTCAAGAGACAACTGCAAGCTCAAGACAGGGGAGGTTGCTTTGAAAATGAAAAAGTAACTGGCATGAAAAAATGGCCTTTAAACACCCACCTCTGCACTGCTGCCTTTATCAGCTCTAAATGACAGTGATCCCAGCTACGACTGCAAATATCTGCAGACAGCTGGAAGCACTGGCAAGAGAAAAGAGCTGTCTCAGGGTGTGAAGGACCACTGTCTGTCCCTGTTTCCATCTCCTCCCTCCCCAGCCACAGCTGGACCCACTGACCAAGAGCAGGCACAATCAGGAGACGATCCCCTTTACTGTGGTGCATGGTGGTGTGATGATCCCACCAGGATGTTCCTGGAGCTAGGGCACAAGCCCTGTGCCACAGGAGACGGAGCCATACAGCCCCGGAAGAGAAATCCAGCATAAAAACTTCAGCCACTGCAAAATGGAGAGCTTCTCCTGGTGATCCCCATGTCCTGACAGCCTGAGTGAGCCTTTAGGGCCTAAGAAAGGGAAGAGCTGTAGGGACATCCCTTTGCCTTGTGCCAAGCTGCAAAGCCTGGGTGCAGGAGCAGGGGGGAGAGATGTGGAGCAGACAGAGAGGGGAAAACACAGAGAAGGACACACAGGAGCAGAAAGGAGCTTGTCCCAGTCACCCACTTGCCGGAGGTTTTGTAATGCCAGATAAGGAGCATCTTAGTGGTAGATTACATAGGCTGCTTAAGTGCTTTGCAAACAGTAGTTACAACCTACCAGGGAGAAAAACACCCTGCTCTGGGAGAGGGACAATCCCAGTGCTCCTTTCCTGAGGACACCAGCCTTCTGACAGTGCCCAAGAGGTGCCAAGTTAAAAATGGACAACAGCCCCAGCAGCTGACCTTGAGACAGGCAGTGACAGGCAGCCACTGGTGCTGCTCCCACTGCAAACTGACCTGGCTCGGCTTCTCCCCTTCATGCACAGGCTGGATATGACCAAACACAAGGGAGTATCAGGAAAACTCATCCATGATTTACAAGGTCTGGAGAATTTCCATCGCAGCAGGAAAATCCTCCCTTTTTCTCAGCTCTTTTTTGATTTATAGAGCCTGGCCAGCAATGAGCAGTTGGAGCTTTCACCTGGATTGCTGAACCAAGCTTCCCCTTGCCACCTCAGTCCCTTCTGGAAACAAAGCTCTGGCTCTGCCTGCCCACCACCTTCCTGCTCTTGGGGGAAAGAAACCAATATGAGCAATGAGCACAGTGAAAGTGGTTAAGAATTTTCACTTTAAAAAAGTTATTTTTAGTCAAAGTGTCCAGCTCTGGAAGAGGCATTTGTTTTCACCCAGAAAGCCCTGTTAACACTTCAGTTTTACTGCAAAAGATAAAAGTAATGTTTTTCTCAAGCTTTCTTCAAAAAAACAACCATGAGAACAGCTCCTTGCCTGCAGAGGGATGAAAAAGCAAGGTTCAGTGTGTGGCATGTATATGCTGAATTTTTAGGGGAGAAAAAACTTGAATAATTTTTTTAAAAAACTGTGTGAGGTTTCTGGAAGCCCACGATTAAAACTTTTCATGGCAGAGCAGCTGGCAAGCCCAGCTGGTGGGTTTCTAAGACTAGTTCTAGCAAACCCATCTCAAACCCACACCCCAAGGTCCTGTCCCTGCTAATCCCCATCTCCCACCCCATTCCCCAGCCCCAAGGTGCCCCAGCCCCGTCACTGAGGCTGTACAGAGGTCACCCCATTTCTGATCCTGGGGCACCAGTGGTTCCCACCCTCCTTGTCCTCAGCATCCTGATCTGGAAGAGCACCTCACCATCTCCCAACACCCACATGAAATCAGTCTCCTCCGCAAACTGGGCCAGCAATTAGCAGCAGTCATTAGTGTTCCTATGCCCCGGGGACACTGGGGTTGGGCAGCTGATCCCTCAGCACTGATGATCCCCAACACCATCCCAACAAAACACCCCAACAGCCAGGTTATGGTTTGGGTTGTGCCACTGCAGCCCTCCCCCAAAAAAGCTGAAGCCCTTCACAGGTGACTCCTCCTCAGGGATATTTTTTGTCCTTGAATCCTTGGGAACAGCCTCGGAGCAGAGCTTGGGGAATTCTCCCAAACCTTAATTGAAAGAGGCGCTTAACGAGGAGAGTTTCTTTTGTCTGTTAATTGAAACAGGTTCTTACTGACAAAACTCTCCATGAATTTTAAGAGGGTTCACAGGGGGAAAAAAAATCCACTCAATGAATTGGGTTTTCCTGCTTCGAAATGTGCCGTGTCGGTTCCTGTGGCTTTCCAAGCACCCAAGAGCCTTTCTGGATAATCAGGGTCTGAATCCTGAGTATTTTAAAAAGAAAAGGGATGAAGGGAAAATAATCTCACATGCATTTTTATATTTTACTGGAGTGGCAGCTTGCCCTCTCACAAGCAGGTCACATGGGGACTCCTATCCAAAAAAACCATGGACTGAAAGCCTCTCGATGCCACCTTTTGCTGCCTCTGACACTTGGCTTGGCCAGACTGAGATGCTGGTCCTGCCATGAGTGTGAGGGTGGCATTGGATCTCAGAGAGCCTTGAGGCAGCAGCGATTCCCTGTGCCCAGCCATGGCAGCACTGTGAGCCCCACGGGATGGGCCAGCTGCTTCCTTTGCTTGACAGCTTCCCGAGTTGGTAGGAGAGCAGAGCCATCCTGCCACAGCACTGCCAGCTGTTCTGGGGAGCACAGGCTGCCCTGTGGGCGCTAACCCGGCCCCAAACCAGCACTTTTGCAAAGCAGAATCCATAAAACCACATCATGAACCAGCTCACACAGAGCAACCAACCCCCTGCCAGTGCCCACATTCCAGAGAAAACCCTGAAAGGAGGGAGCTGCTCCCTCCTCTCCTCGGGATGCTCCTGTCAGACCACATCCATCCTGCCTGATGCCTCAGTGCTTTTCTGACCTCCACTTCCCTGCAGTCTGCCGGGACAGACACTGCCAGGAGCCCAAAGCACCCGCAGGGCCAGGTGCTGGCAGCCAGTGCTGAATTAGAAGTCAGAGCAGCCCCTGCCGTGCCGTGGGTGTGTCCCTGCGATGGCTCCGGGGTGACAGGTCCTTTGGGAAGGGCTGGGCAGCACACACTGACGCACAGGCAGGACGTTTCCAGGGCCAGCATGCTCCAAGGTCACGGCTGGGACAGGCTGGAGGTCAGATCTTTTATTAGACCAATGGACACAGTTGGAACAAGCGACACATTTTGGCCGCGCAGGCATTTCTCAGGCCCAAGAGCACATCTGTTTTTTCCTAAAGGTATTAGTTAGGCTAATAAAAGACATTACCTCTGCATGTAAACTTTGTCACCCTTAAAATGTACCAGAGGCTGCAAGGCTCAGCAGCCCAGGGAAAACACAGGGAGCAGGAACAGGCACAGAGGACAGGGGACACTTGCAGGATTTGTTTGAGAATTTGTTTCCACCTCCTAGAACAGCACTGGCAAAGGCCACACTTGCCCCCAACAAGCACAGCTACTGGCATCTGAGCTGCCTCTTGCCTCCCCTATTTCCAGATCCAGGGCTGAGGCTGCAGGAACCTAATGGCATGTCCAGGGGAAGTATGTTGCTTTGGTTTACCTGCTCCAGCATCAGCCCTGTCCTCTCCTTCTCCTCTGCACGGGCTCCAAGACAAGCAAATGCTTGAGGAACCAACCCATCATGCCCACCTGCACCGACTCCTTCCCTCCTGGCCTCAATCCCACTCTCCAATGTAAATCCATGAGGCCAGCAATGTACCAGAAGGGATAGATTAAGGCAAATGGAGGAGACTGAAAATGGCCTGAGCCAAGTGTCCAGATACTGACAGTGCTCACAGCCACACTTCAGGACTGTGCAGGACTTCTTAAGGCATCCCCTTTCTTTAAGAGCTCCAAGCCCTGGGGCTGCAGGGCTGTACAAGGCTGTGAAGATGCAGACAGTGTTGGGAAGGAAGGGGAATACTTGGTGGGGTGCTGACAAGTCGCTAGAAGGTATCTGGGTTTTGCCAAGAGATGGGAAGCAGAGCCAGGAGAGCAGAAGGCTACCCTGAGGCACAGCAACATCCTAGGGGCTGTCATCCTTCCTAAACATACACAGAGCTTTGGGGTGAGACACACATCTCCCTGTGTGGCAGAGGGAGCTGAGCTGGACATCCCTCAACATGCCCAAGCTGAGAGACAGGAAACACTTCTTCCCTGCTTTACATCAGTGAATATAAATTCCAAGATATTTTTGGTTCCCTGGCAAAAGCAGGACAACAGGGCAGAGGTCCCAGAAGAGAGTGTTGATCTCTTCCAAGACAATCTCCATTTCCACAGCTTTCACCAGATCAGTAGCAGGGCTGAACTCAGGACAGGCCCACCATAAATACCAGGGCAGTCCTTCTTGGGATACCACCCATTTAGAGATCTCTTGACCTTCCTAAACCCCTTTGGGCAGGCTTGTGCCACCTGAAGGTAGCGCAGAGGATCCTGTCCCCTTCCAGGGGAAAAAGGCTGCAGCAAGGTCCTGCTGGTTTTGGGGAGGACGTGGGAACTGAGGTGCTCCCAGTCCCAGTCCTCTGGCTGCAGTCACATACGGGATTTACAGCTTGACATTGATTAGTCTTCTGCAAGCTCTGACATTACAGTCAGTGGCTTTTGCAGGAAAACAACATGAATCATAAGCTACAGGCCACCAACTCTCCGTGTCCACAGGGTGTGACTCCAGCCCTTCCAGGGGTCCTGCTCCTCCACACCTGGGGACAGGCACAGAGTGGGCACAGGGGGCACCATCTCCCACTGGTACCTGCAGACTGGTCACAGCCCCCAGGGTTTGTAGGATGGTCTCCAAGAAAGCAGCATGCCACTTTTCCTCCACCCAGGTCCTCCTGCCCCTGTGTCAAGTTCCAATACCACCAACATACACGTGACAATGGCACAAAGCAATGCCACCACCTCAGCCAAAATCACACAGGGAAGTCAAGGGCTGTCATGGGGTCCTGAAGTTGGAAGGGTTGGAAACATCAGTGAGACAGACTGGAAGCCCCTGTCCTCTGAGGCCATGAAGCAAACACAAGACATAGGAACTTAGTATCTTGCTTCTCTTGTCATGAGTCCTAACTTTATTCTGGCAAGCTCTACCTCAACAGCCAAAAATAAAACCAAAACTCATTGAGATACATCTAGAAGGCGGAATTATAGAAAAAAATAAACCCCAACCCTTTTAAGCAAAACCCTCCATGACTGCACCCCAGATACAAAAAGCCAAGAGAGCAGCTCCATCTCCAGCATGCAGTCAGAAACTGGCCAAGATGGTGGGACCACAGCCCTCCATCCTCAACTGAGCACACAGAGATAGCCCAAAATCAAACCTGCTTATAAAAGCCTGTGGAAGGAGACAGGCAGGTGCTGATGGTGACACTGTGAAGCAGGGATACACTTGGCTGTGCCACACTTCACCATGACACGCTACTGAAGAAAATATTAATCATCCCCTGATCATTCCAGCCTGGCTTTTGACTTATGAGGTGTCTTCCTTCTTCAGTTTAAATTACCACCAACAGCATATTAAATACGTCCTGTTCTACAGTACTGACAGAGAAGAGGGGGGAAAACCCAAAACAACCTGTCAGGAAAAGTCTGTTTGCCTGTATGTTGGTGGGATGGATTTTCCAACCCCGTCCAAACAAAATCATACCAGACCCACCTGCTTCCCAAAGACACAGGAAGCGGGAAGGGCTTTGTGTGTGTCAGCTTCCCTACCAGCATCTGTGTCCCACACCAACAGCTCCAGGTTGGAAGGGGCAAATTTGGGGGCTGCAGCTGATGGGGTGTCATGGCATATACTGGGGCTGGGCAAGGTGACCCTGATGGGTGGCAAGGGGAGGTTCTGGCTTCCCCATATCCACACATGGATGCCCCAGCCATGGAGGGGCACTGGGAAACATGAGTTTTGCCTTCACTGTCCTTGCCCAAAATGAACGCTGACACAGGCAAAGGGAAGATGCTTGGCCATTCTGCAAGAAGCAAACGGCACTGGGGTTTATTTTCCTGCCATATCAAGTCCTGCACGTTTTTTCTATTGTTTAATTTCCTTCTTCTCCACCCACGGCAAGTTCACTCAGAAGAGAGGAACTTATTTCCTATTGAATTTGTCCTGGTTGTTTTATTTGGAAAAGGACAGCTTCCTCAGCTGTGGTCCCCACGTGCAGCCAAGGGGAGCAGACACAGGGCTGCTCACCCCCCCACCTTCACCAGCCCAGCCCCAGTAAAAACCACTCTAGAGATGTGAGTAACAAAGATGCTGCTTTGCTGCAGGAAGAGCTGCTATTCCAAGGCTGCCGGTGACAAAGGGGCACTGCAAGGCGCCGGTTTCCCAACCCTGCAAGCACCGTTAGTGGGAAGACAATCATCCCCATGGTGTGCCGTGGCAGCAGCTGGCTGGGATCACGAGATGGGAGAGTCCCGGTGCTGGGACATGACTGCAGTGCTGGGAGGGAGCACCAGCCTCGATGGGAAGCAAAGTCTTCCAGGTGATGCCAAAGCTGGCCCAAACCGGTGTGGCTTCTGTGGCGCCGGGCATCAGGGGCTGCCCCCATCGGCAGGGGACAGCCTGACTGTGCGGTGGTGGAGGCGAACCCAAAAGTCTTGGGGAGATAATACACATAGAGCTATGCACGAGAGGCCCAGGAGCTCACCACTGGTGGAGAAAATGCCCGGACCTCTTCCAGAGGGGGTGGTAAGGTGCTCCACAGGAACGCCAGCCAGGCTGGGCAAGCCGTGCCATGCTCAAGGTGTGCACCTCCAGGTGCCCTGGCCGCGCTGCCCTGGCTGCTCTGGTCCTGCACGATTTTAGTTACCACCACCCGCCCTCCTCGGGAGCGGGGCCGCCCCAGGCCTCGCACCCCGCGCCGTGCTGCACCTCGGCCTCGACTGCTCCTCGGCGGTGCCCGGGAGCGGCGGGGCCAGGGCAGCCCTGGGCACGGCGCGGCCTCGCCGCCTCCTCCGAGCCCCGTGCGGCGAGACCCCTCGGCCTGGCGGGGCCGCGGGACGGCTCAGGGCGGGGGGCTCCCCGCCGGACCCCCGCTCCACCCGGGCCGGCTCCTCCCGAGGGCACCGGGCCGTTCCGCCGTGGGGACGGGCGGGGGGTGCCGCCGTTCCCGAGGGACGGGAGGAGCCGCCGGGCCCGGTCCCCGGCGCAGCCCGGCCGGGGCGGTGCGAGGCCCGGCGGCCCCGGCCCCCGCTGCCGCCAGCCCGCTCCCCTGCCCGCCCTTTGTCTCCGCCGCCGCTCCGCTCGGGCCGTACCTGCCGCTGCCGGGCCCGCTCCGCTCCTCTCCGCTCCGCTCTGCCAGGCCGCCGCCGCCCGCTCCGCCGGCCCGGCCCCGCTCGGCGCGTCCCGCCCGCCGCCCGGGCAGGCACCGCCCCCGCCGCCCCCCGCCAGCACCGCCCCGGGGGCCGCGCGGGGCGCCGCGGATCGGCCGGGGCCGCGGCTGGGCCGGGATCGCGCTGACCGCAGGGCCGGGGGCAGCTCGGGGCTGCCCCTGCCCCACGTGCCCTGGCCGGCGCAGTCCCCCGCTCCTCGGCCCCTGCGGCCCCCGGGGTGACCGTGAGCCGGGCGATAATCCCCCGGCGGGAGGGCTCAGATCCCCGCGCCCGGGGTGCCTGTGATGATCCTTGTGCTCGGCGATGCTCCCACCAGGCCCCCACATTCCCAGTGTTTCCCGGGATGAGCACGATGGGGTGTCCAAAGGGTACGGCCCAGGCTGTGTGTTTGGTGTTACTGGGGTGTCACCTACACAGAGCCTTTTCATCTTTCCCCCACTGTGCACACACCCTTTGTGTCAGATTTTTAAAACTAGTCAAACCTGAGCTCATCCCCAGCCTCCTCCCTGTCTGCAGAACCCAGTTGTCATTTTAGGGTGCTGGTATCACATCGTTTCAGCTTTTCCTCCCTGATTTCAAGATAAGCTCAAGGGCCACATCCAAGTTACTGGCTGGCTGTCCCCAGCCTGCATGCACACACACAAAATTCCCTTCATTCCTCACAGAGGGAGAAAATGAGCTGCTCCACTCCTGCCCTGCCCTCGGAGGCTGCTGGGGACTGTGCCGGCATGTGGAGACACGCTCCGGTCCAGAGTTAATCGCCCACACGAGCCGCCCAGGTCTGTCTCACTGCCCATGTTAGAAGGGATGTAGTGCATTAAGACAACCCTGGCAGGTTTCGTGTCCAGCCCATGGGAACAAGTTTCATGTCCAGCCCACGGGGATGAGATGGGACAGAAGGTCTGCTGGTTTGGTTTAGGCAGCATACTCTGGGAGAACTTGCGACTGAACAAGAGTCGACAAAGCAATTTCAATCAAATAGAACAAGCAGATAAACAAACAAAAGGAAAACAAGAAAGGAAATTGTAGGGAAAGAGACACAAAGAATGGCAGACTATTACGGCTGCAAATTTTCTAAGTGTTTACTGAAGTCAAAGACTTCTTATCCTTAAACATTTCACTTCCCTCAAAAGCATTTTCTCTGAAGACTCCTGAATAATTTGCAAATGCCAAAGTTACTTGAAAGCTCAAAAAACGAAAGAGGACAAACAGCAAGTTTTTCAACTGTGAACTGCTGTAAAGGGTATTAAAGGGATTATTTTTTTCAGCCTTAAATGATTTGCAAACTCAGCCTGAAAAAAGTATCTCCCCTGGGAACAGCATTCTGAGGCCATACTAACCTCCGCCAGAGGAGATTCATGCACAAATCATTGAGCAAAAAGCCAGCAATGAGTAATCAAAGGCACACACCAAACTCCAAGAACAATCTGCAGAATCCACAATCTCAAGCGGTAAAGTTTTCCACTGAATAATTTCTTTTGAGAAAAAGGAATTTGTTGAATTCTAGGTCTGGCATTTGTGAATACTTAAAATAAAACCCAACAAAACTACTCACTGGAAACAGCTGCTCAGAAAGGCACTGGGATTTATTAATACCAGCTCTGCCATTTTACATGAGTATCAGGTAGCTTTTTTTCTTGCCTGTCTCCTGTTTGCAAACACAAAGGAAACCAATTCCTTTCCCGCGTGCTTTAAGCTACAGGCTCTTCTTCAACACATCTGTCAGAAAGCAGTTCAGTGGCTTTCCTCTGCATTGTTTCCAATTTATTAATCAACACTTCCAGCTCCCTACTGAGTTACAGCCACATTATGGTCCCCTTGAAGTCCATGGCAGCACTTCCACCAACTTCATTAGGACCAGAAACTCGCTCTTGAAGTCTCTGCCAATTCCTTAAGTGCTTTAACTTCAGTGTTGGAGAATTCTGTTTTAATCTTCTTACGCCTGTTTCTGACACATCGTTTTACATGTGTGCATGCACCAACTGCCCTTCTTGAAACTAAAAAATGGCCTTAAAAGCAAATGGAAAAGTTTGGGGTTTTTTGTACCTGTGAATGGTGCATTTGGGACCCTGAATGTCTCTGCCATGGCTGTTAGAGGAGAGATGCCATCTTGTGGGGTCTGTTAGAGAGCCCCAACTGCAGGCCCTGCTCTGTATCAGGCAGATAACTGGCATTCAGCCTGCTGCAGGGGGAATTTTGGCCTCTTCCAGTTCCAGTCTCCGTTTCAAGGCCACCAGTAAGGCCATTGGTTCGTGGCTCGTGGAAGCAAGTCACAGCCATGAAAAGAGTGATCTTTGAGCACCAAAAATTCCTTATTGTGGAAAGCCTGGAACTGGGGCCTTTGCAGGTCAGGCCAGTCACTTCCCACTGACCCCTCTCAGCCTGAACCAGTTTACTCCAAGGCCAAAGCCTGGCAGGAGATGTTGGGAGCAGCATTCCCATTTGCCTGGCCTTTTTGTTTAGTCACCGGCTGAGTTATGAAATCCGCCTGCAGCGTCACCGTGTCTGTGGGTTTCCCATGGGCTGGAGAGGCTATTACCAAAGAGCAGCTGGAATGTTAATTACCCATTAAGGAACTAAATCTGGGGGATTTCTCAAAGCAAATACACATCATCTCTGGCACTGACCCCACAGTGGCCTGAGTATCCTTCCCAGCCAGGCTGGAGGATGCAATCGTTGCAGCCCCTGCTGGGTGCCTCCCTTCTCATCCCAGCCAGGGAAGGTTCTCAGCGCTGTCCTCAGCAGTAGGACAGCCTAGCTGGAGCTGGCGTTCAAGCCCCAGGAACATTTTGCAGGGCAGGCAGCTCCCTTGCAGACACACCAGAACTAGTGCAAGGCAAAGTGAAAGGGAAGAATGTGTCCCAGGGAGTGGAGAAAGCTCCATCCTGCTCAGAGGCTGGAGGGACCGGGAGCAGTCTGTCTCCCAGCAACTTGGGGCTGAGGGCAGCACAGGATTTTGAACCAGTGGGTTAATTCTTTTAGCAGCTCATATGGTTATTTCAGCCTGTTGCCTGTAAGTGGAAGCCTGTCTGTTTCCTTGCCTCTGGCTTGCATCTGTTCCAGGGGAATATCCAAAGGCTCGGAGAGTCCTCTTGGAGGATTGTCACAGGCAGCACTGCACGTATGGCTCCGTGGGGACAAACCCACCCTGCCTGGCTGCCTGTGCGCCCCTCACCATCCCCCGGCTCGTCCTCAGGCAGGGCACCCACAGCACGCATGTCCTGACACAGGCTGAGCTCTGCAGCACTCCCTGCCGATGACTCTTTCCTTCCCCTTTCCTGCAAATCCCGCCACAGCCGCTGTCACTGGAGCTCCCGGCTGGAATTACAGCAGCTCTGCCAATGTGTATTTTAAAAGCCTCTCCTTCAATATTG
Organism: Cyanoderma ruficeps; assembly: GCA_008694505.1. Classification (NCBI taxonomy): domain Eukaryota; kingdom Metazoa; phylum Chordata; class Aves; order Passeriformes; family Timaliidae; genus Cyanoderma; species Cyanoderma ruficeps. The sequence goes on along the minus strand of VZDJ01000219.1, from coordinate 9,196,652 downwards.
AAACAGGAAGATCCCTGATGCAGTGGAAAAAGTGTATCAAACACAGGAGCAACTGAAGGTGTTCCACGGGGTCAAGACGGGGGTTACAGTAGCATCCCTGAGCAGAGAGTTTTCCCAAGGAAAAGTCCCAGCACCAGTGGGGGCGGTGCAGGGGGACAGGGAGCCTTAAAGACCAAATTTCTTTTCCCTGGTGGCAGCCCAGAGGTTTGCATCCTGGAATGCTTGGCCATAGAAAGGAAAAGGTATGGGAAGTGTGGATGGGCAATGTGGGCAAGTGGATGCTACCCTGAAAACACGTAGCACCCCACAGCTGCAGAGGTGATGGACATGAGAAGGGAAGGAGAAGTTTCTGACAGGTCAGCACCAAATACTATCAGTCAAGCAGAGGTGCTGGACCCTCCCTGCAGATGTTTCCAGGCCTTTGGACTGCACAGCCTCACTAGCAGCACTGTTAGAAGGAGCCTCCCTTGTCCAGCTGCTTTTCCTCAGTCAGCCCAGCCCTGAGCACAGTTGTGGGTGCAGATCTGAAAGTCTGTCAGGCATTCCCATGTAGTGACCCACGGGTGCTCCTGCTCTGTCACTCACACCCCAGCCCCATGTGGCTCAGAGCTCTCTGTTTCCCAGAGGCAGCTTGGCACCAGGTGAGGCAGCTGGAAGCAGGGCAGGATCATGCCCAGGAAGCATCTCATCAGCAGTATAAACTCAATTTCATTGCACCTCCGTTCCGAAGGTTTTTGGTGTTCCCCATCCTTACACTCCTGAGCACTTTTAAAATCATTTGGAAACAAAATATTGCCTTGTTGGACCACCTTTATGTAAAAATTTACAAATTGACATTCTCTTTGTCGAGGTGGAACAAACCACCTGATCAGGAAGGTGTTCCTGCACTATCATTCATGGTTTACAGCCGCAGTCTCTGCCTCTCCCATCAGCTGCCAAGAGCTCCTGAGAGAATTACTGGGATTGAAACCTCTCCCATCAGCTTCTTGACGAAAACACGCCACTCACACATATTAAACCACCACATACATTCTCTTGTGAGTGAATTCCCAAACTCTTCCTCGCAGTCAGGGCTCCTGCCTGAGCTCGGGGCAGGGAGAAGCATCTGCCTGGAGACCCCCAGGACCCCTCACCGTGCTCAGCCCCGACAGCGGAGCGAGAGGGAAAGGCCTGCGCCCCAACCTGGCTCTAGCTGAGCCGGGGCAGAGCCGACTGCAGCGGAGTAGCCGGGGGGAAGCAGGATGCGTGCTGGAATTACACCCATTTTTCTCCAGTTGTTTTTTAACCCAGTTCGTTTCCAAATTTCACCCAGGCCGGCTCCGTCTGGAGCGCAAACACCCATCCGCTCCCGCCGCCATCTTGGGGAGGAAACCGGGAGGCGGGGGGGCACCGCCATCTTGGGGAGGTCGGGCCGGCGGGAGAATTGTGTGAGGAGAGCGGCGGCCGCGCTATCCTGGGGAGATCGGCCCGGTTTGGCCTCGGGAGAGACGGTCACGGTTTGGCCCGGCCCGGAGGGATCGGGATTGCGATGGGGACAAAGCCCAGTGCCTACGGCAGCGGACACGCCGCCTCCCGCCATCCCTTCCGGGTCAGGCGGTGACCCACGCCCCCTGACCCCGCCGCTTCCTTTCCGCGGCAGCTGCCGGAGCAGACGGGCAGGTGAGTACGGGCCGCGCCGCATCCGTCGCCATCCGCCCGCCCGCCCCTCGCCGCGGGCTCCGCGCCCGCCGCCCGCCTTCGCGGGACCGGGGCTGCGCGGGGCAGCGCGCTCGGCGCGGGGGAGGCGCGCTCGGCGGAGCGGGGCCATGGGCCGTGGGAGATCCGCGGGCTGGAGTAGCGGAGCGCCTGGCTGGAGGTGCTGGGCCCCGGGCCGGCCCTCTCCCGGCCCCGGAGCGGTCGGGGCCGCGGTGAAACGTGGCGCGTTCGTCGCTCGGAGCTCGATGGCGGCGGTACAGCGTGTGCTGCGTCCGCCGTGTCGGCCTCGCTGGGCTGCGGACGGCGCTGTCCGCGGAGCCCGTGCGCCATGGATGTGGCGAGAAGGGGATGTGATGCTGTCGGACTGGCCGCGCAGACACTGATGTAAATAGATGTTACAATACTCAAGGCTGTTGGTGGACAGGGCACGGCCGAGTGTGAACGTGGGTTGTGTTGGGGTTGGTTACGTCGCTGCAGTGGCCGGACATCTTCCTTGTGTAGGGCGCCGGCTGTAGCAGGAGTTCGGCAGGAGAGGGCAATAGGGAACCGTTCTTCTGTTCGTGAGAGCGGATGCACAGGATCCCCGGCCATCAAACCGAGCACAGCCGAGTGCTGCCCCTGCTGTTTCCGATCGCTGGGTGTGGGCTTCAGGGGCAGGAAACTTAGCTGGGTTAGTCCCAAGGATGTGCTTGGGAGACCAATAACATGGAAGACTCAAAAGGTCTGCAGACTCGGGGCTTACTGACAATACTGGGTCTGTAGTAGTTGTTTGGTTTCGTGTTTTCTTTCCATAAACCCACATAAACAAGGGAAAATGCTCAGCATTGCTGGTTATCAAGAAAAGGAGCTCCCTTGTGCACTCCTGTGGTGGGGCCTAGGGGCATCAGCTGCCATGAAGTGCAGCAGAAGATACTCCACTAAACAGCTCTAGGTGATGACCTGTATGCCACGATACAGCAAAGCTGGCAATCCTGGGGCTTTTAAGAAATTTACCAGTGTTTTACCAGTGATAACTCATGTTTCTTACTTGGCAAAAGGTTGAAGTAGCAGGAATTTCATAAAATCGTTTAACGATGCTGAGAAACTACTAGCACTCATACATCTTTTTTGTTGTTCAGAAATGGCACCTCGTAAGGGCAAGGAGAAGAAGGAAGAGCAGGTCATCAGCTTGGGACCACAGGTTGCTGAAGGAGAGAATGTGTTTGGCGTCTGCCACATCTTTGCCTCCTTCAATGACACTTTTGTCCACGTGACCGATCTGTCTGGCAAGTGAGTATGGGACAGGTGTCACCTCACTGCAGTACCCAGCTCCTTCAGGTGTGAAAGTTGGAACTGGGTTTGGCAAGGGGTTCTGCCAAAATCCTTGAGTTTCTGCCAAGCTTCATGCATGGTGCATATACATGAACTGGGTGGCGTGGGGAGCTCTTCTGACTATGATGGTGCTCAGGGTACTGTGTGGCTCATTGATCTGGTAACACTGGAAATAATGGTTCTGACTGTACCCAGATTGTGGTTTGGGGGAAGAACAAGGAATGGCTTTCTTTTGAACATCACGTTTTCCTTCTCTAGGGAAACCATCTGCCGTGTGACCGGTGGGATGAAGGTGAAGGCAGACAGAGATGAGTCCTCTCCCTATGCAGCCATGCTGGCAGCCCAGGACGTTGCCCAGAGGTGCAAGGAGCTGGGCATCACTGCCCTGCACATCAAGCTGCGTGCAACTGGGGGCAACAGGTACAGCAGGAGGGCTGGGACACTGATGGGGACATGGAGGGCTGGGGCACTGATGGGGACGTGGAGGGCTGGGGCACTGATGGGGACATGGCTGTGGGGGCTGATGGTGAATGGGTTTAGAACACAAAGAGAGTGGTTTGGCATGGGGAAAATGTGACTTTCATATTGTTGGCTGTTTGTAAACTGTGTTCAGCTTCTGGGTCATTAAAGGGTTTGTTGGTTCTGACTCTCCTGCAGGACCAAGACTCCTGGACCTGGTGCCCAGTCAGCTCTGAGAGCTCTGGCCCGCTCTGGAATGAAGATCGGCCGCATTGGTGAGTGAGCAAGAAAGGGATTATTTAGGGAAATCAGCTTTGTAGGTATCTGTGCTGCTTGATCTTAACTTTGGGATGCTCTTCACGGTCGCTTACATGGCACCAATGAAAGGATTTCATGTAAACAGATCCTTAAATTGACAATTCACCAGTAGGTGATGAGAGTAGTACTCAGAACCCAGGTTTCTGTGTGCAGGGCAAACCCCAGCTTGGAGCTGGATGCTGCTGCTCCTCTGATGTCACATGGTTGCTCAGTCACCTAAAAATACCTTGTTGGTGTCAGTGATTCAATAATAATAGAGTTCTCCAACTGTTGTAAGGAAAGTCCTGAACTTCATGGGGAAGTCACAAGATGCAATGGTGGTGATTGTGCTGAAAATTCTTCAAGCCGTCTGCATTTCCTTTGAAATGCTGTGGCTGCTTGGTTTAAATGGAATGGGAGATGGGAATTTTTGCTTGCTAAGTGTTAAAGCCCTGGGTACCCAGCCTGCACCAAGTTCCCAAATACCTTCAGTCCACAGAGAGTTTTTCAGCCCATGTGCAGCTCCTGTGGTGTCCAGGTGCTGAGGTGTTGGTGATGGCTGTGCCCAGCTGGTTTCTGGGGGTACCTCTGGAGGTAACTGTTCGGGTTTTCTCCCTGCAGAGGATGTCACCCCCATCCCCTCCGACAGCACTCGCAGGAAGGGTGGTCGCCGTGGACGTCGTCTGTAACAGCGCAGCACCTTCTGTTATTAAAGCTCTCTTAAACCTCTGTTTAGCTCCGTGTTTTCTTACTGGGGTGAGCTCAGAAGCCAAGGGGCTTCAGTTTAATTCATCCACAGATGGCTTGTGCTCTGAAGCTGGGCCTCTGGCTTGGAGGGGGAAACCAGGCTGGCTGATGCAAACCCACAGGAGTCTTGGGCTTCATATAGCAAAAGCTGCTTTCAAAATGAGTCATGACCTTTGCATCTCCTGGAAAAGAAAGCTGGACTGGGAGTGAGCAATTACTTTTTTTTTCACTGGGTTTTCTGCAAAATGTTGCTTAATGCATCACTTCCACTTTCTGTGGAAGAAGTCCTCTTTCTGCCTGGACATCTGTTCCTAGGCCAAAATTTCCCTTGGCACAGCCATAGTGTTTTGTTATATGTGGCCATGGAAAACATTAGAATAAATTTCCCTTACTGTCTTAAATGTGCACCATTTGCCATTCAGATCACTGTTTTGCTGTCCTTAAAGTGTTGTTGAACTCTGTGTGGAGTTCATCTTTCTACAAGCAGAGTATTTCAGTACCACCAGCCCTTGTTCTTGTAGGTGACTTTAATCTACCAGACATCTGCGGGGAACTTAACAAACAGATAAGACACAGTCCAGAAGGTTTTAGAGTGTGGAGGACAACTTTTTGTTGCAGATGGTGAGTGAGCCCACCTGGGGAGGGACTACGTTAGACCTTATGTTTACAAACAGAGATGGCCTAGTGGGAGATGTGGTGGTTGGGGGCTGCTTGGGCCACAGTGATCATGAAATTTTAGAGTTCTCACAATAAGACTTTTCCATTGAACTTTAGAGGGCAGACTTTGGCCTATTTAGGAGATTCATTCAGAGAGTTCCTTGGGAAGCAGCCCTTAAAAACAAAGAAGTCCAGGAAAGGTGGGAGTGCTTCAAAACAGATCTTGAGGGCAGAGGAACAGACTGTCCTTGGGTGCTGAAATATGAGTAGATGAGACAAATGTCCAGCCTGGATGGACAAGGAGGTTTCAAAGGAACTTAGGAATAAAAAGAGAATGTATCATCTTTGGAAGGAGGGTCAGCTCTCTCAGGAAGTATTTAAGGGGGTTGCTAGGGCATGTAGGAAAAAAAATCAGGGAGGCCAAAGCTCAGTTTGAACTTAATTTGGCAACTTCTGTAAAGGATAATAAAAATGGGTAAGAGCAACCTTTGTTCCCTATTGGATGTGGGAGGGAACTTAGTAAGGCTGAAGTGCTTAACGCCTTCTTTGTCTCAGTCTTTAGTGGGAAGACAGTTTGTCCTCCGGACAACTGCCCTCCTGGGCTGGTAGATGGTGTCAGGAGCAGAATGGTCCCCGTTATCCAGGAGGAGGCAGTCAGAGAACTGCTGAGCCACTCGGATGTTCATAGATCTATGGGACCAGATGGGATCCATTCCAGGGAAATTAGGGAGCTGGCAGAGGAGCTTGTGAAACCGTTCTCTATCATTTACCAACAGTCCTGGCTCACTGGTAAGGTTCCAGAGGACTGGAAGCTGGCCAATGTGATGCCCATTCACAAAAAGGGTGGGAAGGCTTCCTGAAGGGTGGCTGTGGTCAGGCAGGGGTTGGTCTCTTTCTCCAGGCAGCAACTGACAGAATGAGAGGACGCAGTCTTAAGCTGCATCAAGGGAAATAGACGTTGGATATCAGGAAAAAGTTTTTTACAGAAAGAGTGATAAAGTACTGGAATTGTCTGCTCGGGCCGGTGATGGAGTCACCATCCCTGGATGTGTTTAAAAAAAGATTGGATGTGGCACTTGGTGCCACGGTTTAGCTGAGGTGTTAGGGCATGGGTTGGACTTAAAGGTCTCTTCCAACCTGGTGATTCTGTGATTCTGTGTGTTCCATGTGGGTTACTCTGTTCCAGGGGACATCACCATGACTGATTCATGGCTCACATCTGGGGAGAGCCCTACAGCAAAAATCCAAGACAGGACCTTTGCTGTGGCAAAAACTCAGCAGACTCTGCTCATCTCTTGGTGCAGGGGAAGATGTTTCCACTCACTCCCTCTGCTGCCCACCCTGGTCCAGGCCGGTTCAGCCCTGCTGGTTTATAGAGCAGATGTAGAAAGGAGAAGGTGCCTGCTCTATGGGAAGGTGGATTTACTCCATTAACCCTTAATCCTTGGAAGCTGGAGCTGTGCAGGTGCACACAGGGCTGGCTGAGCCAAGTCACAGCACACCCAGCCCGTGCCATGTGCTGCCCTGGCAGTGCTGTGCCAGGGGCAGGCTGCTGCCTGGGCCTCCTGCTGCACAATTAAAGGCAAAAATTGCTTTGATTTCTCAGCCAGCCTGAAATCTTTGAAGCAGCTTCCTGTGTTGATGCATAACCCCAAAGAGGAAATGATGAATGAGGAAGAGAAACCAAAGCCCCAGCACAGGGTAGCTTTCTGGCTCATGTCCTGGGGCTTTCTGAAGGGGAAGGCCCTCCTCTTAGAGTGGCATGGATGGGTCTCCTGGCTCTTGACAGTCTCTGGCCTGACCCAACTGGCTTGTCTTGAGTGATTCAGTGAGGAACTGAATCACCTGCACCCCCCTGTAGCTGTAGCTGGGTGATGGCTTCTGGGCTGCGTGGGTGGGGGACACTGTGCCTGCCCACCCTTGCTTGCCCACCCTGTGTCACCCTGGCAGGGATGCTCATCCTGTGGAGGGCATGGGGCTGCCTGGGGACTGTGCTCCATCCCCAGACACAGTCAGTGCTCACTGGTGAGCCCTGTGGCTCAGCCTCTCCCTCAGGTTTGCCCAGGGCTGATCCTGTGCTGTTGAGGGTGTCACCTCAGGGTTGGTGGGAAATGTGGGTCTGTTCCTCAAACCTTTGTGAAGAGGCTGGGGGCTGAGAGCTGCGAGACAAGGCCCAGCTGGTGATAAATGGCTTCCTGTGAATGCCTGCTGCGTTATTCCGCCTCACGGCCTGAAATAATTGCTCTGCTGGCCTGGTCCTCATCAGAGTCCTGAAATCACTCCTTGCTCCAGATGGCTTTTTGTCCCCAAGAAAAGACTTGTGAAGTTTCTGATGCGCAGCACCAAATACAAAGCCTTGGGGTAACAGGGTGGTGACAATTCATTGCCAGCCTCAGGCGATGGGAGAGTGAGGAGGGTCAGACAGGATGGAAGCGGCTCTCTGACAGTGTCTGTCTTCCCTGGAAAATCAATTCACACACTGAGAACACACTGGGTGTCACAGCCCTGGGCAGAAAGTTGTGTGTGAAGCACTGAAGAGCTGACTGGGAATGTTTGTGTGTGGAGCAAGGACTGACAGGGCTGGCAGTCCTCCTCCAGGCTGGGGCTCGAGGGGCTCAGCCTTTCTGGGAAGGGGGCTGTTCCCCACCCCCAGGCTATCACCCATGTTTGTGGTTTGCAGAGCCAGCCCAACTCCATGGAATCGCTGGGGTTTTGTTTGTGAAGTTCCTGTTCAGACTTTCTCTGCTTCCCCTTATGGCTGAGGCCAGTCACGGAATGCACCAGGAGCATGGCCTCGAGGCAGGGATTGTGACCCCAAAATGAGGAGCTGAGTGGGGGCTGGGGCTGTGAGGAAAACCTGTGGGTCCCCCAAAAGTCCCAGTGCCCATGAGGGGAGAGACAAAAAATGTATGGAAGGCTTTTGTGTTCTTTCCTTTTCCCCCCCTTTTTTCTTCCCCTTTCTTTTTAACTTCTCTTTCTTCTCTTTTCTCTCAATTTCCTCTCCTTTTTTATTTTCTTTTCAAACCCCTCTGATGGTTTCTAAATACAGCTTTGTTACAGGCCTGGGCTCGGTGTTGTGTGAACCCCTGGGTGCCCAGGTGTTTTTCAGCTGGGTTGCAGGGTTGGGACCAGGCTCTAGGCACCAAAACCACTCCCCTGTGTGGGGCTGCAGTTTCCCACCTGGAAAGCAGGAGCATTGTCCCACCACATTTCCTCCAGGAACAGCATCTGCCAGGAGACCCTGCCCTGCTTCCTGTAAGTGCTCTGAAACATCCCTTTGTCTGCTGTCCCAGGGCTGTCCTGCAGATGGGAGGCTCAGGACTGCATCAGGAAAAGAAATGGAGTCACTGAAACAACATGTCCCTGCTCGCCCCAGTGTCCCTGCTTGCCCCAGTGAGTTTGCCCGGTAACCAGAGGTGCCTGGTTGGGTGGGGTTAGCTAACACTTAATTCCACATTCGCAGTTTCACTTTTGGCTGAACTCTGGCCATGGTCAAGGTGAATCCTGAGGTTGGAGCCATCTTGGTGCTGGGCTCAGTGCGACCCTAGGCCCAGCATGGGGATCGGGGTGTGTTACCCCATGGCTGCTCTGGGACATCGTGTAAAAACACCAAAAACCAGCATTGTGGGGTGGATGGCTGCCCCTGCACATGTAGCACTTGCAGGGCTGTGGGGGGGCTGGAGACCCTCATTGCCCCATTTCCACTGGTGCTTTGGGGTCATTCACCTTAAGGGGCTGTTCCTCCTCTCTTGGCTTTGGGGGTTCAGCCCCTGGAAGCTGCTGCAGGCAAAGCCAAGAGGGCAGTGCCAGAAGGAAGGAGGGCTTGAAAGCCCTTGATCATTTAGTCATCACCCCCTCAGCCTGAGAAGTGCTGGCCAAAAACCCCCACACAGGGAGGGTCCAAAGTGACCCTCAAGGAAGGCCTTGAGCCCAAGTGCAGCTTTTCCCCAGCAGCAGGGGAGGAGGCCAGGGAGGAGGGCTGTGTCCTGCCACTGTGCCCCCCACAGAAGGTTCTCTCAGCTTTGGGTGTGGGGCGTCCTCCCCATGGCGTCCCAGCTCTGCACCCCACTTCCTTCCTCACAGGTTTCTTCTCACCTCCCCCATCCCAATGTCACCTCCCTTTCCTCACCTTCTGTTCCCCCAGGGATACCAGAGGCTCTGGGCCCATGGCACCGGTGTCACCAGGCTGGGCACTGTGACCTGGCGGTGGCGTGGTGTGGGCAGTGAAGCCCCATTGAGCTGCCCTGGAGTTCCCAACTCTGTCCAGCATATTTCTGAACTGGAGACCTCTGGAGCAGAGGCCTGCCTGACAACAAGTGATGCAAGTGCCAGCAGCCAATAAGACTTTTTTTTTTTGCTTCCCCCCCCTGGCGTCGGGGCAGGGTGGGGACCCGAGGGTATTTCCAGAAGCCTCGGTGGGAGTGCTCATTGCCTTCGAGGAGCCCAGAGGAGCCATGGCTGAGGAGCAGCGGGACCTCCTCTCTGACCGCGGCAGCGGTGTGCTCAGTGTTGGGGACACCCAAAGGTGCCACTGCTGGGGACACGGGGATGGGGCGCACGGGGAGGGCAAAGTGGGCACTGTGGGGACGTGGAGCAGGGGGCTGTTGGGTGGTTGTGGGATGGAAGGGGATAAAGTCTGGTCAAGGGAGCACGGAGTGACTATGGGGTGGAAGAGGGGCTCAAGCTGTGGGAATGGGGCACTGTGGAGCTAAGAGGGTGGTGGAAGGGGCCAGAACATGTCTGTGAGGCAAGGCAGGAGGGCACGGGTGGCTGTGGGATAGAGGGGAATTGGGTGACCATGGGATGGGAGGCATGGGGCGACAGTGGGAGGGGACCGTGGGGCGGCTGTGGGACGGGGGGAATTGGGTGGCTGTGGGATTGGGAGGGCACAGGGTGGCAGAGGGATGAAAAGGGTCACTGCGTCTCTGGGCCGCCCAGCACAAGGCATGGCGATGGGGTGGCCAGGCTCACAGGGTGGGGCAGAGAGCCATGGCTTGAAGCTTCGGGGGAAGCAGCTTTGTGGGAAGGAGGTTGTGGGACAGGCAGGCTGATGGCGCGGCCATGGGGCAGGAGCGGACTCTGGACCCAAGTGCCTTTGTGGGGCTGCTCCCCCGTGTCCCAACTCGTCCCTATGTCCCAACCCCCGCAGGGGGGACACCCCCGCCAAAACTTTCAACCAATCAGAAGCCCTGGCCCTGTGACGTCACCAGTCGCCAGGCAGACGCCCGTGCCGCGCGTCCCGTTCGGGACTTGTCCCCTGGCCGGGCGGAGGCCGCTGCTCCCCGGGCCGCGCGGGCACCGCTGCGCCGCGACAGTGCCACTGTCACCCAGCGGGGCGGGATCTAGCACTACATTTTAAAAAATCAAGTGCAGTCCAACATCCCATGAGTCGTGTCCTCTGCCCCATGGACCAGCGAGATTCCAAGTGGCTTCATCGTCCCTCAAAAGGCGATGCCCAGAGTGATGCTGTTCCCCAAAACGCCCTGGCAGCGCCCAGTCCCCACCCACGTGCCTTTCGGTCCCTCTCCCGTGTCCCCACTTTTCCCCGCCCCCAGAGTGGGTTTCGGTTCCTGGTGTGGGGGTGTGAGGCTCCTGCTGAGGTTTCACTTCTGCACTCTGCGAGGGGGGAATTTGCATTTGTCTGTCTGCAAACCTCCGGGACAGGAGTGTCTGGGGCCGGGACGGTGACAGCACGATGTTACCTCCTGCTGCCGCTGGTTGGCTGAGCTCCCTGTCCGTATCCCGCAGGTCTGGGCTGAGGCGGAAAGCCGCCTTCTCCACGCTCTCCATCCTGGTGGCCCTGCTCATCGCCGGCCAGGCCGTCACCGTCTACTTCGTGTACCAGCAGAGCGGGCAGATCAGCAAACTGACCAAGACATCCCAGAACCTGCAGCTGGAGGCTCTGCAGAGGAAACTCCCTGCCAGTCAGTAGCCCCATGGGCACCAGAGTGGTGGGAGGTAGAGGGGGAGAAGGGATAAATCCCTCTTGGGCTCTCCTGGACCACCCAACCCGGTTGGTGCCCCTCACAGTTATCCTTCCTCCACAGATGCCAAGCCAGTGAATAAGATGAAGATGGCCAAGGCAAGCCCGCCTCTGATGATGAGTGTCCTGCATCCTGCACCCTTTGAAGACTTTTCGGTAAGAGAGATCCACCACGTCTTGGCACTGTCTGCTGCCCTCAGGCCTTGCTGCCATGCTCACACTGCCCCTTTGCCTTTTCTCTTGAGGTGAAGCCCCCTGCTAGCAACAAAACCGAGGACCTAGTGAAGCACCTGCTGCTGGTAAGGTCCCCTGCTCCACCCCACAGCTGCCTCCTGCACTGGTCTGGTGTCTCTTGGGAGAGAGAGCTCAGAGCTGGTGGGAGCTCCTGACCTGCACCATGTCTGGCTGATACCAGCAGAGCTCTAACCCCTACCCCCCCAGCTCATTTTTCTTTGCCCTCACTGTGGTGGCTGCTTTGCAGCAAGCAGACCCCAGCAAGATGTTCCCGGAGCTGAACAACAGCCTGACGGACAACCTGAAGAAGCTGAGGAGCACCATGACTCATGTGGACTGGAAGGTCAGTACTTGTCACTGTCATCCTGTCCCACCTGCCTTCTGTCCAGGAGTGCTTTGGGGAGGGACTGGGGTATCCCCACCAGGATAAACAAATCTGGCTTTAGCCCCACCCCAAGGAAGGGGGTGGTGTTCACCACCTTCCCTGTCCAAGCCAGAGCTCATGACGTGGCTCCCCTGGGGTGAAGTCCCCCCATGCCCATTAATGTGCTGGACCCTCTCATTGCAGGCCTTTGAGTCCTGGATGCACAAGTGGCTGCTGTTTGAGATGGCCAAGAATGCCCAGTCAGAGGACGGCAAGGCAATCCCGGCGGATAAAGGTACTGGGGATGGGACTGCTGAGCTCAGGAGGGTCAGGGAGGAGGGGCGTGGGGCACCTCACAGGGAACCAAGCCCTCCCTCCAGTCATGGACCTGTTTGTTCTGTGGGGAGCCCCTGTTTCCCATCACAGAGCATCTCTCCCCGCTGCCTGTATGGCATTTGGGGCGAACAAAAGGCTGAACAGCTGGAGCCTCACCCCAAATCCTCCATCCCTGGTTAGCCCAAGAGCTTCAGAAAAGTCACTGAGCAGGGCATTGTTCACCTTTAATTGTTTCTGGATAGAATCTCCTGCTGAGGGCAAGGGCCTTGGGGGGCTGATGGAGTGTCCCCTGTTTCTATTGCCCTAGTGCTAACTAAGTGCCAAGCAGAGGCCACTTTTGGGAATGATCAGCTGGGCAGCTTCCACCCACAGTGTGATGAGAACGGCGACTACCTGCCCAAGCAGTGCCGTTTCTCCACTGGCTTCTGCTGGTGCTCCTACAAAAACGGCACCAAGATTGAGGGCACTGAGACTCGGGGAAAGCTGGACTGCTCCGGTAGGTTGCCAGAGAGGGGATGGAAAGGAAGGAGCAGTATGCATGGACTGCTGAGAGGAGAGAGGATCTAGGCTGCTGAAAACACTCCTCACCCATCCAGTGCCAGTACCTTAAGGCTGGAGAGGACCCCAAAACCCACAGCCCCCACGTGTAGCTGGAGCTGAGGTGTGCAGTCAGGGTTTTCCATGAGCCCCCCATGCCCCTCGCTCAGCAGTGGGTGCTGGCTCTTGCCTGCTGCCCTCAGAGGGATGGGGGTGGGTGATGGGGCAGCCCTGGGGTGCAACACCCACATGCTGCTGTCCCTTTGCAGGCACTACTGCTCCCAGTGCTGCCACTTCCACCGGAGATCCTGAGGAGATGATCTTCTCCGGGGTGGACGTGCTTAAGCTGAGCCCAGCCAAAGGTGAGTGTCCAGGTGTCCCCAGAGGCCTGGGGACTGCTGGGGAGGGGTAGGTTGCAAGGGAGAGGGGTTTGGAGAAGTCCTTGTGTTGTTTTACTGACTACTTCGCTTTTGTTCCCCCACAGGAGAGTAGAAGAGGATGCCAGCAGTTGCCTTCAGCATCCCTGCCCTTTCAGCTCCTGCCTTATTTCCCGTTTCTTTTCTGCTCATACATTGCTTTTCCAAGGCAGTTAACAGTAGGCATCCCTTGGCACCCTTCCCCTACTGCAGAACATCAGGCAGGGCTGAGCTGCCACCACCATCAGACAAAGAGCCCCCTCAGAGGGTTGGTAGAGCAGGCTGGAAAATTATTTCAACCACATCAGATCCATAAATGCTGTTCTCAACAATCCTGCTGGCTCAACCTCCAACAGCACGCAGGCAGCAGTGCAGCTCACCCCTGCTGAAGAACTTCAGCTTCTTTACATCGACGAACATTTAAAGCAGCAAAATAACCCCCACCAGCTTCTTACCTGATCCCTGTAGGCTGGAGCCCTGTTAGATTACTGGAGTAATGGGTTTTTAGTGTGGAGTGTTCAGATTTGTACATAGAGATTCGCCTACAGCCTCAGCAGTGGGTAACCATGGGCAGAGGGGCTTCTAATTTTCCTGAATATATGACTGTTCCTTTCTAAATGATCTCACAAGCTAATCTCAAATAAACTTTTGAATAAGAAAGCCTTGTAAGCAACTCCAGCAGGGCTCTGTGTGCTGTTTGCAGCTGCCCAAGATTATAAATAAATGAAACTTAACAAAAAAAGAGATAAAGAAAAATCTCTGCAGGCACTTGGACAGCTTTACCTCCACCCAGGCTTTGCTGTGTTCCTTGTCCCATTCCTGTCCCATCCCTTGTTTGATTTCACTTGTACCCTGGGGTCCCCCTGTCCCAGACAGGCAGACACTGGGCTCTGCTCTCCCACCCACAACATCCTCCAGAGCCAGCCAGCCTTGGCCTCCCCTGAAAGCAGCTGAAGTAAAATCTGTTTGTTGTTTTTTATTTTGTATTTCATAAAAAAACAACACAAAAACTGACTATGCCTTGGCTGAGAACAGCTGCTGGACACAACAGTTCAGTGCAACTCCAGGGACATGATAATCACCACTGTCAGTGTTAGAATAAAAAGGAAACCCAAGAGCTTTCTTTGTAGTAGCAAAAGGACTGACACCACAAGTCACAGGAGGAGGGGGAAAAAAGGTAAAAGTATTTTCTCAAAAATATATCTCTGGTAAGAGAAAGGGATGGCTGGGTATCAACGAAAGGAAAAGCAGTTTATGCTCTGCTCTGGTCAAACTGCCTCCTCCAGTTCCATTCCACCTGGAGGGACTATAAACACATCTCTGGGCCCCAGCAGGGCAGGAGGAGGCAGAAAGTTACACAGCTCTGCTCTAAAACTCACAGTTAAAAGAAGTTATAAATTATTTTTTTTAAAACAAGTTGGAATTCTCCAGGTGAGCTTCCTTTTCCTCTCTTCTCTTTGATCTTCACCCATAAATCTTTAATCACAGGAATGCGGTACCTTTGGGGAGAGGAGTTAAAAGTTAGGGATGGGGAGGAGAACAGCCTTACAGCTGAGCAGAGCATGGGCAGAGGCATCTGGTCCACTTCCAGGTGGCTACAGCATCACCATCTAATCCCCATCACTTTTCCAGGCTGCCTGGGGTCAGCAGGGACAGACAGACACTGCCAGAGGCCGCTCATCTCTGCTGGTGACAGAGGTCAGCAACACCCAGGCTGGACATCTCGTTCTCAGCAGCTAAAGAGTTGAGGTCAGACACATCCAGAGAAGCCAGCACACGGCTGCATGACATTCCTCACACTGCTCCACTCCCTGGCCCTCTGATCCCAGGCCAGGCGGGCTCAGTGAGCTCTTAGAGGGCACACTGTCTTCCCCAGAGTGGCCCAGGAGTTCTGAATGTGGCCATGGTTACGCCGCTCAGGGTACCAATGGCCAGTCCCCACAGGCCATGTACCTTCTCACAATCCTTCAGGCTCAGCTCCTTTCTTCTTCTAAAATGGAAAGGGGAAAAATACATCAGCATCATTTGCACCACAGACATGAAGAACCCAGCAAAGCCACAGAGACTTCCTGGATATGTCCCTGTAGAGGTGGCAGCCACCACAAGGAACACCCTGTAGCCTCCCTGTCACCCCTTCAAGCCCTCGGGATGGGATGCAGAAGTCTGCCAAGCCCTCAGGAACTCCAGCTTCTGCTGAGAATGAGATGAACAGACAGCTGGAGAGCAGCACTTACTCCTTGGACAGGACAAAGTCCTTTGCCACCAAAAGGGTCCCTGGGTCTGACCATTCCAGGGAAAGGAATCTCCTAGGGCAGCAATACAGGAACAAGCCCATTGAGTCACTCTAATCCCAGCCAAAGGTCAGGGTGTCTTAAGACTGGCCACAGTGAACTGTAGGCTTCCCTGTACTGCTAGCAAGGCCAGGATATGGCTCTGTTCCTTCTCCAGCCTGGCACTTCTCCTGCTGGGACAAGCATCACAGCCCAGGGTGTGGCACATACCTTCTTCTTCTTCTTCTGAACCTCAGCAGAGCCATCTGCTACAGGCGCCTCTTCCAAAGATGCCTTTTTGCTCTTCTTCTTTTCTTTTTCAGGCTTCTTTTCTAAGAGTGGGAAAGAAAAGCCAACTAAGAGAGGGACTCTGGTACTGCCAGCCTCTGAGAGGGAGCACAGACTGGTACAAGCATCTTCAGTAAGTTTTCGATCACATCCAAACCTGAGTAAGATTTCCAGAGCAGGAACTGGGTGAAGGCAAAGCTCTGCCCACAGGCAGCTGCACCCAGGGATGTTTCCCTAATACCCCTGAGCCAGAGCAGCTTGATCCCACCATCTGTGCACACACATGGGTGGAATTACATAGAATTCCCTTCTTTCCACCTCCTGCTCCCCACCTGCTCCAAGGAACTGCTTCAGGGCTGGAGTAGATGGGCACATACCAGAGATGAGAGCCAAGGGAGCTGCTAACACAGGGTGGACACAAGGTTCAGCTCAGCACAACTGCTCAAGAGGCTCCACTCATCCCTGTTAAATAGCTCACACATGGGCCAATAGACAAATCTGTCTCCTCCAAAAATAAGGGCTGCATTTCAGCAGAACAGAAACACCATCAGATCTGGCCCAGCCAATCTGTGTCCCTCCCTCCCTTTTTCTTTAAAGCCTACCAGATCCAACACAAAACCAGCTCTGATTTGTAAACATAGGCTGCTCTGCAAATTTAAAAAATGGGCTTTGGATTAGGGCAGAGAGGAGGGCACTACAGAACAACAAGCTGTAGAAGGGTCAAAAGTGACAGGACATGAGCAAATAGCCTCAAGCTGAACTAGGGGAAGTTTAGGTTGAATATCAGGAAAAAATTCTTCACTGGAATGGTTGTCAAACACTGGAACAGGCTGTCTAGGGCAGCAGTGTGGCCACCAACACTGGAGACATTTAAAAGATGTGTAGCTATGGTATGTGGGGACATGGTTTGTGGATGGGCTGGGTTAATGGTTGGACTTGATGATCTTAGAGGCCTTTTTCAAGCCACATGACTATGATTCTATGAGGGAAGCAGCCAAGCAGGAAACCAATGGAAAAGTGGGTGCTATTTGCAAGCCCCTGCACCAGAGGCATCAGCTGCAAGTACCTATTGCAAACCAGGCCCCAAGTGTAGGATGCTTACTTTTAGCTGCCTTTTTCTTTTCCTTGCTGCCTGCCACCTTCTCCAGATCACCATCTGCTTTCTTCTTTTTCTTTTTGGGTACTTCTTCATTAGCTTGGCCTTTCTGTTTCTTCTCCTTGGGCTGCCCCACAGCCCCATCCTCTCCTGTCAGCTTTCGCTTCTGAGATGTTTTCTGCTTCTTGTTCTCTTTGTCTTTGCTCTTGGGTGTTTTCACAGCCTTGTCTGCTGTGGAGGATGGTTTCTTTTTCTCCTTTTCTTTTTTCTCCTTTTTCTCCTTTTTCTTTTTCTTCTTCACTTCCAACCCCTCCACTGTCTGCACTGCAGGGACGTTGGCAGCAGTGCTGACCTCAGTTTCAGTCCCTGAGCTTGGCTGCTGTGACTGTGGGACAGAGAGCAGGGCATGTGACGATGCTGGGGTCACTTGCACCCCTGCTGCCCCAACGTTGTTCTCTTTCATTGCCAGGGTTTTCTTCAGTGAGGAAGCTTTGAGGCTGGCATGACTTGTCTCTGTTTTTCCTGCCACCTTCTCTTTGTTGGAGACTTCTGTAGCTTCCTGCCCTGAAGGGGGGTTGTTTTCTGCAGAAACAGACAAAAGAGAGAAGAAACTCAGGGAGCATTCATTACACAAACTAATCACAGGAGGGTGGAAATACGAAGAGGAGCATCCAGTTCTTCTTTCCAAAAAAAGCTAAACTTGTTGGCATCTGTAGCAGTCAGAGAAAGATGCCTCAGCCTGAAGCGGGTAACAACAGCCACAACAGCTTTGGCTGTTTGACAAGATGGGTGAGCATGGACGGAGCAGCCCTTCCCCAGGACACCATCCCCAAGTTGGGGACTCCCCAAGGCGGTGGGGGTCTCCACACTGCCACATGTCATCACCACCAATGGCCAAGCCCAGAGCCCCTGGGCCCTCTTAAGCCCAAGTACAGATAGTTCTGACTTCCTCAACAGACCTTTTCACAATCTGATCTCAAGTTCTAGAGTGGGCCAGAGTTCATCTGAAAGTGCCAGGGTGACACCAGAGCAGAAGCAGCTTCCAGCTCCTAATTTTATAATTTGCCAACAAACCAGGGAAATGGTGGGACATTTTGTTTCTCCACAAAATCTTGCCCGCTTCCCCTCCTCTGCTCTCCATGCAGCAGAACCCACACAGCCCAAGGGGAGGTTTGAACACCAGCACTGTGCAGCAGATGTTCTTCAGGCAGTGTTTGAACCTTCCACAGAAGCCAGCAAAGCATTGTGCACTGGCTCCAGGGAGAGCCCTACCTGCTCCTGTTAATTACTGTGGTTAAAGCACATCTTGGAAGAGGCAAAGGCACTGAGCCTTGGAGGCAGCCAGCACGAGCAGACTGTTGAGAGAGAAGGCTGTGCTGTGGCCAGGGAAGCCAGCAGACGGCAGCAGCACTCCATGCTGTGCTTCCATGCTAGAGACACACTGGGAACAGGGCCCGTCCCAGTGACACCTTCCCCAGTGTCACTCTCCCATGCCAGCACGGCTTTGTTCCTGGGCCAAGCAAATTCCCAACCTTGCCAAAGGAGACGCACCTGCTTTGTGGTTTGCAGCCACCTGGTTGTCATCTGTGTCAGAGTCACTGCTGTCACTGCTTAAGCTGTCGGCCGGAGCTGCTTTCAGGGAGCCCTTGGCGAGGGAGTTTGCAGCATTCCCAGCCTTCCCTGGCCCCACCTCACCTCCAGGCTGGGGGGGAACCGTCTTTGGTGCCTGGGGGGTTACTGGGGTCTTGGAGAGGACTGGGTAGCCTGTGAGGAGGGACTGAAACAGCACAGAAACACTGAGGAGTCACAGCAGGGCAGCCTCCCACACACCAGACACGCAGCTCTGTCTCTGCTGCTATTGTCCTCATACTTCAAGTGAAGGGCCCACCTTTGGCCACCTGTGGAGCCAGCTCTGAGAGCCCAGGGCTACCAGGAGAGGGGCCAGCACTGACACACACCAGCTGAGCTGACAGCTGAGAGCTGGCGGCCAGAGGTTCTCCTTTGCTCTCGCCCAGCAAGGCAGGGTTGGGGGAGGCTCCTGGCCATCAGCGTGCGCCCACGCACACTTAATGCACTGCAGATGTGCTGCACGCCCTGCACGTTCCTTACAAAGGGAATTTAATGTCTTGGACATGGCTTAAGTTACAAACTAAAGTGGGGGAAAAAAAAATCCCTGCTGTTACTGGCACTGTGCACCAGTTCTCCTGGTTTAACCCTTGCAAGGTACCACATCCTCCTCTCTCTTCTCCCAGGGAAGGCACCATGAACTCGGGAACCAAGGCCTGGCTGCTTGGGGAAGCATTCCAGGTTCCAAAGATTCTCTCTCTCTCTGCCTCCACCAAAAGGTCTTGCTCACACCACTGCACTGGGGAACCCTCACTCCTCTGCTAGCAAACCCATCCAGCACCCCATCTGCTATGGCTGAGAATTTAGACTCGGTCCTATTTAGGAGCCAGCTGCAAGAGCCAAGAGGATCCAACCTGCCCAAGTACCATACCTGTGATGCTGCATCCTCCTCCTCCTCACTGGACTCCGAGGAGGAGTTGTGGACTGGCTGGGTCACTCTTGGCTGGGCCCCTCCTGGTTTCTGTAGGGAGCCTGGAAGAGCAGAGTTCCTCCTGTTAAAGCCCTGCTGCCTGGGGCTGAGCTCACCTCCCCAGCACAGGCACTGCCACCAAAAACCCCTCTGCCTCCAAAAAAAGGGGAGCACTCTGCCAGGCTGGGGAGGAGGAATGCCTCTCCAACCACTGCAAACCTGCCATGGGGTAACAAAAGGCTGTTCCCATCCCAGTAGCACCGAGAGCATCTTCTGGAGAGAACTGACCAGGTTTGGAAGGCTGCTTGGGTGCCTCCTCCTCATCATTGTCAGAGGAACTGCTGCTGTCTGAGGTGTCCTCTGCATGGGTGGGTGGCACGGTCTGGCTTGGGTGGGTGTCCTGTCCTGGCTGCAGGACTGGTTTCCTTGCCTTGGCAGTGGAATTTCCTGGGATGGCAGTGCTGGCAGGAGGAGCTTTTCCCACAGGCCTTTGCTTTTGGCTAGAAGCAGCGGGGACCTAGGGAGAGGAAGATTAAATAAATAGATTTGGAAGGAGGAATAACTAACTGCTCACATCCATGAACTATAAGCAGCAGCCCAGAGTAGATGGGCTGGGACCACCCTGGCCCTTATTCAGCAGTACTGCTCCAGTTTGTGTCACAGTCAGCCCAAGAACCTCTCAAAGGGCCCAGCTCACCCCAGCCCACAAAGGAAGCAGGCAGCTGAGGCCAAGCAGACAGCTGCTATCACAAAAGGGAAAGAAGCAGCCAGCCAGCTGGGAGCCAGGAACAGCAAAGGTACCAGGGCTACCCTCTGCTCCTCTGCCTCATCTCATGGTATGATAACTGTGGTTAAGATAGAGCAGCCCCTCTCTCCTGGCTTCATGAGCACATCCATCCCTCAGCTGAGGACATGGCACCAGCCCCAGAGCCCAGCAGACCCATCTTGTCCCTCTTCCCAGGAAAGCTCCCCACCTTAGTCTCCTCCATCATTACCTTTCCTGCCAGCATGTTGTGCTCTGAGGCATCACTGCTCAAGCTCTCAGGCACTCTGCTCACTGCAGGGACAGCAGGAGTTTTTGTCTTCTTTCCTGAAGGCAGGGTGGCATTTGCTTTTGCAGCCACCATGCTCGAAACTGCAGTTACTTGGACATTCTGCTGGGACAGACTCTGAAAGAGATAAGAAAGAAAATCAGGACAGAGCAAACTTGGGGGGAAAAGACACAGAGGCATACACCAATCCAGCACTAACTCCTAAGCCTTTCCACCGCTTCCAGCACAGCACCAAGACTTTTTGTTTTTTAATTCTCTCCTTTACAGACAAGTTCTGCCTCCCATGAGCCTCTGAGCAAGGCCTCTGGCACAGCCAACAGCAGAAATGAGGGCCAGTACCCCGAGAGCACCAAAAGCATTGGCTCAGTGCCCCAAAGGCACCTACCCTGAGGGCAGGCAGGGGAAACGTGCTGTGCTTGCAGGCTGTGAATCAGTACCCACTGCAGCATCAGTAAGACTGCAGTTGTAAACCTTTGCAAAGCAGGCACTTGGACACCTGGATGTCTTTTACACTCTAAAAATCACACACCAAGAGTTAATTGGCAACAGAGATAAACAAAGACGCCAACCACATGGAAAACCTGCCTCCAGGTCCACAAGCCAACAACAGACTAAGGGTCAAATTAACAAGAGCAAGTTTACTGCCTCACATTTGAAACCTCCCATCAAACTTAACATAAGAGGGGTTAAAAATAGAAAGGCCAGAGGTATGGAAAACAGGCACTGAGGACAGGTCCATGACACAAATGCCAGCAGAGGAGGGGGAAGGAGCCACGAAGGAGCACTCAGCCTCCTGGTTTGTGTTACTGACAAGGCCACGTGAGCAGCTTCCCCCCCTCCAGATCTCTGACAAGCTGGGCCTTTGTGGGCTGACATTTCCCTCACACATCATCCGGCCTTGGGAAAGGAAAAGGCCCCACTCCGTCATGCAGAGCCGCCAGCCCAACGTGAGCTCTCGGCCCTCTCACACAAAGCTCAAGTTACAACAACTGCATTATTTTATACAGTCTCAGTAATATAAACATGCTTTACTCAAGGATTGCTCAGGATGGCTGCCTGCCCATCAGCTGGAGGGAGAGAGCCTTTCCCCTGGCCACAGCCTCAGGCCAACACGGGGAAGGGTTTCCTGAGTGTTCACGTCCCCCTCCCAACAAAGGCATGTGTGGAGTAAGAAATGTGCTTGGCACCAAGCCCTGGGCTCAGAGCACCAGCCAGGCCACCAACATGTGGAAAAGTAGCCATGTTCCAGTCAGTGGGGTTTTTAATGTGGTTTCTTGGGTTCAAACTGCAGCACAAGTGCAGACACCCCCAAGACAGCTTCACACCGAGGCAGCTCTGGCCCCAGGGAGCTCAGCCACAGCTTTGCAGGACTGGCATGGAAACAAAAGAGACTCCAGTGGGAGAGCTGGGATCAGCTCCATGACACTCAGGGGTGCTCCCAGCACAGATATGGGGTCACTTCCCTTCTCCAAGGCAGGGGCCTGCCCCCTCCAGCTGAAAGGCAGCAAGAACATTGTGCTACCCTTCAGGGCAGATCCTGCCATCCTCCCAAGGCTTGTGGAAAAGAAAACCAATGAACTTCAGAGGTCTGTGAGGAACCAGGCGATGGGTTGTCTTGGAGCTACACAGGTCATGGAAAGACTCTTCCTGTAAGGATTTGGCTGCTTTTCCAGCCTAAATTCCTGGAGTAGAGCAGAGGGGACAGAGTCCCAGGGAAGGTCTGGGCTTGTGTGTCTACTCAGGCTCCTGTCAAAGTCCTCACACTCTCCGCTGTTCTCACATACTGCAAGATTGCTGTGGCTGAGATGTGCAGCCAGAGCTGGGGTCAGCCAGACCCACAGACACGGCCAAGAAAACCTGGTCCAGCCAACGGGAGGCTCCCCTGCACTGCTCATCACCTGCACAATTCCCACTTTCCACCTCCTGAGCATGCAGCACTAAAAGCCTGAAGAGCCAGTGGGTGAGCAACTCCTCACCTGGGAAGGGGGGACTATTTCATCCTCTGAATCTGACTCCTCAGTGGAATCATCACTGCTGTCCACAGCTGGAGGGGCTGTGGCTGGTGCCAAAGCCGGTGCCTTTTTCACGTTTCTTGGTTGGGGCACAGAATTGGTTTGCACTGCGGGAAAAGCGTAAGAGATTGTCACAGTGACAAAGAATTGCTCTCTGTGCCTGTCCAGAGCAGGAGCTGCTCCATGTGCAGGGGAGAGTAAGAAACCCATAAGGAAGCAGGTGAGGGATCCTGACTACTACCAGGCAACTTACCAGCTTGTGGAGGCTGTCTCTGTGCTGCAGGAGACTCCTCTTCACTGTCAGACGAGTCACTGCTCCCGCTTTCTGAAACCTGGCTTTTCAAGGTGCTTACCACCACTGCTTTTTCAGGCTGCCCAGCCTTAGCAGCCTGCGGCAGGTTGGGAGTAGGCCTGGGCTGGTCTGATAACCTCTTAACAAAAAAAGAAACACAGGCCCAGAAACGCAGAATTAGTACCAGTGTTGTTTAGGAGTTTAAGTGCAGTTTCAGCTCAGGTTTGGTTTTGTTTTACCCTAACAGAGCTGTTACTCACACCATCTTTGGTGTGTTATGAGCGGAAGGGGCTTCAGTCACTGCCTGGGCTGAACTACTGTAGATACATCCCTCTGAATTTAGCAATTTTCTTCTGACAGAAAGCCCAAGTATGTTTTACATGAGCACACAGGCTAATAGTGCTTGTAAGCTTTTAACAGCAATTACTTCTTGAGACAGAGACACTGGTTGAGGACAGGAGAAGCACTGCAACCCCAAGACTCCCACTTCAAGGAAGCCATCTAAGCACAACCTACCCACAGTTCAGGGAATCAGTAGGAGTTGGGAAGCCTTGTGCCATAACACTTGCAAGATTCAGAGACAGCATTAGAGCAGCTACAGAGCTCAGTGTAGACACAGGGCTGACACAACGGTTGAGAACACAGGGCAGGCAGAGACAGAGTGTGACTCATCTTGGAAGCCAATTTGTCAACAGGTCTAAGAATTTAGACATCTCCAGACAACAAAACATCTCTGACACTCACTTGGGCTGTGTCTTTCTCCAGTACCTGTCAACGCTCCGACGTTCCAGGACAGACCACAAGCCACCTTTCCCTGCTGTGTCAGCACTAGGATGCCACAGTCACCTGTGCCTCAGATACACAAAAGCCAGGTGACTCTCTCTCTTCCTGGCCCCTCTCCAAGTGCTGCAGATTCCCCTCTGCACACTGAAGATTAGTGGTGGCAGAGGAGAGGAACTGCCTGTGGAATGATCTGGGAATTTCCTCCTCTGCAGATATTCCCCAGGCTGGCAGTGCTCTGCACACACTCATTTACTCCGCTCATGGCTCATCTCCGGGCTGCTCTGCCAAGGAGTACATTGTGTTTGCCAGGGCAGGCAGGCCCTGTGCACCCTGCATGTGATGCCAGCCTGCTTTGGTGCTCCATGAGAGATTCCTGCCCGGCTGCACCATCCCTGCTATGCTGCTAATGCAGTGATATCCCCACAGCTCAGAGCACAGAGCACCAGCGTAGCAGCCTTTTGGGAAGACCAATCCTACTGTGCTTCCTGGCACAGGCCTGCCATGGGCTGCCACTGGGGCACTGTTTATCATCTCCAAGCCAAACACTAAACAGACAACAGCATCTGCATGTTTATCCCATTACAGAACAGCTCTCTCAACGAGCCAAGCACATTTTGACTCTGCTTAGAGAAACAGAAACCTCCACAAGTGCTTGGGGAGGGGGGACCACAAACTTCACTTCTCTGTTTTGTTTTGATACCAGTGAGTCACAATCTCCAGAACAGAGGCCAGCTTTGCAATGCTGAAGACACACAAGTACTTGAAGCAGTCAGGAGAATTCACACACCCTGCTCTGAATGTGCTAACTCCTCTCTGCTGTTCTGAACACTGCTGTGCAAGGGAAGAACTTACCAAGATCAGAGCCCACTGAGTTTTAAGCTCACTCAGACTAAAGCCCTTCATAGCAATGGTCTGGCTTCTCCCTCTGTGTGGATGCACAGCAGAGGGCTGCTCCATTTCCTAACTTAGCAATGGAGTGGGAAAGAGCTGCCATGCAGGGGCATCATAACACAAAAAGAACATAACAGCATCCACATAGAAACCACCATAAGGTTTACACAGCCTCAGATCGTCCTGGGAGGCAGCCAAGGTCCATCCGTTCACATCAGATGGATGACAGCCTCAGGTGGGATCTGGCCAAGTTACAGCCAAGTTACATCCAGGGAGCAGGTAACACAGGCAGAGAGCTCCTGACAGCTTGATAGTCAACAGGTACTGAAGTAACTCAGAGAGGAGGAAAATAACTCAAGAGGAAATCATTTTTCCTGCTCCCTCTCCAGCCCCCAAAGCAGGAGCTGCCTGTGGCTCAGCGAGTGTGATGACTCAGCTCCCGCACAACCCATCTGCCACTCGCTGGGTCCATTTGCATCCTGCAGCGCTGCATGACAAGAGGGGGAACAACACTGAGCCACGTGCGCCCAGCACGTTGTAAAATCACACTCCAGCACTGCCTGTGTGCCGCGGGAGCACCGCCTCTACCAGCACCGTGCACCAGCACCAGCGTCTCAGCTGTGTCACGGCCCAGCCAAGGGGAAACTGCCACCTGCACAGGAGGGGGAACAGGGTTCAAGGAGGAAAAGAGACCTGCAGTCCCTTGGGAGACTTGGCCTCTCCCCACACAGCCTGCAGTCCAAGATTAAAAGTTGCTGGCACAACTTCTGTCAGCACCACCCACACGGGTTTTCCTGGGATGCTCAAGGAAGACACGGGTTCCCAACACATGGATGCACGTGTATCTCACACCCACTCCTTGTAAACAGAAGCCAAAGCCTGTCTATAGAGGGCTCAAGTGCCACCTTTGGCTCAAAACACTCAGGGAAAGAAGCAGTAGAACAAAATTAGCAGTTCCAAAAGAAAAGCAGCTCACAGCACCTTTAAGGTCAGACTGTCCCCCATCACCGTCCTTTCCCCCCAAAATGTGCAAACATCTTGTCAACTTCTTTGACTAAATATTCCTGAGTTTTCAGGGGTAAACATACCAATTAAGCAGTTCAATTTAGGCATGATGTTCATTTTAATTGTGCTAATCCACCCCCACAGGGAAAGATGAAGCAGCTTCCAACGCTCTGTATCTGTTTGGATCTTGCACAGAAGCCAGAGGAAGTTGCAGGATACAGTAAGTCAGTGGTTAGCATATGCCCAAGTAGCAGATGGTAAGGGATGAGCTAAGAAGAGTTTGACTGAGAGGACAGGACTGTGGACACAGCTAAGCCCAACGTTTTATCTTCAGGCTTCACTCGTGGTCTCTGTCTGTAGGCTACTAACACGGGAAGGAACAGCCTGTATGGCAAAAATAGAGCTCCCCTGATGACAAGCTCTTCTTTGCTGACTCTGGCTGTTGAAGGGTAAATGTCAGTTTGCAAGAGGGAAGATGCTGAAGCAGTTAAATCAGCAGGTAAAATTTGCTGTTGAAAGCTTCACAGAATCAACACTGGAGGACACAAACCTATCCCAGCACACACACCCTGCTAAAATGGACAAATCTCAGTGGTTTTACAGTGGGACCTCACGGTACAGCTATCAAATAGCTGTTCCTGTCACCTAAAGCTGAATCTTCACATATATAACCAATCATGCAGGAAGAGAGCAGCACAGAGCCAACTGTGAGAGAAACATCCCCCTCCACCCACCTTAGCAGACCAAGGCTATGAAGACAAAAATGCAGAGCCTCGTTGGTTCCTGTCAATAGTCAAAGGACGTGTTGACAAAGCCTCCTTGCAAGGACACGTGAGGCTCTACCCCCAGTTTCCCTTCCTCCCTTGCAGACAGTAAGGCTGCATCTCCAAAAGACTACTTTCAGGGCACTTTCTGAAGGGCTCTGCAGCTCAGACTTGAGGCAGAAGGTCCCAGTACAATGTGCCTAGGGATGCTCTCAGGAAGGGATCTGCACTCCTTTGAGTTTAGCAACCTGAGTTGAGTGAGAGCTCTCAATCCTTCTCCTTTGGTTAGAGAACTCTGCCCAAACGCTCACAGGAGAGCCAACATCGACCCACCTGTGACCCTGCACACAAGGCCATAGCAGAGGGGCAGAGCACAAGTGAACAGCTGGAATCAAACCATTTGCCTCTCCCCTCCTCTGCTACAACTGTGTGAGAAGAGTAAGGCTGTACTTGCTTCCAAACAGAAAGATCTTCCTCTCTGAGGGATTGAGAAACAAGATACTCCTGGTGTTTCAAGGAGATCAGTGGCAGCATTTAAGAGATAAACACTTGCCTTGCATATCCCATCCCTTGGCAATGGGCTGAATGCAGCACCTACCTTCTGGCTGATGGGCACAGGGAGATCCTCATCCTCACTGGCTGACGAGGCAGTGCTCTCCACAGGCTTTATACTTTCAGCAGGCTTCGTGGGAGCAGCAGTCCTTCCCTGTGAGGTTTTAGCCTGCTTTGGCACTGTTGGTTTTGGTGCTGTCTTCCCTTGGGACAATGGAAGCGTTTTTGCTGGAGCTGCTTTGACAGAGGTTGATGCTGCTGGTGTAGGTTTCACTGGGGATGGGACGGCTTGGGAGGATTTTGGAGGTGGCTTTGTCTGGGCAAGATATGAACAGAGTGAAATAAGGCAAATCCCACAGCAGCATAATTCATTTGCTCAGACTGTAATCAAGGGAAGAAATTTCAGAGCCCCCTGGGAAAGGCAAACCCTGAAAGAAGATTAGTGACTGGCAAGACATAAGAAATTCTTTCACTTGGCTTTCTTGATCAGCCTGCTGCTACTACCAATCCCCTCCAGTGAGGTACAAGGCAGCACTTTGCACTCTCCACAGCAGGGAAGCTGAGTTACACTACAGTTTTACAAATTAGACACTATTTATTGCAATTTATACCTGAGAAGCAAATTCCACTTTGATAATTTGCCTCTTCAGGTGGGAAAAGAATCACTGGGTTTCTTTTTTTCATTTAAAAGTACTGATGGATTTTTCTAAGAAAGGCACAATGGGTTGATTAAAGCTCAGAGCAAAGACATGGAGGTGCCTTTTAACACCTCACGCCTCCTTCCTCCCACCTCCAACATGACTTTGCTACACACTACTTGCATTTACAAGATTTCCACTGCAGTTCCTAGCCCTGAGAGGCAAGCAAGGAGAGGGAGGATCTCAGAGACACGCACTTGGGTTACTAATGGACGTTCTTCATCTTCACTGTCTGATGAGCTGCTGCTCTCTGATGTGTCATCGGGCTGTGCAGCCCCAGGAACTGTTGTTGATGCAGGTTTGGCCTGGCTTGCTGCCAGTGCTGTTTGCTTCCCTGCATTCTTAAGGGACACTGGAGCAGCAGGTGCACTTTTCACAGGGGCTGCGTTAGACTGCACTGTCCTCACAGCTGGCTTGGCCTGTGAACAGGGGGAACAAAAGGGAATAGGAGAATCAGGTAACACCTTGGAAGAACATGGCTGAAAGCTCTAACTGCATGGAATCTGTTTTAAAGCAAGCTACTTTTGACCAGGACAGGCTTTTTCAGACCCATGAGCCGTGGAATATCTGAAGCAAGTCACTTTCTCCATGGACTGCCTGACTATATCCATCAAATTGCATACTAATCACCTCCTACAAATCCAAGGATCTCCCTCAGCTTCAGGCACTAGTAGAAACTGGAATAGAAGGGTTGGTGTCAGCAGGGTTTAGTGGGCCTCTCAGCCACATAGCATGTGCTCTGGTCTTGAGTTTGGGGATATCACACAGGTAAGGTAAGGGGTAATGCCAGAATACAGCACTGTAGCACTTCCTCTCCTTTTCAAAAGAAGGGAACTGATTTCCTAGGGACAAAGAATCCATGTTGGAGAGGTTACCTGGATGGCTGGAGTTGCCAGCTCCTCCTCAGAGGATGTGTCCTCACTTGATTCCTCACTGCTGCTCTCAGCCCCAGCTGCCAGCTCTGAAACACAAGCAAGGAGATGTCACAGCTGCCGCTTGCTCTGAGCCCCCAGAGCATGATGCTAATGTGGCTTTTGAAGTCAGGGAAGCAAAACAAACCACAGAGAGGACTAAAGGGATTTGCAGGGAAGAGGACCTAGCCTTGCTGAAAACATCAATGGCCTGCTGGGAATAGCTTCTCCAGAAAATGCTGGCCCACAAACACCTCTCCTCAAGGGCAGGCGGAGATGGGAAATGCTTCCTGGCCACCCTCTGACCCTGTGAGGTGCTGTCCAGCCACACACAGCTCCCTGCAGGGGCACCCAGCCGGCTGAGCCTCCTTTGGATAAGAGCCAAAGAGGATCATTTCCCAAACTTTAATGATCTGTTTCTCACCCTCCTCCCCCAACACACACAGACACACTTCAAAGCATTTAAATATTTCCCTGAAGACTTCAAACCCCCAAACGAATCACTTTGCAATTGGGAATAAAGAGAAAACACTGCAGTGCCTTTCCATAAAGCTGTAAGTATCAGCAGCATTAGCACTGCACCTCCTCCGGACATGCTACACTGTTATCCCCAAGCCCTGGGTATGTGCTGGGTGCTGCCAGACATCTTAGCACAGGATCTGCTGCTTGAAATGGGAGCAAGCATGCTGGATTCATCCCACGGAGCTCTGGAGCTGGCTGCTTTGCAGTGCTCTAGCAGCCTCCCCAAGGAACAAGCATCACTCTGAGCTTTCCAGCAAGAGAGCTGAAAGGAACAGGCTGAAAGCACGTCTCAGATCCAATCTGCAGCAGAGCTGGAGCTCACACACATCGACACCATCCTGCAGGCTCCTTACCCGCTCTGGGGGCTGGGGCCTTCGCAATCGGCGTCTCCTCTTCTTCCTCGCTCTCGGATGAGGAGCTGCTGCTGCTGCTGGAACTTTCCAGTGCTTTGGTCGCTACTGGTGCTTTGCTTTGCCCTACTTTGGCCACAACTGCTGCAGCATGTCCAAGCTTCCCAGGACCAGGCAGTTTCTGGGCCTTGGCTGGGGACGGAGCTGCAGCCGGGGCATTGGGCTGCTGCTTGTTGGAGAGCACAGTTCTGCCAGCAGCAGAGAGCCCTGCTGCTCTGCCTGCTGGGGCAGCGGGCTTGGGAGGAGAATGCAGGGAGTTGGCAGCTTTGCCACCCACCACAGCTGCTGTCACCTACAGGAAATAAAGGAACTTAGAAGGCTACACACAGATGAGGAGCTAAACGGGAGACAATGTACCTGTAACAGCAATGTGACAGCAAGGTAAGCCATAGAGCTCTTCAAGGCAGCGTTTGAGGGACAGGTATCCAAGAGAAGGCTTATGGCAGCATAGGAGGGTCATTTAAACGTGATTTCCACCCCAGGACATAATTCTACACATGCTGAGGAGTCTGGGACAGTCCTGGCCTCAGAGTACCACAGCATTCAAAGGTAGGAGCATTGTCTTACCGTCACTGCACCTTTCCCAGCTGGAGCCTCCTCTTCTGACGAGGACTCATCTTCCTCACTGCTGTCTACATTCACTACTGAGTTCGTGGCCAGAGAAAGGCTGGCTGCTGCTGCACAGGAGAGAGCCACAGAGCAGCTGTGTGAGTGCATTTCTCACATCAACACACACTCTAGCTTGCAGCAGGGCCCCAGCAGCAGGGCAGGGTCCCATCTCCACACCTGACCCAGGACCATCATCATTGCTGTCCCTGTGACAGACAAGTGCTTTGCTCCTCCACCCCATCACTCTCCCAGCCACCAAGACAGGGAATCTGTCAAGATCTGCAGTTTTATAAAGGCTGGTCTACAGCAGATCACACTGAGACAAAATGTATCAGACACAAGTTTTTGTTAGACTCCACAAGCCAACACCTCCTACATCAGCTGCACTCGAGATGTATCCCCACCTCAGAGAGGGCACTGGCTTTCCAGACCAACTAACAAGGCCTTTCCTGACCCATGGAACAGGCCTGCCTTTGCTGACCCAACACACACCTGGGACCAACTAGAAGGTGCTCTACAGTGGGCAGCAAGAGGTTCCAAAAGCTTCATCCAAGCAACACCCATCCCTCCCCAATGAATCATAACAGGTTTTTTCTAGCTTCAGCAGACATCTGTGCTCCTCACAAACTCCACATGAGAACGGGGTGCTAAATTAGTTGTCCTATTTTTCTACAAGCACAAACAAATAGCCATCACTTTACAAGCATTTTCCCCAGCCAACCAAGCCAGGCTGCTCCTACACAAGTCTCCAGTCCTACTCTGTCAGCTCCAGGGAGATAAAAGGCTCCTACCATTTGCAGCTTTCGCCTTCTCTTTTTCATCCTCTTCTTTCTCTGAGCTCTCAGAGCTGCTCACGGGATCAGGAACTCTGATCTTTTCTGGGATGGCTGCCTCCTCATCACTCACGTTTCTTCTCTTGAAATTTGGTGGAGTTCTGAGGGAAGACAATGAGTGTCAAAATGGGGAAAAAAATATCTTGAACAAATTAGAATATAATTATTCGTTCGCTCTCAGATCAAGCTTCAGCCTAAGAATAGGCAGTGTAATTTCTCTACAGAGGAATTCCTAAGGAGGTGGGAAATACTTCCCTAACCTCCAAGGCCCATCTCCAGTCCTCAGCAAACTTCCAAGAGCAACATATTCCTGCAACACTCAGGACAAATACTGAACCTAGATGATTTTTCTGTGCCCTTGGCAGACTCTTTCTCACTTTAAGCAGAGAAATAAAAACATACACTGTCAGGCTAGTACTCGATAAAAGGCAACCTACAAAACAAATTCCATCTCCAGAAGGCAGCTACAGCCTCAGAGTAAGTGTAGCCTCAGGGTTAGGGCAGATATCCCCAAAATACCAGGTCCTGGTATTCCACAGGGCCAGGAGAAGCCAATCTAAAGGGCACAAAAAGCCAATTGAACTTGGGCTCCCAAGTCAAAAGGGCAGGAAAGGCAGCTTGCAGAGAGGTTTAAGAAAGGAAATGACTGGACCTATAGAAGACTTGTTAGAAAAAGAGGAGGAAGAGGCCACATAAGTACTAAACACTTAACCTGCTCAACTGGGTTAAAACATTAAGCTGGAGAAAGATTTCTCCAGGCTCTAGATCCTACCTGTACAGATGATGTGGCTAAATTACCCATATTTCCATTTGAGAATTAAAGCCAACACATTTGCTTTATTACAAGGGTAACAATGGGCACATGCCAGTGTGATTCACACATGCAATGCTTCTATGCCCGGGAACACAGAGTCATCAGAAGCAAATATCCTCACTTCTGGGCCAGTTTAGCTCATTTTATTTGAAAACAAGATTACCTTAACAATTTGATGACTGAAGATTGTGCTTTGTGTCAGAGTGTTCTGGCAGCACAGCAGTAACAGCGAGTTTTGTGCAAGCAGGATAAGCCAAAGGCTTAGAAAGTCCTGTAACTATTCTAATAATCCTTTTAATAAAGCAACAGGGCAGCCCTGATCCTGCAACAGCATCCTGATCCAGTGGCAGCTGACAGCACAACACAGACCGATGTGAGAATTTGTTGTGAGTGACCGGGAGCTCAGGGATACCCTGTGAGGGGAAGACATGGTGCCTGCTAACACAGCCCCTGTGGCATCTCAGGGCTGCAGGACTCAGGCTGCTCCTAGGGCTGAACTGGTCCAGCTTTCCCCCGCTCCCAGGCATCCTTCCACCCCCTCTCTGCATCATCCAAGAGTAAATGCAGCTCTGGAGGGAGGCCACCCCTGCAACTGTGTCCTAGGGTGACTTTATGATGCTTGTATCCCCAATCATCTGTTCTGTTTGTGCTGCATGTTGAGTTTCGTGCCTTTAAGACTGGATTTGAGAGCAAAGCAGGGAAAGAAGAAACATGGAGTTTGTTTTGAAAAACAGTATTCACTCTCTGCATTCCTGCTCTGGTGTGTTCGTCTGAGGCACGGACAGCAGCGGGACAGAAATCTTTTCTGCTTTTAGTTATTTAGCAAGCTAAGGTAGAGAAGTTTCCTGGACTGTTTTTTTTCTTTCTTTTTTCTTGGGACTGTTTTAACCTGCTCTGGACTGAAAGACCTAGAGGAGCACTGGGGAACTCACATCTGCAGCACAGCAGGGCCTGGACCTCCAGAGGGACTGGTAAGAGACAGAGAGCACAGCACAGGACTTTCTCAATTTGTCATCTCACTCCAGACCAAAAGGTTTTGTTGTTTCATATTATTCATTCTTTAAGCTTGTGGGCACTTTGTTAAATAAATCGTTTTTTCCACTTCTCTCCAAGGAAGTTCTTTTCCTGGACCGGCTGGGGCGAGGGGCCATTTAGGTTTGCTCCCCAGAGGGACCCTATCCAGGGGTTTTCTCCCAAATTTGCCCTGAATCAGGACAAACTGCAAGCCCCAGCTTTAGGCTCAGTCTGGAAGAGTTTCTGGAGAACAGCACCAAGGATGGCCTTGAAGGGCAAGAGCCACAGGGTAGGTTAAGGAAGAACATTTTTGAGTGAAAAGCCTATGAAGCAACAGGATGTGATAGACAGCTCATTCACAGAGCACTCCAGGATAAAGACTGGCCAACACATCCCTCATTTTGACTCTTACCAGGCAGAACTCAGTCAGACCAGGAATAACACATGTCTTTGTGGGGCAGGAGCAGAACAGAAGGGTGACACTGAAGGAAAAGGAATTAAACCTGATGCAAACATCCTGCTGCCCCTCAAGTTTAAAAGCAACAGTGTCTGGGAGGGTTTGCTGCAGCAAGCAGGAAGCACATGGGAAGGTCACCAACAGAACCCATGAGAGCAACAAACTGTGAGAAGGAGGAACAGCAAACCCATTTCTACACGGCCACATCCTCATGTAGATCCAGCCTTTCTCCTGCTCAGGTGTGGAGAACAAGAGCAAGGCATGAGGCACAGAGCAGAAAACACCTTTGAAAAAACACTTCCCAAAGCTGCTGCTAAGGACATCCTCACTCCAGTGCTCACAACTCCACGGATTCCCAGAAAACCCAGCACAGAGGCTGCCACAGGTCTCTGCAGTGCAGCACTCCAACATCCAACCAAAGCAAGCACAGGGTGGGTGCAAATATCACAGATGGGAAGGCTCCCTCCTGCAGACCTTCAAAAGGGGGATAACTGTGCAGGAAGGCGTTTGGAACATGTAAGGACTTGAAAGGACAGGCTGAAACCAAGAGATTTCCTCTGAGTCAGATCACATGCGATCTATGCCAAGGTTTAAGTCCCTGAAAGAGCTCTGGCATTTCAGCATCTGCTCAAGTTCTCTGTTCTCAGGTCAATAATCCTGCAAAGCACGTGGCTTTTAAAAGAAAGTGAAACAGAACCGGGGAACAGATTTCTTACAGTAAAGCATGACTCTGAGCTCCACAACACTCCAGCATCAACCAGCACAAACAGCACCAGTTGCTCGAAAGTAAAGTAACAACTTATCTCCAAGCTCAGGAAATTTTAAACCAGCATAATCCTGAACATCTGAAATGAATTGCTCTGAAACTAGAGGTTAGGAGAAAATTCTGCTGAGCACAGTTAGCATCGGAAATCCCCTGACAACACGGAATTCCAGCAAATAAAAATCACACATGCCATGCAGCTTAGACATCAGCATAGTCTGGAATCTATTTGATGCTCACTCCCGCCTTTTACTTACTTTTCCCAGTGAGTAAAGATGTCCTCGAGAGAGGTCGAGAAGGAAGGGAGCAATTTCTGTGAAAGCACAGAGAACACCGTCAGGCACCGGCCCCGTTTCGGGATGTGACCACCAGACAGAAGCAGCGACCGCGGGGGCCCATACAAGCCTCCCCAGGAAAACGGGACCGTGTCTCCCTGCACACACCTCCCGGTGAATCCCTCCCACTCCCCGCCCCGCTTCACCCAGGACCGCGTGTTCCCCTGGAGACTTCTCCCGGAGCAGCACGTGTTCGGAAAGCAGCAGCCCCCCAATACGGGAGGCTCTACCGGGCGGGCTGCCAGACTTCTCCCCGGCCGGCTCGGGGACGGGACGGCCCGCGGGCGCCGGGAGCACAAGCTGGATGCTGCACACCACGTGTGTCCGGCACGGACCTGCGGCCCGGCGTGGAGCCAGGGGCCCGCGGCGCGCCCGGCACCCACATGGCGCTCCCGGTGGTCAGTGAGGGCCAGAAGCGGGACCGGGCCCTGCAGCCCCGCCAAGGCCCGCGTTCCGGGACCGCGCCCCCACTGCCTCCCCCGCGGCCTGGGCCCGGCCGCCCGTTACCTGCCCGCTCTGCGCCTGCAGCTCCCGGGCGGCCCGCGCGAAGCCGCCGCGGAGCAGGTGCTGGTGGATGAGGGCGAGCAGCTCCCGCCCGCCGCCGCCGTCGGCGGCCATGGCGCGGCCCGCGTGCCGCGCGGAGAGACGGCACTTCCGCTTCCGCCCCGCGGCCCCATGGGAAACGTAGTGCCGGGGGTGGCCGGGGGGCACCACGTGAGGGGACGCGGCGAGGAGGGGTTTGTCACCCCGGAGGGCCTCTCCCACCGCCCCGGCGGGAAGGGGGGAGAAAGACGGAGGGAATCACCCCATGGGCTCTCCCATGCCCCCCCGATGGGAGATGGGGAGCACGAAAGGGCAGAGAGGGAGGTTCATCCCATGAGGTTCTCTTACACCTCCTCAGCTGGGGATGGGGGACAAAGAAGAGCGGGGGTCACTTCACGGTGGTCCCGCACATGGCCCTGGCAGGGGCTGGGTGAGCAGGGAAAGGGCGGTCACCCCATGACGGCTCCCTCCACTGCCCGGGCGGGAAGTGGAGGAGAACGGGAAGCAGAGGGGTCACCCCATGGCCGGAGCTGGGCCCCTCACAGCCCCTGGGAAGGAGATGGGGGCGAATAGAGAGCGGCAGGGAAGGATGAGCCGCCCACCAGCGGGGGTGGCACAGCGGGGGTGCTTCAGCAACACTATATGTAATTATATTTCAGAACAGTCTTTCATCCACAGTGCTCTGAAGCTGAATCCTCAGAGCTGATTTAGCGCTGAGTGGACTCTGAGCTGCTTGGAAGAGCCACTCTGGCGTTTTTGGGGCTTAAGTAAGCAAAGGGCCAGAGGAAAGAAGCTGCTCCTGATGCAGAGCAGCTGTTGGAGAGGGGCCTGGGACGGAGGGGCTGCCCCACTACCACCCCCCACCCCGTGCTGATACTTTCCAGGAAAAATCTGGCTCCCATCACTTTGGCAGGGGTTTATTTTTGGAAGGTTTAATAATGTCCGTGGTGCGCCTGTCGCTCATTCAAAATACAGACCCTTTATTTGCATTCATAGGCAGGATTAAATATAAAAACTGGCCTGGCTCCAGCTGGCTCTTGCACCAAACGTCTTTGACACCAGCATCGTCCAAGGCTGTAAAGCCACGGTCCAGGAGGCAGTTTTACAGCTCCTGTAAATGAATCGCAGACCTGGACAGCCCTTTCTGGAACTGACCTCCCCCTGCCCAAGTGGTCACTGCAGCCTGGTGTAAACGTGGCCTCAGCACCCCCCATGATGGGGTGGCTGGACCCCAATGGTGTCCCAGCCGCAAATGTGGCTGCTCTGAGGTGACCTGAGGCACAAAGTCTCAGCTGGTGGCCTGGCTTGCAGCCCTACCTGGAGAGGAGAAGCCAGATGAAGCATCCCAGGGCTGAGAGCAGAGAAGGGGTCTCCTGGTGAAGCTGTGGATGGGAGTGAGTGGACAGAGGCAGCCTGAGGATGATCATGGCCTCTGAAAGTGAGGTTGGGTGCAGATTGAGCCCCTGGAGCCCAAAAAGAGCTCTGTCTGCTGCAGGGATATGGATAAGCAGCTTTGGACCTACTTAGACATGGTCTGGAATGGCTTTGTACCTCCAGGAATTGCTCAGTTTGCTTTGTTTATTTAAAGAAAGGAAAAAAACCCCAAATCTGAACACTAACCCAGCTCTCACCGGCAGCCTGGTGATCTAATCACCCACAGTGATTAGAGAAGCTGCTGGAGGAGCTGCTGCCCTGGGTTCAGACTCTCTCCTGGGCAGCAAAGCTCTCCAAACATCTTGAAACAAATGTCAGACTGTTAATGGAGGCTTGTGTGGTGGGGGGAATTGCAAAAGCACGGTTTGGAGAGGTTTGGGGGGAAGCTGGACGGGACATTTAGCACTGGGAGGGTGGCAGGTGACCAGATTAGCAAGTCATCAAGACACCAGCAGAGAGACAAAGGAGGGGAGCACATCCTGCTAACCTGCAGGGGTGGGACAATGCAAGGACACCCTCAGGCCAGGTACGGGCAGGACAGAGGAGCACAGCACGGCGGGGTTGGAGGTGTTCTGCCAGCCCAGCTTTTCCAGAGCCCTCTGATCTCCGTGCCAAGGGACGATTCCTTACAGGGTGCCTGAGGAAAGCAACCTAGCATTTGGGTGCCAGGAATGCAACAAGCCCCTGCTCTGCTGCATTTTCAGGCCTCCTCTCTTCTCCCGTGGCTTGGGACACACATGTACTAGAAAGCATAAAGCTTTGGCTTTGGCCAACTTCAATAAAGCATGGAAGGGAGGAAGATAGATGGGCACAGATGGGAGGAAACGCTTTCAGGAGAGACTGCTTGAGAAAGGCAACTAGAGGATGTTAAAGCTCTGAGCACCCTTGCACAAATGGCTTAAAAAATTGACTCCATTTTCCCTCTGCCCCCACCAAGTATCTCTTCACTGGTCTGCTGTAGTTCAGGGTCACCTGAGTCCAAAGCTTCATACCCTCAAACCGCGAATACGCTCCACAAACCACAGCGCAGGACCTGGGAATAACACAACCCACTTGAATGAAGAAATCTGAAAAAAAAATGATATGTATGCTGCACCACAATTACAGGTAGAGAAGGTATTTGAGGTGGTTAGTAAACATGTCAAAATATAAATACAGCTATTCAGTCAGCAAACAGCTGCATGATTATAACCAGGAAAATCTACTCCAGCCCAAAACCAGCTGAGACCCAACAACATGTGCCTATTAAGAAGTGGTATTTTTTTTGTGTGTGCGCATTTTTTGGAAGGAGGTTGAAAATATTTTGCCCACTCTTTATTTTAGGAAGGTGAAATGTCCCTGGTGGATTTCAAAAGCCAACCTTTCGGGTATGTGCTCTCCGTGCCAAGACACTGAGTCACGGAGAGATTGTTGGAAGTCCAGACAGGGGATAAAACAGCTGTAATTGAGGAGCCAGCTCTGCTGCGTCTGCTAATAACCACACAGCCCTTCCCTGCCCTCAGCCTTCAAGCTGAGGTCTTTGCTTGCTGCCACTTTCACAGGCTCCCTGGTTATTGCTTGGGGTCAAACTTGTCCACACCTATTCCTTTCTGAATGACTGCTTGTGTGGAAGCCAAGCCTGGGGTCAGGGAGTGTGCATGGAGGCTGGGAAGCACTGTCCTTCCTGCTGTTTCCCAGCGGGAGCTGACAGCCCCCAGGCACGTCTGCAGGACCCTTGGACTTTGCTGCTCACCAAGCTTCAGGTTAATGTCAATGTCCACCCTGGTGTGTCATGTGTTGTAGCAGTGTGGGACATGTCTCAGGTCAAGGCTTTGCCTTTTGTTTGGTGCACATGGGGTTGCTGATACCTGCTGAGGGCTGGCAGAAGGAAGGGGCTGTGATCCATAGGGATCACGGAGCAGGGTAGTACACAGCACATGGGAAGGTCCCAGGCTGTTTGCCCAAAGAAGTTTCTGCCTCTGGCTGCTGGTGTTTACACCACAGTGGTGGAGCAGGGACAAGAGGAAAGGTGCTCTGGTTGTTCCTCAGCTGCGGCAGCTCCTTGCCTGACATGTTTCATGGCTGCTAATTCCATCCAGAGCATGAACTGCAGGCATGATGCTCCTTCTGCCTCACTCCAGAGCAGGGTGGGATAGGTGACCAGGGACAGGACCCTTGTGACCCCCAAAATGTAACTCTTTTGTGTTCTCATGGGTCAGAGCATTGGCTGAAAGTGCAAGTCATGTTTAGAAGGATAATCTTCATGGCCCAGTTCAGAAGCTGAGCTGAATTTTCTGAGCTGTCAAAAGAGCTACAAGCCCTCTGTCTCCTGGAAAGAGCCCTGGGGGCACCACCTGGACTGAGCAGAGAAAGGAATGTAGAGGAAGTGGAGATGGGGCAGGACAAGGCAAGAGGTAGATGGAGACAAAAGGTGTTTAGGGACAGTGAGGAGAGAAGGTGGGAGCATGGCCAGAGAGAGGCAAAGAGGGAGCAGTGAAGGGACAGAGAAAGGGGTTCTTATTTCCAAGGGAAGATGAGTCAGGGAAGAGAGGTAGGAAGCAAAGGAAAATCTGAGGAGTGATGGAGAAGCACAGGAGATGGCGAAATTAGCCTGGGGGGATTTGCTCAGTGAGGCCCCTGGCTGGGCAGCTCTGGGTGTGGAGGGGATTTCCAGGTGCTTCTCGGCAAGGATTTGAGTCACAGTAGGTCTCACGACGTCTGGGAAATGCCCTGGGCTGCAACTGGGAAGCGCCGGAGGCAAAATTGTCCAAGGCCAGTGCCACTGTCCTCTGCCCAGCCGGTGGGCTCAGGCTTTGCAAGGACAAGGAGCTGCTTTGGGAACCGTCTGACTCAGGAATCCCGTTTCATTCTCCCCCCCCTCTTTGTTTTGCTGTTCTCTCCCCATTCCTCCTTTTTCTTTGTCTGCTAATGCGCAGCAGATGGGAGGAAATGCCATTTTAAATGCCACAGCATCCTGATGAAATGCGATGGGTTATGGCAATCTCGGATGAATCATGGCATTGTTTTGTGCACACGGCCCTGCTGCTGCTTGGCCTCGCCTGGGCAGCTTTCTCCCTCCAGCTCCGCAAGGACACTGAGGATTGTACAGGCATCCCCACCAACCTGGTGGCAGGTGCCCTGCCCGACCTGGGTGTCCAAGTGACGTTCATCAATTTCACCAGCTGCATTTCTGGAGGCCAAACCAAGCCCATGACACTTTGCCAGTGGTGAAACCAGCGTGTAGTTTTGAAACACATACTCCACATTGCCTTTGGGAACTTCAGGGGTTAAATGATACTCAGTTCTCATGTTATGTTCATAGGATTTTTGCACAAGGTGGAAGAACAAGATCAAGGGAGACTGACCTGGTGAATCACAGCCTTCCACAGCACCTCCAGCTTACCTCTTGGCCCCTCTGGAAAGCTGTGTCCTCACACCTGCCTCCTCCTTGGCCCCACAGCCAGGATGGACTCACAGAGCCAAATGTGAGGGCTGTGATGTGGCCACTTGCTGTTGAGGCTTTGCTTGGGGTGATCAGATCATTTCCCCTAAGCTGTGAGGCAGGCATCAAATAATATTGACTCACTCTCTGGCAGCTTGCTGCCAGATGAGAAGGAGCAGCTCAGAAGTGAAAAGAAAAATATTAAAAATATATATATACACACACATATCCCAACAGCTCCATCACTGGAACTCAGAGCGACCCAGCCCTTTTAGTTTCAAACTAATTAACTGGGGGGAAAAAAAGTCACCCCTAAGCCTGTGGAATATAAAGCAGTCTTTTAAATTTGGTAGCTGAAAGAACAGATTTGAGAACTCCAACGAGCAGAAGACGTGACATTAACATTTCGTTGCAATATGCTTAACAACCTCGATTGGAAGTGTCTCTGGCTGTGTCTCACTGCCTGTGTGTCTGCTGGCGTGGCAGTTATTCAGCGCTGGCACTGAACATCAAGTAGCATTAAGCCATTTAATTTTTCATTTTTTTGGGAAGTAGATCCAATGTACATCGATGCAGTGAGCAGAAGGGCTGTTATTATTATTCAGCCCCCAGCCCAGCCCTGCTTTCCCGCAGGCTCTTGCTCTCCTCTGTAAACCTATCCCTGTTAAAAGGCCTGGCAGCCTCGCGTGCAGCACAGCCAACACCAACAGCCACAACAGCTCTGCTGTGTTGATCCAGGACTCAGCAGCTCTACCTGGGAGGAGAGGGAAGGGGCTCTGTTTGCCTTCATGAAGCCAGGGATCTGAGGTATTATTTTTCTCCCATTGGGCATCCTTTGCTGCTCCAGCTGGAGTCCAAAGGCGTGCGGCAGGAAAAGGAGGGGAAGGAGGCAGCAGGGGGAGGCAGGGGCTGCTTGTGCCGGGGTCGTGCTGTGGACCTGAGCTGTGGTTTGTGTCCTTCCAGCATCCTGAGCTTCCTCAGCTCCATTCTGACCACAGCAATACTCTTGCTCCTGGTTAAGTGCCACAATCTGAGACTGAGCAAGGAGGAACAACCCCTTGTTTTTCAGCAGTGAGCTGCCCCACTACTGTGGCTGTATCCTTATATTTTGCCTCAGGACAGTTGGCTCTTGCTTGTGCTCCCACCAGACCAGCAGCATGTTTCCCCCCAGCCTGGCAGTCTCTGTCCCACAGTCCCTGACCATAACCACCACCTGTGGCCAGCTGGTTTGCTCTGAATTTCCCCCTGTGTAGAGTCTGGGAGGCTGGGAAAGATAGGAAGGCTTGCTGGGAAGGCTCAGCAGGATGGATCACCCAGTGGAGGATCACTGTGAGGAGCATCACTGTGCAACAGCATGTCCCACCACCCTCCCTGTGGCACCATCCTGGTGGGGCACAGCCATGTGCCAGCAGTGGAGATGCAGCAATCTGAAAACAGGATAAAAAAGAGAGAGAGAAAAAAGTAAGAATTTAGGCCTCTCTTTCTGAGGGTTTCTGCTTTGTACATTAGTGTCCCTTCCTGGTCCCCCTTGTGCCTGAATGTGGCTGCTGGGCACGAGAGAGTGCCATTAATGGGCCCTTGATGTGTGTTTATTTCGTTTAGCACATCCTGAGAGCCTCAGAGACGTTCATTATGCTGATTGCTTTCCCTGCTTATGAAGATGGAAAAAGCCACAGCGGTTAAGGGAGTGGAGTGGACAGATGCCAGATGCATTAGTGCTCTGGGCAGTCATGGAGGGCTCCTTCCTTAGGAGTTCTGCCTCGGGAGGAGGAGAGTTGAGAAGAGCACAGCTTCCCCAGGACCTGCACTCATTGACCAAATAGCTGTGGGTTGAGGGGGGGACCCCACAAGGGACGTGACACCCTCCAAGGGTCTACCCTGCTCTGGCAGGGCTCAGTGTGAAGGCAGGGGAGACTTGTGTGAGCACATCCAGCATGAGCCTTGCCTCGCGTCACAGTGCTGCCAGCCCTTCCTGATGCTTGTGGCCTGAGCAGCCAGGGGTGGGAAGGGCAATGGTCCTGCTCACAGCATCCTCATCCTCTACAAGTGTGAGTGCTGAGCCAGCCTGGCTGGCTGCAGCCCAAACCCTCTGACCCTGCCCAGGCAGCCACAGAAGGGTGGGTGGGTCACCCAGCACAACCTCTGCTCTCTGTCAGCACAAGCTCTGCCTGTTCTCTGCCAGACAAGAAGGTGGGCAGGACGGAAAGCTCGTGCTCCTGGTCTGCTCCTGGGCTTCCCAGGTGAACTGTGAGGAACTTTGCCTCTGCACAAGTGGGACACGCAATGGCTTGGAGCCACCACACTGGCTCTAAGCACATTCTCCAGATTGATGTAACTTTGATGTACTGGAAAAACTCAAGTTTTAAGGCAGGAGCAACATGTACACATGTGTTTGTGAAGCAGTAACATGTGGAGGGACCAGATTTGGACCTGGACTGATGAGGACAGCCAAGATGGGCTTCTGTAGCAACATTAGTCCCTGTTCTCCCTGCCTTGCTGAGGGGACAGCATGGCCAGAGATGCCCGTTTATCTGTGTATGACAACAATACACAGGAATTGCAAACAGATTTTTGTTTTATCTTGCTTGAGGGTTGTTGCAGTACAAGGATTTACTTTGGCTTTTCTACCAAAAAAAATGTATGCAGAGATTCCACCAAAGCACACATATATATGTTTCTCTTGGAAACAGAAGAAAACCATTATCCGAAAAAGCCCTGCACTGTTATTAATCTCTGGGGCTTTATCCAAGTTTCATTAGGAATCTGGACATACTTGAAATGGCTTTCAGATAAAGCTGAATGAATCTCTCTCTCTCTCTCTCAGAGGCTGATGCGGCTTAATTTCCTAGCTGAGATTTGGGTGGGTTGGGAATTGGGTAGGAGATTTTCAGCCACCTAAAGCGGGAAGGAGGGAGTGCCTTAAAGCAACCATATCTGAATGACTCGCAGGCACTGTCTGTGGCTTGTGGGGAGCATGGGGTGAGCAGGGATGTCTTGGGTGAGGGAAGCTCTTCCTTGAACTTGAAATTGCCTTGGAGACTCCTGACTCGTGGGGCAGGAGAGCTGGGAGAGCCAATGCTCCAGGGGTTGACAGCCTCCCCTAATCCCTGGGAGCAAAAGGCCAAAGCAGAGATGCTGGAATAAGGAGGATGCTGAAGGCACTCCCCTGCCTTCCCTGGACCTGGGGTCCTGGATGTGGCCACCTCAAAGCCACAGCAAGCCTGCCAGCCACAAGAGGGTGACAAAGTGCCATCCTGTGCTGTGGTGGCCCTGGACAAACCCAAAGGTGTCCTGGGCTGGCAGAGGACGGCAGTCTCCTTTGGCAGGCAACCAGAGACTCTTAGAAAGTCCTTGATGAAGTCCTGGATGGGAGAGAGTGCTGGCTGGAAATGGGATGCTGGTACTGAGGAGCTGGGGACTTTTTATTCCACCTAGCTTTAGTTAGCATCAGTTCTGGCATCAGCAAACCATTTTTGTTGCCAAAAGGCGGGGGGAGCTCCCCAAAATTGCTGTAGCAGACAGGGAGAGAAACCTTGCCCTTGCTCCTCCTTGGTGGTCTAATGTGAAACCCATGTTTTATAGTAATTTTGGAAAAACAGAGAGCTGCTCCATGTCTGTCTTTTGTGCTCATGGAGAGCTTGTGGCCAGCCAAACCTCCACCTCCCAGTACTCCAAACATGCTGGGGCTTGGAGAGAGGGATTGGTGGAGGAGTCACCTGAACTCAGACAAAGTTGGGATGGAGGCAGCTGGGTTCCACTGCAAAGGATGCTCCAGAAGCATCTGTGCCACCTGAAGGGATACTGAGAATGAAAGATGCTCCTGTTCCTCTTCTTCCTGCCTGGGATGTCCCCCAGGTGGCTGGTGTGTGTCACCTTGGACATGTCACACCACACAGGCTGCAGCCTTCTGTATGTCCATGGCCATGTACTGCTGGTTGTCTTTTGGCCCTGTGGGGACTCTGTTGTGGATCCCAATCCTTGTGGCCTTCCCTGGGGAGAAGCAGTGGTCCCTTCTGCCTCTTCTGTCTCCCTCTGAGACAGTAGCATCACCCATGGTGTAGTGTGGTCAGTGACCGGGGAGCTC
Source organism: Cyanoderma ruficeps (assembly GCA_008694505.1). Taxonomy (NCBI): domain Eukaryota; kingdom Metazoa; phylum Chordata; class Aves; order Passeriformes; family Timaliidae; genus Cyanoderma; species Cyanoderma ruficeps. The sequence goes on along the minus strand of VZDJ01000219.1, from coordinate 9,153,227 downwards.
CCTGCCGGATGATCTTTGCAATTCTGCTTTTAGAAGGACAGCCCGTGCTTCTGAACAGCTGCCCGGGGCACTGTCCAAGATAGAAGATTGAAGTGCTCTGGGAGGTTTCCAAGGCGGAGTCTCATCCTCCCTCTGTCCCAGGAGGTTGGGGCAGGGGGTGTGGGCTCGACAGCATCTCCGGCCTGGAGCACCAGCCAGCTTCCTTCCAACTTCATCTGGGCTGGGATGGGAAGAGCCTGCAGTGCAGCAGACAGGAGGGTGGCTCTGCCAACCTCTGATTTTATCTGCTGCTGAGAGCGGCTGGTGGGGCTGGCCCTGCCTCCCGGGAAGGTGGGGCTGCCAGGCCGGAGGACTGGGCAACATTTTCCCACGGAGTGTGGATTCGTTTCACCCCTCACACTGTTGCAGGAGTGCACATATGGATATGGTATATTGGGATGTATATTTGCAGATCCCCTCGCTCCTAACTGTTGTTTATGCTGTTATTGGTAAAAAGACAAGGGGACAAAGGGGTGATTGTCCCCTAAGTGCTTCGGGAGGTGCACGTGTGGCAGGTGATGTGAAGGAGGGTATGTTCCCGGGTAACACAGGTTTTTTCTGGCAGCTGCAACTTCTTCGCTGAGTTTACACTCCAAGGAGATTCTTCTCTGTTCTCTTTAAATACTAGAAGTAATTAGAAGCTGCTTATGAGTAATTGCTTGGACTAAGCAGTCTGGTTTCATTTAAGTGGTCGGTATGAAATGCCGGATGGTTTGGTAGGGAAAAAAGTAAGAAAGGCTCTTTTAAGCTCACAGGAGCTGCCATGGGGTTAAAGCTCACGTTTCCTCACCCATCTGGGACTGTGAAGCCCTCCAAGGGGAGGTGGGAAAAAATATTTTTTGTCATGAAAAGGGTGGGGAAGGTGGAAGAGGGGCTGGTTATGCCGAAACTAATGGGGCCAGGATTTTTCAGTGAGGAACAGCTGATCCCACACTTACCTTCAGTCCCACAGCAACATACAGGAACATTTTCTGCCACTCCCCAAGGCAGAACTGTGAAAGCCTAAAGCCAATGTTAAAAACCGGCTTGCAACACGCTGGATTTTACCGACCTCAGTGAAAATTGTGACAGTAAATCTGCCTCAGGCTCCAGTCGTTAAGTTGTCCTCAATACCACAAAAATCCCTGCAGATTTCGTGTTTACTTTGGCCCTGCAAACGCCGTGCTCCGTTACAGTGTTAATGGCAGGAGAGATTTTCGGGGCCTTGGACGCGGCGCTGGTTTGGATGAGCCGGCGGCAGGGAGCGGATGGAGGGAGCGGGCTCCGTTTGGTGCCTTCAGCACATTTTATCAGCTTATCCGATCCGTAGGCAGATGAAACAGTGCAAGTCAGGCGGGGTGAGAAGAGATTTCCCAACAGGGTAAGCAGGCATTTGGAGACAGGAGGAGTGTGGGAACTGCAAGGGAGAGGAAGGTTTGGGACCTGGGGCTGGGGAAGGCTCTGTTCCCTTCTCCTGGCAGAGAGCTCAGGCTGAGGGACAGGGCCATGTGTGTGGCATCCCCTTGCACAAGTTCTGTATTTATCCCACTCCTCATGCTGGAGGCACATCCTGATGCATCCCAGAGACCATCCTGGAGATGATGCTGAGAAACTGGACCAGGGCTGACCTGCGCAGCCGTTCCCATGTTCCCATGTTATCCTCGCATCCCTGGGCTCTGGTCACCTAGCAACTGTGCTTCAGATCTCACGGCAGTCTTAAATAAATGGTGTTCAGCAGGACTGTGAACCCTGCCGGGCCCCACATCCACATCTCTGCTGCTGCAGCCTCGGCTCTGGCAGCTCTGCAGTCGCCAGCACAGTCTGTCATGTGCTGCCAGGGCAGCTACATAATCCGTGCTCATGCTTTCCCCTTCCCAAATCCTCTCCATCATCCCAGATTTAAGCCAGTCCTGTGGCACCTGGCACACTGGGAGCCGCTTTCAACATTTTTGAGAATCAACTTCTCCCGGGGGGGGGATCCCAACCCTGTCTTGACTTGGATCATGGGACTGAGCTACATCCCCTGTTTTCATTTAGCTTGGTGTTTAGGGGAGCTGAATATGGGTTATACCATTCCATTTATAGTTTTAGCAAAGCATGATTGGATTTTGTTCCAGTCATTTTTTATCTTGACTAAAATGTCGGTTTTGAAGACCTATTATTAGCAATTTTTTGTATAGCTTCTGGATTACTGCAGATAATCATGAATCACCCTCTGCAGTATTGATATAGGTACTCTAAGCCTCCCAACAACCACCCTGTAAGTTATGCCTGCGACTACAAGCAGAAAACCCTCGATGGTAACGAGTGGGATTGGAATATGAGGATGGTGCTCCAGATCCAGTGTCTGCAGAGCACATTTCTCCAACGTCCTTGTGTGTGGCAGGAGTCCTGGTACACATGCTGTGATTCAGCTTCAGCTCCCAGTTCCAGCCTGGGATTTTGCTTCCAGCCCCTTCCAATCCCTTCTCTACATTTGTCCTGCTTGGTGCTCATGTTGCCGTACATGGTCTCCCAGTGCTGGGTTTGGTGCTTTCTGTTTAGGAAACTGCATCTCTTTGTCTGACCTGGTGGTTTTACCGGTGCTTGGTGGGCAGCTGCCTGCACTGGAGTGAACAAAGCTCACCCTGTCCCACAGCTCCAGGAGGAGGCTGCTCCAGGCTCCTCTGCTTGGGAATGACGTTACTTGCACCCATCATAAAATCTTAGAATCATTAAGTTTGGAAAAGCCATCTAAGATCATCGCATCCAAGCATTAACCCAGAACTGACAGTTTCACTCCTAAGCCGCGTCTCTAAGCACCAAATCTACATGTTGTTTCAACACTTCCAGGGACGGTAATTCCACCACTTCCCTGGGCAGCCTGTTTCAATGCTTGACTACCCTTTCAGTGAAGAAATTTTTCTCAACATCCAATCTAAACCTCCCCTGGCACAATCTCACCCTGCAGAGTTTGTCTGCAAATGCCATGTGCTGCCTCTGAGGAATCACTCTCGGAGTTTTCTGCTGGAGTGGAATACTCCAGTGTTCCCCTCAGTAAATTCAGCTGAGAGAAACTGGGTTTTTTTTCTCATTATTCTGCTCTGTTTCCCATTCAGGAGGGAGGAATACAAGCTCCGAAGCTTAATCCTGGATTTCTCTGCTGATAGAGCTCACTGCACAGCCAGGAAAGGAAGCTTTGTTTGGCTTTGGGCATGGCTGATACAGCATCATGGTTGTCCTGGACCTCTGCTCTGCTAGTTTAAGGTCCAGAGGGTGTCTGGGTTAAACCAGGACCTTCTGGTTTGATTCCTCTTGGGAAGCTATAGCAGTACCAAGACTGCTGTGTTACAAACCCAGGGCAAAGGGAAACGTGGGTGCTCAGCATTCAAAGCTCCATTCCCCCGTATCTTGCTTTCCACACTGCTAAAATGTCTGTGGGCACCCTGGGCCTTCGAAGAAACTTCAAAGGAGGCAGCACACCCTCTTCTGTTAGCACTGAAGACTGATGAATAATAGAGTGGACCCACCCACTTGTACTTTAATCTGTCATGTTCTATGGAAATTAAGCCTTTCTCTTACAAGAAGGCAATTTGTGCTCTTGGCATCCTGGGCGAGAAAGAGCTCTCATCTCCTGCTGGATTATTGATACCTTTTGTATTAAGTAATGCAGTGTCTAATTGGGCTCTTTGCCTGTTCTGAACCACTCCCCAGACAGCGCTCAACAGCACAGAGACCTTTTGAAAGGGGGGGAGTGGGAGCTTCCAGCGCCTGTGCCCAGGGCTTCCTGCGGCCTGCAGGGTTGTGGTGGGAAGAGAGGAACTGCGGGGTCTGGCCGGACACGCTCCCTGCCTTCTTCCTGCTCCAGTAGTGCGGTTGTGGACAGCCTTGATGTAAAACTCTTTGAAATGCCCCTCCTGAGCTTTCCGACTTTGTCTCCTGCCAGGATGGAAAACAACCCTTGGTGCTGGGGAGCAGCAGCAACTCTGCCATGGTCCCCCAGGGCGCTGAGGAAACATATCCTGGATAAACAGGCATCCGTCCTTTTGCCCGAGGGGAGCACAGGTGCGAGCCCTGCTGGCCCAGGCAGGTGTGTTTTCCTTGCACTGAAGTGGGGTTATAAACAAGCAGGGCGCTGAGGCCATCCTGCCCTGCCCTGCTGTGAGCTCACCGCTGAGAAAAGGCTCCTTGTCTGGGGCAGGCACCTGAGCCAAGCCGGGGGGTGCTGGGCTTCATCCTCCTCGTCCTCCATGCCTTGGCTCGGGGCAGCAAGCTGAGCTCTGGGTGGGCACCCTGCCCACCAGCCGTCGCATCTCCTGCCAGCCCAAACCCACCAGCTGCCTTTGAAGAGGTTGTACCTGAAAGGGGAGATGGAATTTAAGGGCAGGCAGGAGCCAGGAGGCTGCCCAGCCCTGGGGAGAGGATGGCCAGTCCCTTGCTCTGCTGTAGCTTGGGAGGAGAGCCAGGACCTTGGTGGGGTATTAGGAGGACATGGAGGGGCTGGGGCTGCTCCCATGGATCCAGGAGTTTGCTGGGTCCCTGCACACCTGATGGCCATGGCTGCTCCAGGAGGGAAGCCTGTCCAGGGGCTCCACCAAAGGTGCCAGGTTGCAGCCTGGAATGGCTTTGGGATGGGGAGACATTTGCCAAGCTGGTGCTGGGAAGAATTGCTCTTTCTTTCCCAGCCTGGGTGAGGCTGAAAGTGATGCCAGCATCTTGCATACTTTGAGGATTGAGGAGTTTCTGTGTCTCCCATGATAAATCGTGTCAGGAATGAAGGTGGGGGAGTCCAAAATCAATAAGCTGGGGAAGCCAGTGTCAGGGTCACATGGCAGTGCTGCCAGAAGCCAGCTATGCTAAATGCTTAAATCCTTCCTTCCGCTGCCTTGGGACCTTCTCTGCTTCAAAGAGAGCCCTTGGAGGCCAGGGAACTGCTGACTCTTTTTTTATATATATTTTTTAGCAAGGCTTAGTTCTTCTGGAAGGTGACTGTGTTGGGGGCAAAGTAAAGTCCACCCCAGGAGCCTGAGCCATGAGAGCCTGATGGGACCAGGCCATGCCCATGTGCCCACATGCTCTCTATCTTCCATCAAACGCTGCCACACCTGGGCAGGTTCCTCATCCCCAGCCTCTCCTGCCTGCAAAGCCAGACTTGAGTTGCTTCCTGTCACCCTCTCCAAAAAGCGGGTATCCACATCTCAACACACCCCTGGTTCACAGCAAAGGGAATTCTCCATCCAGACTGCCAAGCCACAGGGTGAACCCTGGGGCTCTGCCATAAAGCTCCAGTGGGGAGCACCTCACTTCAGGGGAGAGCTGGATTTTGGGCTTGAGAAGAGGGAGCAGGATGAGAAGGGAGAGCACACAGGCGACGTGGAAAGCTTGCCATAAGGCATGGGAAGGAGGGAGCAGTGCCAAACCCATGGGCTCCTCTCCAGCTCCTCAAAGCAAGTCGTTAGAGAGAGGAGAGGAGAAGGCGGTGAGCTGCAGTTTCCCAGAGGGTGGAGAAAGAAAAGGGAAAGAATATTATGTGAAGGAAGGAAACCTGATGGACTGAAGTCTCCTGAATGAAAGGGAAGGAAGAAAACAAACATGAGCAGGAAGGCATAGAAGTCATTTCACAGGAAGATTTGAAGAATCATTGAGATGCATCATCACAGTGACCAAAAACAGAAGAAAAATTCCTTAAGGAATTTTTTTTCCCTAAGGGGAACATTTTTTATTCAGGGCTTTTATTTCCTATTTTACTGGTGCTGCAGGACCTGGAGAGAAGGAAGGGTAGCAGCAGTGTTTTGATGGAGAACAAACCCCGGCCAAGCCCAGCATGTGTTGTTACAGGCTATGGTTTACATTAGAAAAGGCTCTAATACTGTGCTACGGCATCCAAGTGCATTTTGATGGTGCTGATTATTTTCAGCTGCTCAAATGGTGTGAAATACAGGCAGGGAATTTACAAAAAAAGACCATTTGGCTTCCAGAAAAAAATCCAGAGCCCCTGTCAGAGGGACAGCTGATGCTCTTCTCTCTGCTCCGTAACGTGCTACCCTGGTGTCTTTGGCATCCTGTGCCACGGCGGCTGCTGCACCGCTCCTCGTCCTTTCAGCAATGATCAGGGTTGCATAACCAGGAACTGATGCAGATTTGATGTTTTCTCCTCCTCTGGCTCCAGCTCCCAGAGAGTGAATTATGGCGTGTTCAAAAACCTCCGAGTTCCCCCAGCCCAAACCCTATCCCTGTAATCTGGTCAAGGTCTTGCCGCAACGGTTGTCATTAGAAAATTGGTTTCTATCCACAGGGTCCGTGTGGCCAGAGGCAGAGAGATGCTGGGCGCTGTGTGGGAAAAATGAGGTCCTAGAGGGGGCAAAATAATATGGAGGGCTGGTGGGGAGGAGGCAGGTGCTGACGCTGCCTGGCAGAAATGCTGCTTGCCTGAAATGTGTCAGGGAGGGAAGATGGTCCTTGGGCATACCCCCGGAGGATAAGACACTAGGGAGCAAAGAGTGCTCATGACAGGGAGAACTCCAGGACGCAACCATTCACCAGGCTGAGAGCATGATGTCCAGGATCACCTGGAGGCTCCCAAAGTCCATGGAGAGGCACTCACCTCCAGCCCTATCCAGCCCTATCCTCTCCTCGGCTTGGGACTGGCAATGCCTCCAGTCTCTTTCCTTCACCACAAATTACCTGGCCAACCCCTTCTGCCAGCCTTTTCCCCTCTTTCTAGACAAAACAACTTTTCCCCATCCCTAGGACTGCTCCCTTCTTCTCCAGACTTGCCTAGGCTCTTTCATCATGCCAATAAAAGAGTAAATGCATCCCACGTTGGCCAGGGAGAGTGGAAACCCTTAAACATCTTAGAGGCGAGAGCAACAAGAGGTGTTATTTCGAGGCTCCCTGATGCCCTGTTAGGTCAAATGTCTTGCTCTGAAGCAGGAGAGAGGGGACTTATTAAAAACCTTTAATTTTTCTGATTTTTAAGGTCCTGTTTCAGCAGGCCGGAGGCCGAGGCGTGAGTGGGGCTGTTGGGGAAGGGCAGTGAGCTGACTGTGTGCAAACAGATTGTGCAATATTTGCCTTGCACAGAGCTCCCATTGTAAAGCCTGGGAGTTCTGCTTCCAATAAATCCCCTGCCATAATGCCCCATTGATGGCAAGAGAAAGGCAGTATTGAGGGCTGAAACAGCTATGGCCCCAGGAAGGGTTAAAAAATAAAGAAAAGAGGGGAAAAAAGTAGAAAAAAAAGAAAGATTTGAGGCTTAGTTTTAAACTTTGCTGTGTGGCCCTCGTGGCAGATCACAGGCACAGAGAAATATGTGGAGCCTGTTTGCATAACCCCATTTGCAGCGAGCACTTTCAGAGCCAAAACGCAAGTGCGGCCGGAGCCGGGGGGCAGTGGGGAGAAAAAAGCAGGAAGGGCTGTGTTTATTTTCATTCTTGCCCCAGGCCACATAAAATTAATAATTTAAGGAAAAAAAAAAAAGGGAATAATTAAATATTTGGTCAGAGAACCAGCTGTGCAAATGTGAAGAGCTGTGCCAGCTGCAAGGACATGGAGGGACTTGGTCCAGGCACTGGGTAGGGTTTGATGCCTTGCAGGCTGTGTTCCTGGGTGTAAAAGCACCAAAAAGGAGCATTTGAGGCTTTGGCTGGTGACTTTACCCTGTCTGCTGAGTGATTCTTCTGCATGGGGAGTTTGGTTCCAGCTGGGAAGGGTCTGCAGGCACCTGGAAGGGCTGGGCTGGGGTGCGGGTGGGTGATGCTCTGCGCACAGAGCTGCTGCCAGCCCCACATCCAGCACCCAGCTCACCTGATGGGCCTCCCCATCACCCTGAGCTGGTAATGCCACTGCAGACCAGGCTGGGAGGGAGATTCAGTGTCTTTTGTCACAGCAGCTGATGTGACAGGGAAGAGCAGGGCTGTCCTTGCCAGGCCAGATGCAGAACCGAGCAGGCAGGGTCTGCTGGCTGGCTCAGCATTCATGGCTGGGCGGGCTGCCAGGGGAAATCTCCCCATTGTGCAACATGCTGGAGCTCTCCAAGGAAGCTCCTGGCTCCTGAGGCATCTTTGAGTGAGGCTGGACAAGTCACTCCCTTGAATTCAGAGCGGTTGAGGGGTTGCCTGCAGGCCCCGAATACTTTTTCCATCCCTAGACCTTGTGATGCATTAATCACTCTCAGAGCAGCTGTGCAGACAGCTTTAATTGTCCTGACCCCAAAACTCCAGACTTGTCATTTCTTCCTCCTCCTCCCTGCTAGCCGCTCCCTCCTCCTGCCTCCTGTCATGAAACCAGTGGGGCTGTGCTGGCTCCCATTGCACCCCATTTCCTGGGATTCTAGAGTGTTTTCACAGTACTGCTTGCTGCTTTTCACCCTTTTATCATTTCTTGGAGGAGCACCCAGAAGGTGTCCATGTGCTGCTGAGACCCAGCCAGCTGTCCCTGAACCTTCTGAGCAGAGTCACTGCCAACAAATTCACTATTTATTCACCCTTTGGCTCTTGGAAAAGCTCCCTCAGCTGAGTTAACCCTGCTGCTTCTTCCCCAGACCTGAGGCCAGCTTAGACCCATCACTGATTTAACTGAGCTGGCTGTCACAGAAGGTCCCCTCCCCATGCCAGCATGTGCCCACGTCCCTCTTGCCACCTCCTTCCCTCCTTTAAATCCTCTGAGCTTTGGCCACTGACAGCAGCTCAAACTCAGGATGACTCTCCCAGCCTGTGCCTCCTCATCCTAAGGGTGTGAGCTGGATGTGACCCACCACAAGGCTGTGGAGCAGCAAATCCCCACACCCAGGAGGTGCTTGGCTGTGCTCTTGCTCCTCAGAGGTGGGATCCAGCCCTGTTCCTTGTAGGTGGGCTCCAGGTCCACTCCTGTGGCCACACATCCCTTCTGCTGCCCCCTCCTGCACCTCCCTCCTGCTCATCCTCTGGCCCCAAGGAAGACATAGTTTATCAGTGATCTGTGTTGCCTTGAGCACAGTTTCTCTGCCATGTCTCAGGCCTGACATCTTCAATTTCCTCTCTCATCTGTAACACTCACCCAAGTGGAGCATTATTTATTATTTGGAAAGAGCTCTGAGTACAGCCCCTGGCGATAACTCTGTGTCTGGTTTGGGGTGTGTACAGGAGAACACAGGACCCAGGAGACAGGGATCCCCCACCTCTATTTCCCTTCAGTCAGGTCCAGGTTTTTCCAAGAGGAGGATATTGTTCAAAACTAAAGGTGTTGGGGAAGAGAAGGGAGGCAAGCGGTGGGAAGGAGCGAGGGAAAGGGAGAAGAGAAGCGAGTGGAAAAAATGAGAGATGAACCCCTGGGGATTAATCAGACCTTACTGAAGGGCTTAGCCCAGCCCTTCTGAGCTGTTGAGTGAGCAGGGGTTCCTGCCAGCAGGGAAAAGTACAGAACACAGTTACCCACAGCCTCCTGCTCCTGTCCCCTGCACCCCTCCCTGTGCTCCTACAAGCCCCTGAGCCCTGGCTGAAACTGGCTCTGTCCTGGCCCCTGTCCTTGATCCCATCCTCTCTGCCTGTGTCTAAAGCTAGGAGGGAGAAGCCCATCCTCCCTTTGCTGTTCCTGGGAGTCCCTGGGAGTGTGGAGCCTTGTGACCCCTCCTCCCCACTCCTCCATGGTGTCCAGGGTCCTAGGGAAGAGGCTGGCATGGGGTAGGGGGGCAACTGGGGACTGGAGGGTCAGTGGAAAGACAGGGAGTGTGGGAGGAGCCCAGGGAGGGGACCCAGAGGAGGGGATCTGGGAAGGGGACATGTAGGGGTCCTGGAGTCATCTGTCTCATCTGCTCTTCTCAGCCAGCTCTGAAGGCTGAGCCCTCCCAGACCCCCAGTGAGCCCCCACCACAGCCCTGTAGTTGTAAAGGCAGGTGAGGTGGCTGGGCTGGGGGCTACTGGGACCCCTCAGGTCCACATCATTTTGGGACTGCAAACAGCCACAGGACTCAGCTCCCAGCTCTGACAGGATTAGATGAATTTTTGTGCTATCAAAATCCCCCTTCCTGGGCCATGTCCTTTGCTGGGAAAGTGCTGGGGGGGAAAGATGCACACCAGGCATGAGGGCTTCCCTATGCCTGATGGGTGCTGGCCTGCGGAAGGAATTGCACAGGGCTATTGCTCATCTCTGCCAAAACGCCCCCTGAAGCATCAGGGCTCTGGCTCCTTATCCCAGGACCCCAAGCTCAGATCAGTACCCCTGCACTGCCACAAGTCTCTGGTTCCCACCAAACCTTGCCCCTGTCTGGCTGTGACAGTGGCCCTTCCCTGCCCCAGTTTCCCCGCTTGGAAAGTGGGTGCAGCAGCACCCACCACTCCAGAGTGCTCTGCAAGTCCCTGGGTGGTTTTATTAACACTGGGAGTGTTCAAACAAGTTTTTGCAGCTTCTCCTTGTTCAGGATTTATTTGGATGGTGATCCTGTCAGTGTGGGCAGCTGGCCCAGCAATCCCTCCCGAGGATCCAGCCCTTCCCACTGCCCTCCCGGGCTGGATGCTGCGGGGACTTCAGCTGAGCATCCCACCAAGGGTCCTGATCCGTGTGTCACACACCTCGGCGCAAGCAGGGAGGGAAGCATCGGTGTTTCAGGGAATGCCACGCTTAGGACCCTGCGTGCTCTGGGGCGTCCCAGCTTTTTGCTGGAGCTGCTGAGCTGGGAGGGGCCAAGCCGGCGGCTCCCCATAAACCTGGCGGCTTAGACCAACTCCTGGACAGATGTTGGGACTCTGCCTTGGAGCGGAGCTTGGGAAAAGGAGAGGGCGGCTCTTTGACCGGAGAGTGAGGAGGAGAGTTCGGCACCCCTGGGCTTGAACTTTAGCACCCTCTTCCGCAGAAGTTTAAAGACGAGGATCGTCTTATCCCGAGCGAGCCGTCTGGATAGCCGGGCAGGCGCAGGGCTGGAGCAGACGAGAAGCCAGCAGCTTTCTCTGGTGAGGATTTTGTGGAGCTCTTCATAAAGAAATAACACCACGGAGAAAACCCCGGAAAGCCAGGAAGTGTTTCCAACGCTCGGGACGCTGGTGAGCGGCTCCGGGCCGCCGCCAGCCCCTGCGAGGAGCCCGTCCTGCCGTGCAGATGTGTGTGATTGGAGCAGAGCGAGGGTTATTTTCCTTTGACTGAAGGCAACCCAGCCCCGGCGGATTAAGCTCTTTGTGTGCACGCGAGTGTGCCTGGATGGAAGCTGCTCCGGCAAAACCAGCTGCGGGGGTTGCAGGGAGCATCCCCTAGGTCACGGAGCCCTCCTAGAGGAGGGGGAGACCTGTTTTCGTGGTTCTGAGGCGATGCTGGGACAGTAACTCCCTTGGCAGGCAGCACGGTGCTTCGGGATGGCCGTCTATGCCCTCACGGGTTTCTCGCTCGTCAGCCTGCTCAGCTTTGGCTATTTATCTTGGGACTGGATGAAGCCCAGTTTGGTGGCTGACGTGGCCACGGACCCCATGGAGAAACCACTGCCTCCCACCTTCACCAGGCCACCCCACATCATCTTCATTCTGACCGATGACCAGGGCTACCACGACATCGGCTATCATGGCTCAGATATCCAGACGCCGACGCTGGACAGACTGGCAGCAGAGGGTGTGAAGCTGGAGAACTACTACATCCAACCCATCTGCACTCCATCCCGGAGCCAGCTGATAACTGGCAGGTAAGCCAGCGCCTCCTCACAACCTACTCATGCCCTCCTTTGGTCCCTCCTGTAGGTCTGAGGGGCTTAACCCCAGCTTGCTTTTAGACCAATGCCCTGGTGTATTGGCAGAGGATGGAGATCCTCCTCTGGATTTCTCTAGAAAACTTCCTGGGTGAACAGTTGATTTCCACACAGGATAAATAGTGGCACATGGCAAGAGCAAAAACGTGCATGCTGCTGGGCAATGGATGTCACTTTGGGAAATGGTGGTCTCTAGTTAGGAGGTGTTTGGTGCTGGGCAAGGAGCTGTGTCCCCAGGCAGTCCCTGACACACTGGCCCTCGGAGATTTGCTGTGAGGCCCTTGGTCTGTGCTTTCTCTGCACGTGTGTTCAGTGCTGCACTGGCCAGCACAGGCTGGACGTTGCTCCACTGCCCTCCCCCACAGCAGCACAGTCAGATGTCCCCTCATCCTGGGCCATTCTGCCTTTTAGGATAGGTGGGGCTTTCTCCGGAGCAGTGATGTGTGGTCAGCACTCACTGGCAGGAGCAGGTAGGACACAGATCCCACCAGTCCACCTCCTGCTGAGGAGTGGATCCCAGGGAGGTGCCTATGGATGTGGTCACCTACTGCCTGGGGTGGTGGAGCCCACCAGGGTCCAAACAAAGGCCTCCCTTCTGTCCTGATGGTTCTTGAGGGGTCCCAGACATCTTTGTGGTGTGCAAAGCAGAGGAGGACAGGGATGGTGGGGACATTGAGATGGGGCATTATGAACCCACTTGCTTGTGCTGCCCAGCCCTGACACAGCCCAGACACCTCCCCAGGCTGGCAGTGGGGACAAATGCTGGTGGCATTTTTGTGAGATGCTTAGTGAGCCTCTCTCTGTGTTCTTTGTATCTGATTTTGATTCTTACAGATGGGTGAGGAGCTCTCTGTCCCTGGCTGGAGCTTGCTTCCTTGGGTTGGGTTGGGTTACATGGATATCTGTATTTGTTTTGGGTCTCTAACAAATAAAGTGCCATCACATCCTCACCCAGTGCTGCTCCTCATCACCGCTGCTTTCCTCTGGCCCTTCTTCCTGGCAGGTACCAGATCCACACAGGACTGCAGCACTCCATCATCCGCCCTCGGCAGCCCAACTGCCTGCCCCTCGACCAGGTCACCCTGCCACAGAAGCTGCAGGAAGCCGGCTACTCCACACACATGGTGGGCAAGTGGCACCTTGGCTTCTACAAGAAGGAGTGCCTGCCCACTCGCCGGGGCTTCGACACCTTCCTGGGCTCCCTGACGGGCAACGTGGATTACTACACCTACGACAACTGCGACGGGCCGGGCGTCTGCGGCTACGACCTGCACGAAGGGGAGGATGTGGCTTGGGACCAGAGCGGGAAGTATTCCACCTTCCTCTATACCCAGCGTGTCAGCAAGATCCTGGCATCCCACAGCCCCAAGGAGCCCATCTTCATCTATGTGGCCTTCCAAGCAGTCCACACGCCCCTGCAGTCCCCCAAGGAGTACATCTACCGCTACCGCTCCATGGGCAACGTCGCCCGCCGCAAGTACGCGGCCATGGTGACCTGCATGGACGAGGCGGTGAAGAACATCACCTGGGCCCTCAAGAAGTACGGTTATTATGACAACAGTGTGATTGTGTTCTCCACGGACAATGGTGGGCAGACCTTCTCCGGGGGAAGCAACTGGCCACTGCGGGGTCGCAAAGGGACGTACTGGGAAGGGGGAGTGCGTGGCATTGGTTTTGTCCACAGTCCCCTGATCAAGCGCAGGCGTCGGACAAGCTGGGCACTGGTTCACATTACAGACTGGTACCCGACTCTGGTCAGCCTGGCCAGGGGCAACCTGAGCAATGTCCAAGGCTTGGATGGCTATGATGTCTGGCCTGCTATCAGCGAGGGCAAAGATTCGCCACGCACCGAAATCCTGCACAACATCGACCCCTTGTACAACCATGCCAAGTATGGCTCCTTGGAGGATGGCTTCGGCATCTGGAACACTGCTGTGCAAGCCTCCATCCGGGTTGGGGAGTGGAAGCTCCTCACTGGTGACCCAGGGTACAGTGACTGGATACCCCCGCAGACTCTCACCAACTTCCCAGGGAGCTGGTGGAACCTGGAGCGTCTCACTGATGGCCCGAGGAAGTCCGTGTGGCTCTTCAACATCACAGCCGACCCCTATGAGCGCTACGACCTGTCAGAGCAGCGCCCAGACGTGGTCAGGACCCTGCTGATGAGGTTGGTGCACTACAACCGGACAGCTATCCCGGTGCGGTACCCTGCGGAGAACCCCCGGGCTCACCCGGACTTCAACGGCGGTGCCTGGGGACCTTGGGCCAGTGAGGAGGATGGGGAGGAGTGGGAAGGTGGCCGGGAGCCCCTGAAAAGCAGGAACAAGAAGAAGAAGTGCAAGATCTGCAAGCTGCGCTCCTTCTTCCGCAAGCTGAACACCAGGCTGATGTCCAACCGCATCTGACAGGACACTCCCCCAGCATCCACCCATCCCAGCCAGGGTGGAGCTCTGGACTGCAGTGCCATGGGATGGGAGCAAGGGACAAGGACAGGCGGGGAGGCAGTGCTCTCTTGCTCTCCCTTGCTCCAGGGTTCACTCCAAAACACTTCTCCTCCCTGGCTGGAGTGGTGGCCACAGGGAATTGCTCCCAGTGGGTGAGGAAGATCAGTGTCTCTGCTGCGGTGCTTGGTGGTGGTGAATGACTGTGCTGAGCTGGGCTGGCCCTGCACAGCTGCTTCCAAAGAGAGAGACCCTTTCCTCAAGGATTCTACACCATTCATAAGCTTTAAGTGTTGGCCAACAGAAAGGCAGGAGGAAGTGTGGGGGGCTCTGCCTTCATGTTAACCCTTGCTATTTCCCTCCAGTTACTCCTGGCTCTCAGCCTGCTGCCAAGCAGCTGCAACCTTTGCTCTTGCTCTGGGAACTCCAGGGCCTGTCCCAAACCCAAGACCACATTGCTTTTTCATGGAGGGTTGGATTCCTGACTGTAGATGTCAGACCTGAGATAAACGGGGCTGGACTAAGTCATGCTACTACAGTGACTCCATGGGACTATGGCTTCCCCTCTTCGCTGGCTGGTGGGGCCGGGAGCAGCCCTGATGAGGAGCTGTGGCCCATGGAGGATGGTCTCAGAGGACAGGTGGTTCTTCTTGGCCTCACATTTGGGAGGCACGTTTGCCCCAGGCTCTGGTGGTGAGCTCCACATGGGTCAGTCACCCAGCAGAGCCTTTCACCCAAAATTTGCCTGCACAGGCCCCTCATGTGCAAGCCTCTAGGTGCCCCTGTTCCTCTCTATGAATCCTACACATCCAGCCTGCCAACCACTTGGCACGTCTGCCCCTTCCCAGTGCAGTAGCTGTCCCTGTCCCCACATCCCATTGCTGAACCAGGGGCGGAGGGAAGATCTCAAGAAGGTCTATGCAGAAGCAGATCTGCTGTTTTGTAGCTGCAGGACTTTGAAGCCACGGTGGAGGACAGGGTGGTGGGGACGTCTCCTGCCTGCCAGCACCACGCCGCATCCCCTCTCTGCAGATGGGCCCTGCTCTCCCAGCAGTGTACACGTGGGGAGGAAAAGGAGGAGAACACCTCCCTATGATCCACTGCCATGGGGAGCCAGCCCATCTGATCACCAGGGGCCAGGGAAGCCAGCAAAGCTCCGGGCCCCCGCGCCTTCAGCGGGGTGCGAGCGCGCATACGTGCGCTTGCAGGAGAGCTGGCGAGGATGGAAGGGGGTAAATAGCTTTAAAATCGTTTTGGATGCATGGTGCATTTCCATTTACACAATGTGTTTTACATTTCTCCCCACAGGTTTCTCTTGGTGCAGCGTGTGTAGGCGAAGGCCCTGCTGTGAATTTTGAAAATAGTTATTTTTGTCTCTGGAAAATGAGGCCCGTTAGGACTTGTCAGCTCTTGGATGAGCAGTGTGGGCTTTCTTTTTTTTTTTNAAAAAAAAAAACCAGCTGACAGCAAGGCAGAAGAGAGGAGGCCTCTTCTTGTAGAGCTGGGAAGGAGTTTGAAAAGCTGGAGTGTGGCGGTGTGTGCGCGCCAGTCCCCGCTGCTCCGTGCACGCCCATCACCGTGACATCCCACCCCGCTGGCTCCCTGCATCCCTGCAGGCACATCCCAAGGACAGGCTTCAGAGGCGACTCAGCTCCTCCATCAGCCCCATCTCCATCCCTGCTCCCTCAGCATGTTGCTCCAAGAGGACTGGTTCTCATGGCATCACCTGGGTGGAGGGGAGCCCCAAGAGGACACTCCACATCCCCAAACTACCTCAAATCAGCCAGCCTGGTCCCTGGGGATGTGCACCACCAGCGGGGCTGCAGCTCCGGCTGCCACTTGGCAAAGCCAACCAGTTGCTGAAAATAAAGCAACACTTTGCTGAAGAAGAGGAGGCTGCTGCAGGCAGAGCCAAAGCCAGGGGAGAGCAGGGGGTGATGCTGCAGGGGCTTGGGAACAAATATTGGCTAAGGGAGAGTTGGTGCTGAAGGGAATGGGAGAGCAGGGCTGGATGTGGGGTGGTGACAAAGCTTGGGAAACGACTTTCATTTCCATATTTATATAAATATATCCAAGTTTAGTCTTTCTTTTATTTTTTTTCTTCAAAAATGGAAATTTCCATGAAAACATGCTCAGTTTTTCTCCCTTCCCTTTTACTAACATCCACATGAAAATGTTTGTCTGGTCTCACTTCCTCTTTCTAGGTTTGGATCTGCTGGGCTGATGCTGGGTTTGCAGTCAGCCTGGCCACAGTGGTGGATCTGCTGTCATCTGTATTTTAATTAAAATGAGTTGGATTCTGAATCTTTGCAAGAAGAAACAGCTGAAGGAATATCTTAGTCCCTGAAAACAAAGAGGAGAAATAGTCAGGAGCATCTCTGGGTGCTTGGAGAGAGCAAAGCCTCCAGCCCGAGGACAGCAGTTGTCCTTCACCACTGCTTCCAGCTGTGCTGTGTCTGAACATTGGGCTGGGAAAGGAGGTGCAGCTGCTGCCACGTGTTCTCCTCATCACAGCAATGTTCATTAATGGCCTGTGCTGTGAAAAAAATGCAGCTATGTGCCAAAATCCCATGTTTACAGAGAGCTGAAGTCCCCTGAGGTTGTGTGTGTGTTCTGGCTGCCAAGGAGTTAACGCAGCTGGAGAGATGCTCAGGCGGTGGAGTTCCCTGCACCCGGGAGATGTGTTTTCACAGACAGGCTGAGGCTCCCCTCCTTCCCAACCTCCCTTCAAAGCGTCTGGCAAGCCCCAGGCAGCTCCAAAGCCCAGCAGGAGCTGGGCATAGGATGGGGGCCTGGGAGGGAAGGGACAGGGGGATGCACCCGGGGCCGTCAGGGATGGAAGAGTGGTGCTGCCTCTGTCGGCGTGGACTGGCTGTCTCCACCCTGGCTGTTTCCATCCTGCTGGCTGGAGCGAGTGGGAAGGGGATGGGCTGGTTATGAATGGAGTTGGGATGGGATAGAGATGTGGAGGAGGATAACAGGAGGGTGGGGCTGGGCTGGGCTGGGCAGAGGAAGGGAGTGGGATAGGACGGGGAAGGAGTAGGGATGGGATGCTCCAGGCAGGACTGGAGGTACGTCAGAGCCTCTCCAACCCCACAGGCAACTCCCACCCGAGAGAGGGAAGCCCAGTATCAGGACAGGGGATGGGCATCCCAGCAAACTGCCCCAGGGGGAGAGGGGCAGGGCACCCTGAGCACATCAGAAGGAGTTCTGTATCAGGGGCACTTGTGTCCTTTCTCATGCCAGTGCTCTGAGGACGTGTTGTTTTGCAGGTTCCTCCCACTCAGATCCAGTGCACGATGGCTCCAGGGAGCCACATGGCAGCTACTGAGTGTCCCCAAGTATCATGGACACGTCCACAGGAGGGTCTTTGCCTATGAACCCTGCTGTTGGGGAGCACAGGGTGGCACTGAGGACACCCTGTCCCGGCCAAAAGCAGCTTCCTGTGGTTGCAGGAGCAAGTGCTGGGCCCGTAGGGACAGGGCACGTTTGCAAACACAGCCCTAAATGTAAATTAGCTCTCCTCACCACGGTATTTATAATCTTATCTAAAAATAACCCCAAATTCAGCTTCCCAGAGGACAGCAACTGAGCATCCCCCAGACCCCAGCTTGCATGTGAAACTGTCCCAGTAATTTTGGGATGTCTGCAATATGTAATTGGCAGCCCAGCTGGTTTGGTATGTGAGGCACTGCTGAAAGCCCCATCCCCTGGGAGCAGGGGCACCTGCTGCAGCCCCCCCGGGACACGAGGATCCCTCCTGAGCTGCCCATCCAGCGTGATTGGGGTTCAGCATCCGACCTGGAGTGCTCGCCCTGGGGCAGCCCCATTCTGGGATGCAGAAACCAAAGCCCTGCAGGAAGAGCTGGAGCAGGGTGTGGAGAGCAGGATGCATTTTTGGAGAGGCAGTCTAGTGATGGAGGGGAGCACTGGGGATGAAGGTCTCCATCAGGTGGCCAGACCCGAGCACGGCAGCAGGAGAGCAGCATGGCTCCCAAAGCCCTGCAGGAGCAAATCTTGGGATGGCTGGGAACAGACGCATCCTAAGAATATCCTGAGGCCCCTGGGAGACAGCTAGGACTACTCCCCTCTACAGGGGAGCCCCCAGCCCAGAGGTGGAAGGTTCCACCCAGAGCTCCTGCTCCCCTCAGATTGTCCCCAGGCACCCAGGATTGGGACCACGCAGCAGTTCCTGCTTGGGAAACCATTATCAGCAAAGCAGAGCATGTTCAGCATGCAAAAGTCTGACACCCCCTTACCCTCAGAAGGAAAAATGTCGAGGAAAAGAAAAAAACCAAAAACCTGAAGAGAGAGAAGAGCAGAGAGGGAGAAACTTTTCCTGGAGAGCCGTGTCTCTGCCAGGCAGGAGAACCCTGGGGAGGGAGGCAGGGTCCTCATGGAGGGGTTTGCCGTCACCCCCTGCCCAGGTGAGGGAATTGGGGTGTCAGGGGTGCAGCAGGCGCCCCGGGGGGGAAGGAAGGGACAGATCCCTCCTCCTGGCTCCGGGAGCACGCAGAGTCACGCGTGTGGGGTTGAGCACGTGTGGCAATGTGGGGGTGGGCACGGGGAGGGGGGCAGGTCACATTGCGGAGCTCACGGGGACACAAACAGCAGCGCGGGTGGGAGGGAGGTGGGAGTGAGGCAGGGGCACAGAGCTGCTCACGGGCATCCGTGGGGTCTTGGGGGTGGGGGGCTCTTGCTCTTGCCTCTAGGGTTCCAAGGGGCTGCTGGGGACTGGCAGCAAAACGTTGGAGGAGGAGAGCACTCCCACAAACATCCAGATGCACGGCCCCCACGGCGACCCCCACCTCCTGCCACAGCCCTGGGGTGGGGAATGAAACCCCCTTTATTGTGGGAGCAACATGGGGAGGAGTTGTGCAGATGCCTGGAGGCATTTTGGGGACCATCGTGTCCCCAGGGCACAGATGGCACATGTGCATTGCCTGCGCCCCAAGTGAGGGTGCCTGGTGTGCTCAGGGCATGGCCAGGGTAGGTCTGGAGGTCATCAGCCCTTGGGGACTGTGGCCCCATCCCTGTGCCCACCCATGACTGGGAATCAGTTCCTGTCCTGCTCTCAGGGTCCCCTGGATGGGAGCAGACGGGAGCGGGAGGCTGGGTGCAGGGATGCAAGGTGGGGATGAAGGTGGGTAATGGTGCGATTAATGGAAAAGCCATTAGACCTTTCTCCTCCTCCCCCTCCTCTTCCTCACTCCTCCACTTGCTGTCCTCCTCCACTTCCACCTCCTTTCTTCTCTCCCTCTCTGCTCCTCCTCTCTCCCCTCTCAAACATTTCTCCCTATTTTTGTCTGGTTAGAACCTTTTTTTTTTCCTTTTAACCCTTCCATTGCAGCCCGAAAGGGAACTCAATCAGCCTCAACTGCCAAAGGCAATGCCCTCCCAGCCGGCACGGGGAGTCCCTTCTCCTGTTGTGATGAGGGTCCTGCTGCTGCAAAGTCATCCAGAAATGGGACAAAAGCTTACTAGAAAGCTCTTCTGGGGGAAGTCAGCAGGTGGAAAGTGCAAGGGGTGATGTAGACAGAGGGGGTGGTGCTGGATCCCTATGAGGGCTGATGGGGACTCAGGGAAACCTCTTCCCTGAGGTATTGGACCTCACAACTCCACTTTTATTGTGCTTTTTGTGCTTTCTTATGTTCAGCACGGCAGAGAGGCGACTCAGCAACAAAAAGTCCAAGGACTGGGGAGCCAGTCCTTCCTCCTATTCCCACTTTGAAAAACTTCCCCTTTTCTACCCTGGCTTGGGCACCACAGGGACAGAGCACCCCAGGACAGAGCCTTTTTGCTCCCCTCTAGCTGTGCTTCAGGCCAGGCTGCTTGTCCCTCTCTGGGGGGGACCCTCAGGAGCTGCTCCACGGGAGCCCCAGGGCCCTTGGGGGGACGCAGTGGGTAAAGGGCGAGTGGAGAGCTGTCAGCCCCCCCTGCAGTGTGATTAGGGCCAGCCCCTCTGGGGACCCTGGCTGAAGGCAGGACGGTGTGGGGACCTGGGGACCTGCCATGGTTTCTCCAGCTTCTCCTGACACACTTCTGCTCCATCTGCTCCCTCCCTCGGCAGTGTGTCCCCATCCCACAGCCCCCAGGGCCCCCAGGAATGCTGCTGCAGATACCAGCAGGGCCTGTATTATTTTTTTTTTGGGGGGGGGGGGCAATAAACAGTTGCTGGGGTGACAGCATCCTCCTGCAACATGGAAACCACAGTTTCCATGGAAACCTTTTTTGCCCCAATTATTTTACCACCGCCACAGCCTTTAATTTGCCTTTAATAGTTGTATTTTAGATAATCCCCCCCCCCCACTCCGCAGCAGGTGGGTGACCCCCGGGCAGCCCCCGGGCCGGGTCCCCAGCAGGGCCCCGGTCCCCACGGAGGGCGCGGGTTTGGGAAGCAGTTGCCCCGGCAACAGAAACAGGGCGTTTCTGGCAGCGGTGGTCACCATGGGGACGGGGATGCTGACGAAGGCTTGTGAAGCTGAGAAGACAAATTGCCCTCATCATTATCTCTGGGCTTGTCAATCAAATATATTCCCTTATTTACCTCAGCGAGGAGAGAGCCCCGGGAGCACACGGAGAGGGAGGGAGCGAGAGGAGAGCTGCTTGCCCCAAATTCCGCACCGGGAGGGAGCATTTCCAGCCCCTCGGGATGGCCACCATCACCTGCAATCGCTTCACTGAGGAGTACCAGCTCTTTGAGGAACTGGGCAAGTAAGTTGGAGATGGGGCTGGGATGCTCAGAGCGGGGCTGTGCCCTGGCTGGGAGAGAGACTCAGCGGTGCTGGGAACTGCTGGGATGAGGGAAAGGAGATGGGCATGGAGAGAATGCAGAGGGAATCGGAGAGGGCACGCGAGTGAGCGTGGGGGTTCCCAGCCCCAGACTTGCTTCTCTGTCCCTGCCTGAGTTCAGGGGCTGCTGATGGGTGTTTGGCTGGGGGCTTGGGACACCCCAGAGGTCTGGAGTTGCCTGGGAAGGGCTCGGCTACCCCTCTTATGGAAAAGCTGCTCCCAGAGAAGAAGGCTGCTAGCTCCCTTGGGAAGTTCTCCAGCCGGGCGGACGGACAGGACAGCTGAGGAGGAAAGCCAAAGCAGTGGGCACCCCTCATATTTCTTTAGGGAATTTATCTGCGCGGATTCACCGGGGCTTGACTAGACCTGCACGAGATCCAGTCTGCCTGGCAGCCCCCAGAGAATCCTGGTGGCTTTTGGAAAGATCCAGGATATTTCCCAGCCCTGTCTGACCCTGCTTTCCTATGAAGGAGGGCTCAGCTCCTCTGGTCCAGGTGTCATTGCATGTGCCTGGATCAGTGCATGTGTGTGTGTGTGTGCAAAGAGAACTGCCTCTGCACAGCGAGGGGATCCTGGGGAGCGCTGAGCACCCCAGGGTGGAGCAGGGGATGCCAGGTTCCCCATGTGGAGGGATGCTCCACGTCCCGCCCAGTGTGTGGCTATAAAACTGGAGTGAGCAGACATGTGCCTCTGTTTTGGTTTCTGTGCCTGTTTTTGGAACTGGTGTGTAAATCTGGGCTGTGGTGCTGCTGTCCCTTCGGAGTGGCTGGCAGTGGTGTGGTGGGCTCAGGGTGCCTGTGCTCCAGAGGGGAAGCTTTGCCCATCCGTAGGCACAGGGATGCTCCAACCCCGCAGCCCCACATCGCCCGGGCACAGAGCAGCCTGTGCCTAAGAGTGTGCCCACATGCACATGAGCGAGTGAAATGGGGGTGAGGGAGAAGGGAGAGGGCAGAGATGGGGATATGGAGAAGCTGAGACAGGAGGACTTGGTGCTGGCTGGGCTGAATGCAGCTCACAGTCCCCAGCCAAACTGTGGCACCGGGGTGCTGCTACAAAGTGCAGCTCCGTGGAGGCAAACGGACCCCCCTGTCCTGGGACACTCACGTCCATCCCTGTGGCATCAGGTGCAGAGAGGGGCCGGTGAACAGCAGGAGATTGGGTTGGGGAGTGGGTCCCTGTGGCGGGGACAGTCCCAGCTGGCACTGCAGGCAGGGGGATGGGCACCCGCTGGGGAGCTGGTGGCAAGGTGGGATGTGGGACCTGCTGTTTCCAGCCTTTTCTCAGCTTTTCAGGGCTCTAGGGCTTTGTGGTGGTGGCAGGGGTAGGGCAGGTGAGGCAGTGGGGTTCTGGTTGGGCAGAGGTGGCTGTGGCGATGCGGAGGGGAGTTCACAGGCCAGGAGTGATGGGGGAGGACCAGGAGGGCTCCTGAAGGTCTCTGGGCTGCGATGCTTTGCTGGGTGGGTGCTGACTGGAGGGCTGAGCACCGGGCTCTGGGGTTGCCTGCACTGCCCAGCACTGTGGTGTAAAACCACCCGGACAGATGCATTTTAACAGGGTTAAAGGAGCAAAGCTGGGGCAGCAGCTCACCAGCCCCTGAGAGCATCGCCCCTGACCACCCCAGTTCCGTGCAGCAGCCCCAGCTCAGTGCATCCCACAGCTTTTCTGTCCACTCAAGAGGGCAGGTACAACATCAGGAGGTGTTCCCGAGTTAGGGGCTTCACCAGCTTAGCCAAGGTGATGTGGGGCTGGTTGGGGATTTTCCACTGGGATGGTTTCCAGCACATCCCGGCACATTCAAAAATCAGCGGTTTCCCACGGGGAAATTTCTGCTTCATGGGCTTAGAGAGGGAAATGAGGACGAAGTGCTGCACCTCTGCTCTGCTGCGGCAGCTGCTCGCGCTGGGAAGTGTCGTTCCTCCTCCGGAGAGATGCTCCCGGTGCCAGCCGGGGTGGGTCTGTCCTGGCAGGGCTGGGCAGAGCGGCTCTCCCCGCACCAGACCCTGCCAGGGAGCAGCATCCTGCAAGGATTCAGAGCAGAGAGGGTCCATCTTGAGTTTGCTGTCCCCAAGGGACTGGGGTTGTGTTTTGGGGGAACACGGTGTGTCCCCAGCCCGGCTGGCAGGGCGGCAGCAGGCTGCTGCACCCACCGTGTTTCTCCGCCGTCTCCTCAGCTCTCACCCATCCTGACAGCTGGGCAGGAGGGGGTTGGAGATGCCACACACCTAATGGTAGCACCACGATGGGGCTGTGGGGGCAGGCAGAGATGGGGAGGCAGATCTGCAGAGTGTGCCCAGCAGGGCACAAGCCCTTGGCACATCCCTGCACCTCCCAAGCATGGAAGGACATCTGTCCTGAGCGGGGGACACGGAGCCAGGGAAAGCCCACTCCTGCGGCAGCCCCCGCAAAGCTGAGCAAGTGAAGGGCTGCTCCGGTCCCCCGCGCTTGCAGGAGGGAATCGGGCGAGGGCGGGGGGCAGCGGGGGGGACAGGGAGAGGATCCTGCCCACGGCCCCCCGGAGTAGGACAAACATGAAGTGCAGCTCCATCGGCGCCTCCAAATCCGCCCCCGCAGCAGGTTCAGGGAGAGGCTGGAGACAATTACCGTGCCGAGCCGTAGGATCAGCCCCTCCGCTCCCGGAGCTGCAGGAGAGGGGGCTTATTAAAAAGAAAAAAAAAATATGGAGGAACAAAAAATCCCCAGCCCACACTCTTCTCTCTAGAAAGGAGATAAAATGCCTCGGAGGAGGAGGAGGTGTTGAAGAGAGGGAGGGCGGCAGCAGCACAGCCGGGCGCTGGCAGGGAAGGTGTGAAAAAGGGAGAAGCGGAGCATCCTGGTGGCAGAGCCACTGCTCGAGCTGGTGGGGAGGGCCGTGGGGACAAGGCATGGGGTCATGCCTGGCCTAGGGACCCAGGGACAGAGGCTGCAGGGCTGGGGCTCAGCAGTCCCAGGGCTCGGGGCTGCAGGGACAGGGCTCGGGCTGGGCTGTGGGTCCAACATGACCCTGTGCTGGCAGCCAGGCAGGTGACAAGGTCTGTACCCACGGCCCTGCAGGTGATGTACCCGTCCCCTGCTCGGACTGGGACACACTGTCTCATCCAAGCCAAGCAGAGATGGGGGTCCCCAGCTGTCACCAGGGTTGGGGTGATCCCCATGCAAAGACCTAGGACCCTGGGAGCAAAGGGACACGCTGCTGCCCATGGCCAGGGAACAGGACATGATTACTTCCTTCCAGAAGGGGTTTCTCCCAGGCTGAGTTCTCTGTCTGGCACCCCCAGCACTGTCTGCAGTGCTCCATGAGCCCCTGGTGTGGAAGGGGATGCTGCCTTTGCCATGAAGATGCTGTATTTAGATGGGGCAAAGAGGGGCTTTTCTTTCCCCTAGGCTGGAAAAATCCTACAGTGGGACTGAGTAGCAAGGGAGCAGCCTGGCACAGGGAGTAGAGCCTGGCTGGGGTCAGACACCCACTGTGGAGGGTTCCTGGCCAATGCAGACCCACTGAAGGACCCAACTGGAACAGGGATGGGGGTATGGCAAGCACGCTGTACCCCTGGATATCCTGCACCTGCATCCAGTGTTCCCTGTTCCACCCACCCTTCAGGCACGTGGGGTTTTGCTTGTGCTTCACAGACCACAAATAGACATTTGGTTTCTGTTAGGAAGGTCTGGAGGAGCCAAAAACCAGGAATGCAGCTGGGGGAGTGAAACTGCCATCTCCCATGGCTCCCCGTTTTTCGCTGTTCAATTCAAATAAATAGATGTGGACACTGGCACCAGGAGTGACCATCGGTCCCCAGCCTCCAGTGGATCTGGGACACCTCCAGCCCTCCAGCCTCATGCCTCATGCTGGGTTCTGCAGTGAAACCCCGAGCTGGGGCAGAGGAACATCCCTGCTTGCTGCACTCTCTGCTGCAGACTGTCCTGCCACTGCAGAAACATCACACATATCTTCAGGAAAAAAAACCAGAGAAGATGAGTCCCAGGGATCCACAGGAGCCCACAAACCCTACACAGTGTGGGGCTCCCAGCAGGATGAAGAGAGCGAGACCGCAGAACTGCCAATAGCTCTGGTCTGCCTACCTATGGCAAGCTGGATATGAAACATTTCGCCCACCCTTTCCAGTTAATTCTTCCCCAGGATTCAAGGATATTAACAGCTCAGCTCTTTCAGCAGCCAGGATGAAATGGCAGGACGGGGAAGCTGGGAAGCACCAGGATGTTTTCCCCCAACTCCTGCCTGGCACGTGCCGTGAGCGATGCTCTGCACGGCAGCACTGGGTGCGTGGGCTGCCAGCTCTGCTGGGGCTCCATCCCCATCCCTCCACACCCGCTGCTCGCCTGCTCTCCTAAAAATCACATTCAAACCCAAATTGCCCGTCTCCACCCACCCCCGCCGCTAAAATCAATTAGCCGCTGCTCTCGACAGCCCGCGGCCTTTTATTCCTCGGCAGGGAGTTGGAGTGGGGTGAAGGGGAGTGGGGGAAGGTGGGGCAGGGGGTGGGATTGCTTTTGATAGTTGTTATTTTAGCGATTGGAGAGGTTTGGCAGGAAAGGGAACCTGGCACAAAGGTTGTGCTCAGCAGGGCTGGAGCGTGCATGTGTGTGTGACTGCCGTGCTGCAGCTCCCAGCATGGCAGTGCCACGAGCTGGCAGGACTTGAGCTATGGGGTACCAGGGCAGGCAGGAGTCTTTGGAGTGTCCCAAGCACTCGTGCTTGCTCGCCTTCCAGACCCCAGGAGAGCTTTGCACGTTGACTCATGCGTGTGCAAGGTGCAACAGCATCCATCCCTGTCCAGCTGGGCTCCATCCTCACAAGGCCCCCTGGGCTGTCCTTGCCTGGGTGACAGTTTTGCAGGGAGGGGGATCTGGTAATAGTCACAGCTGCCAAGTCCTGCTGTGACTGAAAGGTCTAGAACAGGCAGAGCCACACTGAAGTGGCTGAGAGCTCCGTGGCAGCTGCAGCCATCACAGCCTCCTTTGGGAACCAGCGCCCCCGATACATCACTGCCCCTTCCCTCCTGGCAACAGGTAGGGCAAAGCCAGGAGGAAGAGGAGGAAAAATGCACAGTGCCTGGGGTGTCCCAGAGGAGCACAGAAGGGAGAAACCCACACTCGTCTCTAGGTCTGCATGTGCCTCCTCTCATCATTCCTCAAGGGCAGTGGTGCAGGGAAGCCACCTGAGATCCCTCCATGTTTTGCCCGAGTCCCTGCCCCCTTCAGCACCTGTCCCCATCCTTGTCCCCATGCTGTGGCTGCCCCCCACCCCACAGCCACCTGAGGGCTGAACTGTGCCCGTTCACCTCTGGCTTCTTCTGTTCCCAGGGGCGCTTTCTCCATTGTCCGGAGATGCGTGAAGGTGTTGGCAGGACAAGAGTATGCAGCCAAGATCATCAATACCAAGAAGCTCTCTGCTCGAGGTAAGCACTGAAGGTGTTTTAGGGAAGGCACAAAGTGAGCAGGGCTCATGTACTGGGGAATTTGTCCCCTCTGCATGGTGCTGGGACGATGCCTTTGATGTCCAATGAAGTGAGGGGGTCTTTGACTGCAATGGGGACCCCCTCACCCCACCCTGTCCCAGTTGAAGTACACACTGAGCTCCTTGATGGATGGGGTGAACATCCCAAGGAGGTGCCTTGGCGGGTGCTTGCCACATCCCATCCGATCACACGGATGCATCCGCAGCCTGGCTCGGGAACTCCCAGACCCCAATCTGCCTCAGGAGCCAGAGGACCCCATTTCTGTCCCTGAGACCCTCCCACCACCCTGCACACACATTGCAGCAAAATGATGGTTACAGCCTTGCAACAAGCCAGACCACTGCCAGCTTTGGGCGCAGGGTAGAACAGTTATTTTGGGAGCCTAACTTTCTGAGAGAGCCCTCGCTGACACCCCATCCCTGCTCTGGGCTCTGTAAGTTTTCTTACTCATATACCTACATCAATGAAAGGGGAACGTCCCTTCAGGTGGGGGTTTGACTTCATTTCTACCTGGAAATGGACCCTCACCCCTCGCTGCCATCCGCTCTGGTGGAGCACATTGGCTGTTTGCTGCTGGAAGAGGTGCTGGCCGGTCTGTCCTGGTGGGTCTGTCCTGACTGCTCCTCAGAGTGAGGCTGAGAGGAGCCAGCACAGAAGTCACCAACCAGCCCTTGCCCCAAGGCAGGGACCCCGCTGCCCCCAGGCACCTGGCAGAGGTGATGGGGTGGACTGAAAGGATGAGGCAGCAGATGCCGCCCGCTCCGGCTCCTCCCTGGCTGTCGGGAATGCAGGATGTGTGCTGGGAGGAAGCACCCTGCCAGGAGGGTTTAATTAACCTCCCTCGGTGTCTCTCCCAGTTCCACTGCTGACCTCCGAAGGCAAAATTTAAATGCAGAAAAGAGTGACAAGCTCCTTTCTGACCTGGAATTAAACCAGAGTGTCGCAGTCTCTCTCTCACGGTGCTGCCAAAGCGGCACAGCGCCGGCACTGAGCCCCTCAGGTCCTCCAGCACTGACCCCTGCCCCTCTTCGGGGATTTTCTTCCTTCAAAGCCAAAGGCTGGGTTCTGGGCAGGGTGTGCAGTGCTGGGCTCAGCCCTGGGCTCCTGCCCATGTACCCCAGCTGGCAAACGCCTCCCGGTTTCCAGGGCTGCCTGGAGCAGCAGATTGAGCCACCCTCCCTTTGCTCCCTCCTGCCTCCGCCTGCCTCCTCCGGCAGTTTGCCCCTCTCCATTCTCTCCTGGGGCTTGTGCTGTCCCTGCAGTGCCCAGCAGTCCCCTGCAAAAGCTTCCCTGGGGTTATTTTCTTTGCTCTGCCAGCTGGAATCACCAGCGACTTTGGCTAATGTCTGAAACCCCCCATTTCTGCAGTGCTGGCAGGGAGGATGGTGCTTCCCCAGAAACAAAGGGCAGGAAGAAGTGAAGTAGGGGGAAGGTGAGAGAGAAGCTCCAAAACATCCCCAGCCATGGTCTGTTTCTTTAGACATCCTCCTGGCTGCCAACACAGAGGGGCCAGGAGGAAAGAAGCTGGAGATTTTGGAGGAAAAATGGGGTTTGGGTGTGTGCAGGAGCTGCATCTGTGGGGTAGGAGAGGCTGTAACCCACCTCCCCAGAGAAGTGTTTGCCCCAGTGGTCACACTGTCACTCCAACCCATCCCCATCATCTACCCCACAATGGACTTTAGCTGTGAGAGCAGCTTGAACTCCAACCTCTCCTTGCACCCTGGGAAGGTTGTCACCCATCAGGGGAAACAATGTGGGGAGCTGAATGAGGCCATCAAGGTTATCTCAGCCTTCAGCTCACAGAGTACAGGCTGCAAAAGTCACCCCAAGCCCCAGGGTGCCTCTCGGACAGGATACTGAGCCCTGGGGAAGGCTGCAGCCCCACAGAGAAGGGGCTGCGTCGCTTTCACGGCTCAGCGGTCGGAGACGCCCAGGTTTGGTTTGATGCAGAGCGAGACTCTGGGGTGTGAACCTGCAAGGTAGCAGTGATAGCACTGAGAGACAGCAGCCCTAATTATATCCTCGCTTGTCCCGGCTGCTGAGTTCCTGCACAAAATGCCTCCAGTCAGGCACCTCCACGCAGGGTGGCTGGGTCAGGTGTGAGCAAGGGAGAGAAGCGCAGAGGAAGAAACAAAATCATTTGCAGATTCATTCTGAGCTGTCCCAGGGCGGAGGATTTTTTGGCTCAGCTCAACTTACTTTGCCCAGAGCTCTGTTGTCTCACATCCCCAAACCTGTTGGAAGCTGGGGAGTGGGACCTGTACTTCCTGTTTGGAGACAAGCACCGGTTCCGAGATAAGGCTCTGCAGTGTAGGAGAGCAAATCTCTGGTGTGGAATGGCTGACGATGGCGAGGGGGAGTGAAGCCCATAGCCTCATTTCATCCTGACACCTCTCACTGGTTCACTCTGCCTTCAATTGCTCAAATTGTACAATGCAGGGCCAGAAATGTCCTGGCTGATTGCCTGTGCCTGGATGAATAGAAGAAAAAGGAACAGCGCTGCCAGCAAGGATAACCCAGACAAATCCAGGGTATTTGGGAGGTGATCGGAGATTGTTCAGCAAAGAGAAGGGAGAGGGGAGAGCAAGGGATCATTCCAAACCCAAGATTGCCCGTGGCATAAGTGCCTGGAGGGCTTAGCCAGGGACTGCATCTGTGCTGGGACAGTGCCCATTGGGCCCTGATGCTGAACTTATCCTAAAATCCATAAGTCTTTAGCAAAAAAAACAACAACAAAAAAAAGCTGCTCTGTCCCCCCAGGTTTCCTGTGCCAACACCTACTCTGAGAGCAACTGATTCCCTTCCTCAGATCCTAATTTAGGGCCGTTGCTTCTTTCAGATCACCAGAAGCTGGAACGAGAAGCCCGGATCTGCCGTCTCCTGAAGCACCCCAACATCGGTGAGTGCACCCTGCACCTCCACTGCTGGTGCTCCATACCTGCCTCTGCTGCCCAGTTGCCCTCCCATGTCCCAGCCAGGGCTGGAGGGTCTCCGTCCATAATCCATCCCTGTCTGCAGCAGCATGGACTGTTTGTCCCAGAGGCTGAGAAGGGCTCTGTGTCGCCTGCCTGGTTGATCTGCAGAGCCATCCCTCCTCTTCCTCATGGGAAACACCATCTTCAAACGGGGTCATGGGGAAAAAAGGCCCCCACTGGGCATCGGGGGACTGAAGTAGGTCCGGACTAACCCACTTGGCCATAGCTCCCTCAGGGAGAAGCGGAGCCCCGGGAGGCTGCAAGAGGCTATTTTTACTGCTCTCCCCCCGCTCGGGTGCCGTATTCCTCTGCATGCTCCAAAAAGCGGCTGCAGCTCGGAGCAGCAGCAGCAGCAGCGCGGGGCGTGTGGGAGGAGCGATGGCGGGGGGGGGGAAGTGAAGACTTTCCCACCGACCGTCCATCTGAAAGTAGCCTCCTTCGGAAAAGCTGTTTCAGGAAAACTCCTGAGCCCCTGCAAAAGACAAAAATAGGCCAGAAGGAGAGAGAGAGAGAGAGAGAGAGGAGGGGAGGGGAAAAAACTGCAGTAAAAAAAAAATAAAATCCCAAACTCCATCCTGGAATTGATGCTGATGCAGGCTCTTGATTCCTGTGGATGGTCTGGATGAACCCCCTCTTCCCTCTGCTGCACCCCAGGATGTACCAACCCCAGTGAGATCCTGCAGCTTTTGAGAAAGCATTTGGTGGTTTCTGGAGCCCTCTCAACCCACAGTCGGGAGCTGGGAGGGTTCCCCTGTGGCTGAGCTCCTCCCTGGCCCCCTCACTGCTCCGGTGACCTGGATCCATCCTTCCCCAGGAGCTGCTGCAGCAGATCCAGGGAGCTAGATCCAGGGCCACTGGGACGAGCCATGTGGCTCCTGTCCCATAAATATTTCAGTTCCAAAAAAGACCGTCAGCTTCCATCTGTCTCGGGCACACGGCTGCATGGCAGGTCTCCCCTTCATTGCCGGGGTGCCGGACCCTGCGGCATTCCCCAGCCTCTGCTCCAGCAGGACCAGGAGCTGTCCTGCAGGGGTCTCTCCGGGGCGTCCTGCCTCCTCTTTGCACCAAAATACCTGCGGGGATTGCCGCGACCTGAAGGAAACACGCTGCAAAGTGTTTGAATAGGAAGGAATACTAAAAAAAAAACCCAAAGGAACTCACCGCATGAGACTTGCAGGATGGCACCTGCAGGATCCCCAGGTTCCCAGGCTCCCCAGGCTCCCAACCTGGCCACAGCTCTTTCCCACCAGTGTCTTCCACCCTTCCCTCTCCATCACCTTCCCGTGGGGTTGGCAAGGTCTCCGAGGACCGAAACACCTCCCTCGTCCCTGTCCTTGTCCCCCGTCCCCCCTCGCTGTTTGGCTGTAACCTGGCAGGTTCAGAGCTGCAGAGGCTGGAAGGGGTTAACAGCATGAGATGCTAACAAGCCCAATCTGCTGCTATTTATACCCAGGAGCCTCTTCTCCACCCCCCACCCCACACCCTCTTTCCTTTCACCCCCCTCCACTGCTCCTGCTGCCTGGAAACTTGGGTTTGCAGCTTCCCTTCCGTGCAGCAAAGGCGGCTCCTTACCCACACAGGAGCTGGAGCGAGCGGTGCCACTGCAGAGCAGCCTGGCGTGAGGAAGAGGAGGCACTGCTGCTGGACGAGGCAAAACAGCCCTGTCCAGCCCTGCCCGGGGAGAAGCACCCCAGCTGCCAAGGGCTTTGCTCTCCTCTTACCTGTTCCCTGCAGCAAGGTGTGCTCCTTCCATCTCCCATGAGAATGCCGTGCTGCAGTTCCTGGGGGAGCCTACCTGTGCTCTGCACCGTGCCTGCTGGAAAGCATCACATGGAAAACTGTGCACAGGCAGTCGAGGGCAGGCCCAGGTCCCCACAGCACATCCACAGCACTGGGTGATATATTAGTGAGAGCTGTTTCCATTCAGGGAACTCTTGCTTTATTGGGAAAACTTTGGCTGCACCTTGCCCTGGAGGTTGAACTCCTGGTACTTTGATCCTCATTCCTGAAGCTCTGCCCTGCTCCTGCCTTGGCTCTCAGCTCTGAGTTGAAGTGGTTTGGCCAGTGCAGCTCTCTCTGACTATGGTCAGTAACAGATACTTGTAGGATCCAGCTATATTTAGAGCAGCTGCTCCCTCTTATACCTTCTTGGCTCCTGGCAGCCACAGGCTTTGGGACTTCCCCAAGCAGGGAACGTATCCGGACCATATGCTTATGGTTACACTGTCCACACCAAACTCACCTAATCCCCCTGAGAATACTTTGGCTTCTGTGGGATCGCAGGAGTGATAACCCTAAATCCCTCCCAGGCGAGATGAAACGGGAGGAAACATGTTTCTTCCAGCAGAGGAAGGCAGAAAAGCTGGGGCTGTATGTTGGAGAAAAACAGAGCAGACACAGATGTTGGAGCACAGAGGATGTCTGCAGAGGCCAGCAGTGGGGAGGGGTAATAAGATGAGCAAGTTGTGTCAGTAGTCAAGACCAAAAGAGAGACAGACAGAAAAGATGCTAATCAGCCCACTGGACCTTGTTTGCTCTGTGCCCTGGCCAGGTGAGGTGACGCTGCTGGCAACATGCTCTTGGCAGCTGCTGGATTGGCCCACAGAGCTTGGAGACAGAAAAAGGACCAGCAAAGTGGTGTTTGCTGGCCTGGCAGATAAGACTGACACAGTGCAGCGTCTGCACTCACTGCTGGGGTTGTTATCTCCCTTGGCTCACACTGAGTCTGGAGGATGTTTCCATATAGGGCTCAGCTGATTTAGATGCAGTAAAAGGGGCTAGGAGTAAAAACTCCCACAAAATCTCTCACCTGAATGTTTCTTTTTTCCTCCTCGATTCCCAACATTCTCAAATATGCTGAAAGTTGTATCAGTCTGAAACCAGGTGAGAGAGAGGAAGCATTAAATATTCATAGCCTCAAGGGAATCAAACAAAATACGAGGTGGGGGACAGAGGATGCTGTACAAGTGTCTGTTTATCCACCCTACCTGTTTCTGTGCCTGTGCCCTTGTTGCACACCTGCCTGCTAAGCATGAGCAGAGATCTGAGCCTGAATAACCAGCGTGCAGCTGCAGGGTGACAGGTTTTTGTACCTGGCAAGGGGTGTGCCCAAGGGAAGAGGGCACTAGGAGATGGGGAAATTCATCCCGTGGAGATTCCCAAGGAGAAAAGGAAGGTCATGAGCAGAAAATAAAAAAGCCCTGTGGGTGCCAGAGTTGTCAGCTCAGCTCCCTGCTGAGCTCTCTCTCTGCTTGGGCACCTCTCCTGATGGGACTGGGGACACCCATGCCTGCAGCCTGCCCAGTGCCCAAGATAGCCCAGCAGCTGCCGGGGACCCTGGCCAGGCACAGCCCCGGGGCAGTCCCCGATTTGGATGTGATCTTTGAGCCTTGCACGACTGCCCCAGGCTGGGGCCATGGCTGGGGTCCCCCACCCAGCCAGTGGCACTAGTTAGAGGAATAGCCCTGCTGTGCCCTTCCCCAGCTCCTGCTTGTGCCCAGTGGGGAGCAAAGGCATTCCCAGGGAGCGGGGTGGGAGCCAGGTGTACCCCATAACCCTTCTGTCTCTTCTGCAGTGAGGCTCCACGACAGCATCTCTGAAGAGGGACACCACTACCTGATATTTGACCTGTGAGTAATGGTTCACTGCATCCCCTGACCCACGGGCAGCTCTGTGCTTCCCCCAGGGTGACGTGACCTCCACCTCACCCGAGCCCTTCCCGCAGGCTGGGTTTGAACCAAACTCGGGTCCCCCAGGCCGGGCAGAGGGCAGGTCCCTGTGCTGCACCCACGGTTCTCCTGCCATGGAGTGACATTTTGGGGGGCTTGCCAGGGCTGAGTGTGCTGTCAGTCAATCCAGCTCCCCTTGTTCTCTGCAGGGTCACTGGCGGGGAGCTGTTTGAGGACATTGTGGCCAGGGAGTACTACAGCGAAGCGGATGCCAGGTGAGCCAGGCTGTGGAGGGGACAGGAGCTGTCCCCTTCTCCCACAAGCTGCTCCCTTCCAGGATCCTGCATGACTGGCTTCCTGCAGCACCAGCTCATTCTGTACTGGGAGGTGTTTTACAGCCACTCTGCAACACATACTCATAGACCAGAACTGTGGTGCAAAAAAACCCCGAAACCCACCCAAAATGCTCCTTCTAACTCACTCAACTCCCGTGCCAAGAAGTGCACGTGCTACCACAGGACTGGTTTCCACTTTGAATCAGATGGCTCCCAGCCATTGCCCACAGCATCCTCATTCCCCAGGACGCTGGAATAGCCAGCACCTGACCTCGCTGTAAATGAACAGGAGCTCCGTGCTCTGGAGGCATCAGGGCTGCCTGGTCTGGGGGCACCAGGGCTCCCCAGGCTGGCAGGGAGGAAACCCAGCACCAGGCTGGTGGCCAGTCAGGGCCATGATATCACAGATGTCACTCCTTCCCCTTGGAGCTGCATTCCAGCCATCTGCAAGTGTTTCTCTGGCATTTGCCACTTGAAAGCACTGAGGAGGAGCAGTCAAGACAGGCTGTGCTGGAGCTCTGCTCCCTCCTATCCTCCCACTGGCACTTGCCAGGTACCTTCTGCAGAGCCATTTCAGCCACTCCTTTAGTCCCTGCAGTTCATCCAGGGGACAGTATTAGTCTGATTCTTTTGAGGGGACATGATCTGGCCCTCTCCAATCTCCAGATATCACTGTGCCTCTTGGCTTTGCCCCCAGGCTAAGCGTAGCCTGTATGTATGTCCAAGGGGGTGAAAACTCTACACTACCCCTCTGCACGGAAATATCCTTTATTTCTAGGCAGAAAACAATCTCTTTTAATGGGCTGCCTGCACTGAATCCACTTACAGCTCATCCACTTATTAGTGTCATACAAATAAAATAAAATACATGTAAATAAAGACCTTCTGCCTTGCACACAAGCTGGTTTGGAGCAGAAGCGATCAGCGCCTCTGTCTTTTTCCCTTCCTGTCTCACGCACACAGCAGAGCTGGAATGTAATGAACTAGATAGAAAGCAAGCAGACACAGCAGAGCCACCTGCATTAGAGGAGAGCAGGGAAATGGGCCTGGAGCAAAGGTTGCACAGAGCACATCTGCTCTGCCTGGGTTTGGAGACCAAATCTTTGCTGGTATTGCCATTCCACTGTTGGTCTCCAGCTCTCCACCTCCAGTGCAACTCCTGTGGGGTCCCCATGGGCTCAGCTGTGTCCCCTAAGCTCCTGCTCACCATTACTTGGTGTCCAAAAGCTCTGCTGGGTTTTTACCGGGTTAGAACTGCTCCCCACAGCTGTGTGGGTTCTGGTGGAGGGGGATGCTGAGCTGTGCTGCAGGGCTGCTGAGGGGAAGCGTGATGGGGAGAGGGGAATTGGGGTGAAATGCAGCAGAACAGAAGTGCCTGACAAAACTCTGCCTCACCGGCCACTTGTGTGAGCTTTCTCCTCTCTCCCACAGCCACTGCATCCAACAGATCCTGGAGGCCGTCCTGCACTGCCACCAGATGGGGGTGGTTCACCGGGATCTGAAGGTAGGAGCTGCAGGGAGAGTGCCTGTGGGAGGACAGGGGACCCCATCTGTGATGCAAAGCACTGTGGAACAATGCCCAGAGTCTCTCAGGGCTGCTGAAACAGCAGGGAGGAGCACGTGTAGGGCTGCGGGAAACCCACGGAGCAAAGACCAGCTCCGGGAGTGAAATGACACAAAGGAGATGGGGTAGGGAGGTCTTTGCAGTCTATGATCTCCTAAGGTTCCAGGAACAAAAGAGCAAAGAGCAGGACAAAGCAGTTAGGGAGCACATCCACAGCTTCCTCTGTGCTGTGCTGGGAAGCTCCCCCTGCTAAAAGCAGAACCCCTGAGGGGTTTTCACTCCTCTCCAACCCCCATCTCCTTCTGCAGCCTGAGAACCTGCTGTTGGCATCCAAGCTGAAGGGTGCTGCCGTCAAGCTGGCTGACTTTGGCCTCGCCATCGAGGTGGAGGGAGACCAACAAGCGTGGTTTGGTGAGTAGGGCTGGCCTGAGGTGGGGTCTCCTCCAGCCCTCCTTGGCATCTTAGTTCAGGGGGGCTCCAGGACCGTGACCCCAGGGTTATGGCAGAGTCCCAGCAGCACCAGCCCAGGAACCACTGTGGATGAGCAGGCTGATGTGGAGCAAACAGCTCCACAGGGACTCTGTGAGTCACCGAGGCGTCCTGGTGAGAGGGACAAGCCGGCAACAGGGGCAGACCAGTAGGGGGGAAGCCTCTTCCAAGCGCCCGGAGCGCACAGCAGAGCACTCCAGCCTTGGGCACCATCTGGGGTTTGGCAGTGGCAGAAAAGCAGAGTTTGCTCTGCCCTCGGGAGTCACAGAGGTTTCTGGAAAGGGGGTGTCTGTCCCACCGGGTCGGGATGTGCCAGCACTCCCGGCCCTCGCTGTGCCTGGTCGGGGAGCAGTCCCTGCTGGTGAGCAGTGCGGGGTCGGGGGCTGCCTTACGGCGGGCGTGACGGGCTGTCTGTCCCAGGTTTCGCCGGCACCCCGGGATACCTCTCCCCCGAGGTGCTCCGGAAGGACCCTTATGGCAAAGCCGTGGATCTGTGGGCTTGCGGTAAGTCAGAGCGGGGCTGGAATGCCGGGAGCGGGCTGGGCTGGGCTGGGCTGGGCGGGATGATGCAAACAGTTCATCCCGCATATCCCAAATTGCAGTGCCAGTCACATCTCAGGAAAGTCAGGGTGGAGGATTTACCCAGGAGGTGGCACATTACCCTGGGCAACACACTCTCTCCCAATCCAGTGGCACCCTTCTCTGAAGGATCACTCCCCCTTGTTATGTACCCGAAGCTCCCAGTCAGGGGAGACGCTGCCTCTTTTCCCTGCAGTGCTGGTGGAGTTAGGCAATGCCTCCATGCAGTCGGAGCCATAGAGGAGCCTTTTTCCATCCACGATGGGGAGGAGGCACCACCCACCCCTGCCAGGGCCCCCACTTGGGGCTCTGCATGGTGGCTGCCAGAGCCTTGAACTTCCCCAAGCGCTGAACTGGAGTCACCAACAAGCCTTTTGCTCTTTAAACAGCAAGCAAATCTTCATGTTCCTCTAATTTCTGTTTCTCTGCTTGAGTTAGACCCCAGGCTGTGTGTGCTCCTGCCTTCAGCAATGAATTCTCTCCCACTGATCCTGTCTCCTCTCCTGGGCAGGTGTCATCCTCTACATCCTGCTGGTTGGGTACCCGCCCTTTTGGGATGAAGACCAACACCGACTCTACCAGCAGATCAAGGCTGGAGCTTATGATGTGAGTGGGCTTGTCTTGCTGCCCCCATTCACAGTCTCCTTTCTCTCCTGCTGTCCTTGCCTCACAGCCTGCTGCTCTGCAAGAGCAACCAAGACAAGTTCAGACAGATGGGAACAAGTACTTTCCTCTGCCCCGGTAGGAGAGTGTTGGCCTCGCTGCCATGCCCAGGCACACGCTGACATATTTCAGGGCCACTCTGTGGGAGATACAAGTCTTGTCCCGAGCCTTCCAACTTTCTTCTTCCCCTCCTGCTCTTTGGTTTTCTAACTGGCAGCTCTTTCCAGTGGCTGCCATTTCTCCAACCTGTCCCAAGTTGCAGGAGGAGCAACCCAAGTGCAGAGGGGTTCTCTGCCTTCTCTCACCCTCGTCCCTTTGCTTTGGCAGTTCCCTTCCCCTGAGTGGGACACAGTCACTCCTGAAGCAAAAGATCTCATCAACAAGATGTTGACCATAAACCCGTCCAAGCGCATCACAGCAGCGGAGGCTCTGAAGCACCCCTGGATATCAGTGAGTTGGGGATGAAGGTAGAGAGATGTGGGGATTTGCCAGTGGGGAACATCTCATTGGGGATCACTTGTTACCAGACGTGCTCCCAGCTCTTTTCTCCATTCTGGGAAGATGGTTTTCTGGCACGGTTCCTCCCAATGCTCTCACAGCACCATTTCCCCATAGGTTTTACAGCAGAAAAAAAGCTTGTGAATGCAAACAGCATGTTCCTGGGGGACCTGGTGACGGGAGGGACACACATGCTCCCTGCCCTGGTGGGGACAGGCTGATTTCTCAGTGTCACGCTGTGCTGGGGGTCTTTCTTCAGAGGCAGTGGGAGTAGGCTCGTGTTTATCCATCCACCCCAGCAGCAATCCCTCCACCCTTCGCTGCATCCCACTGTTTCAGCTGCTGGTTCTCAGTCTGAATCAGATCCTAAAGGCAGGAGGAGTCTGTGGGCTTAACCACACATGTCCAAACCCTGAGAACATTGCTAAACATGGCTGGTCAGTCAAGGGGTTAACTCAGGGGGCAGCCAGTTCTCTGCACAGCCGCACCACCAGCAGATCCTGCTGACTCCAAAGCTTCCATCTCCCACTGCCCATTAAATTTTTATCTGCTGCTGCTGCTGCAGGCAGCTCTGGCCCGTGCCTCGGTCATGGGGGATCATACACGTGTGTGAGCATGTGAGAGCCAGGCTGGGGAGCCCCTTCCCCCCAGCACTGCTCTGAGCCAGGTCTCTCTCCCCCCAGCACCGTGCCACTGTGGCCTCATGTATGCACAGGCAGGAGACGGTGGACTGTCTGAAGAAGTTCAATGCCCGGAGGAAGCTGAAGGTAACTCTGTCCAAGCTGGCTGCTAAATGCACCATCGGGTCATTGGTGGGCTTGTTCCCTGGGTGGGAAATGACAGGGTGGTGTCTGTGAGTGTCTGTGGAGGTGATGGGCATTTGGGGACCCCCATTGTGAAGAAGGGGAAAGAGACTGAGCGGGGTGGCAGCTTCATCTGGCTGAGGTTTCCAACTGCTCAAAGAAAGCCATGTTGAAGGAAAGCACTAAGTCACACTGGACACTGGGGTGAGGACTTTTCCACTGGGGCCAATGTCAAAATAGCTTCTTTTGGGGCCGGACATGGGCCTGAGAGTTACAGTGAGACCCTTTGCCTGATGGCCAAGACACTTTACAGCCAAGAAATAAAGTGTTCCACAGACAGACAAAAAAACTCACCCAACCCAGCAGCCCCACAGCCTCTCCCTTCGATGCTGCCATGCACCACAGCCTGGATCCCTCTGAAATCACCATCTCCAGCTTGAGCACCTCCCTGAGGCACCCATCTCCCGGGTGCTGCTCAGCTGGCAGCAGGGTGCTGGGAATGGGCTCTGGAAATCACAATGCCTCCTGCAGAGCGGGTGAGGCTGGTCTGCGCCACAGCCGGAGCCATCAGTGCTCCAGGCCTGAACATAGCGTGGCACAGAGCAGTACAGCTGCAGGCTACTAACAAGATTATCAAGCAAAGAAACTGGCTATAAACTATTATTACTTTTCAGCTAGACAAGTAATCAAATTAGTTCAGGCATACGCTTCAAAATAGTAATCCATTACTGTAAGCAATTAGTCCAAAGTAATCTCATTATACACTTAGCAACTAGTTAGTAGACTCAGCTGGAGAAGGGGAAGGATTTTTACAAATGTTGTTTTGTGGTGGTGATCTTTGCGTGGCTCCCATGAGCAATCCCTGCCCTGCTGCTCTGAGCTGGCACAGCTTTAATCACAATTAAATCCAGTTCCACTCCCAGTGGGTCCCCTTGTTGCCAGCTGCCAGCCCCAGTCAGTGGGGTTCTGCTTCATCTAGGACAGGGTAGTGCGAGATTCTAAAGTGCCCTGCAGATATTTAATATCCCTTTAATCTCGGAGGGAAGGCAGTTTTGGAGAATGCAACCCAATGCCGTGGTGTTGGGAATATGGAGTCAGGTATTGAGAGCTGCTTTTGATGGCAGGAAGAGAATATCAGTCCGTGGGCCAGTTTCCTTCCTTCCAGTGGCTGGGGGACAGGTGCTGAGCAGGGCTTTCCTCCCCCAGGGATGGGGGGAGCAGCAGGGTGCAGGGGGCCAGGGTCCAGCACACCCTTTCCTTCTGCCTTCCTTATCTTTCAGGGAGCCATCCTCACCACCATGCTGGCCACCAGGAACTTCTCCGGTAGGTGCTGTCTCTGGGAATCATCCTCTTGTCTTACAGGATACCCAGGGCAAATCTGTAGGGTCCCTGGAGAGCTGCCTTTGCCTCACGTGTCACAGAGAGGCTGAGGTTGCTGCCTTGTGCCTCTGGGGATGTGTGGCTTTGGGTGCTCCTCCAGGAGAGGTCACCTGGCACCTCCAGGCAGACTGCTGGCTTGGGATGCAAGAGAAAAAGTGTGTGGCTGAGGCTCAGTGATCCACAATGCTTTAGGGTTTTGGGGTTTGTATGCACCCAATCATCTGGCTTGTGCAGGGATGGGGATGTGGGTGCTGGGGACAGACAGAGCTCAAACAGCTGGTTCTGTGTCCTCCTGGGGATGTTTGTGGCACTGGGAGAGCATCCTCTGTACTGGGAGTAGGGAAAGGCCCCTGGTGCCACTGCAGGCAGATGGCAGCAGGATCTCACAGGTCTCTCCTCAGGCAGGTGGGTGCTAATCCTTGCAGGATTCCCAGCTCTCTTCCTGCCTCCCGACATCCCGAGGGCTGCCATGGTGACAGGACCGAGCATGGCAGCCCAGCCCGTGCCCGCTGAGGTCTCAGTGCAGCCAGAAGCCCCTCTGAGAGCTGTTCCCTCTGGGGACACCTCACTGCATATGGGATTTCACAGGCGATTCCCCAGGCGTGGAACCAAATGGAGCCATGTGACCGCAGAGCTCATCCACTCACTGTCACCTCCAGCCCTCCCCAGTGCTGGGGATGGCCCTGCGGGGCTGGGACACACCAGCCAAGCCCTGCACTCTGCTGAGCTGGCAGCTGGCAGCTGTTTGGGGTTACTTGGGTGTTTCAGGGTGCTTTGCTGGCGCTCCCCGAGTGTCAGGTGTAGCAGGTGGGCAGGGGTGCCAGGGCAGAGGGCTGTGGCCAGGGCTGGTATCTGCATTTTTCGTGGGGGGATCGTGCTGACACATTTAGCACTTTGTGGCGGGCGCAGGAGGAGTCCAGCAGCTGGGGGGATCCGATGTCAGGCCCCACGCCGGGAGAGGCGGACAGGAAGCATCAAAAGGCAGGAAGTTCCAAAGCATCTCTCCCGGTGCTGCCCGTCCCCCGCACGGCCCAAGGGCCAACCAGTCTCCCCTGCCCGGGAGCACGGCTGGGACAGGGCCGGTGGGCGACAGGCACTGGGCTCCACCGACCCCGCCCTGCGCTGGGGGTTCAGGGGAGCGGGGTGGCTTGTGCAGCCGGGGGGGCTGGGGCAGTGTCGGCAGCGGTGGGTGGGCACAGGGCAAGGCGCCTGCTTTTCATCCTTGTCAAAATGCGGGCTTGCAGCTGTCGGGCCGGCGGGCCGGCAGCACATGATCCCGGCAGCATGGGGCTAAAATTAGAGGGCGGCAGGCGGGCAGCCCATTCCTCCACACTGCACCACGCCGGGTCAACAGCACCGCCCGGCCAGAGCCCGCCTCTGCCGGGCAGCCCTGCCGGCCCCCTCCAGCCGCCCCAGGGACTTGGCGTGACGTTAGGACACGGGTCATGCCCCTTGGCCAAGAGCCGCCGGGGTAGGACAGGACAGTGCTGGCAAGGTCGCCCCTGAGCTCCCACGGGTTGCACCGGTGATTGCTGGAGAGAAGACGAACCCCCCTGGCCGGGCCTGGGGGTCCCGCCGCCCTGGCACCCGGCACCATGCTGCTGATCCTCGCCCTCCTGGTCTTCGTGCCCTGCCTGGCCCTGCTAATCTCCTTCCTCCTCTCTCCAGGAGGCAAAAGTGGTGGCAACAAGAAGAATGACGGCGTGAAGGTAAGCTCAGCCCCGGTGCCCTCCGCTGCCTGCCCCTGTGCTGCTGGGGCGGTGCTGGGGGTCTCTGTGCCGTGCCGGCGGTGAGCGTTCCCGTGCCCTGCTGGCCGTGGGGGTCTCGGTGCTGTGCCCGTGGTCGCTGTGCCCGTGGTCGCTGTGCCCATGGTCTCCGTGCCACGCCGGCAGTCCCTGCGGCACCCTGCACTTTAAAGGGCAGCTGTCGGCTCGGCTGTCCCGGTGTGTCCCCGTGCCACCGGCTGGGCTCCTGCCAGGACAGGCAGCGCACAGGAGGCTTTGCAGCGCAGCGGGCGAGGGGAGTGGGCTGGTGCTGGAGGGTGCACGGCGGGAACTCGCTGCTGTTTCATTGCCGGCAAGATGCGCTTGTCCCTCGCTGCCCCCAGGAAGGGGGAGAGGCAGAGGCTGGACCAGGACAGGGGACAGGAGGAGGCAGCTTTGCAGCCCAGAACCATGGCTCTAACAGCAGCTATCTAGCGGGATGGGTAGCCTCATCTCCTGCTCACTCAGCATGGGGGTCCTGCTGCAGCTGGTGAGACTGGTCCCAATTCCTGTCCCATCCTGTCCCAAGGGCTGGTGTGCTGCTGGGTGACGCATGGGTGCTTTTAACTCCCTTGGCAGTGCTGCTTTTCCCCTGTGCCCAGTGCAGACAGCAAAGAAACATGGTGATGCTTCGACAAAGTAAATGGCTTGGTGATGCTCTAAAAACAAGCTGGTGCTTGGTGGATCTTGTTTCTTGGGCTGCAGAGCCTGCAGGTTCATCAGCCCCTCCGAGGTGGAGCCACAGCTCTGCTCCAGGACAAGGCAGCTCCAGGAGGCAGCAAAATTCTGCTGTTTCTGGTGACATGGAGATGTGGTGGATAGCAGTGGTTATTGAGCTCTGTCAAACTTCTCCTGCAGGAAGGAATGGTCCATGCAAGGGTCTTTCTCTCCTTACCTGTTCCCTTCATGAATACAATGGATCACTCAGCAAGAGAGAGCTGGCATGGTGACATCCTTCATTGTGGTGACATCCTCCATCGTCAGGCAGAGCTTTGGGAGCCCGACTGCAGTGTGGCTGCTCTCCTTCCTCCATAGAGGTCCTTTGTTGGGAGAACCTACAGAACTTTCTCCTGCCCTTTTGAGAGACCCAACTGTTGGGCTGTGATGGGTGCAGGGTTTTGGAAGAGTAGAGCCCTCAGCCAGCTTCTTTCTTTCTCATACAAATGGTTGGTGAAGCCGGAGGTCTAGGGATGGCGTGTGTTTCTCTCACTCATCCCAGACCCAGCAGCTGGGACAGGAGA
This sequence comes from Cyanoderma ruficeps, assembly GCA_008694505.1. Lineage (NCBI taxonomy): Eukaryota > Metazoa > Chordata > Aves > Passeriformes > Timaliidae > Cyanoderma > Cyanoderma ruficeps. Next base: position 9,110,861 of record VZDJ01000219.1, on the reverse strand, counting down.
AGTCTGCAAGGACTGAGACCGTGCACAACCCTCCAAACCTGGGCTCAGCTCCACAAGAGGCCATTCTGGCCATGCAGTGTTTTTCTGCAGCATGAAGCTGGATGGGTCTGAGAGGACCCAAAGATTACTTTGGGTTGTCAGGATATCATGAGACTCCCAGGACAGAAATAATAGGGCTGGTGTTGGCAGATCCCATGGTAGTCACAACACCCCATGTGCCAGCCACTGCTGGCTTGTCCTCTGCCCCAAAGTCCCTGTTGCCTCTGAGAATCAGCTAAGATGTGACACCACAGGTAGAGCTGACTTGGTACAAGTTGCTGGAGCAGAGGTGAAACAAAACAGAAGATGCATTTTTAAGCTATTAAAGGAGAGATTGCTGGATGAAGAGGCTTCATCAGGCACAGTCCTGAATCTAATTTTCCAGGAGAAAGAGATAGCTTTGAATTTCTCAGTTGTGGTAGACAACCATTTGCCAGCCCAACTCCCTAATGATGCTCCCTGTTGGACTTCAAAGGAGCTTTGAGGGCAGATATTACCCTGGGAAAAGAGGCATTTCCTACTGCAGCAAAATAGCTTGTTTGGGTGAACAGCCTTCTAGGTCTTCACTGAAACTCAGTGAGGAGAGTCTGGTTTCAGAGTGGGATCAGAGAGGCTGGTTGGCATCCCCAGCCCTCAGCCCTCGCTGGTGAGAAGGGAGCAGATCATGAGGCTTCATTCCAAGTGCAATCTACCCACCAGCACTCATCTGCAGAGTGTGGACAAGCCCTGAGAATGAATTTGCTTTTTTATTGCCCCCTTTTCAACAAGTAAAGGGGAGACAGCTTGGCTAGATGGCCAGGAAGGTGCAGGAGGAGAAGACAAGGTAGAGACAAGCTCACTCCCAACAGCTTCCTTGCATTATCCACCTTCAGCATGACCATCCCCACCTCTCATTCCCATGCTCAGCCTGGGGAGACCTGCAGCATAACTCATTCAGGGGGGCACGGGGAGGCTGGGTGTTGTGGGTGAAGCTCTAATGGCCCACTGGGCAACCAGCAGATGTCAGGACACTGCTGAGCAGTGTTAACGTCTTTAACTGGCTGGAAAAGCAAGGTAGGAACCTGGAAGCCTGCCTTGAGTGGTTGGCATGGTGGGAAAGGAATGGTCCTGCCTGTTCAGAGCGGGGCCATGTGGTATGGGTCACTGTCAGAAGAGTGGTGTCCCCACTTGGAGTAATGTGCTGGACTAGCCATGCCCATGAGAGCAGGCAGATCCCAGGCAGCCACCCCTGCCTTTCCTGCCCAAAGCTGTGCTGGTGGGCAGCAGGCAGCTGGAGCTGCCCTCTGGCCTGTCTGCACAACCTTCCAACACCAGCACAGTGCCTGCCCAGGCTCAGAGGGCTCGAAATTCACCATCCTGAGGAGGTTCCTCACCTACTAAAAGCATTCCTGGGATCAGAAATCCCCCTTGAGCCCTGCTTTGGGATCCGTGGAGATCCTCTGGTCCCAGCAGCTATGATACTTTCACTGCCCTGTGTAGTGTCACATCTCGTCCCATTGTAAACTAATGGAATCACTGCCCCATGTCACATCCTGTCCCGTCCTAAGCTGATGAGCTCACTGCCCCGTGTTGCATCCTGTTCCTGTATGTCCGGACTCGACGCGGTCACTGCTTTGTGTTGCATTCTGTTGCGTCTGAAATTTCTGCAGTTTGCTGCCCCGTCTCCTGTCCTTGGGTAGCAGAAGCTATCAGTCCTTCCTGCAATAGCCCAGCTCCAGTGGCTCCCTTTGTCCGTGAGGTTCCTGACGAAACACCACAGCTCACTCTGCCCTTTAGGATATGGTTTTTTTGGTGAAGGAAGGGTGAAGAGTTGACAAATGGCCCAGTGCCTAAAGGGGTTACAGGAGTGCTGGAGAGAGACTTTGGACAAGGGCATGGAGTGATAGAACCAGGGGGAATGGCTTCACACAGATAGAGGGCGGGTTTAGATTGGATATAAGGAAGAAATTATTTATTGTGAGAATGTTGAGGCATTGCAACAGATTGCTCAGAGAAACTGAGGGTGCCCCATCTGTGGAAGTGTTCAAGGCCAGGGCAGATGGGGCTCTGAGCAGCCTAGTCTAGGAAATGGATGATCTTTAAGGTCCCTTCCAATCCAAACCATTCTGTGATTCCATGATTCTACGACCTAGCGAGGAAGGGGAGAGCAGCAGTAGCAGAGGGGAAGCTCACTGAGGATGCTGGTGGGAGCCAGTTAGGATGTGAAAGGAGCAATGAGGGGGAATGGATCTCATCAGTTTTTATGCTGTAGCACACCCATGCACCCTAATGGGTCATTCCATGAACTTTTCCAAGAGATTTCCAAGAGATTTCCAAGTGTGTGCTGCTTTTCACTCTGCAGAGCAGGCACAGCTGGCGCCTTGTTAAATATGCTGGTACAGCACTTTGCTATTTGGCACTGCAGATTCTGATTTCTGCACGTTGGTATTTCCTGACGCACACTGGGATTCATTCCCTGGGAGCCAGAGGTGCAGAAAGGGTATGATGAGGTCAGCATGCACGTCCCCCTTCTCCTAGCTAAATTAAAGATGGAGAGGGGGAGCAGAGTACAGTAAGGAAGGAGACTCCAGAAATAGTTTGGGATTGCAGGCAGAAGAGTGGATATGTGGTGATCCAACCCAAAAACCTTAAAGCCTAGTGGTAGTGGTCAAAGATGGAGATAAATGGGCACGTCTTCTCTTTGGAGTCCTGATTTAAAGTACTGGAGCTGTGCTCAGGACTGCTTCTGACACTGTGAGGCTGCCTCGAGGCCTTAACGCCTTGCTGGCCTTAAACCAGCCAGCTTAGGACTGGTCTAGTTTCAAAGCTAAAGGAGTGTCTCTGCACCAGTCAGTGCCATCAGCAGATGCACCCAGAGCAGATCCAGAGAAGTCAGTACAGCATTCACACGGGGCACAGGGCTGTGGTGAAGCTGCCTTAGCTTTTCAGTATCCCGCTTCTCTTCCTGTGAGCTTACCAGCCTGGTCACAGGCCACCAGAGTGGTCATTGACTCCTAGGGGATGCCCTTTTGGACTAGCCAGGTCCTTGGGATGAGCAACCCCAGAGATTGTGGCAGGTCAGGAGAGAAAAGTGCTGGCAGGAATGCGGGGAGGGAGCTGGCGAGTCACCACCAACACTGCAGCCAGCAGCACATCCCTGCAGGAGCAACGAGTCCCTCTGCGCCTTTCATTTGCCCATGAGGACCAAGAAGGGTGGCTCAGGAGCTGCTGCCTTTCATGTGCTGCTCTCAGCCTTTCTCACTCTGTGTCTCTTCCTGTTCCATCTCTTCTCCTTGTTTTTCCAGAAAAGAAAGTCCAGTTCCAGCGTTCAGTTAATGGTGAGTGTCCTTCGTCTTCCTAAATGCCAATATTGCTGGGCCTCTCCACATGTTCCAGCTTCCCCCGTTTTTGGAAGTTACCTCGGGGTAGGGAAGAAGGGACAGCGGGGTTGGAGGGAACATCCTCAAAGCCGTATCACCCACAAACCCCATTAAACAGGGTTGGTGCAGGCACTTGCTGGCCACCAGCTGGTGGGAAGCCAGCCCTGGTTCTTGCTGATGGGTTCTCATGCCGTTTCTCCCAGTTCTCCTGACTCAGGTCTGCAGGCTGCATCGGTCCAAGGAGCCTTGGAGAAACACCTTCCATGCCTCTGCGGGGACTGTATGGTCATGGGACACCTTGCCAACCTACATCGGGGTCTTCTGGGTAATACACAAGCAAGGCTCTGCTGGGAAGAGCTAGCAGAGCCATTGCTCTAGCTCCGCTAGCAGAGTTGCCTTGATGAGGCTCCCGGAGAGAGACAGGGGGTCAGTACCCCTCTCCCCCCAAATCTGTGTAGTGCTCAGCTGTTTCTTGAAAGAGCTGTGTCTCAGCCTTCAGTGGTCCATGTGGGTCTTGGAAGCACTGTTTTATTGTACATTTCTCTCCCTACTCTGCGGTCAGTGTGGTCTCTCTCACTCCTGCACAGTCCCCTCTTTCTCATCCCAGCTCCTCCTCGCTGTTAATTTGTACATCTCTCTCTTTATTGTACAGTCAACATGGTGTCTTCCACCCCTGCACAGCCCCTCTCCCTGCCCCTCCGGCAACGCTCCTAGGAACCCACCACATGGCCCCTGGACCTGCCCCCATCTCTGTCCCCACAGGTGTCGGTAGGAAAGGCAGCGCCGTTCCTACGAGACCCTCCACAGCCCACCTCTTGTGCCCTTGGCGACAAGGAGTGGAGGTCAGGGAGGGCTCTGCCAGTGCTGCCCCAGAGCTGTGGTTGAGGACAGGTTGGACCTGCTGGCGTTTTCCTTGGTTTCTGTCTGTTGGCACAGTTGAGCGCTGTGGGGTCAGACTCGGGGGGCTGTCGAACACACGAGCATCATCTGTCATGAGGAGAAGACTCTTCTCACCACCCCATGTCTCCTTTCTGTTCTTTGCTCAGGAATCTTCGGAGAGCACCAACACCACCATTGAGGACGAAGACACCAAAGGTACCGGGGCGGGGGGCAAGTGGGAACGTGGGCAGATGGTTTTGGAGGGGTCCCCATGGGTCTGGCCGCCCCTCACGGGATATTTGCTACAACAAAACCCACCACCATCAAGCTGCCTCAGGGCCCATCAGAAGCTGCTTTAACTCCTCAGGTGATTTTCCTGCTGGGCTGCTCACATGAGCAGCTGGGGCACTGGAGGTGCTCCCATGAACAGGGATGTTCCCTGAAAGCAGGTGAGGAAATGGCAGAAATCTGCAGGGAGAGCAGCCCGGCTGCTCTTTTAAAATAAGTGTGCCCTTGGGAAAAGCCTCCAGGGGAAATTCCTGTCTGCCACCCGCCTGCCTGCCAGAGGCAGCTTTCTAAGAATAACCCAGGGAATAATTTATTGGTGTTAATTTGTAAAGTCTCTGCATGAAGTGATCTCACAAAGCAAGATGGACTTTGGCCTGACATGAGAGCTAATGGGACAATTTTTCCTCCTGGAGAGGGGTTCCTCGAGCTGGATGTGGAGGCAGGTGGTGCTCAGGAAGTGGTGGGGTTCCCTCGCCTTTCTGAACAACTCCTAGGAACACCTCTCCTTTCATTAGTTACAATGCAAAGGAAAAAAAGTCAAGCATGATGCCAATTTGCATTTGAAGCAGAGCCTCATTAATAAGCCCGGGGTTAACTTTGACAGCTCCTCCTGCATCCCTGGGAGCCTCAAAGCCCCTCCTGCAGCCCATCCCTTCCCAGATGAACAGGCAGGGCCTGGAATCTATGGCAGCAGCTGTACAGTTCTGTGCCCTTTGCTGGGTCTTTTCTTGTGTCTCCTGGGGTTGCTGCACATATCACTCACCTGTTCTCCCTTCTGAGGCACTCTCCTCCCATTCAGAGGGAGGTAAGAGCATCCTTGTTCCAACTTGCCCTAGCTGGCCTCTGCTGTGAGTTCCTGGGGTAGAGGGTCCCAGCTTAGCACAGCTTTTCAGCCAAGGCCAGCCTGTCCCAACTTCTGGGCTGAGGGTAGCTTCCCACTTGGTGATTAACCTTTTGGCTCTTTAGGAAATTACAGGCATTTTCAGTTTTGCCCTGACTTTGAAAATCTGGAGATGAAGAGCCCTTTTCCACCTCTCTCTCCCCAGTCACTCTCCTGCTTTTCCCCCATACAGTTCCCAAAGTCCCACCACATCCTGTGGTCTGTTTCTAATGAGACAAAGATCTCTCACCAGTATGGTAACACCAGTGCCTATTTCTGGTTTGTTTTATCCTTTTATTTCCCTTTTCTCTTTAAACCAACAGTACGGAAGCAAGAAATCATTAAAGTCACAGAGCAGCTGATTGAAGCAATAAGCAATGGTGACTTCGAGTCCTACACGTGAGTGTTCCCTGTGTGGGTTTGGGCTGGGTGAGGGCTCAGCCTCCCAGGCCGGGGTCTCTCACCCTTACAGTGCTGTCTGGGAGATTTTACTGCTGCCCAGGGCAGGGTGACCAGGTTGATGTGGTGGGGGGAGAGTGGAGACCATCCAAGAGAAGAAGATATCAATTTCCAAGTCTGATGCTGCTCTTGTGCTCAGCTGGCCACAGTTCTCTTGTCTCTCTGTCACAGATGAGCCCAATTTTTGGCTTGCAGAAAGAGTAATAATTGTAAACATGACTTATGCTGAAAGAGGTGTTTGTATCCGTGGAATCCATTATATCCAGATTGCCACAGGCTGCTCTGAAGCGTAGATGATTTCTGCTTGCTGAGCTGATGCTGTTCAGAGTACACCTCTTCTGTGTCCAAGGCTGATTTAATTAGTGATATCTGAGTGAGTGCAGGTCATCATCCCTGCCTCAGAGGATCGCAGCAGGGATATTTTGACACAGAGCAGATAATATGAGTTTTTTCCTGATGTCTTCCTTCCTTGTAAAGAAGATGACAATGTTTGAGGAGGTTTAATTGCAGAGGGTGACTGATGGAGGAGGCACCCTGCTTTGGTAGGGTCCTGGCTAGTCAGTGGACGGGAGGGGAGGTGGGTTGGGCAGAATTCAAGGTTGGGGTCAGATTTTTTTCAAGAATTACTCACTGGTGAGTAATTACTCACTAGTGTAGTGAGTATTCCTCAGCCTCAGACTGAGGGAGACATCCCGAGCAGGAGGCGTTTGGGTTCTTCAGGCTCCCATGCCAGAAGTGGTGAGATAACCTCTCCCTTTTCTCTCCCCTTCCTGGCTCCCCAGGAAGATGTGTGACCCTGGAATGACTGCTTTTGAGCCTGAGGCTCTGGGCAACCTTGTGGAAGGCCTGGATTTCCACCGATTCTACTTTGAAAACCGTAAGCAGCTCACTTGCTTTCTGAGGGACCCCTCCCACCTCACATGTGCCTGTCTTGACCTCCATCAGTTTGCTGGAGGGAATAGGGTTAGGGTTAGGGTTGCCGTGGGAGCATCTCTGGCTGATCTGGAAGGTCCCAGCAGGAGATGTTGGGTCAGCTGGGGCCAGGTGTCTGTAGAAGAGTTGTTGGGTTAGGTGTTTTCTAAACAGAACCAGCCTGAATCCACCTGTACAGCATTTACTCAGTCCCATCAAGCAGAGAACTTAACACAAGTGTCTCCCCTTCCCACATTTGGTGCCACCCTGAGCAAGAGCCATCCAAACTTCTTCCCCTGCCTAAATCCACTTGTGCTTTTCCCCTTTCCAGTGTGGTCCCGGAACAGCAAGCCCGTGCACACGACGATCCTGAACCCCCACATCCACCTGATGGGAGACGAGTCTGCCTGCATTGCCTACATTCGCATCACGCAGTACGTGGACTCCGGCGGGATCCCCCGCACTGCCCAGTCCGAGGAGACCCGCATCTGGCACCGCCGGGATGGCAAATGGCAGATTGTTCACTTCCACAGATCTGGCGCGCCCTCGGTCCTACCGCAGTAAGCCCTGTGAGCATCCAGGGGTGGGGCACGAGGGATAGGGAGGGCTGGGTGTGGGCTTGCTGCAGCGTTGAGGCTCACAGGGTGTGGAATCCTGTCCTGAGGAGATGGTGGGGAGATGGCTGATTGCTGTGAGGTAGCAATGGGGAGAGGGATGCTCTGCCAAAGGGATGGTCAAAGCAAATTCCGGCTCTTCCTGGTTTGTGTTTTGCAGCTGAAGCGTGGCCCTGCCCGTGTTGGGTTTGTCACTGACTGACTACCAAGGAGAGACCCCCTCCGACATGTTCACCTACGGGACTTTGGCTGTTGGCTCTGCTGCTTGGTTCCCGCTGGAATAACCCCTCGCTTCTCACCGCACACACACGACAGCCCCGCCAGTGCAGCACAAGCATCCCATCAAACCTCCACCCTGCCGGGGTCATGGCGCTGGGCCCCCTCCCTCTGCATGAGCCAGAAAAATAGAAACCATGAACTTCAACCCAAGCATCTGGCCGGTGTACAGGCCCCCCTCATCGGCTGCATAGCGTTGGTGGGCCTCCTCACTACCCAGCACATCTGCTGAACTGGGCTCAGACTCATCATCCACCTCCATCCCCACCTCTGCTGGAAGCCCTCTGAGGAAGAGGGGGGCAGTTTTGAGCCGCTCTCTGCTGTATCCTCCCTGCGTGCTGGTGGATTTTGCTTTGCTGCTATCAAGATCCCTGTCTGCTGCCATGACTCCTGCCTGCTCCCACCTGAGTTCCTGCTTCCCAGCAGCCTCGTCCAGGGAACTGCAATTCAATCCATTTGCCAAGTCCGTTTTTCATGCGTACCTGTGCAAGGAGGGCCATGTTTGGATGGGTGAGTAAAGACTATCTGTTCATTTTCCCTTCCCAGTGCAGGCTGGCTCCTTCCAAGGAGAGCAAGTAGGTTTGCACCCTGGCTCCAGGCAACTGCTGTGCCAAGAAGGATGCTCTCCCTCCTTCCTCCCTTCTCCCTTTGGAGCAGACTGGGGATGCTGGGAGAAGAGAGGAGGAGAATGATGACTGTTTCCCAGTACCACATCAGCACAGATGGGAGCTGGGGCTCTCCCATCCATGTCCGGGCGGTAGCATCGCCCCTGCACCCTCCTCCTCCTCACTCACCACCCAGCCCGGATCCTTTACCCCAGCACCCACCCCTGCCCCCCACATACAGCACTGGCGTTCCACTGTTCCCGACTCCCAGGATGGGATGGGGGCAGCCAAGCTGGCTGTTGGCTCGGGGCACAAACCTCCACGGCCCACGTGACTCCTTCCAGCGACAACAAGGAATGCAAGCTTTAGTGACAAACTGCAGAATCTGATTGTGCTTCAACGAAAACAAACAAGCCTTTCGCTGTCTTCTCCTTTGAGCGCATGCCTTTTTATAGGGAAAAGAAACCAACCTACCGTGTATTTCGTAACTTGATTTTGAGTATTTGCTGAAATGGATCTTTATGTAATAACTAGAAACATTCAACTGTTTAAGTGGGGAGGGAGGGGGGATTTTCAGGGGTTGCTGTTTTTCATTGCGTTTACATTTGAAGTGGGGTTGTTCTGCCACGATGCTCCTGCCAGGGGTCCCACGGCTGCCAGCCCCCTCCTCACACTGTGGTGGCTTGTCCCGTTCTGTCCCACAGTGTTGGGTGGCAACGGCACCCACCTCCAGGGGCACCCATCTCCAGGGGCACCCACACGGCCATGGCGCCTTCCTGCACCCCATGGGTCTTCCTGCAGGGCAAACCACAGCAGTGGCTCTGGGAGTGCCACCAGCGTGTGGCTTTCAGGACAGAAGACGTGGCCGGGAAGGGGAACGTTGGTCTCACCTCTTTGCCATCAGGCAGAGGTCCGAGGGTGGGCGTTTTTCCGGCAATTCTTCCATTTCACATTCTCTTTTTTCCGACTGGAGCCTCTTCACTCACTGAAGTGAGGCTTCTGCAGCACTGCTGCCCCGGGGTACTTTCTAGCTCCACTCTCTTCGTCTGCATGGTGTTTAACTTTCTAGACGGTGCGTGTGTTGAAAAACAAAGAAATGAACAAAAACTGCTTGGTTTGGACCTAAAAAAAAAAAAGAAAAAGAAAAAAAAAAGGAAAAAAAAGAGGAAATGTTTCCTCCATGTAAATTCTGAGCGTGTATTTTGCATTTTCTGTGGTTTTGAATGCTTTGCTCTCTGTTGAGGCAGGGACGGCCACCATGCCAAATGCAGCTGCGTCCTTGCAGACTGCAAAAATATTTTCCCACTGGATGGAGGGGAAGAAATCTAAACTGCTGGGGCATGGACAAGCCCTGAGAAGTGTTTTGGTGTGTTCCTCTGTGCCAGTAGTGTGATGGCTGCTGGTGATGTGTGTAGGAGATGCCTTTTTGGGGGCAAATAACAGAGCTGATCCGTGGGTGCCCATGGGGTTCCCCGTGCCTTTGGTGGACCTGTGCACCATAGGCTTGCAAGAGTTCCCCAAAGCAGGGAAATCCATGCAGGGAAAGGATTAGCTTTTAAGGTAGAGTTTGGCTGTTTTTACAGATCTGTTTTTCTTCTGTAATCATGTAGTGCTGAAGTTTTTTTAATTTTTAAAGGAAGGACTCAGCTCTTTCACAGTTCTCTCTCTCCCTCTCCAGAGCTGGCTCTGAAGCCAGCCGTAGTCAGTGTCATCCACCTTCTGATGTCCAAGCTCTCCAGGTGTCAAGAGGATCTTTGAGAATTGGTATAAGGTGGATGATGATGGAGGACATCATATCAGGGCTCTGCATGGGGGCTGAAGGGAAGATGCCATCCCAGCCTGGTTTTGAAGCTGCTGATAGCTGTGAACCTTGGATGGGCTGTGAGGGTGAAGCTGCTCCAGCAGCTGCTACTGGAGAAAGGACTGGGACTGGGGGTCTGGTGTGATTCACTGGGAATAACAGATGAGATGTTTGGGTGGGTACAATCTCCTTTCACTGAGAACCCACAGTCACTTCTAGGGAGAAGCGTCTTGGCTCCCAGGAAGGCTTTGAGGTGTCTTCTTGGATGGAGTTTCTCCTCCTTGAGGTTTCCCTAAGGTCATCTCCCCAGGAGGCAGCTGAATGTCCTTGCAACACTCTTTTCCGAGGGAAGCAGAGTCTGAAGTTTAAACTCATTATAGTCTTCCAGTCAAGCTGCAGCCTGACCAAGGAAGACCCAACTTCCCAACATGCCCACGCTGGCAGCATTAAGCACCTGCACTTTAGGGGTCTGTCCTGCCTGGTGTGTCTGCCCCACCTTGCCTTGCTTCTCCAGAGTGGGTTCCTGTATCTCCAGAGCATCTCAGCAAGCTCTGATGGACCACCACCTTTTCTTTCAGTATCCATGGAAAACATCTGTTTCTGTCTTCCTTCGCATTTGCTGATTTCTCCTAAACTTGCAGGAAAGCTATATAAATAAGTTTCCACCATCTTTCTCTGGCTGGAAGAGTCAGGGATGCTGCTGTTACATCTCTGCTTTTAAGCTGTTGACATTGTCCCTGACACATGCAATCGGGCATTGCCCCAACAATCCCACCATGGTTTTGGGAATTACAACGTCCAGGGATGTTCCTAATAAACAACATGGACAGGGCCACCTTGTTGGGATAGTTTACCACCATGGACCTCCTGTCCCATTGGCCTCAAGGCTGGAGATCAGGCTGTGGCACATTTAATTTCCTGGCGCAGACAGAATTCCTCTCCTCTGGTCTCCTGGTGTCTCGGAAGTCCTCCAAACTCATCCTCTCTTCACCTCTCCCAGACCACGGGATGTCTAAATGGAAGCACTTGCTGTAGTGGTGTCAAGCTCCCAGCTCCACAGGTGGGCTTGGGAGCTGCCTGTTCTCCCTGGCTGCCAAGGTCCACTGGCAACATCATAATTTCTCACATCTCACTGATGCATCCCTTCTGGAAGACAAGGAGGCCACTTCTGAGCCTCTGCTCTTTGCTGGAGGAGCAGGCACCCTCCTCCTCACCACAGCCAGGCACAGCTGGGACAGTTGTCTTTTCCCCCCAAACTCACATGAAATGCCCCTTCTGCCAGGCACCAAATCCTTGTCTGACCCCAAACCTGCCTCTTCTCCCATGGATGCTCCCATGGATCCCCAGAAGCTGGAGCAGGCAGCAGTTACCCACTCCCCCTTGGAGCTCCCAGAGGGCTCTACAGTGGACTCTGCAGTGCTGTGTACGAGAGGGCAGCCACACACCCCATGGACCAAGAGGTGTCTGCCAGCAGGAGATCACAAAACCTCCTCTGACCACCCCAGGGGACAGACTGACCCTTCTTCCCCACCATGGGATGGGTTATTGTGTACCCCACACTCTTGATGCTGCACCGATCCTCCAGCCAGCAGAGACCTCACCCTTGCCCATGTCCCCAGGTGCAGGTCCCATCCGTATCAGGCAGGGAAACCCAGACATGAGCAGGCTGTGGGGACACTAGAGAAGGGGCTGGTGGCCACTTTGCCACCAGATTAATCTGAATCTCCTTCCCTCCTGCAGGTCATCAACAGGGAGTGGGAGAGAGGGAGCAGTGGAGGGGACTGTATTGAGTGGCTCCTTCCTTCTTTGGATTGTTGTCCCTTTTTTCTAACTGTTGCACAATTTTAGGGCTTTTGTAACATTTTTTGGACAAGCAGGGAAAATATGTTAACAGTGGTTTAAGGAAAAAAAAATGAGATCTATCTCTCTCTCTTATATATTATATATATAAAAATATATAGATATACTTACAGGAAATCTCTATGGAAATATTTATTTAAGATGATTGCAAAAAATATATTATAATTAAGAGTATACTGAGCTTTGTCACGTAACAAAAAATCAAGCCCCAGGGAGGGGTAGCTGCCTGTCCCCTCGTGTCTGTTTGTCCGTACGGTTGCAGCTGAAGCCTTTTTCTTCTCTTTTTGTAAGTGCACTCGAACTGTTGAGCAGTGTGACCATGTTGGATTCAGTGGGAACTTGGGGGAGGGGGTGGGGGAGGATTGATTTTGTTTCCTTTTCCTTTGTCTTTTTTGAACCTGCGGCTGTGAACAGAATGATCACTGCTCAAATCGGATGCTCTGTTTGGGGAGGGCAGTGGTGGGGGGGGACGGGGAGCAGGGTGGGTGTGGGAGGGAGGGCGAGTGTCAGTTTTATTCTTGGTGTTCAAGTGCAATAAATAGCTACCAACTTCTGAGCATGGAAACGGATGATTCTCCGTCACTGCAGTGACTCAGACCGTCTGCCACCCCCTTGTCCCGCCATCACCACACTCCTGTCCTCGAAAGCATCAAGGCTGGCACCAGGCCTTGGGCAGGGGCTGCAGGTATCCTGCTGCCTGCAGGATGCTGGTGCTCTGGACACTGCCCACCCCTCATTTCCAGCATCTCCGGGGCTTCAGGGAGCTCAATGTCATCCCAGACCCAGCTCATTGCACTCCAGCCCTTTTCCCAGGGACAGGCCTCTGGGGGCTGCAGGTGTCTGGAAGCCCCCAGGGGGTGTTCAAGCTGGATGGGAGTGGGGGTGCCCACTGGGCAGTTTGGGGGAGTTTAGAGGAAGCTGGTGCTACTGGATGAGGGACACAGGACCTCCAGCCAAGTCCAGGGAGGGTTTGGGAGGCTGCCAGGGCCACCTGCTGGGCTTTGCTCATCCAGGTGGGCTGGTACCTCAGTGGCACTGGAGTCAGGCTGCCACATTCCCTGGGGTGCCCCTTTGCCCCCGTCTCCCTGCCATCTGCCCCAACCCCGGCAGGTGTCAGCACTGGAATGTTCCCGCTGCTGCATCCCTCCCCCAGCCCGGGGCAGCCACGCATGGTGCAGGACACGTGTCCTCTGGATGTGCCACTGCCTCACTGCCTTTTGCCCTTGGTGTCCTCCCTCACTGCCAGCTTTGGCCTCCCAGCCACATCCCTGGCACAGCCTCGGCTTCTTCCCTCCCATCGCTCTGCAGCACAGTGCTGGGTGATGGCAGCTACCAAGAGAGCCCTGAGGATCCCAGAACCACAGCGGGGATTTGGGGAATATGGACCCCATGCAGGTAGGAAAAGCTGAGAAACATGCAGAGACTGGATCATCTTGATCAGCCCAGATCAGCTTCAACTTCATGCTGTGAGAAGGTGTCAGGTTCTCCTGGTTCTTCTGGTACTTTGTGGCCAGCAGTAACATCATGAAACACCGGAGTCTGTCACCCCACACAGACCCCTGTGTGTGCCCCTCCAGAGGCCAGCCCAGCCCGGCCTCCCTGGCCAGCACCCACAGCCATGGCTGGGCAACACCGTGACCTCCTGAGGCCTTCTGCTCAGTAAATAGTGTCAAGGTTAGAGCGAGGGATTCATTGGGGCCATAAATGTTTATGGCAGGCCCTCCCCACTCCCCTGCCGCCATGGCCTGAACTTTCCATCAGCCACGCTTTTATGGCCGGGCTCTAATGATTAACCCGGGGCCAGCAGCCGAAGGTACTTCACAGTTGTGCTGCTGGAGCCCCACACACCCGGAATAGCTGGAGCTGGGGCACCCCCATGGCCCCCACGGGCTGCAGCCACCGTGGGGTGTGGTGAGGAGGATGGGGAAAGCCATCAGTGGTGCTGCAGGAGAAAGGAAGGGCACAGCCATCCGGAAATGAGCTCAGCATCCCTGGACAAGAGGAGGTGAGCAGGCAGGAGGACAAGGTGTAGGAGCCAATCCTACACTCTTGGAGGGGCAAAAGCAATAATTAAACCTCCTGTACTGTAGGGAAAGAGGAAGACTGCAGCTTTCTGACAGAATTCATCCTGGAGTCTCAGGCCACAGTGCTGGACTCAGTGCACCAGAAGCATGTCCACAATCCAGACATAAACCTCTAATTTTTCTGTTTGCCCTATGGTTTTGTCTTTCACCAGGACAAAGATTTGCAGAAAAAAGACCAGGAGGAGCTGTGCCCCTCTAGATGTGCATGGGAAGCCCTGGAAGCTCCTGTAGATGTGCCTTTCTCCATGCCAAAGACCCTCCAGATACCCCAGGCAGGGGCTGGCTGTGTCACACAGCACTGTTACTGGTGAGATGATGGCACATGGTGGAAGGCACACATGACACTGGGATAATGGAGACTAGCAGCATCAGGTCAGCCCCATCCAGGAGTTCACCAAGACCCTCAGGCCAGCAGTGTCGGCAGGAGGTGGGACATGGGCTGATCTACCCCAAAATCACACACACACACTGAAACCCAGCCCTTCTCCTTTCACTGGGAACAGCAGCACTCAGGGCTGGGGCCACACCTTGGACCTCCCTTGGCAATAGGCACAGGTCCTCCTTGGATGCTGGATCCACCTGAAACCTGTCCCTGACCTCCTGCACACATGAGGAACAGGTTACACCATCTCTTCCCCTCCTTCAAGTCACCCCAACCTTGCCAGCCACCATAGGGAAGAGCCACCCTGACCCACCAAGGTCCTTGGGGGATGTACAGCCTGTTTATAAAGCCTTTTCTTTTATTCTTCCACTTGTTTTTAACTGCTCATTTATTAGGTTAAATTGCTTTAGGAGGACACTGATTTTTGCTGGTTTTGCTGGAATACCTCCATGGGATCAGAGCACTCTGGCACACGCTGTCCTTGGGGCATGGAGGCTGTTACAGATTCTCTCACGTGTGTTTATGGGTTATTGGAGTCAAATACAGACAAACAGAGAACAGATCAATACACAGGAGCTCCTTCTCCTCCTCCCCACCTCCTGCAGCCTGGACATCCCTCCACCCTGCACATCCCTGAGAGGGGACAGCAGGGCTGGGGCTGCGGGTGGGAGTGGGACAGCCCTGATACGTCAACCAGACACTGTCACACGAACACATGGACTCATCACACAGTTTGTCACACTGAACAGAAACACATCGGGGGCACCAGGACAGGCAGCAGCTCTGTCCTGGCAGGGCCAGGGTGGTGATAAGGAACCTGGCAGGGTCAGCAGCTCCTGACTACTCCTTGAAAGACCCCTCCAAGCTGTCCTGAAGTGCTGCAGTGCAACCTGTGCAAAATGGGAGGTGAGCTCCCACCCAGCCTATGGGACACGGGGTCCCCTCATATCATGGACTCCTCCTCGTCGTCCTCCTCCATCTCACGGTCCACCTCGATGGCTGTGTTCTCATAGCTGGTGATGCCCCCGTATTTCCTCATGTGGACCATCAGGGGCTTGGGGGACTGGCTGCCAGCCAGGCTGGCCACATACACTCCGGTTCGGTTCTCCTCCAGGGATGGGCCCCAGTCCATGGCCGGCCGGCTGGCCTGCTGCACCCGCTGTGAGGGAACAGGCAGAGGGAGCACAGGCACCCCGCACCCTCCCCTCCCCAGGCAGCACCCCACCCTGCAGCTCACCCACTGCTCCCAGTGCCCTGCTGGCCCCAGGGACTGAAAAAAAAACCAGTGAGGATGGGATGGGGTCAAAAACTTGTCGTAAAACCTTTTGGGAAGGCGGTTTTGTTTAAGCGTCTTGCTGTGAGCTGGGGAGGTGTCATGGGCTGTGGGAGCTGTGGTGAGGACTTGCAGGAGCGAGGGGCTATAGCAGGGCTACAGCCCTGTGCTGCGGGGTTAGTCATGCAGACAAGGGGTTAGCCTTGGCCAAACTGGCTCCTGGCCATGCTCTGTCAAGCCAGGTTACATCCAGCAAGTGCTCCAGCAGGGGATTGCTGCCTGGAGAGGGCATCAAGCTCTGCTCCTCTGCTCCTCACAGCCTGGTGAGAGCAGTGAAGGGATGGGAAAGCTGTGAGCAGCCAGCAGCTCTGTAACCTGCTCCTGGGAGGAGCCTTTCAGTGCAGGGATCCCATCTGGGCTGCCTGCACAGTCTGGCAGCTGCCTGCCTTGCTGTGTCATTGCCCTTGCCAAGTGGGTGCAAAGTCCCAGGTGCCCATGGCTGCCCCGCGCTGGGGACAATGTTCTTCCTCACAGGGCACAGCAGGCTTGTTTTGGAGTGTGCATGCACACTGGGCTGCCCCTTGGGCAGCAGTTTTACTCACTACCTGCCTGGCATCATGGGAAGCAGCACTGCTGGAAACGTTTTGAGACGTGCCATCTCACACCCCGTGGGCAGCAAGGCAGAATGGGGACACACACTTCCAGGAGAGAGAACACAGAAACTGCCAGAGGATACTGATTTGGGAGGGGCTTGTGCTCACTGCTGAATGTTTCTGGGGTGCTCCCCAGCAGTGTCAGGCCCCAGTACCTCCTACCTCCCACAGTGTCCCTTCTTCTTGGAATACAGCCACCACCATGCCCATCGGAATCATCAGGCAGGAGAGGACTCCCATGAGGATGCCCAGGACCTCTGCCCAGGTGGGGAAGCGGTAGTTGCCATACTCAGAGGGCTGGTACTTGACAATGTTATACACCAGCAGAGCCTATGGGATGGGAAGAAAGTGAGGTCATCCCAGAGGTCTCATGCTCAAAAAATGCCTGGAGATGATGGACACCTCCCAGCAGAAGGACGGTCTCCGAGGCAGGAGATGCCAACAGAGTAACTTATCACACTGGGGGGTCACCCAGGGATACTGGCACCGCCATGGTTTTCCAGCAGCTCAAGCTGAGCAGTTACCATCATGGTTGCTGGAGATAGGACCATCCAGCAAGCTCTGAAGTAGGGCCCTGGTTTGAATCCCAGCATCATGTGGATATCTCGGCAGAACCTCTTCATGCCTGCAGGATGGAGAGGGACTCAGAAGTTTTGATCCTTCCCCCAGAGCCCTGATCCTGTACCAGGCTGCCCTGCACTGATCACAAGCAGCAGTTTGTATCCTCTGCAGCAGTTTCCTCCCACCCACCTGGGAGATGCAGGAGGGGGGCCCAGCTGGTGCTGCCTGAAGGAGCAGGCTCAGCACCACAATGTGTCTTTGGAGAGGTGAATCAAGTGATGGCCAAGGACAAACAGGCGGTGGGAGCAGAGTTTCATGCTCCACCGTGAGGCTGTTGGTTTCCCTACTGCTCCCTCTAAATCCCTCCCTACATACAGACAGCACATCCTTCCCTGTGCCCCTGTGGGGACAGGCACCCTTACCATAGACACGTGTCACCACAAGGCAGGTGGTGATCACCACCACCATGAGACCAAAGCCGGCACTGTAGTCATCCAGTAGGACCAGCCAGTACATCCCACCCTGTGGAGACAAAGCACAGAGGCCAGCATCTCCAGGACCATCATCCCAATAAACTTCACCCATGACTTTTGGGGACCCTGGGGAGGACAGCAGTCAGCAGCCTCAAGAGACATCAGTCTCCTTATGGGGTTGGGATAGGGATGGGAATAACACGGTGTCATTCCCCTTGGCCCTCACACCTTCTGGCAGCCCAGGCTCTTTCACCTGTTTACCTGATATGAATACACGTGTGAAAACTTGTCCCCTGTCCTAAGTTCTCCCTAAAATGAGTCCCTAGTTGGCCCCCACAATGGATCCATCCATCCCACCCCCATACCTCTGTTGTGAGGATGAGCCCCATCAGGAAGAGGGCGATGCAGATGGCAGCTGAGAAGGAAGCTTTCTTTGGCCGCAGGTAGTAGGGGAATTCATCTGTCACTGCCGTAACGATGGTCTCCATAAATGCAAACTGCATGCACAGGAGGAGAGGGTCCCCTGAGCCCTCAGGCTGCCTGGAGTCCACGGCTGTCTCCGTGGGCTCTGTCCTTACCTGGCTGTCCAGCCCCAAGGTTAACAGCATGAAGAAGAACAGGAATGACCAGAATGGAGAAAGGGGGAGCATTGTCATGGCCTGGGGGTACACCACAAATGCCAGACCAGGACCTAGGGGAGGCAAAGGACAGCAGGGTGAAAAGGTGGTGACAGAGCTGGGCCTGGGGGGGATGGAGGAGAGGAGAGCTCAGCAGAGCAGCACCATGGCAGAGACTTGCCAGGACTCTGGCAAGATGGGCAGGAAGGGTCCTGTGGCAGAGGATGGAGAAACAGCCTGCTCCTTGCTCAGACCTTCGGACATCATTTGTTACTCAATATTTACACCACAGGAACTTCTCTGTCCCCTTCCCTCCCCCTGGCCAGCTGAGCATCCACCTTCATCCCTCATGCTGACACCCTCAGGTGCCTTCCATCCTGGAAGGGATGCTCCTCAGCACACCCAGGCAGAGGGGGAAGGGGAAAACATCTTCATTTGGCCTCACCTGCTTTTGCTACCTGGTTAACAGGGACCCCAAGCTCCTGGGACATGTATCCCAAAACGGAGAAGATGGCAAACCCTGCCAGGATGCTGGTGATGGCATTGCCCAGGGTCACTATGAAGGTGTCCCTACAGAGAAGGAAGAAGATGCTCTGAACACACTTGTTCCTTCCCACCCCACACCAGTGCACGGTGGCATTGCCAGCCCCAGGTCTCACAGTAAGGTGACCCAGTGACTGTCCTTCAGGGCCTCTCACAGCAAGTGCTTTCCAGGGTCAAAAGGAGCATATATTTAATGGATAATACTGTGGGGTTCCTCCAAAGCTTTCTGCCCCCTGTGGATGGGATCAGACCAAACGTCCAACACCCATCTCTTTCAGTGAACTACACTGGATGCTGGGGACAGGGCACACATGCACAGCTCCACCCACAAATATCCTCAGCTTTCAGCACCTACTGCCCAAAACTTCTGAGCTGGGTGTTCTGCCTTGGTGCTTAGGAGAATTTTTTTCCACAGGTCCCTCTGTTCCTCTCAAGCCTGTACAAACTGCCAGGTATCCCCTCAGTGCAAGGAGCAGAGCAAGGTGACTGTGCTGCACCATGTGCTTCTGCTGGCTTTGAACCCACCAGCTCAGGTTTTCATGGCTCTCCCCCAACCCATAATTTTTACAAGAGAGCAGCTGACTCCCACCTGTAGATATTCTGATGGAAGGTGTTGTATGAGGCGAAGGTGAGGAGGCCCCCAAAGCCCACTCCAAGGGAGTAGAAAATCTGCAGGGCTGCCTCGATCCACACCTAGGGGAAGGAAGCAGTTCTGAGGAGGGCAGGGGTTTGGGAACCTCCACATGGGGAAAATGGTATTGGAAATCTGCTTCCCCAGAGCCCTGGGCACATCTTCCCCAGCACTCCAAGCATGCACAGCCTATGGGGTATTTGTCTTTCCTCACCACTCATAGTGGATCAGCTGGCCAATAGAAGGGCTAATAAGAACGTTTTAGGGCCACCCCAGTGTGGCATTAAGTGCCCTTGTAAAACTGGGTGGTCTCTCGATGACCACCACTGCTGACCACTCCACATGCTAGGATCTCTTGAGAACAGTAAAATCCACCATGGGCACCCATCAGCCCATCACAGGGGCTGGGATGATCCTGCCCATGGTCCTGGTACTCAGGGGAGTCTTGGTATCATCCCATCCATGCAGAACCATAAACACATGTGTGGGGTGGAGACACAGGGGAATAATGGCCCAGACAAAGTGTGGGACAAAGATTTTTCATCTAGGAGTAACCAAGAGAGCTTTAGGTTAGGGTGTGGTCAGAAAAGACATCTGAGTAAGGGAACTGTCTCTGTTGCATTCAGGAGGTGGCAGGAGAAGGTTCGTTTTTGTGTCTTGAACAAATTGCACAACAGCCTACTCACCTTGGAAGACAGCAAGTGATCAAACTGGGGTGTGAGGTAAAACTGGATCCCCTTCCAGGCCCCCTCCAGGGTCACGCCACGAATGAGCAGCATCACCAGGATGAGGTATGGGAAGGTGGCAGTGAAGTACACGACCTGTGGGAGAGCAGAGCCAGCTGGGAGAGCTGGGAATGAGAGCACGGCATGAGTGCTGCCCCCATGCCCTGTTCCTAGGGTGGGACACATCACCCTGGGGTCCTTGGGCTGCAGCAGGGCCGGTGTGCCAGCCCTGCTGGTGTCTGAGTGTGCAAGGCATCCCCAAAATATCTTACAACCAGCGGATGCTATTTGTGGGTCTCACTTTCCCAGAGGTGCAGAGTCACGTGCCCTGGTGAGCATTGCTGTAGGTCCTCCCCAGAGGAGTCCGGCCAGCCCTTACCTTGCCAGAGGATTTGACTCCCTTAAGGATGCACAGATAAACAATAGTCCAAGAGAGGAGCAGGCACAGACACAAGTTCCAGCGGATTCTCCCAGGATCCCCAATCCCCGAGCTTCCTTGGATGTGGAGGACATACCGGCTAGGGAGGAAGGAGAGCTGCTAGTGAGCAGCCATGGGCTGCCTTCTTCCAGAGGTCCTCTGACCCTAGAAATTCCTCTGCTGCAAAATAACCTTGTCAGCAATCACAGGCACTTGCAGCTCCTTGCCAAGCAAACAGGAACAGTTGGAGTGATTTCTCCACCATCTATTAAAGAGCCTAGAAGGGATGCCTGGCATCTCGAGAGCAAATTCCCAGCCATTCCAGACGTGGGATGCATTTTAGTCTAGCATATCTCCAGGCCAACAAAGCAGCACTAGAACATGGACACCTCCCACATGCCAGTGGCTAAACCAAGCTGTCACCCACAGCTGAGCACACGGGCCCATCGCTGCCCCCACACCACCAACCAGGAGTGATTCCTGCAGCATCTGTGCTGTGAGACGTGCAGATCCTTCACCCCTCACCCCATCCCAATCCTCTCCCTGAGGAGATGCCAAGCAGCTCCCCACAGCCGGGCTGGGCTGACCTCGTTACCTCCAGTACTCCTCGCTGGGGCTGACGGTGTTGCTGATGTTGACGGGGAGGGTGTTGTTCCCCGCCTTGATGACGTGGTGGTCCAGGCACAGGTCGGTGTTCCACCAGTTGCCGCAGTGCTGCCAGGGCAAGTCGCTTGTGAGGGATGCAAAGAGGTAGAAGAGAACGTAAGCAATGATCATATTGTAGTAAATGGCCACCAAGGAGACGATGAGGATTGTGCCCATGCCAACGCCTGGAGGAAGGAGAGGGTAAAGAAGGAGTGAGCTGGGGCAGAGCAAAGCACATCCAAAAGCAGGGTCAGACACTGCACCTCAGCAGCCAGTCCAAGGTTCACCTGCTGGGGGAGCCTCTTATTGCCATTATAATGTCTGGATGTGCCTTCTCTGTATTGATGATCTATTGCCTCATACAAAAAACTTCACACCAGGAAATAAAGTATTTGATTTGAACTTTTTTTTTTTAATGCTTTATTCTTGCCTTTGTTTTTAACAGGTATTGCGTAGCTTTCATGCTCTATTTTGTACAATAGATGACTTAATAATCTTCATACCATTTCTAGAGCTGGCCATGCCATCCAGAGCCCTCAGAAACTGACCAATCTCATGCATATCCTACAGCTACTGAAACAGCTAACTCAAAATTCCAGCCTGCCACATCTTCCCTCAGGTTCTTTTGATTCTAACAAGGGCTTTGAGGATCATGGGACGCTGCTGGTGGTGCATGTCCTCATCAAAGAGCTCTTGCAGAGGTCCCTCAGAGGCTCTGGACTTCATTCACGCACCTTTAAAGAGAGGGCTTATCTTCCAGACAGCGAGTGGCCCTAGGCTGGAGAACTGGCCAAGTGACAGCTCCATGAAGAAGATGGGGATCCCACAGATGGCCAGCATGATGAAGTAAGGAACCAAGAAAGCTCCTGCAAGAAGAAAAAAAATAATCCAGAAAGTAATACAGAACAAACACCTAAAGCCCAACTGTGACAGGGAATAAAGCCCATTCAATATGTGTGGCTCTGAGGGATCTACATCAAAATCAGGAAGACGGGGAGGAGCCAGAGCTCACTGTTAGTGCAGGAGAAAGGGGCTGTGATTCACCGGGTGCTGTGCTTCCCCTCTGCTCCCAACTGTCCTTTCACTTTGAATCTTTCACAGACACTGTGAAATTCTCCAGTTATTATTGCTCTGGGAGGAGTTGAACCAACATTTTGGGGCTCTTGCATTGCAAAAAGTTCACTCCCTCCTTTGATAGCTGGGAAGTGTTTGCTGACCCTGCTGAGTCCTGGAGGATGCCTGACCAACAAGCTACTGGACAGCAGGAGAGCTGGTGTTTGGTTCACCATGGAGACAGGGGTTTGTCCACAGCCAGGAGTACAGAGATGGGCTTGCAAGTCCTTTCCA
The DNA here is from genome assembly GCA_008694505.1 of Cyanoderma ruficeps. Classification (NCBI taxonomy): domain Eukaryota; kingdom Metazoa; phylum Chordata; class Aves; order Passeriformes; family Timaliidae; genus Cyanoderma; species Cyanoderma ruficeps. Next base: position 9,088,537 of record VZDJ01000219.1, on the reverse strand, counting down.
CTCATGGGTACAGCTGTTTAAAGCCCTAAACAAGCATGGGGAGGGCAGGAGGAGGCTTCACCCCACAACAAGTGCTACTTTCCAGCCCCAGGAAGGGGAAGGATGTTTCTTTGGGGATATTCTATCAGCCCAGGTCAGTGGGTGGGAGACTGACTGCTCCAAAGGATGCCCAAGTACCTCCTCCATTGGTGTAAGCCCTGTAGGGAAATCTCCAGACGTTTCCAAGGCCCACGCAGTACCCAATGCAGGAGAGGAGGAAATCCAGCCGCCCTGTCCAGTTCCCTCTGTCTTCTGGGCACTCGGAGCCCAGGTCCCCATCCTGGCTGCTGGGGCTTACCAGGAGATCTGGTGTCACTGGCTGAGTGAGGGACCAGGGTATGGAGAGAGCAGACAGGGGTTGAGCAAGGAATAAAAACAGAGGATGAAGAATGGGAGAGAGGGAAGAAGTGCCAAGAATTCACAAGTGAATTTGTGACCCCAAGCCACAGCCCTGACACTTGTCCCTTGGGAGCACTGTGTCCCAGCAGCCCTCTGTTCCCCACCTCAGCCAATGCCCCGCTCTGCCAGTGAGCAAACAAAAGGGATAAAAGCAATCCCACATGGCCAGAGCTCCCCTGGGAAAGGTAGGATTGTCCCAGTTCATTCTGGGAAGGTTCACCAGGACCCAACTCACAACCCCAGGTTACAAAACCATCCTTTCAGGGGGCCACAATAAACTTTCTGGATCTCCTGCAGAATATGGGCACGAGGACAGAGGAAGAACCACTGTGGTGTGCCAGGGAGTGTGACACCCAGCCCCAGGTGTGCTGCCGTGCCAGGCACTCGGCTGGCTGCCGTTAATTGCTCTGGGCATTTTTCACACTTTTCCAACTGCCAAAAGCCTGCACTGTGGGAATTTAGTGATACTCCCAGTTGTCTCTGCTGAGAGATGAGAGACCTCCTTCCAGAATTCCTAATGTGCTCTGGATCAATGCAGCACAGGCAGGCCGTTAACCCATTCCCTTCCTCCCCCCTGCCTCAGCTCTGTAAGCGGAAGGGCAAGTCCTGCAATCCATTTGGGTTGGGGTGATGCACCCGGAGGGCACCTCCGTGTTTGTATGGGTGTATATCAGGTTTGCAGTGTTCAGTCTGAATTCCTCCAATTTCCTTACCTCAGGAGGGCAGGGAAAGCATCCCCACTGACTCCAGAGCTGAAAGCCTGAGCCAGCAGCTGCCAGATGACATCCCACCACAGACAAACCCACAGCAAAACCAGGCAGCACAAAAGGGTGGAATGAGGATCCCCTCCCTGTGCCACCATGTGTTGCCATCCCCTGGCATAGGAGTTGATCATGTTTGTATTGAGGCACAGGAGGATTCTGGTGTCCCTGCTGACAGGGTACAAGGACCAGGGCAGGAGGAGCCCATTTGGGAACCTTCTCTTCTTGGGCTCTCTCAAGAAAAAACACAGCTATCTCCCTGTACTTAATCCATAATCTCCCTGTCCATAATCGTAGGGAACAAACCCGTGGGATGTGGTGGAGGGAGAGGGACCTGGGTTTGGAGGGTTCAGCCAGAAGGAGTTGCAGGTCTCCTGTACCAGTGTGCACTGGTGCTCAGAGCCTGCAGCAGACCCCAGTTCCCAGGAGGCCAGAGCTGGCTGGTGATCAGAGCTCAGTGCTGCCCTTTCACGGCCGCAGGGAAGGTGGCAGCCCTCTCCCTCTCTTCTGCTGGACTGGAGGATGCTCCTGCTGCTGGTTCCCATGGAGACACCGAGCCATGGTGCTGTAGGAGAGGGCTGCCAGCTCCCACCCTGCACAGGGTGCACCCCAAACCCCCAGCTGCTGGCGCTGCAGACATGCTGCTTGCAGCCCACAGGCACCAAACACAGAGGCAAACTCCTCCCCACCTCCACCTGGTGCACAAGCACCTCGAGGGACAGTACAAGGGCAAACTCTTCCCAGAGCCAACCTGAAATGTACAGCTCCAGCAAAGCTGTTCCACCAAAATCCTCTGTGAAAAGCCCATCCCTGCTGGATGCCACCATCACAAGGCAAGGGCCAGAAGAAAAAGTTGTAAAACCACAGGCTGACAAGTCAATATATGACCCAAATGTAATACTGTTGCTATAAAACCCTCACTACCTGGCAGCCCTCCTGCAGCTGTTCACAGCTCTGTGCTTTAGCAACACCTCCAGGCCATGGCTGTGCCTGCTAATTAGCCCAGCACACACAGTGTGTGACCCCCGGCTGTCTGTGCTTGCAGGGGATGGACGGCCTGCTCTGAACTCCCTCCCAAAGGTTTCAGCAGCTAAAACCTGTCCTCACAAAGATCCCTGCCAGGTTGGGGCCATCACAGTTGGCTCTTCCCCTAGTAAAATAATGCTTCCCAGTCCATCACACGGGCTGGGGAGCTCTTGTTTTCCAGGTTTGAATCACAGAAAAACCAGCAAGCAGGGATGCTGGGAGATCATTAAATCCTGTTGCCTAATTCCTGCCTCTCTGTCTGAATCCTAAACTCCTGCAGGAGGGCACAGGTAGAGCTGCAAGATCTCATTACATGCGGGTGCCTGTCCATGAGATGCAGCACAGAAATCAACACAGAAGCAACAACAGGAAATGAAAGGAATCAATGGGGCCTTCTCCAAACTGTAAATGGCCTGGTTCCCATCTCAGTCACCATTTCAAGGGCCATGGGATGTAGTTTGTCACTTGTGTCTCAATAGTGACTTCCCCCCTTGTTAATATCTTTACCTGGAGCTCTACAGCTCAAATTTAGGACCCCAGAGCAGAAAGCAGAGGCCACTCAAGTGTCAGACAAACCCAAAGGACAATGACAGTTGTCCCCATTGAGGCAGCTGAGGAGATAGAGGTCAGGGATGCTGCTGGAAAACACACACAAAGGCAGCTCCCTGACTGCAGTGCTCAAAATTGCCCCAAACCCCAGCCTTTCCATAGAAATCACAGAAAAACTGGCCTATTTGCCAGTCCCAAATCACAGAGGAAAGCACACCTCCTTTCTTCTGACTGCTGGAAATCTCACACACCAACTTGACTCTAGAGGGTTTTTTTAGGATTAATGCTCTCTTTCAGCCTCTGTCATAACAGGAATTCTCTTTTTCAGCAGCAGCTGAAGTGCTCCAGTGCTACAGTACTGCTCTAGTGCTTTCCACCATCAGTTGCCATCCTTCAAGCAGGGCTCCCGTCTCATAGTTATAAACAGATGGGGACTAACAGCTCCCTTGGCAACCACGGCCTCTTTGAACACAGCATCACTTTCCATTATTCACCAAAAGATGCTCCCAAAGAAGTCAGCAAAGCAAAAAGGTCACTGAGAAGAAAAAGCACTTTAGTCTCTGCCAAGATAAGAGATCAGGTCTGTAAGGAAATGGCTCCGTGCTAATTATTTTCTCTAAACCAATTTACTTAGACCAAAACTCGGCTGTATCTGAGCGAAAGAACTCCAGCCAGATCAAAGGTATGTTTTCACCCTATTTTGTCTCCATTCAAGCTGGCATTGTGGGGTTATTTTATCAGTGTTTCGTGCGTGGCTCACAGCCTTTGAGGAAGAGAAATGCCACCCAGCACCAGATTTCTCCCCTGCGGATCTGAGCACAGTGAGTCTCTAAAGCGTGAGTCACTTCAGATTAGTTTGAATTGCCTGTTAATCTCTGAGAGAAAAAATCTTAAAAAAGCATAAAAATTAATTCAAATGTAATATCTCTTAGCAAGTGAAATAAAAAAAAAAAAAAAAAGCACTGCTATGGTGAGGAAGAGCCCCTTAAAGAGCTGAACTGACCCTGGATGACCCCAGCCCCGGATCACAGCCAATGCCATGGGAGGGAGCAAGTGGGTGATGGAGCCAGCACAGGGAGGATGGAGATGGCTGAGGCTGAAGCAAACTCGTTACAGCAATGTCCAAAGTGTAGGGAGTGTGCACAGATACAAATGTTTGTGTTTTTTTCATCTGAAAACACTGGGGAAGTTTTGAGGCCGTTTGTGGCAGGCAGAGGAGGGCAGTGGCTCAGGTAGGAAGATGCTGCTCAGCAGCCTGGACAGGTATGGGAAGGGGCAGCAGGAACCATGGCTTCCACCACTGGCTCCAGTGGGATTTAGTCCACTTCTACCAAATAAACCCCGAAGAAAATAATCAAAAACAACCACTCAGCTCTTCTGGAAATACTATAATGCAAAAACCAACCTGAAATCCTTAGAGCCTGAGAAAGGTCTTTTCTAATCAAGAGGTGTTTCCATATGTCTAAAAGATGTCTGATAGGAAGGTTTAAAACTCCACCAATGGGAAGTGGATCACAATGAGAGGAAGAGGAGGCTGTCAGGGTCCTGGGTGGGTGCTGTAGTGGGGATGGGCACATCTCTTCATCAGCCACCACCAGCTCCAGGGAAGGCCAATGCCAGCACTGGACACAGTGGTCCCAAGGGGGCTGTGAGCACCAGCTCCTCCATCTGGAGCTCAGCAATAGTATTTTTGGGTAATGAAGGACAGAAGGCTCTGAGCAGCACTTGGAATGGGGAAAACAACTCCAGAGACATCTGCTTTCCATCCCAGCTGATCACCACGTGACTAAATGAATTCCTGAATAAATGCTAAAGAGGGTCACCAGCATCCAGTAACTCAGAAAAGCATTGGAAGGGGCAAAGACCACTTTTAATGGATCTTCCAGCCTCAAAGCCATCTGGAAAAACAATTTGTAGGAAAGGGGAAGAAAGAGAAGAGCCAAACGATGCCTCCAAACAAAAGTGGAGAAATCGGCTGTCAGGGCCTGCTGGCTGTCACCAGGATACTGCTGGGGTTTTTACGTCATTTCCCAATATCCTAGCAATTTCCTGGCAAGGATGAAACTCTCCTAGGTTTTCATTCATCTCAACAGAGTCAACCTGCCCTGTGTTCAATGGCCATGGCTTGGCACAGGGTGTAGCTGAAGAGGCTCCCAGCCCTGGGTCACTGCCTGGGATGCTCCAGGAAGGGCTGACCCATTCAGCAGCAGCACATCCCCGTGATAGAGTTGTGGCTGACACCATCTCTGCCACCCCACTCCACCGTGTCTCCAGGGAAAGGATTCAGTCCCCAATCTGCCACCCTGCTCCACTGTGTCCCCAGAGGAAGGACTCAGTCCCCAGCGTGGGGGGAAATGGGAACTCAGACTGGTAAGAGCAAAGTGGCAGTGGAGGGGAGCCTAGGATGGGAAATCCTGACAACTGGGTTAAAAAGGGTTTCCAGCAGCATGTAAAAAGGGTTTGTAGCTCTGCCAGCTCTGCCCCGAACCCAGAGTTCAGCGCCCAGCTGACCCCACATCACCCACGCCCCTTTAAATCCCACGGAGGAGGATGAGGAGGCAATCCGAGCTGCAGGTGGGAAAGGCACTGCCCAGCCCCCTGTGCTCATCCCGCGGGAGGGACCCCGAGCCCGGGCAGTCCCGGGGCTGCCGGAGCAGCGTCCCCGGGGTGCCGGGCTGCAGAGAGCCAGCTCTGCCCCCGGTGCCACCCACGGCGCCCGGCCAGACACAACATGAGTCACCCACCGCCGGCGGCACCTGCTGCCAGGGGAGGGGTGGGCGGGCAGCGGTGCCTCCCGCTCAGGAGGAGCGGTGGGCACGAAATGCCCCATCCCGCTGCCCACGATCTCGCTCTGGCCCCGCGCACGAACACGATTCCCTAATATCCCACTAATCCCTGCTAGCTGCCCACGAAAGCTCCCGAGGACGGGATGGGGGCGACGGGCAGGACTCCCCCGCTCCCAGCCCGGGGTTATCCTTGCCTTGCTCCCTCTCCCAGCCCTGGGGTACCCTCGCTCCTGGCTGTCACCTGTCACCGGTCCCCTGCTCCTGTCCCTGGGCTGTCCCCGCTCCCGGCTCTCACCTTCCGGAGATGCTGCTGCCGAACCTGCTTCATCCTAGACCCTGTTGCTATGCGCTCCCCGCTCCGACACTTTTCGTCTCGCTCTCTCCGGCGCTGGGGAGGGCGAAGGGGGAGCGGGGAAACGATGGCCGGCACGGAGGGGTGGGCACCCACCTGCTGCCGGGGAGAGCTGGGGACGTGAGGAGAGAGGCTGAAGGAAAGGTTTGCCTTGAGTGGAGGATGGCTGCGTGCGGAGCAGGGAGGGAGGAGGAAGGTCTGTCTGTCAAAAGCACTCCTGTTGGGGAAAGGGGGGCTCCAGGACCTCAGCCCCCCAACCCAGGCAGCGAGGGAGAATGGCTGCTGCCCCACTCACGCCACAAATGCATCAGGTGTCCCTAGAGAAGGACTTGACTTTGGGGTCACTCTGTCACTGAGCACCCCATGTAGTGATGGCAGCAGATGCCAGAAGCTCACAGCACCTTCCTGTCTGGCTCTGAGATGATTTCCCTGTGGTAGGACACAGCTGGAGCTTCAGCAGATCAGAAGTGATCATTCCCTGTGATGCCTGAGCCCAGCCCTCAGTCCAGGGGAGGGGGATGCTCTACAGCCATCAGCCCCTTTGGGTAAGACCAACACATCCCACCACTCTGAGGGCAAGAAAAAGAACAAGAGCATCTGAGCCCAGCATATCATGGTCCCAGTGCTGGAGCACAGGTCACAGGTCCAGGTGTCCCTGTCTGAGTCAGCAGTGGGATACTGGAGCCCCACTGTCCAGGAAGATGCTGGATTTTCACCCTCATACTCAGTCAAATTCCCAATGAGGCGGCTGAGCTGGTCTGTGCTTTCTCCTCCCACTTTTATGGTGGAAATGTCTCCGGTGTGCCTGGGAGAAATGACAGCTCCACATGCCCCAGGGCCAGTGTGGGACCAGGACAGCTCCAGACCCACAGTGGTGCCTCTTTCCCATGGTAATATCCACTTGTCCTTCACTTCATTCCTGGACTGTGCCCAGTGCTCTGACACTGGATGTGTCCCTTTTCCTTCCAAGTACCCTACAGGCTCCAGCCTGATCCAGACCTCTGCCCAGATGCTTTACTGAGGTTGAGAGTGAATTGGCAACACTGGGGATGAGGAGGACAATGACAGGACTGGAACAGAGAGAACCCAGTCTGCCTGATGTAAAAGCAAATCTCCAGGACATCTAATGGCAGTTGTGCTCCTACAGTCTTCTAAGCACTTCTGAAAATTTTCCCTGAAAGGAAAAATGTCCTCAGCATAAAGACACAGTTCTGCAGGAGTTCAACAGCATTTGTACAATGGGTCTTTCAGAGCTAATATTTACCTGGATTTCCCAGGGAAAGGAGGAAAGAGCCAAACTACATAACCCAAGAAACATCTCTTTTCACACACTCAGTTTCCTCAAAAATAAAAACATCTTTGGGAATTCGCTCAGGCTGGTTTTACCCACCTTGGGCTTGCCCACCACGTCTCCCTCTCACAGATGCTGGCTGGGAATGCTGAGCCTGGAGCTGGCCCGGCTGATGGCCAGGGGCTGCATGAAGCACTGTTCCTACCTCAACATTCATGCCGGGCAGGAATGCTCTGTGTTTGCCTTTCATGCCAGTGCAATCTGAATCAGCCTTTTTAGGCTTTTTCCCTTGAGATCCCCCTAAAGAGAGATTTCCCGTGGCCACCTCCGTGTCATGGGAGGGGAGGGCCTGGTGCCACCTTATTACAGCTGTCCCAGCCCCATGTCACCAGCACAGACTGATCTCTACACAAACCATTCAGCATCCCTGGGCAGACTTCATGGCCTCATCCTGTGTCCAAGGCAGCATTTTTCACTGAAGACACCCAGGGCTGATGGTGCCCTGAAATGTCCATGTTGCTACCTCTTCTTCTGCCATGCTCTGCACCTAGAACTCACTTTTCTGGTTTGTCTGATGCTGCTCTGGTAGCACCAGCAGCTCTTCATTGCCTGGGATCACCAGGGAGTAGATGTCCCACCCCAGGCACCTGGGATGTTCCAGCTTAGCTTTGCAGGGCTGGACTGGATCAAGCCTTGCATTGCCCTGGAGCTGGCAAGAAATGCACTTCATGGAACAGCACACACCAGAGGCTGTAATAACCAGAAGGAGCAGTGCAATCTAGAGACCCCGAAAACCCCAGGAGAGGACAGGGGCGTGCACAACTGTCCCCATGCCCCGATCCCCAAGGGGCTGGCACTAGGTAGCACACACAGGGCTTGCAAGCATTTTCTAGCAAGTTTTGTTTTCTCCCACTCCACCTCTGAGCCATCCCCTGGGACACCAAGTAAACCTTTCCCTTCTCAGAGGCCAAAGCAGAACACACATCCTGCACCCCAGGGCAGCAGTGACAGACACTGGCACTGCCTGCTCTTTGTGACACCGGAGGGCAAGGAGAGGGCAGAACACAGGGCAAGGAGAGGGCAGAACACAGGCTGGGGAAACACCCTTGCCCACCCTGCCTGGGCTGCCCACACACATCCGGGTGGCAAGAAGGGAGAAGGTGGCTGGCAGCAGGATGGGACCGTGCCCAGATCCGCGCTGCAGACACGAGGAAGGCGACAAGGCAGCGGTGCTGTGGTTAGTCACTGCTGGGAAGTGTGCCATGCTGGAGGCTGCTGGCAGGACGGGTGTGCTCGGCCACCTGCTGTGCCTGGCCTTATTTTGATGATGGTTTCAGGATTTCTCTAAGGAGGGGTAAGGCTGGGCAGTGGGAGCTGATGGAAAGGGAGGAGGGAGGAGCAGGGAGAAACTTGTATAGGACAGCCCTCAGGGTCCCCTGGCTAGGAGGGCAAGCTGTCCCCATAAGGGCCAGGTTTCACGTGGGACATGTGACTTAGGAGGCAGCTGCTGCAGGTGCTAAAACCAGGTGTTCATCACCTGCCAGGGATGAAACCATCTAGGCGACACGTGTCCAGGAGGTTTGAACCAAAGGTTCCAAAGCTGGTGGGGACATGGTGTCCACCAGCCCCTTTCCTGGCACAGGGAGGGCCCTGCATGGTTCACCCATCCCTGCCCAAGTGGCAGGTGCAGGGCGCAGGGGAGGACATGGGAGGGGGAACGGAGCAGATGCATTTCGTCACCCGGTCAAGGGGCGTGTGTGTGTGTAGGGGGAAGGGGTGGCTGGGTGTGTGGGCGCATTTATTGCCTCTTCCCGCCAGCGCCGGCTCCCTGTGCACACACGGGTGGCAGGGACCCAAGGGCACAGCCCACGGCTCCCTGGACTTTTACCCTGCTGTGCAAACAGGCAGGCGCCAGATTAGGGTATCAGTTGGAATTTCATCCTGTCAACGGCACCCGCAGCCTCTCTGGGCGGGCAGTGAAGCATCTTCCCTCTGTCCCAGCCCCTCATCTCCCTGCCGGCCACCCAACACCGCAGGTGAATTTGGGAGATGCACATTTCGCCCCCACCAGGACTCTGTTCCCCTCCCCACTGCTGTCTGTGGGCTCCCAACTTGCAGACAATAGTGATGGCAGTGCTAGGCTGCCATCAGCCCATCCCCTGCCGGGGCAGGATCCCACTGCTGGTCTCCACCTGGCAATGGCAAAATTAGACATTAAAGGCATCTAAAATTGGACATTAAAGGCATCCAAAGCCCAGTGAGGGAGGATGAGTGTGAGGAAGCCAGCTCCCACCACGGGGACCATGCTGGAGTCTGCACATAGAAGCAGCTCCAGTTTCCCCAGTCCAGCCCAGCTCTTCAGGCAGGTGCCTGATTCAGTCTCATCTCTTTCCTATATGGCACCAGCTCCACTGCATTTGCGTTCCCTTGCCTGTTTTAGTTCCTGATTCCCCACAGGAATCCCTTGCAGGGGTGCATGAGGTGGTTCTGTGCCATAGGCAGCCTGGCACCATGCTGGTGAGTGCAGGGTGACCCGAGTGCAGCAGTAGGTGCAGCAGTAGGTGCAGCCTCTGTTGCAATTGCAGGAACAAACACTTTGCTCTGTCCCTCTCTCAGCAGTGCTACCTCATCCTGTTCCCGCTCCTCCATCTCCTCCACCCACGAGGACTTTATGTCGCTTCAGGTGTCCCTCCACAGCCACCTGCCCTGCCCTGGGACCTCAACACACCCCCTGCAACACTTGGCACTGGGAAGAGTTTTGGGGCTGGAGAAGCCATTTGGGCCAGGGATTTGAGGGCAGCCCCTTGCTCTGTGTTCTGCTGGATGAGGGGAACACTGATGGGATAGAGAGGGGAGAGTGTCAGGCACTGATGCCAGCTGTCCCAGGCACTAATTCACATCCTCATTCTCTGTTTATTCATCTTGGACAAGGAGGATATTCAGCCCATCGACAGCCATAAAATGAGATTAGAGACCAGGAGGCGCCAATGGGAGGCAGCCACATCCCTGGGCAGCTGGCCTTGTTCTTTGGCCTCTGCCAGCCCAACAATGGCCTCACCCTCTCCCCTCTGTCTCCGGTGCTGTGAGTTTGCAGCCATCGTGTCACCCAGCCCTGCCATCCCTCTTGGTGCCAAAGGAATGAGACGTGGCAGTGTTGTGCCATGATATGAGCCACGCCACTGCCAGCAGTGCCCCTGTGGGACAGGCACACCGTGTGCTACAGGGACAAGGCTGCTGCCTCAAGACACCCTTCCCAACCCCGGCTGCACCCAGGAGCATCGGTGCCAGTGTGACCCCAAAGCCAACACCCTCCCCTGCCACAGCACCACGGGTCAGGAATGTCACACAGGATCCCTGCTTGTTTTTATTTTCACCGATGCCTAAAAAATGAAAAGGAAAAACAGTTCTGCCTTATATACATAAAAACTGAGCTGAAGTCCTGAGTCGATGCAAACATTGTCCTCATCACCGAGCACACCTGGTAACAGTGGCTGTGGGAACCGTCACTGGCAGGAGGGAGACCCAAAGCCTTTGAGGGCTAGAGCAGAGCAGTGGACACAGTGGGATAACAGGGACCCACTTGTAAAAGCCACAGCACACCTGGGGACTTTGTGTTCTGAGGGCTGGGAGTGGTGGGGACTGGCAGTGGACAGTGTGGCCAAGGGATGTGAGGCACAAGCAGTCTCAGGTGGGATGTGAGGGTTTGACTGGGTTCTGGTCTTCAGGCAGCAGGGACATTGCTGCTGCTCTGTTTTCCCAGAGCTTGGAGAGAAAATGGTGAGAAATGTCACACAAGCCACCATGCAAGGCTCATGCTTCCTCATCCCTGACTTGGTCTTCGGAGCTGCAGCTGAGGAGCACATGGTGCAGCCCTGAGAATGAGCCACAGACCCTCCTGTGTCCCAGCTGTGTCCCAGCTGTGCCCCACTGGCCTTTGAGATTGCTGAAACTGGGCTGTACATTAACCTGGGCCTGTACAATGGTCAAGATTCAGCAGGATGAAGGGATTTCTCAGCTGCAGTTCACCAGTAGGAGTGGATGGGGTTTAGCTAACTGGCCTAGGGAGGACAGTGGGTGAGAGGGAGTGCAGTGCACGGAGGAGCAGGGAGACAAGGAGGACAAAATCTGTAATCCTGTAATCTGTAGTTTTAAAGAAATTAAGAAAAGAAATGCTTCTCTGTCTTTCTGAAAATCACCTCTCCATCATCTAACTCCAGGGCACATGCCAGTCTTGCATGCCTGAGGAGGCCACCTGGCAGCAGCTCCTGTGCCTGCAGTGACTGTGCTCCCTTGGACCAGCACCCAAAGCTCTCCCAGTATTGGCCCTTCTGGACAGCCTGGGGCTGGTTCTTGGACATGGTCCCGATGGCAAACTTTCTGTTCTCCTTCCCTTCCTCATGAAAGGGCTCAGCAGGGTGGTCTGCCCCAAATCTGCCTGTGCTGGGCTCCCTTCTACCCCCTCCCTGTGCTCCAGGTGGAGGATGGCTGCAGCGCCACCTTGCCATGGCACAGCCAGGGCAACCAGGGCTGTGGAGATACCTCCACATGGCTCTGTGTGGCTGCAGGGGCAGGGCAGGGGATGCAGGGTTGGGCACTGCCAGCGTCACTGGGGACAAGGGTGGGGATGTTCAGGTACTCTTGTCACAGATGTGCTCCAGCTCGTCCCCATCATCGTGGTTTGAAGGGTGCCCATGTCATGTTCTACAGCCGAGGGTCTTGCCTGGTTCCCAGAGCCCAACTTGCTCTGCCTTCCTCACCTCACTTCCCGAGAGACCAGCTCAGCATTTTGCTTTGAGTCCAGCCAGGTCTTTTTTCTATTTCAGTCTTGTTCGAACTGCCCAAAAGCACCAGGCAGGTGGATTGCCAGGAACACCAAAGGAAGCACCTGGAGCACCACAGGAAAGCCCTCCTCCACCTCACCCCTTCCTTCTGCTGACACCAGGACCTTGCCGTGGGCTACAAAGACCAGAGACCAAACCAGTGTGTGGTTCCTGTGGGAGAGCAGTATCTAACCCATGTTTTTTACACAGAGGAGAGCCCACCAGTCCCTTGGGAAGGCCCCAGGGCCACCTGGCCCAGCCTCGCTGTCTGCCCATCGGTTCAGCCAGGGACAGTCATGTCTTTGGGGAGGGGCTGTCACCCTTCAGAGAACATGGGCTGGCAGGGCTCTGCTGCATAGTGCTTTTCTCTTGGGGTCTGTAGCTGGTGAAGAGGGCTAAGGCATGAATTCTTCCTTGATCGTCAGCGGCGATGAGGAGACGAGGCTGGGGGCATTGCTGCTGCAGAGGCCTCCGATGGGGCCCAGGGTGCTGACAGCTGGGGGGGTCGGCGTGGTGGTGCTGGTGGGCTGGCTCTGCTGCTGCAGCTTCTTCTTGTTCACCTTCCTCTCCTTCGCCCTCCGATTCTGAAACCAGATTTTCACCTGCAGGAAGGAAAAGATGGCAAGGAAGAGATGAGGATGGACGCAGGCAAGGATGACAACCCCCAGTCTCCACGGGGCAGGGAGGGCATCCCAAAGTTTGGAAAGGAGGGGATGTCTGTGTAGCAAGGCGGGGCCTCCCCTCCTCTAATTGTTTGGGCTAAAACCCTTGCCCTTCTCCATCCCCATCCCCAGGACATGGTTTTCCAGGACACTGCAGCACTGACCTGCCGTTCAGTCAGCCCCAGGGCCACGGCCAGCTCGGCCTTGCGGCGGATGGTGATGTAGCGGCTGTAGTGAAACTCCTTCTCCAGCTCCAGGCGCTGGTGGTCCGTGTACACCACCCGGTACTTGTCTTTTGTCCTGGTCTTGCCTGGCAGAGAGAGAAGAGTGAGGGGTGAGGCCATGGGGGAAGGAGGGGAGCCGTGGAATGGAATGAGCATTGCCCAAGGGCACACAGGAGACACACAACCACCTGTGCAGAGCTCAGGAGAAACATGGCAGTGCCCTGGGGACCAGTGGGAAAGACAGTCAGGAGGCTCCTACTGGCTTTAACATCCTTCTTGTTTCACACCAGAGTGTTTCTTCTTGTTGGGAAGCACCTGGGCTTTGGTGGAATTGCTTGGTGGAAAGAGCAGGAGGGATTCAGAGGTGCCTGAGGAAGATGGACCATAAATCCCCTGTGTCATGACACATGGCCCCTGAGAGGAGCAGAGCTGCAGGTCCTGTGGTGGGCTGAGGGAGAGGCTCCCTGGCAGGGCTAAGGAAAGCCCAGCTCTTTTTCTAGGAAGCCCCAAACCAAGGTGCCATCACTTGGATGTGCATGGATCAGAAGAGGAGAAGGACAGAAAACCCTGGAATGACCACAGTTCTCTGCCACCCCGAGGGTTACTCTCCTTCTCCCTGTACTGAGCTAAGACAGAGGGCAGTGCTTTAGGTGCAGTCTTTAAAGATGCATTGGAGAAAGCCCACACGATGCCTAAGCACTCCTGGGGACTGGCTCCATGCGCCAGGGGTGTTTGGCCAAAGCCAGCCTGAATCTCTCCTTGGTCCCCCCAGATATGGACAGAACTGGGAGCCATCAGGATCCACGTCTCTGCACACAGATGTACATCCCATGGGTCTGCAAACAGCACCTGCTGCTTTCTAGCAGAAAAATACAAAGGTAGCCCAGCTGTCTCTTCCTAAGTTCCTTTGTTACTCCACAGGCACACAGGGTGAGCTGTGGAACTCTGCCTGGGCTGTGAGGGGCAGGTGGCACTCTGAGGGAGGACACCCATGCCTGGCAGTTTGCTGACAAGTTCCTGGTGTTTTCCTCTGCAGAAGAGCCCATAGGCAGGGAATAAACACAGCTGTGAATATTTGCTTCTCCACCCAAAATTACAAAATCCTGTTGCAGGGAACTGAGAGGGATGATGCCTGGCCATTTGTTTGCCTGACAGGCGTGTTTGCCCATTTTCTCCTGAATTTCTGATGCTGGGAGCACTACTGCTGAGGGAAGGAGGGGGAGCAAGCTCAGAACAGCTCCATGGATTTCCCTGGGGCTGCCCTGGGTGTATCAGCATGGACAAGATACTGCACACCACTGCTGCAGATGTGCAGAAAGGGATTTCTAGTGACCCAGCAACCTATATAACCTTGCTTGCAGCCTGGTTCTGCTAGGAAAGGGGATTTTTGTATGCCTGCCTTCCTGTTCATCTGTTTTCCCTAATGAGTCCTTTGCACATCCACCCATTTGGGCCAAATCAGTTGGACACTGGGCAGTCTCAGCAATACAATTAAATTCTGACACCATCTGAGTGGAAGCAGGAGTTTAGGTGGTGCAGAGGAAAACTGGACCCTAGACACCCTAATAAGATATCAGAGAACATCCACAGAGCAAAACCCAACCTCCAGGCTACAAATCTGTTGGTAAACCAGCTCAGTTTTATTTTTGACAGTGTCTCTCTTCTGCTCTCCCATTGCAAGGAGATGGAGACATTCCTAAGCCACTTCTTATGTAAAATGTAAAACTTAAATGTAAAAGAGACGTGGGATGGGCATGGAAGGCATCTCGCCCTGCTGGGACTTGACGCTGGCACTCCCAGGCACACAAGTCACTCAATTCAAGTGAGCACCCAGTTTCAACCACTATGCCACTGTCTGTGTCCTTCTGCCATTGCTGCTGGTGGTGCTGGCACGGGCTCAGCACAGTCAGAGCAGGGTGATGGCTGAGGGTCCCAGCACAGTCCCCAAGAAACACAAGAGCTCTCCAGTGATCCATGGAAGAGGGAAAGAGCCCAACAAGGCTGCAACATGAACAGGAATAGAACCAGAGTTCCAGCACCAGGGCAGGACTTCAGCCACTAACTCATATTTGAGGGATGTGATGAATTCAGTGAAAGTTCCAGAGTGGGGAGCCCAGCTCATCCCAGGGCTGGTCAGAAGCAAACACCTAATCCCTCCTCACCACCATCAGGTCAAACCTGTGCATATCCCACAGGGTGACTCTGTGGGCTAAAAAAGGGTAAAAAAGGTTCATTTGATTGAGCAAGGTGTTTGTGGAATGTCTGCAGAGACAGGGCTAAAATGCAGAGATTCTGTGTGCAAGGGAGCTATGGCAGCTTTGCCAGGCACTTGTGTCCTGTCTGACACACATCCGCTGTGACAGCTCCAGGCATAACTGCCCACGGGAGACTCTGCAAGGCTGGGGTGACACCGGGGGCACCCAGCCCCAGGGGCACCCAGCCCATGCAGGACCTGCACCTGCCCTCACCCTCCCATGGCCCCTGTCCATCCTGGGGGTCACTGCTGCCTCTCACCACCCTGCAGGGGAAGGGTTCACTGGCATCAAAAGAACGTCTGCACCCCAGCCCAGGAGGGCCCTGTGCTGAATCTGCAAAGGCAGCAATTCCCAAGAAGTTACAGAATAAACCAGATGCTCTGGTGGAGATTTATGTGAGGTTTAGCAGCTCCGTGAGAAACTGGGCTCCCTCTGGCTGCTCCAGGCTCAGCGGCTCCTGAAAGATTTTTATTTCTCATTGATTTTTCTCTTTTTTTTTTTTTTTTTAATTTGAAAGCAAAGGCCTCTCTAAAGAGATAATAACTTTAAAATGGTCTTACTTGCAATGTTTTTATTTGAATACCACCGTTTGGAAAAAAGGAACACCTGGAAAGTGAAGGATTTGACAGATAGAGAAAAAAAATAAACTGAAGACTAAAGAATAAGGTGGTTTGTGAATATCACATATGCCATGAATTTCAGAAGGAATTATTATTTCCTGCTGCAGCTGTAAATAGATCCATCACAGCCTGTTCTTTGTTATTCCTTCTTCATCCTTCATCCTGGATGGAGGCTGGGCTTTGCCTCAGGGTTGGCAGAGCCATCAAGGGGTGAGCTGGGCACCAGGCTCAATATCAGTATCAATATCATCATTTGCTGCTCAATATCAGGCAGAAAAGACTCAAAACAGAGGGCTGATGATCAAGCCAGAGATGGAAAGTTATTCACCTCCACTAATTGCTGGTTTCGGATGTTTGCTGAATTCAGGGATGTACTGTGGGTGATTCACAAGGAAAAGAAAAGGATTTGCAAGAAATACTATTGACAATGAATAATTCAACTACCTTGAATATGAATGCTGGGTTACACTTAACTCTCTCCTGGAGACTTTTTATGGCTCTGTGAAAAGAAAGAGGAAATTCGGGACAAGCCAATCTGGTTCCTTATGGGGAGCCTTCATGCCTATGGCCAAACAGAGGGAAACTGCTCCTGCATTTCCAGCCAAGCCTGGCAAAGCTGATACAGGCTGTCCCATGGCTTGGATAGCTTGGAGCTGGGACTGCTGTCCCAGGAGGGAGTGTGGATGGGGTGCAGAGGGGGTTCCAGTGATGTTTTTTAGCACATTTGTTAGCCCCTTCCAACCCTGCTATGTATTTACAGCCCCTCCCGCCTGTCCCCAAAAGACCAGGCAAAGGAACTGCTTGGACAGGCAAATGGAGCTATCCATGGGGCCAGTGGGAATGGTTTCGGCTTTGGGATCAAGGCAGGGCCAATGACAGCGTGGGGAGAGGGGATCGTTACCCCTGTTAATGTGTAACCCTAATAGCACTCACCTGAGCCATGATTAGATAAGGGAATAGCTTTAATGTGCTGTGCAAACCCCAAGGGACGCGCTCCCGAGTGTGCACGCACACACACGGGGGGGATGGAGTCCTGACCCCAGCCTGGATTCACTCCCCACAGCAACCCTGCCCCAAGACAGGGATACCAGAGCTCCTGCCCTGGGCTGGATCAGCAGCCTGGCAGGGTAAGGGAAAATCAAAGTGGATCCTGTGCCCACCATCCCAAGCTCCCTGCCCTCATAGCCACAGTGGAGGCTGCCAGGAAGGGGATATTTCACCACCCCCAGTCCTGGCCTGCCCAAAGGATGGCTCGAAGTAAAAAACTGTGTCCTGAAAACCCAAAGAGACTGAGAATATAGACATTGTGAGACTGGTGCTGAGCAGCTGCAAGAGCAGCTGGGGAGGTTCAAACCAGGGAGGAAAGAGACTGTGGGGTGGCAGTGGCACCTTGGGTGGAGGTGGAGCAAAAGGTGGCATGTTATGAGGGGATCGGCCCAACTCCAAATGGAAGATCCCCCTCTGTGGGACACATTTCTCCCAGCCACAGCAGGAGCAGCACAGCTGCCAGCAGCCAGGAGCATAAACTGCAACACTTTTCTAAAAGTGTCTATTTCACAGGTCAAAGCAGCTCAGAATTACCACAACCACAAACTCTGGCTCTGTGGGAAGCTGCTGTGCAGCCATCAGGGCTCTGGTCAGGGTATGGCAGCCCCAACCACTGGCTGGAGCCACTGAGATGAGAGTCCAGGGTAGTGACAGCTGTTGCACCCCACAGCAGAGGTCCCCAAGGCCTGGGGACACATTGGATGTTGCTGTGTAGAGGAGGTACTGGCAGAGGGGATGGAGGCACTGCTGCCAGGCTGCCTCAGCAGCTCTCATGCCTTGCTCTGTGCTGGCTCCTTGTGCTCCCAGAGCCTTCCTGCTTGATCCCATCTTCCTGGCTGTGCTCTGGCCCCACACTGGCTCCATCTGTACAGCCTTGTCTGGCCATCTGTCTGTTCTGGGGGCCTGGTCCCACACTATCTGACGGCATTACAATATCATAATGCTGAAAAACATCAGGTGTAAAAGTCCTGTCACCACAGAGCACCTGGGAAAGAACTGGTCCATACTGGAGGTAAAGTGCAGCAAGACAGGACACAAGGCTGTCCTCTCTATTAGGTGCTTCCTCTCCATGACAAAGCTGATCCATTCTGCATGAGGGACATCCACTTGCAAAGAGGATAAAATCCTCCCATCCCAGAATCAGTGCTCCATCAGGATCTGGCATTTCTCCCCAAGGAAAGCATCAAGGAAAACTCCCCTCATCCCCGACAGAGCTTAGTCAATGCAACAGCTGGAGAAACTGAGGCATACAGCCCCAGGGTCAGAGCCATGAGACTCCCTGGAAGTTTAATCCCCACTCTTTCTGCATCTCCATGGGGGAAAATCTCCCTCACAACCCCACAAGGCTGAGGACAGCCAGCAGAGAAATGCTCCATGACAGAGACCCCAGGCCCAGGAAAGGGTTGAGGTCGGCTCCTAAAAGCTCAGGAGCCCCCAGGCTGGCTGGAGCCACCCTCATCTGGCAGCCAGATGTGCTCCAGCTGCCTGTGTGCAGAGGGGTCGATGCTCCCTCTGCCGAGCGGCATTGACGGGAGCCGCCCTGCACAGAGCTGATGCTGAGGCTCCGGACAGACAGCACAGCCCATTGCACCATCCCGAAACCCACTGGAAACGGGAACCCCAAAGTCTGCACTGGTCGTGGCAAGGGCTGAGCCTCTGATGCCCTCCCTGTTC
Organism: Cyanoderma ruficeps; assembly: GCA_008694505.1. Lineage (NCBI taxonomy): Eukaryota > Metazoa > Chordata > Aves > Passeriformes > Timaliidae > Cyanoderma > Cyanoderma ruficeps. Next base: position 9,070,032 of record VZDJ01000219.1, on the reverse strand, counting down.
ACCCCCTCTCCAAGCTCCTTTTTCCCCCTCCTTTCCCCTCCAGCTCCCCCTCCCCTCCAAAACACCCACGCTCCTCTGTGGCCCGGGAGGGGGGGATAAACCCGAGCCCCTCACACTCCCTGAGCGCTGGGAACCAGCAGCTCACGGTTTTCACAAGCCTTCCCCTTCCCTTGCATACTTCAACATGCTCAGCTATTTTTCCTCTGCCGCAGGAAGCAGAGGAGTGATGGATGGGACGGCCGACACGGGGCGAAGCACCGGAGCCATGTGGCTTGTTTCATCAGAGCCAGCGAGAAACGACCCCCTCTGTAGGGCAATCCTTCCCGAAATCCCTGCCTGACATCATTCCTCTGCCAGAATGCATTGCATTTAGATAAGGCTGGGTGTCAAAAACTGAGTGAGAGGAACCACACATCCTCTCTGTACATATTTAATGTCTCAGTGCTGTGGAGGGAGGGAATGCTGGATGAATCCTCACTGAACGGACTCTGCCAAAGCTCCCCCATCTCCACTCTGGGATGGAAAAATGGGCACTTGAGACATCAGGGTTGAGGCAGGACCCATCTTGGAGTCTGAGGGTCCCTTCAAGGAGCCCAGCAATGCTCCAGGGTAGCTCTCTCCATGGTGATTCACCTCGCACAACCTGAATATTTCTTCCTGGTGCTAAAGGCTTCAGAGCAAACTGCAATTCTCCCATGTGCACCAGGAGCAATAAAAGCTGGTGCAGCTTGATACGGTGAGCACTGGGAACATTTCACTTGCCAAAACTGCACCACTTGACCCAATGGCTTTTGGTCTCCTGCTCACTGAGGATCAATCTCTGTGTTCCCTAAAAAGCTGTGTGAGTGTGTGGCTGGGGAATGCATCCTCGGGGGCTGTGGCCCTGGCAGAGCTCAGGGCAGAGCCCAGGCTCGTTGCACAGCACAGTCAGGCAGGGCAGCCCTGCTGCCAGGCAAGGGAGAAACCCCTGATCAAAGAGCTGGATCTGGAGAGTGCAGACCAGTGCACAGGAGCACAGGCTGGGCCTGGCTGGATTTTGCACAGGGACAGGGACAGAGCTGCGCCCACATCCACACCCACTGGTGAGCACACCCCTCCTGCAAGCCTCATCCTCCTCCCAGAAGGTGCAAACCCCAAGGGGATGAAGACCAGATGCCTGGTGCTTGCAGTGATCTGGCAATTCCCCATCACAAGCCCATGTTCTTGGACATGGACAACACAGCCAGACGCCCTTCATCCCCAGGGGCAGCAGCATGAAGCTGGGTGTTGGGGCAAGTTTTCCCCAGCCCTACAGTGATTCAATCCTTTATTTTGGCAACTGGCAAATTCCTTCAGTTGTTCCCATGTTTTATGAGCTCTGAGCTGAGTGCTGCCAGCCTGGCTGCTGTGCTGGGTCAAAGACCACAGCAGCGCGGGAGGACAGGGAGCGCCGGGGTGACACATGGGCTGCTGGCACATGTGGGGTGAGCACAGCCCCATCCACAACGTCACCTCACTCCAGCCCTGACCCAGCTCATCCCACCCTGCCACCTGGCTGGATGTGGCTCACCTGCAGTTGGAGGAGGAGGACAGCGAGACAGTGGGATTCCCATATGGACACCAGGGTTGTTCTGCCCCTTTGTAGCCCCATAGGATTTGGCCCATCCTTGCCATGGGGCAGTGTGGGGGAAGGATCCAGCCCCTTATCCAAGCAATCACAAAGCTAACAGGACTGGAGTGGCTGTCCTTGAAAGGTCCCCTATAGGTAACATCTGTCATTGGCCCAGGATTTAAAGTGTCCCTCTGCTAATCCCGGGGTATTAGCCAGCCAAGCCCATCACGTAGGTACTGCCAGTGCTCCAGGGAAGCCTTTTTTGTTCAAGGAAAGTCAATTCTAGGAAAGTTGGAGAGGCCTGTACCTTGGCCAGCAGGCTAAGCAGTCAACAAACCCCAGCTGGGGCCAGGAGCAGGTTGTGGGTTAATAATTCAAGGGGAGAAGACTGATGGGGCCCAACACACCCCCCTGAGTGTCCCAGTGAAGGAAAGGGTCTCACAGGGAACGAGCATGTCCTAAAGAAAGGCTCCCCATGCAGGGACTGACCAGAGAAATGCACTGTCCTCCAGCCAGCACTATCATCCCAAAACATAACAAGCACAGCATGAATCCCAGCAGTCCAGGGGAAACGTTTCTGCCTCATTATTGGGATTTTTACTCTTTCCCCCAGCGTTCATGGGCCCCACTAGGAAAATAAACAGAGCTGGAAAACAGACCTAGAAATAATAAAACTGAGATGGAAAACTGCACACCCAGCAAATCAGCACATCAGAGCATCACTGCTTGCTCTCTCTCCATCACCCCAAAATCTGCATGGGCACCATGGGCATTGGTATCACACAAAGCCCTGAGAACATTTGCCTCTGCAAGGAATGCTCAAATTGCACTTTCACTTGCAATATTTAGCACTGCAGCCCCTGCTCAATTAGTGACCTAAAAGCCAGACCCGAGGCAGTATCTGAGGATTTGCATGACTAACAAGCAGAGGGTGAATTTCAAAGTTCAGCCAGCCCCACTTCCAGCCACCTTCCTGAGCTTTTCATAAACCCTGGGTGCAATTCACAGGGAAGTTTGCAAATAATTGTGAATAAGGAGGAAGCATGAGGCTCTGACATGCTGCTAGTGAAGATTTTATGAGCAGAAAAGGAGGTGACATTGGAGAGAGAAATGAAGCCTGGGGACATCTTCCAGCTCAGTTTCCTGTAACTCCCAATTCCTGGCATTGCAATCCCTTCTGCTGCTGGGTTATCTCAGCTCAGCCAGGTGAAGCATGCATGAATGTAGCAACAGGTACAGAAAACCATCCCCCTGTAAAGCCTGACTCTGCAGTGAGTCACTGAGGAGATTTCTCATTGATTTTCCTCAAGCTCTGCATCACATTTGCAGAAGTGCCCGACACACTCATACTCCCTGCACAACATTTTATTTTACTACCACGCAGCTCTTGCCCAAAACCTCTCAAACTATGGCCAGGAGCTGTTCATACGAGCCAAGACAGAAAGGGAACATTAATTTACAACCCTCTGAAGTATTATGATTTATAGCATTCACAATGAAACTGTTGATATTTATAGCAAAAAACCCCATGTATTCATTTCCTATTCCCACTGCGGTGAGATGAGGAGTTTATCAATCCAGATTGATTAAAGTCCAGTTTATTGATTTCAATAAAATGATTCATCTAAGAATTTCACCCTTATCTATGTCAAACCTATCTCTGCCCTACTCTCTTTCAAGCTTAATGAAGACTTTTATTTAAAGGGCAGCACTGGAAAAGACCAGCTGCACCCCACCATCTCCCAGCTCATGGTCCCACCATGGCCAAATCCTGCAGTTGCTGGGCAGCAGCAGCATTGGGCTTGGACCCAGCAGAGATGCAAGGACAGGTCCTTAATCTGTTGATGATTTAGAAAAGGAGCTTATTAGTCATCCATCCTAAGGAAACAACCCCAAGAGAGGGCCTTTCATCCCTGCATCCCTGTGGTGGGGCTGGGGCAGCTCCTCTGTGTGTGAGAGGAACAAGGCTGGTTTATTTGTTCCTTTGTATGTATTTGATCTAAGAGATACAAACTGAGCAACTAATGATATTTTTCCAGAATTCAATCAACTCAATTGTTGTCTAACTCAATCAGAGGCGCTTTCAAGCTCCTGTTTCATCTTGGCCCCACTGCTGGGTGTAAACCCATGGCCTTGATCCAGAGGAGAGGTGTGCTGATGGCTTTCCTTCCCCATTCATTTTCCCTCCCACCTCTCTTCTCAGAGGAAACCAAGATGTTCAGACCTACAAAACCTGCAGAAGTGGCAGGGCTGCATGTCACATTTCCCTTTCCACGCTGGGCAGCGGGAAGCCCTCAGCCCTGGCACGCCTGTGGGTCTCCATCACTGCATCTGGGGGGAAGCATTTTTCCTAAATAGTTACATTCAGTGCTTAAAATGGGTCAGGAAATACCAGCCTGCCTCTCCCTCCTCTTTCCGGACTGGGGCTGGGTTTTTTTCCATTTACTGGGATGTTATGCCTGCTCCACTGCAGACACTGGTCCCCATCCCTGCCACACAGATTCTGGGAACATGAATAGGTATTTTCCTAGCTGGAATATCCCAGGCACCTCTGCAGAAAACCTTTACATGGGCTTTGGCTACCAGGAATAGTGCAGAGCCAAAACCAAGCCAAAAACTGGAGGCACTTTGCAAAGAAGCAGCCCAGGCCCTGATTCCAGGGACAAGGGGCAGCAGTAACACAAAACAAACTCGCCCCTGAGAGATGCCCACAGCCACTCCTGTAGTGAGTTTGGCCCCAGCAGTGCTCTGAGGAGCTCACGGCCAGCACAGGAGAGGGAGAGGGGCGGCAGGTTCAGGCAACCCCCATGGGTCCCGCTGGGAAGGGTCCAGGCTGGGAAGATGAAAGGCTGAGGGTAGGTCAGGACAAAGGGCCCACACCTCACCTCACTGCCAAAGGAGCCGGCCACCATCTCCATGACAAAGAGAAGTCCTTGTCAATTTGGGCTGGCCCCAAGGGGGATCTGCCCACTGCCTTTGAAGTGGGCAGCAGGGCGGGTAGGGGGCTGGGGTCACCCAGACGCTTCCCCCAGGTCAGGAGTTCAGCAGGGACAGGACCCTGGGGACATGACCACTCGGTGCCCAGGCCAGAGGTAATCACAGGAACCAGGGCACCCTTTCCTGCAGAGCCCAGCACCCACTGGCTGTGCACCTGCAGCACCCACAGCCACCCTCCACGTGGCACTGTCCCCAACACACACAGGGCTCCTCACACACACCATGCACGACACCGTCCTCCTCGCAGCACCCTGCACACACACACTGGGCACATCACCTCCCCCAGACACACCTGGTGGCACTGCCTGTACACACACACTCCTCATGGTGCCCTGCACACTCACACAGAGCCTGCAGCACCTCACTGAATCCACCTATGCACATGCACACACACTGCATGGATATACACACAGCCCCTTCCCTGCACACACATACAGCTTTGGGCACCTTGCACACACGTGTGCACACCCACCACACACAGGCTCTCACACAGCCAGCTCACACTCGTGTACAGCCACAGCCTCACACTCTCACCCTTGCACTTTTGAGACCCCTCATCCAACCCTCCCCCCCCGCCCAGGGTCCTGGGAGTCTCTGGCTCTTCCCATCCTACCCGGTGGCTGCAGGCAACAGCACCGGTTGGAGAAAAGGATTTTCCAGTCATATAAGCCCAGCTGCCAGTGTGGAAGGACAGCACCCTCCCTGCCCATCCTCAGCCCCTGCCACCTCAGAGCTCCCCTGCTCTTTGAGGACTGGGTGTCATGCCAAGGGCAGGACAAGCTTGCTGTCCCTCTGGCCATCCCCACGCAGGGAGAGCCACCGAGCAGGATCCAGCCCTGCAGAACTCCAGGCCCAGGCATCCTCTGCTCTGGAGACGGTGCAGGGGTGCAGGGCTGGGAGTTTCCTTACCGTTGTTGCTGGTGCTGGGAATGCTGCGCCTCATCCACTCATACGGGGTGCGCCTTTGGGCATTAGGGGAGAGCTGGGGGACCGAGCTGCTGATGGGTGGAGGCAGGAGTCCAGAGCCCGGAGGCTGAATGGGGTTAAAATCTGGGGGGCTGAATCCGAACTGGCCCGGGCTGGCGGTGGAAGGCGTCGCGGCGGTCCCATAGGAATGCCAGTCCTCCTTGGCAGGGGTGTAGGGAGAGCCCCAGGCCGCCGCCGGCTGCCCGTGGTGCAGGTCGTTGTTAATCCCCGGCACATGGTGGTAGCTGGCGAAGTCCGAGTACTGCGGTGGCCCCGGCACGTAGTTCTGGGGGTTGAGGTTGAGGCTGGGGTGCCGGACCGGGCTGGGATACATGTTGGTGTCCTTATCCACAAGATATCCTACATACATCTTCCCGGGCCGTCCCCGTGCTCATGCTGCGCTGCCGAGCCGCGACTGCGGCCGGGTTGGGTTTGGCAGGGAGGCGGCCGCCCCTCCTTCGCCACCACTCACCTGGGCGCCTTGGGGAGCCTGTCCTGGGGCCAGGCACCTCCCTGCCCACAGGCTTTTATTGGGCCCAACCTCTCGCAGCATTTGCATTGAAAGGCAGGTTTGCATTTCAAAGTGCAGAAACCCCAGCGGGTGAAGGGGACAAGTTCGGACTTCCCACTCCGACTGCAAGGAGGATGAGGTAGGGGGTGACCCCAGGGAGCACCAAGGACCCCCCAGCACCTCTGTCACTACCCCACAACTGTGCCCATGCCACCGGACGTGGTCCCTCTGTAGCAGCTGGCTTTGGGGACATTAGGGTGCTGCGGGGGTCCCATGAAGATGCCCCAAGGGACCCCACCACCATCCACACCCCAGGAACAGGGTGCCTTGGCATGAACCTCTGTATTAAAAGCCAGCTGCACACAGGGGAGAAGCTGGCCTCTGTATGTCTGTCACCTGCCCTGTCCCCACATTGGGGACTCTTGCTCTGAATGGCATTTTCCTGTGCCCAGTGGCAGCATCTGCCTCTTTGGTGGAGGCTCTGGGTCTGCATTTCTGAGTGACACACTGCCCAGACATCCCCACCACTGACAGCCGGGAACCTCGCCCGCACTGACGTCCCTTTCCCTACCGGTGTGACACTCCGGCTGCACTGGCCACCACTGCAGCCAGTTGTCATTTGCAGGCTGGCTTTTTCTCCTCAGTCAGAAGCAGAGTCCACAGAGGCTCCAGGAGGGTGTTTTGCCACTTCCTCAAGGCTGCCTCTGTCCTTTTCTCTGCACCAGCCCCTTCCTCTGCTGGAAATGTGAGCAAGGCAAGGACGATCCTCACTCTCTTGGTGAGGATCCTCACCCTTCCAAAACAGCCTGGAATTTGACAATAGGAAACAGAAAAAAAAAAAAAAAGGGCGAGATTAAGGATGACATTGAGAGGAGAAGATAAAACCTCGGTCATGGAGCTCTGGACCTTCAGTGGTCTGTGCCAGTCCCAAGAACCTCATACCATTGCTCTAGCCCCAGTTCTACCTGAAACTGGGTGCACATATTCCCCTGTGCTACATCCACTTCCTGCAAGGAGCTGGGTGCCAGGATGAGATGGAGGGGAGATGGGTAGGAAGGGAGGGGTCTGCTTTATGAGGACAGAGAAAGGTAAACAACCAGCAATGGGAAATCACCCTCAGAGCTGGCATCACTTGTGTTCCACCTCCCCAAACCTGGCATGGCTGAAGGCACCACGAGAGGTGATCAGTTTGCAGCATCCCCTCTGGGCCCCCCAGGGCCCCCAGTCCTTTGCTGAGCCTTGTCCCAGGTCCCTCCCTCGTGACAAAGGTGACTGTCATGACCGTCCCACCCAGTGATGATCTCAGTTCACCACTCAACACAGATTGCTTGATGTGCCATATAACCCCATCTATCCTGGATTTTTCCCAAGATCTCAGTACAGCCATGGCTTTGTGTAAACTAGAGAGTCAAGGCCACCCTACTCAGGGAGTGGGAGGAGAAAAAGAAGAAAATTCCCCGTGAGCAGATGGTGAGAGGTACAGAGGAACACAGGTGGCTGTTGGATCCCCTCGCAGGGGTGGCTGGATTTTAGGGACTGGGGTTATTCCTGCCACTGGCTGTTTCTCACAGGCAGTGACAGGGAGCCCAGGCCCCCTTTAGCTTTTCCCAGTCTGTGGAGCCAATGCCAAGGGCTCAGTCAGTTGCGGGGGGTTGGGGGGCTCAGGGGTCTGGGGCAGCAAGCCCCACCTGCACCCTCCCCAGAGGAGCAGGTGACAGGCCTGGCAGGGCACAGCATGGCCAAGTGCCCACTGACAGCTGAACATGATCTCCCTCAGTGCCAGCAAAGGGGGCAGGGGAGGACAACTGGGCCATCAAGATCCACCAACAATAACTTCCCTCTTCTTTTCTTTGACCCATTTATTACTGGTGGTGAATTTTATGCTGGGGAGGAGCCAGATGAGGAGCCCTTCATTGGATCCCCAAGGAGTATCTTAGCTGCTCAACTGGGGCTGAAGGGTGCTGAGGGGGACCCTCAGTGCTCCAGGATGTACCTTGCACTGGGGTCCCATGGGTGAGCAGACCAGGGAGTGACAGAGTCCCTGGGGGTCCCCAGCTGGGTCACAGCAGGTAGTAGTACCCCCTCCACCCATCCTAGAGACCCTCAGAAATGCACCCAACCTGGGGACCACTCCTAGTCCTTCAGACCTGGTATTCGTGGTGAAAACCATGCAGATGCAGCTGAGAGGGAAAGCAGTCAGGGCTCCCTCGATGCTCCCCGGGGCTCCGGGCTGCTATCCGTGATCGAGTGATGCCATCTCCTGGAAGGAGGAGGGCTGGGAGGTCCCTAGGGCCAGGCTGCACGCAGCTATCACAGGTGGAGCAGGAACACTATATCAGTTCCTGCTCTCATGAAGGAGGCACTCAATATGGGAAACCAAGTCCTTCCTTGTCCCCCAGCTTGCTCTGAACCCTACCATGGTTTCCACAGGAGAGGGAGATGCCCACAGAGAGTCAAGTAGGTGTCTCCCCTTGCTCCCCTTTCCCCCCACAGCCTCCTGCCCCTCCACCACACTCCCTCCAGCTCCTATTGCTCCCAAAGGCAAATCTTTGGCTTCAGACCAGCATATCCCAGAGCTGCATGGCCCTACTCACATCCCAGCCCAGCCAGGACCTTTCAGCTAATCCTTAGCTTCCGAATGCCCCAAGAGTAACCCCTCCTCTCTGGCAATGGAGACATCAGTGCAACCCTCTTGCAGAGGAAAAGCCCCTGCCTCATCTCCTTCAGTCCCACTGCAGACTCCTGTGTGGCCTTTGGCTCTCCCCAGACACCTGAACCATCCCTGTGCTGTCACTTGTGTCCCCACGCTGTCTCTGGTCCCCAGAGAGATGAGTGCTGGACTGGGACAGCCTGAATGGATGTGCCACCAGTGCCGCCATACAGCTCCCCTCTCCCTGCCCAGGGCTCAGTGATCCTCTTTGGGGTCTGGATCAGCTTTCTTGGCAAATGCAAAGGCCACAAATATTGTGACTATCCTCAAGAGGGCACTGAGGACAGGGACACATGCTGGCATCCCTCATCGCTTCCCAGCACGTGTGGGCCCTGCTCTCAGTGGGTTGGGGGTGTGATTCCCCCCTGCACTGGTGGGAGCATGCATCCTGGTTTCTCTCCTTGGCTGTGTTTCAGGCACGGTGCAAGCAGAGGGTTAAAGATTCCCACATTAAGTGGCTGCAGATGTGTGGGAAAGTCTGGGGCAAGCGGACGGCATCGTTATTAGTATTCACCCAGGAGCCTGTCGCTGCCTCCCGGGGCTCTGCCGAGCACATTTAATACCAAGGCTCGTGGTGAGGGTTAGGCAGAGTGCGTGGGATGGGGTGGGAATGGCCCCGAGGTGGGGAAAGGCAGCGGGATAACACTGTCAGCTGGCTGCTGCCTCCTCCAAGTGCCCCAGCCCAGGGGATGTAGTGAACGGGCCAGCATCCATAAGGACACAGCACCATATGTGTGTATGGCCCAGTGGTACCTCCTGACACCATTGGCACCCTGCGGTGCCCATGGCCAGTGTTCCCAGTGCTGGGGAATGCTGCAGGATACGCCCCGGGATGCTCCCCTTCATGTTATGCTTGGGCATACACTCACTTTGGAAGAAGCCCAGCACCTCCCCTTCCTCCCTGGGCACTGGTGTCACCCACCCAGTCAAAGCAGGACCACAGAACACCTCTGGACACCAGGGCAGAGCTTTAGAGATGCTGGATGAAGCCTCAGTGCAGCTCCCTGCAGGGCCCAAGAGCTGGATCCAGCCAGGAGCAAGTGCTGGCAGCTGCCACACCAGATGGGCTGCCCAGATGTGGTGCTGTGCTCTCTGGCACCCATCACTCCTCTCTTGTGGTCTGCGGCTTGACACCACTTCAGAGCGATGCTGAAATTCCTGGGCTGACTTGGAGTTGATAGAGGCTCTGAAAAACTAAAGCTGGAGCAAATCTGGCCCTCATCAAACCTTCGGAGAAGTGGGGTAGGCCAACATCTGCTGCTTCTTTCCTACCTGCCTGTCACCTGCTGGCACACGGTCCCTGTTGCTGACCCCAGCACAGCTGTTTGCACCATTGTCTTGGGTCACCTTGGCTCTGGTCTCTCTCCTCTGTGCCCAGGATGGGATATGGGCTTTTCTGTGGTCCCAGCTTTGCCTGGGATGGGGCAGGAGCTCAGAGAGCTGCTTTGATCCACACGATGCCAGAGCAGACCAAATACTCTGGAATGTTCTGTCTTAGTGGCTGATTTCCCCAACAAAGATGCTGCACTACATGACCCCAAGCCCCCATTAGCACTTTACTGAGGCTGGAAGTCTCAGCTGAGGGGGTCTGGCATCCCACACTGCAGCTGTCCCAGCCCCAGGGGGACCACTGGGTCCTGCAGCACCACGAAGGGGGAGGCCAAAAATAGAGGTGAGCAATGAAGGGCTGATGAGGCCGAAGTAGCAGAGCTGCTGCCCTCCACCCACACACTTGCACAGGCGAGTTCCTCTGGCTTTGGTGCTTCCTCTGAGCTGGCCTTTCCCAGGAGCTGCCGTAACCCCAACGTGCTGTTCCTAAACAAAGTGTGCGGCTGTGGATGCTCCCTGGGGATGTACAGAGTGGGCTGACGTGTGCTTGCCGGGATGCTTTGGGCTCCCCAGGGTTCTCTCAGTATCCCAAATGATGAATCCTGGCCTTTGCAGACTGGGAGGTTTTGTTTTTCAGATTCTTCCTGGTCCCAGCCAGGAGTGGGTATTGGTGCCATCTGTTTGCAAAGGACAGAGGGGGAAATATGTCCCACTTCAGGCTTAGGATGCTCTGCCCTCAAGCATGGTCTGTATCAGCTTTTCCACCCCCTGCTCGTCCCAGGTAGCCCATCCCCAATGCCAGGGGCCCAGCAGGATTGCACCAGTGGGTTTCTCCTTCTCCCACTCTGTCTGGAGCAGTCATGTCCTCGGAGCGGGGACACTGCCAGGAAATAGCTCTGCTGAGCAACTCCCAGCAGCCCTTAGGTCCCCACACATGGACCCACCAGACACATCTTTGTCCCTTGGGAAAAGTGTTGGGAAGAACCATGTGCAGAGCACATCCCCTCTGCCGCCTGCCTCCCCCACGAGCTGCTCTCACGCTCGCTGCCTCCATCTCTGCACAGCAGCCTGTCTCGGCCCAGGGGGTGACAAGGCCCCTGACACAGGGCCACCACCAGCTCTGGAGTTGGGGGAATCCATCTGAGCCAGGGCTGCATTCCTCCTGCAGCTGTCCTGGTGCCGTGGAGCTGGCACACCAGCCCCATGCCATGAGTGGCACACAGGGATAACTGTGATGAATGGGTGCTGCAGCCTGGCTCTCCTCACCCTGCACAGCTGCACAGAATAAACACCTCCCTTTGGGTTTTCCATAGATACAAAGAAAACATGGAGATGATGCAAGATAAGCAGCAAATCTCTTGGGTTGGCCCAGCCAGGGAATCAGTCCCTGTGGCCGTTGTGCAGGCATTTACTAGCTTGGCAGGAGGAGATGAGTCTGCCTTGCAAAAAAAGGCAGAAACACAGATTTCAGCAGTGTCATCATTATGGGGAGGACTTTTTAATTCTTAGAGAGGAAAATTAAAGAAAGATGAACAGGTATCTTTTCAGGATAGCCAGTGCAGTTTTGCATTTTTTCTTGTTTGGATCAGAGAGAAACACAGAATGGTTAGGGTTAAAAAAGACCTCCAAGATCATCGAGTCCAACTCCACCACCGCAATCTTCACCACTAAACCATGTCCCCAAGTGCCACATCTAGACATTTTTGAACAGCTCCAGGAATGGTGATTCCACCACTTCCCTTTGCAGCCCGTTCCAATGCCTGACCACCCTTAAGCATCCCCAAGATGAGAATGGTGGCAAGAACTGATGGGCCAAAAGGCAGTTTTCATCCAAAGATGACCCGTCCCTTGTTACAGTGCTAAAACAAATTGAAAAAAGAATCCCCTTCTGGTCACATGATAATGTTCTGCCTAACTGAAAGTTTCTCAGAAACTTGATTTGAACTCATTAAGATGCTGGGAGGATTTAAAGCTGGTTCATCACTTGGATTCCATCCCCACAGGACAGTAGGGGTGTGGGACATCTGAGATGATGGCAGGGCTGAGCTGATCACTCCTGCCACCTCTCCAGCTCTGTGCCCTCGGCAGCCCCAACAGCCCCAAATCCCCAGCTAAACCCACCCTCTGCTGCAGCATCCCAGTTGCAAAGACTTTTTATCCCCCTTTCCAAAAAAGAAGAATTGCAAGGGTGTTTTGGTGGTCCCCAAGGGGCAGTGGCCTGTCGGGGGTCAGGGGCCAGGAGCTGCAGGGCAGGCACAGCACAGGGAGGCATCTGGGGGGAATTCACTGAGTTCAGTACAGGCCTTCTTTAATAAAAACATGAGTCAGCTGCTGGCGTGGGCAGTGGATTTTCTAAACATCCCCTCATATCCTGAGAAAGGGGAAAAAAAAAGAAAAAAGAAAACGGGAGGGGGGGGCTTGAGGGGAAAAAAAAGAGAAAGAAAATAAAAGAAAAAGAAAACAGGGAAAAAGGCCAGAATTGAAAGCAGACACAGGGAGAGAGCAGCTCCTTCCCTCCGGTTTAAGGAGGCGATAGTCGGGCTGGTCCGGGCTCCTTTTGTTCCCTGTTAGCCGGGCCCTCATCTCTCGCCCCATCGCAGACCGGAGCAGAACTCTCCTCCCCTTGCAGCCACTTTGGCTTCTCCTCCTTTTATTTATTTTTTTTTCCACCCATCACACTCGTCCGCCGGGCGTTAATCGCAACTTCTGCTCTGCAAAGGGTCCCCACAGAGGGTGGAGGGAGGAAGTCGGAGGAGCTCCGCTCCTCATTGGCGAAACAGCCTCCCCCCTTCTCCTCCTCCCGAGGTCTCTTTTATTTATACACGCACACACACACGCGTGCACATCCCTCGGCCCCGGGATTTGCTCCACGCTCGGGTCCGAGGAGGCTGAACCCCCATCCCGGCAGGGCTGGGGGCTGCACAGGGCTCTGCTGAGATGCACTAGAGGAGCAGAGCAGGGGGCTTGGCTGCAGCCCAGCCCTGGCACAGCCTTGCCTCTCCTTTTGATTTTATTTTATTTTATTTTCCCCTCCTCCCCTCCACTTCATTTCTTTCTTTCCCTTTCGCCTTTAAGTGGAAAAGCCTTGCTAGCTGCGGAAGGCTGGGAGGGCAGGGAGAGCCTCAGCCGGCAGCAGATAGAGAGTGTGGAGGAGGAGAGGAAGGAATTTGGAATTTCGGGGCCTTCGGCGGTGGGACGTGCGGCGCAGGGACTACTCGGCCGATGGGACCCTGCCCAAGGTAAGCTCTCGTGTCGCCCACCCGGGGGCTGACTCGCCCTCTGCAGCTGGTACACTCCCTAAGGATCCTGTCCCTCAGCCAGTCCGGTTGCTCTGAAAGGGGCTTTGCTCCCCTCCAAGGGGTTGGCAGCCTGAAACGCCCCGCTAAGCTCTGGGGAGATGGTGTTTGGTGGAAAGGAGCTGGATTCTGTGGCATCCCATGGGGGAAACCACACCATCAGCTCTGACCGTGTCCTGGACTGGGACGGCTGAGCGGAGCCAAGGGGATGCTGTGGCTGTAGGACAGGAAGGGGGGACCCCCCTGCAGTAGGAATAGGACCCAAGTGATCTCTGCCTCTCCTTGGATCAGGGGCTTGCCCTGGCTGTGCAGGCTGGTGGCTGTGGGAAGGCTGGAATGTGCATGGGGATGGGGCTGCTCACCATGCTCACCATGCTTTAGGTACGTGTGCCCCACTGCAGAGCAGTGTCACCCCACTGCCAGCCTGTCCAAACACATCCGTGGCCATCTCTAAATGCAGGTTGCTCCAAGGACCATGTCATCTCTGTTTGTGGCCATGGCAGGGCTCCTGTGCCTGTGGGTTATGGAGAGGGACATCTGCAAGCCCTGCCCAGGGTCTGTTCCTGGGAGTGCTGGGTACTGGGGAGGGCAGAGCTTGGTAAAACCCTACTAGGCATGGATGTGGGCAACTACTCTGCTATCCCGAATGCACAAGAGCTGAACAGAGCAGAGCTGGTCTGGAGTGAAGCTCTGACAGCTCAGGGGTTAGCATGACCTGAGGGGCTTTGGTGCTCACTGTGGCACCACTGTGGGCTCAGAGTATCCAGCTCCTGCACTCACCTGACAACTGGGAGTCATTCAAAACAGGATTTGTGGTGGAAAGGGATGTTGTGCTCCTCCATCCTGGTCCCAGAGCAAGTGGGTTTATGCTAAAGCATGGGGCAAATAGCTTAAAGTGGTTGGTCTGGTGTGCAAACCGTATGTTGGCAGAGGCTTGGCATTCCCAAATTTTCTCAGAGGGTGTCCCATTGAGAGACAAGGATTAGCAATGTTGAAACCCAGTGTTTCCCAGGGGCCATTGAGGGGTGGGTGGGAGGGTCATTTCCCTCTCAGCACCCTGCAGGACAAGAGGCCTATGCCTCCCGTGCTTTTGGGAAAGGAGTGAGTTTCACGTGGTCACTGTGAGCCAGTGTCAAGGACATAGCTGTGCCTGGCAGAGGACACAGGCCAGGCTGCCTTGCAGGGGGAGCTGCCAGGCAGCTGCCCTGGTTGGCAACCCTGGCCAGGTCTGATGTGAGGCTTGGAGTCACTCCTTAACAGGGATGTCACCCAAGCTTGGGTGTGCTCTGGCTGTTGTGGCAGCCACCAACCCTGGGCAATGCCCCTGAGCCCAGGAAACACCCTTAAATCAGCTGGTGCATCAGGAGGGATCGGTGTTTTGGACAAGCACCAAGTCACAGCAACCCAACTGCAGCGTGCACAGGGCTTTTCTCTCTTCCTAAAGCCAGGTGTCCCAGTCCTCACAGAAAGAGCAGGCAAGGAGACAACAGCCACTCAATTCCCTGTCCCTGGATCACCTCCTGCATCCCTGCACAGGACTGGGAGTGTGGGGTGCCCGTGGGCAGTGTGAACACAAGCATGGCCAGCTGCAGTACTGCAGTCAGGGAGAAGTTAGCCATGGCTTATTGTCCACAGTCCTGGGCATATCTTGTGATGTGCTGCAGGGCTCTGGCCTGGGCTTGGTCCTCTGCAATCCCTGCATGAACCACCTGGGAGGTGGCTGAGCACACATCCTACACCCTGGGATGGCACCAGGCTGGGTGGGCACCCGGTGTGCCTGGGAGTGTGGGAGGATCCCAAGAGCTGCAGCAGAGTCCAGAACCAACCAGAGCGGCTATAATGGACACAAACCAGATTGCAGCTTGGTGCCAGGAAACCCAAGCTCTTCCTGAGGGATGTGCTGGAAGATACATAGCTAGAGGCAGCTCAGAAAGGCAGGGTGGAGGGAAGGGGTCCTCACCAGCAAGTGACACCGACTGCTTCAGCAGGGGTAGGCATGGAGTGGAGAGGCTCAGGGACAGCAGTGAGGATAATGAGAAGTTCAGAAGAAGCTGCAGAGGACTGGGAGAGGGATTGATGTGGCTCGTTGGTCACTGGGTGTTGTGGGAAGGTGACACACAGTCTTCATGTACAGGAGAAGTCACCACTAAAAGAAAAGAGCTTTTAGGGGAAATATCTGTAGGCTTAAAGACAGAAGGCTGACTTCCTTCAGCCTCACGAGTCTCAAAGCACATGTCAGGGAAAGCTCTGGCTGGGAAGACATGGGCACAGCAACAGGACAATGACACCATGATCTCTTTCAGCCTCATTTTTGATGCGTCTGTGACAGGATTTCCAAGGCGTTCAAAACAACACTCTCAGGGAGAGGAGAGCACTGAGCCTGTCTGCAGGAGGAGAGCAAGACAGGAGTGTCTCAGAGAACACCAGAGGAAAGCTGGGATTAAGAAATGCTCTCTAGCTGTGGGAGTGATGCTGTGCAAAAAGAGACCATGTTGGCTGGATGTGGCTTTGGACAAATGTTCACCTGCTGCCAGAGGGTCCAGGCAGGGACTTACCTGCCTGGTCCTCAAGGTTCCTCTGGCCTCGGTGTCTGATGGGAAGTGGGATGGGATTGCAATGCCATCCATAGTGTCAGGCTCCAGCAAAGCATCTTCCTGGATGGAGTGGCAAAGGGCAGGGAGCAGAGGAGCCATGCGGCGGCTGAATCCCGTGGGAGCACAGCCGCCAGCACTGGCAGCTGGGGCTGCCTTTGACCCAGAGTGGAAGGAACTGGGGACCATGTGGGCTTGGCTGGATGTATCCTATCCCTGCAAGGGAGGATTGGAGCTGAACACTTCATGGAGTTTGTTTGTTTGTACTTTAACCAAGGGAAAGAAATCCCCTGGAGAGGAGCTGCAGGGGGAGGGTATAGGCTGGGTATTGTTTCCTGAGGGGCTGGAGCAGCTCCAGGAGGCTCCTTCCGCTCCACCAGGCAAATTGGACATAATGAGGCTTGTTTTAGGGGTGGTTGTTCCCCCTCCTCCTCTCCCCCATTGCCTAATTAGGGTTCTCAAGCTAAGCTCACCTCTGTCCTGTTCTGCTGCGGCTGAGACGCCTCCTCCTGAAGGGCAGCACATTCCAGCACCACGGGGAACACAGAGCAGACCCAGTTGTGACAGGGACACAGCTGTCACAACACGTGCTGGGGACGCACAGAGGGGTGCTGGGATGGGTCATGTGCTGAGCAGGGGGGTCCCATGTGTCTGTTGTCCCCCAGTCTGGTAACAGGAGCTGTACAGTGATGTGCTGCCCCTCACACCCTGCTTTTCCAGTATACCTGGGTGCACACCAGGCTGTGGCATACCCTGGTCTATGTGTGTAACCTTCCCTGGCAACCACCAACCTGCAGAACCAGAGGATCATGGTGTGCAGAGCCTATTCAGGGAGCAGGGAGCTCACAAAACTAGCACAGAAAGGCTGGTGCCGGGAGAGCCAGGCTGGTGCAGTGTGTGGTGTTTGTCCTGCACCCACGGATGGACTCATCCTCTCCAGGCCATGCCTGCAGGGGCACCTGCTTATCCATCCAGGAATTCACAGACACCTATCCTCCACTCTTCCTTGGGCTCAGTACGAGCCAGTGTGTGATGGAGCTGGCAGGAAGCTGTGGGGTGCAGGAGCTGGAGCAGGGAAGGGTTGGAGAACGCAGGGATATATCAGGGCACTGCATGATTGCTAAACCCTGGAAATCCCCCAGGAAACAAATGGAGACCTTCTCTCTGCTGTAGAAGGGGTCTGGTTGGCAGGTCTCCATGGGCAGCACAGGGGTGATGCTCCTGAAGCAGCAGGAGATGGACAATCCTGCTCCTCAGCCCCATCCTGACAGGCACTCTGCCTTCCCTCTTCCGGCCCAGCTACCATGCAAAAGAGTCTGTGACTGAAATCTTAATGCCACCAAGACCCAGCAATTGGCACCAATTAAATTGCTACATTCATGTTTGAATTGCTTTAACTGGCGAGACACACTGTCTTATTTATACAAAAAAATATGTTTGCTTGTGGGTTTGTCTGAACCGGTGCCAGCAGAAAATACACCATTTCAAGCCCTGCGCTCTGCAAGCTCATTCTCCTCTTCCAAACTGGAAGTCACCTTGGTTTCAGCCTTTGCCAAGCAATGGTGGCAGAACAGAAACGCTGCTTTCCTCGGGGCTGGGCACTGCAGGCACCACGAGAGGGGTCCCCTCCTCTCTCCTGCAGGCAGCTGCCAAGTTTCCTTCTCCAGCCTGGGAGCTGTTTGGGAGAATATGGTCTGATTCAGGAACAGGACTCAGTGCCCATTTAGGAAGCTGCACTCAGAGGGAGGGCAGGGGTTGCTGGCAGCTGCTGGTGCCAAGTCCTGCCTCAGCTTCTCCTCTGGAGGTTCTGTCAGGTTTGGGGGGTAGGGGCTGTTTGCAGAGCATGGGTGCAGAGGGGAGCTGATTTCTGATTTGTGACTGTGAGGAGAAGTTATAAAGAGCCCTGCATGCAGGTTGGCAAGGATGGCTTACACTGCCTGGGCAGGGCATGCGGGAGATTATCCATCTCTGCAGTCCTGCTGCCAAGTGCCACCATCCTGGTCTTCTGCCCCACACATGAGCCTATGCAGGAGGGGACAGAATCAGCTCACAGCACCAAGAGCTGCACCAGAAGTTGCATTTTGCTTCCTCTCCAAAATCCAGAAGTAACAGGGCCAAAGAAAAAACCTCTCTGAAGGCAGCCTCTGCCCTTCACACCCAGCACTGGCTGGCTCCATCCTTTCCCACCCTGGCCACAGTGCCAGGCTCCCCTCCAGTTCCTGCAAATAGGCAAAGGGTGCCCTGACCACAGAGATGGTGAGTGCCTAATCCCAGCCACGAGAGCCTAAAACCCCAGAACAAAGCAATTAAGCTTGGGTCCCTCAGAGGCAGCTGAGAGGAGCTGATGCATCCACGGAGATTATCTCCCCCTCCGCAGATCTCAGAGGAATGCTCACAACTGGATCAGGTTGCTCAGCCTTTGCTGGGATGTTGGACTGGTAAGACCACAACACTCTGCCTGCTCCTGGGGCTTTGCAAAGCCCCTACATCCTACTGCAACTTAGGATGGTTCTTTTTTCTCATCCTGCATTCGTTGCCCTCCCCTTGCAGCTTATTAGTGGTTAATCAGAGCCAGATGAGACCTTTGTGTCCAGCCCTGGCCCCACCAGGGCAGCCACCCTGGATCAGTGGCTGTGAACAGGTGATGGAGGTGCTGACATGCTGGGGACCGTTCTCCTCTCTGTGCAGACATCAGCAGAGATCTTCCCTTGAACCACCTTGGGAAGGTAGACATGGCTTTCTGGCAGCCATGGAAAAAGAGGGAGGAAAGCCCTGGAAATGCCAGAACAAAGGATGACAAGCCAAGATAGACCCTGATCTTGGTTCCATGTCCCCTGCTTCCCTCATTCTCTGGTGTGGTGGGGAGAATCAGTGGGTAAAGAGATGGACTCCGCTCAAGGCAGGCAACCCCCATCCAGTCTGACATGCCCAGGAGCTGGGACCCCTAAATGCCAGTTTGGGATGGAGGGATAGGAGAGCTCTGAGTCACTCAGCCAGCCCCAAGGCGCTGCTACCTGTTTGGAGGGGCCAGTGAGATGCAGGGAGATGTGTGGGTCCTGGTTTGGGTCCTCCCTGCAGCCATGTTCATAACTGACATTGCTGACATGCTCGTGAAACAGCGAGGTATGTTCTCCCAAAAATGTCTTTGCTGTCGGGGTAATGGAGAAATTGGAGGACACTGATGGATGGCCCCGGCTGGGCTGTGTTGGATATTTTAGAGCATCTTATTGGAAAAGAGCTCTGGGAAGGGCTGAAATGTTCCCAAGGGACACATTTGTGCCTCCCTGGGGTGGTCATTGCACTACGAGGGCTGAGCCCTGAGCCTGCACAGGGCTGCTCCCCACGCCCAGTGAGAGCATCCCCAGACGTGCTCAATGCCAGACTTAGGGCTGTGCTCCAAAACACTGGCCAGCCTCCAGCACCACCCCAGACCAGTCCCAGCACCACCCTGAGCCAGTCCCAGCACCACCATGGCCCTGGCACACATTGCCCCAGGGAGATGAAGATGGGCAGGATTTGACCAGGGCAAGAAGCAGGGGATGCAGCAAGGGACAGCTGGGCATTGCTCGGCACGTGGCAGCCATTTCTCCCAACACCCCCTCCCTCCTCCCCCAGGCCCAGGTGAACCCTGGTCCTCACCCAGGGTTTTCCCACAGTCCAGGCCAAGCTTGCAGGCTCCGGGGAACAGCCCACGGGGTCTGGCCTTTCCTCGGCAAACGGAAGCAGGGGAGCATGCGCAGCCTAAAGGGCCATGAATACCATCACTCGGGGCTGGGGGATTATTTATAACACTGGAACCTCTCCAAACAGATGTTTCTTTTTATTCTGAACTTGCACTTAATGGGTCACTCGTTTCCTCTGTCTCCCATGGGCTTAAAACAGAGGGGGAAAGAGGAGGGGATATGAGTGAGAGTGCAGGGCTCGCCCGGGTCCCACGTCCCTCTGTGCTGGCTCCTCGCAGGGACGTGCTGTGGAGAGCCATGGCTGGAGATTTGCTGGATTCTGTGTGTGGACACTCAGGTTCCCCCTCATTCAGAGAGGGAGGATGGCTGTAGTCAGACAGGGCTGCGTGCAGCTCGTCTCCCCACTCCATTCCTCACGTGGCTGACCCCAGGGCAGCTGAATCACACTGTTGGGGCTCAATGTGGACTTGTCATCTCCCCTGGCAGTCTCCCTCCCCTGCTTCAGGGTCACAGTCCTCATTTTGAGCTTCCTGTTGGATGCTGTCAAAGTCTGTGGCAGGCTGGCCTGGAGGAGGCTGGGTGTGCCACCTCGTGTGCTGACATCTACTGCAGGACCCTCATGGCCACACAACCACATTCTCCAGGTGCCACTGAGGCTGGGGACCAGAGTGTGGGGTCCTGGGCAGGGGTTTTGGTCATGTCAGATCTGCTCCCTGATGCAGAGGAGCTGTCCCATCCTGTGGGTGCAGTGTCCCTGGGCTCATCCCTCGGTTCATCCCCAGAGGTGGCATCTGCCCGTGCTTTTCCCATCTCCTGGAGAGCTCAGTCCATACCAAGGCTGTGGCTTTAGTCACATCTTCACAGCCAAGGAGCTCTCACAAAACCACTCACAGGGTTTTGGCATTAACGACACTGCCTGTGCTTGCAAAACTTCACCTCTCCCAGACTGAAACACGCCCAGATCCAGCACATTGCCAACAGCTACCCAGGCTCTCAGTGTCCCCCGGTCTCACAGTGTCTGGGTAAAGCTTGGGGGCCCCCTTGGCACTGGCAGGTGGCCAGGTGAGGAGGGATTTGCCTCCAGGTGTTCATCTTGGGACAGGGATGGTCTGTAGGACACAGGGACTGCCCAGCCTGGCTGCTCCTCGGTCAGGTTTCAGATTTCCTACCTCTGTGTTTTATCAGCAGCTGTTTATGGGCCTGGGGATGACAAGCTCCCCATGTGTGTGCCCTGCCTAATTCGAGCCTTTTGCTGGGAAAAAGAAAAAGGGTTCTGTGATGATAATCTGGCCTGTGAGTAAACACAGTGTCATGGGAGCCAAGGGACCCCAGAGGAGAGATGTTGCAACTCCAGACAATTCCAGCCAAGGGAAAAAAAAAAAAGTAAAAAAAAAACAACCACTCAGTTTTATTTAGATTAAAGGGTGGGAAAGAAGCAGTTGCAGAAGCCAGAGGGAGGGTGACAGAGGAAAACAGGACAAGCCAAGGAGTTTCACTGCCGGACGAGCAAGGTTTGGGTTTCAGGGGTCATCAGCCTTTGCTCAGGGAGCCTTTTGCCTTCAAAAGCAGGGGATGGTGTCCCCCTCCCCCTGCCAGGAATGCCTTTGCTCCCTGGCTGTGAGCAATATCGATCATGGGATCCATACAGGGAATTTTTTATTGCATATGGGCACCCATGATCTCACTTAATGACTCAGATGCGCTTAGACAAAAAAGAAATAAAGTATATTTGACTTCCCGCTAATTTGCACCAGATGTCCCTTGCCTGCTTGGCAGGGCAGCGGGGCCGTCAAGCATTGTGGGAGCGCCTGGAAGCACAGCCCTGCAAGAAAAGGGGCTAGAAATAGAAATCCAGAGGAAGGGAAAGGGTTGGCAGCTGTGTGAGAGCTCCTTCCCAGTTGGATGAGATGCCCTTGTGGGCAGGGCCAGCATCCAACACCTCTGCCCAACACCACAGGAGCAGCGATGAGGGCAAGGAGAGCATGGCCAGAGAGAAGAGCAGCGTGGGCAATAGGTGCAGGAATTGCCCCTGGAAATACAAAATAGAATTTGCTGAGAGGGGGCTGTGCACCCTGATTCCCAGAAAACAGTGCATTCCCTTACTGGTGACTAATGGTCTGCAGGGACTGGAGCTCCTGCCAAGGTGGCTGTCAGGGTGGCTGTGGCTGCTCACCCGCTCCCCGGCATGCTGAACCATCCCCTTCCCTGTGCACCAGCTCTGCAGGCTGGTTCTCAGCTCCCACAGCTCTGGGGGTGCTTGGGGCACCCCCCACACACACTGGTTCTGCACAGGACTCTGATTGTGGAGAGGCAAGAAACATGGTCTAGGCGGGCTGGGAGGAGGACAGTGGACTAGGGGGACATCCTTGGTGTTCCTAACCCATCCTCTCCCATGTTTTATGATGTTTACAGGGCTGGAAATGGCTCTATCCCACATGATCCATGCTTGGGGATGGGCAGTGCCATGCAGTGTCCATGCCAGCCATGTGTGTTCTGCCAGGATGCCGGACACGCAGGGAGCGAGTCCAAAGAGAAGGGGGCTCAGAGTCTGGCAGGGCACACAAAGTCAGAGGAAATTCTTGCCTTGTTACCCAAGAAGAGTGAAGACTGAACCCACACAACATATTTTGGGCATTAGCAAAGGCATCTTGGGCTTACTAGCATTCTTAAACAAGAGAGAGGTCTGGAGTTGGGAAACATTAATGAATCAGTAAGGCTTGGTGATGCTTGAGCTGCTCAGCAAGGCGCTCTGAGGTGCAAGGAGTGGTGGATGTGGCTTCCTAAATTAAGGTGGTAGCATCCCCAGCAGAGGCTGGATACAGCTGTTCCTTGTATCCCAGCTCCTGGGCGTTGCCCTGCTCCTGCTGCAGAAATTCCTGTCCAAGTTCATCAGCTGCTGAGGCATCAGCCCCCGGCCGCTTGCGCGAGGGAGTGGGAGAGGAGGAGAAAGCTCAGCTGTCATCAGATTCGGGATGCAGGAGAGATGGGAGCGGGTTGCTCTGGAAAAGCTGTGTAGTCATGAGATGGGGAATCATGAGACTGGAATCCCGGTCCTGGCGCAGCTGTGGCCCTGGCCGTGCTGTTTGACCGCTGCTCTGGCCCTCTGCCCCGTGTCCTGTCTGTGGGTTCACAGCCATCAGAGCCCTCTGCTCAGTGCTGCAGCTGCTCTGGGATTTTGGGGTGACCCCTTTTATTCCATCCCCCAGAAACCCCCTGCAAGAGCACAAGGCTAGAGATGCTCAAACAGGATTCCAGTGGTGCCTGACCTCAGCCAGCCCTGGGACACTTTCCTTTGCCAGCTGGGAGAGCCAGCAGCCCCAGGGTTGGCTTAGCTCTCCTCATCTCTGCTGCAAACTCCACTCTGCTCTGCCAGACTGCTGTGATTACAAAGGGGAGATAAGGACATGCAGTGTCTGTGTCACCAGTCAGGGACAGTTGCCTGTATCTGTGTCTTGTTTGGGCTCCAAACCCTCCCAGGCACTCTCAGTCCAGCAGTGCCCAGCCCTGGCCTCGCTGGGCATAGTGTGGGGGCGAGCAGGGACGTGCCAAGTGTCGGGGACCAGCCTCCCCAGGGCACTTGGCCAAGCTCCAGTGTGGCCCCCAGGACCCGAGCCCCCTCGGGAGCTGAGCCCCCGGGGAGCACAGCCACCCCACAGGCATGTGGGGCCGAATGTGGTGTGGGGCTGTGTCACCCAGCCAGCGCGGCTGCCCTGCGAGCCAGCCGACCTCCTGTCTCCTCTCCCAGCCAAATTCCTCTTTAGAATAATAAACACTGTGGCTCAAGAGAAAAGCTCCTTTCCCTGCCTGGCTAGGACTGGTTTGCCTTCACATCGAGGAGCTGGAGAGGGGCAGAGGGAAGGTCTGTACCAGTGCTGGCGGGGAGGGAAGGATGGGGAGGGGTGGGACATGGAGGTGGAGAGTCGGCTGCGAGGTGGGACGCTGCCACGGAGCTGCAGGGCTGAGTGAAGGGTGCTGGACGTGGCATTGCTGCAGGAGCTCCCTGGCCTCCATGACTGTGCCTGGATGGGTGAAGGCAAAGGATCTTGGATGGCTTGAAAACACTCAGGTCCTGGCTTGTGGGATGGATGTAGGGGTCTGAGGGGGCTGTGGCACCCTGCTAACCCGTAGGGGTGGGAGGAGATCACCCAAGGCAGCTGAGCATTGTGTAGGTGCCTGTGTTTGGGTCCCTGAGTGGGATAAAGTCTGGGTGCCTGCTTTTGTATGACTGAGTGGGATTGCTCCTCCTCGTCTGGCACTCTTACTGGCACTCACAGTTCCTGCTAAGAACAAAAGCTGGGATTGAGGAGAGAAACAAGTGCTCTCAAGGCTGGCAGTGAGCTGGGTGCATTTGGATCCCTTGTGAAATGCCTGTGCGCACCCACATGTGCAAGCACACATGTCCCCGTGACAGGGAGGGAAAGGCTCGTCCCTCTGCCTCCCGCAGGACGGGCAGAGCTCAGCCAGCGCCTCTGAGCCTGCCTCTCGCCCCGGCCGGAGCAGACAAACAAGGGAGAGGTCACCGCTCTTTGCGAGACGTTGCCACCCTCCCACTCTGCTCGGGAAGCATCTCCAAGAGAAATGCCTTTCTGCAAAAGCAGCAGCTTTATTAAAACCAGCTATGAACACAGCGGGGACGGCCGGAGGCGGCGGGCGGAGGCTGTGGGGCTCTCCGTGCTCGCTGGAGCAGCACCCCTGCCAGCCCAGCGCCAGCACAAACCCGTGCCCGGCTCCCTGATCCGGCAGGGCAGGGGTTTGCCCGTCAGTGACCCTGCAGAGATCTCTGCTGGAGCCAGGGAGATGTCTGTGTGAAGCCAAGATCTGGCCTGCAGCAGGGCTGACAGGCAGATAAAAGCTGGGCATGAGTTTGGGAGGATCTTAGCTGCTTACAGGCAGATATCTGGGGGGCTGGGGTGCTGAATACAACTTGGCAGGGAGGGGTGAAAAGAGAGGATCCCAGTTGTCCTTACAACCTTGAACATTGAATAATGGATGAATCACACACCTCTGTAAAGGAGAATGGGGAAACAAGGTAATTGTTCTCATGGCAGTGCCTTGGGGGGCAGAGATTAGGTTGTCCGTCCTCTCCTGCAGCTCGGTGCTCTGAGGGTGGGTGCAGGGAGGTCACATTCATTTACAGCCTGAATTTCACCTCGGTCCTTTCATCCTACCCACCCCCATCTCTTGCCCTAAGTGCTCTTATCCCCTCTGGCAAACGAAGAGAGAGAAAAAGTTACAGAGGGCTTTTTCCGGGAGGAGGGAGACGGATGCTGCTGAATAAGCTGGAGACCTGGAAGGATTTGTGGTAGATCAGACTTCTGTTGAGCCAAAGCAAGAGAATAATAAAAACATCTGACAAGCGCACGTCATTTTAAAACCATTTCCTCCTTAACATCAAGCAGACCGGGAGGCCGCTCCAGGGCCAGAGGCAGCACAGAGCTCAGTATAGACGGGGCTTGGGGCCGGGTCAGCAAGTCCAGATTGCCACTAGCCCTCCCTGAGCGTGGCCAGAGCTCTCCAGAGCACTGCCAGCATCACGGGGGGCTTCTCCTCGGGGTCTGCCTTGGCAGGGGGCCCAGTGGCAGGGCAGGAGCTCAGCCCTGGGTTGCAGCGTGGCTGAGCTGGGAGGTTCAGCTCCATGCAGGAGCATCCCCAAGTTCCACAGTGAACTCATTTCCCCCAGGCTCTGCCCAGGCACAGGGAAAGCCTTTTCCCTTGCTCTTCCTCTTGTCGGTGTGTTCATTTTGCTTTTCAGAAATCCTCCTTCCCACCCCTGCAGGCACCATGGGGAGGGGTACCTGTCACCCCAATACACAGGAGACGGACTGCTGCTCTTAGGGATCTCTGGCCTCATCTCCTTTGGTTCCTGGATTGCACCAGGAAGGGCTGAAAACCTCCCTGGTTTTTAAAGATTCCTTGAGAAATGTTGATTAGAAGGATTTTAAACTAAAAAAACCCTCTTAGATATTCTCTTAAAGTTATGCATTTAAAAGTTAAATACAAGAAACTCTTTTTTGGTGGTGTTTCTTCAGGTTTGTTGTGTTTTAATCCCAGCCAACAACTAAGTGCCATGACAAGGCTTCTTTTATTTTATTGGAAAGAGCAAACAATGTGGGAGGGTTGGAGGGGGATCTGTTTTCTAGCAAGTTTTATCTCACTGTGACTGAAGGAAGAAAAACTAAAGAAAAAAGGCAAGTGGTAAAGCAGAGGGAGGGAGGGAGGAAGGCAAGGCTCTGCCAAGGGGGGAGAGGAATTTCCAGCTGAGATGAGCAAAAGTTGACACAACTGCTGGAGCCTCCAGTAAAATCCTTGTTTACCAGTGGGAGAAGTCTTAGAAACTGCAGATCCAGCATGAGAGGGAAGCACCACTCCCCCAGGAGGGAAAGGCTGAAAACTGGAGACATGGAAGGTTTCTGAGGTGGAGAAGTGGGGCTCAGGGACCCCTGCCCAGGACAGCCAAGAGATCTCTCCTCTGCTGAGTGCTGTGCTTATATCATTTTGCTCTTGACAGGCCTCAGACACCCAGCCCAGAGCCCAGCATGCTGTGCCCCACTCTCAAGACGTGTCTCTGGCTCCTCATCCTCACTGGTGAGTGCTGTGGCTGGCCAGGGGTGTGTGATCCCTGGGCAGGGTGAGGGGGAGGAAAGGGGCAGTGCCATGGGGAAGCACTGGGGTGCACAGCATGCTCAGGCACATCTATCCCTGCTGGGGCCTCAGATCCATGGGCTGACTCAGTCCTGTGGCGGGGTGGATGTAAAGTCCCCACCTGATCATGGTGGGGGAAGGAGACCTTTCCACGGGCAGCAGTGCCAGGTGTGCTCAAACCTTCCTTAGCAGACACCCTAGAATCCACATTAGCTGGACACTCCACAGCAGGAGGGATTTGGTCAGATCCCATGAATCCAACAAACCCCCACAGCAAGGCACCAGGGCTCCTGGCTGCACCTGGGCTGTTCACAGCATTGCTGCAAGTCGCTGGAGCTGTCACCAGCTGCCCAGCCCACCTGTGGGGACACCAGAGAGGAGTATGTCACAGCCCCATTGGGACATCTGGGCAAATGGTGAAGCAAGGAAGCTGGGAGAGACATGGGGAGCCATTCAGGAAGACCTTGCCTGCTCTATTGCTTCCAAAGGATTTCCTGCAAGGTTTTGCTTTCATTCCTTTTTCACTTTCTTGTAAACTGACATTGTTTCAGCCTTGTCTGTGTCCTGTCTGACACTGTGTGGACAGGCAGCCAGAAGAGCAGGGAATTGCCTCCTACCCTCCCTGGGGGTTCTCCACCCAAGATTGACACGGACAGCATGGGCTGCATTGCACACTGCTAAATCCTGTGATGTCTGATTTGCTCTCCAGTAAGGGTTGCAGGAGGTACAGGGAATGAAGGGTGACCTACCAAGGTCTGGACTGGCAGGACATTTCTGAGGAGACCGTGGGTTTGTCAGTGGTAATTACACTAGGGAAGGCAAATCCAGGAAAATTATTTTTCAGTGTCAGGGCTGACACTACAAAGCAAACACATTGCCATGAGGTGTGCTTCTCTGTGGATTTCAGAGGGATTCAGTTTGGTCTCATGTCACTCCTCCCTCAGGTCTGCTGGAGGTGACATTTGGGGTCAGCCGGCTGCACATCGAACCCAGAGACACTGAGCTTGTCCTCAGCTTCCACAGCACCTTCTCCCTCCTGTGCTATGGGGACAGAGAGCTGGTCTGGGAACGGGAGGGGCAGCTCCTCGCTGCCTCTCTGGAGCACAGGGATGGTGTCTTCGTCAGCAATCTCACCCTCAGGAACGTGACAGGCCATCACACCGGGGAGTACACGTGCACCTACAGCCCTGAGCAGGCTCCAGGGCCAGCAGAGAGGAGAGCCCTGTACATCTACGTTCCAGGTAGGGGACAGCACGTCCTTGCCTGTGGGTTTCCATGGGATTTGGCAAGCAGGGAAAAGAGGGCTTTGGCTTATTGTTCTGTCTCCAAGCACCTGGCCTCCCCAAATCCTTTCTGCAGTAGCAGGAGAGCCCTCATGGCAGGTCTCTCTGGCTGTGGAATGTTTCTGATGTGCCAGCTCATGGAGAGAGTGGTGTGCTGGGACAAGTGGTGGGGGTGCAGTGGTGCTTTGTGGTGCTGGGTCTCTCTCACCCTCCCAGGAGACATTTTTGACAAGCACAGGACGTGCAGCTCTACTTTCCCAAGGGAAATATGGGAAGAAGCATCCCACTAACATGGAGTCAGGGCCCTGTGGTGGAGTGTTCCTGGAGGAGCACAAAGCAGCCCTGGTTAAGCTTCCAAGCAGCTTTCTCTAAGCCGTTCCCTCTCTCCCACAGATCCCTCCCTGGTTTTCCTCCCTGCAGTCACCTCTGAAGAGGTCTTCATCTTCACCACGGGCTACACAGAGGCTGTCATCCCATGCCGTGTGACCAACCCACAGATGCAGGTCACCCTCTATGAGAAGAAGGTGGAGAACCCCATCCCAGCTACATATGATCCACAACAGGGATTTAAAGGCTTCTTTGAGGATAAGACCTATTTCTGCCGGACATATGTGGATGACCAGGAGGTGGATTCAGACACTTTCTACATCTACAGGATCCAGGGTGAGCTGACATTGTCTTAGCACACCTGTGCACCTGCTGTAGTTGTTTCTTCAGGCCAGTGGCAGGTGACACCAAAACTTTCCCCATCTCCTCAGTGGTGATCAATTTGGAGGCTGGATTTAGTCCTGTCTCCATTAGAGAATGGGTTTTTCCTACAAGTCAGCTCCATCCCTCAGGGAAGACAGTTTCCAGTGGACCAATCCACCCAGGGTGCCCACTTATCCCTTCATAATTCATTCCTTCCCTCCACCTTTCCCACAGTGTCATCTGTGAACGTCTCCATCAGCGCAGTGCAGACCGTGGTGCGCCAGGGAGAAAATGTCACCGTGATGTGCACCGTGAGTGGCAACGAGCTGGTCAACTTCAACTGGGATTATCCCCGCAAGCAGGTGAGTGCTCCACACCCACAGGCTCTGGGCAACAGCTCCAGCCTCCACCCAGAGGTGCCATAGCAATCACTCATCAATATACCATGGCAGAAGTTATGGGATGCTGCTGCTGCTGCTGCCACACAGGGAGGTCTGATGGGGATATGCTTGGATTAAGACTGTCTGTCTCAGGGGTCTCTGATCAGTGCATGTTCCCTGTCCTGTGGCAGCCAGACTGGGGTCCTCTACCACTTTCTCCCCCCTCCCTGTGAACCCAATGGCAGAGCATGTTTTTGGCTCCTCAGGCCATGTCTCCTGTCCCCATTTTGCAGGCAGGGAAGGTTGTGGAGCCAGTGACTGACTTCCTGCCTGGATCCACCCATGAGATCCGCTCCATCCTCATCATCCAGAATGCAGAGCTGGAGGACAGTGGGACCTACGTCTGCAATGTGTCTGAGGGCTACCATGAGAAAACAGATCGGAACGACATCACTGTCCAAGTGATCGGTGTGTTGCTGCCCACACAGCCAGAGCCAGCAAACTGTGTGGGCATCCAGGCAGAATGTCCCAGAGTGACCCCTTCTCCTCTCACACTGCCTCCAGCTTTCTCCCCTCCTCACTTCTGCTCTCAGTAACCATGACAACGAGCCAAACCTTACTTCATGTCACCCCTGCCCACTTGTTGGCTTCAAAACCTCCCAAATTTCCCTTCATGGCTTTTGTGACCCTTTAAGACTCTTGAGGGTGTTGGTTAGAGCTCCTCTGCACTGTGCAGTGTCAAGGGGATGTGAAGACGTGTTGTCTTCCATCTGCATCTGACCTTCTTTCATGTAATTTGAGGGAAACTGCCCCACCTCCATAATCTCCACGAGATAACAGCCATGTGCTTCTGCCCTGTGAGCTCTCCTGCTCCAGTGTGGCTCTGCATCCACACTCCCCTCAGACAAAAGCCTGAGGTCTTGAGGGATGGATCTACAGCTGCCCCACCATTTCTGGGTGTTCAGAGAATTTTTTTCCAGATCCAAGTTTATCCAAAGGGCCAGGGAGAGAGTTGTTCCACTCTCTGACCCTCTTCTTCCTCTTGCCTCAGAGCGTGGCTTTGTGCGCTTCCACACCCACCTGCCCAGCACAGTGTATGCCGAGGTCCACAAGAGCCACACTATCCAGGTGGAAGTGGAGGCTTATCCCCAACCCAGCATTGTGTGGCTGAAGAACAACAGGACACTGACCATGGAGAGCAGCAGCGAGTTCACCATCACCAGCAGGAACCTGTCAGAAACCAGGTATGGGCCCATCATGCCTCACCAGCCTTCAGAGAGGGGGTAATTCACAAAAGAATCTCCAAATTGCTGGTTGGACACTGTGGATTGAATAGTTTTCTGTGAGTCCATTTCAAGCACTCCTCAGGTGGGTGGGAGCTGGCTGCCTCCAAGCATTATCAGTCTCTGGGTGCCTTCCCACAGCCATCACTCTGGGACTGTGTCTTCCCCAGGTACCAGACAGCTCTGGTGCTGGTGCGGGTGAAGCAGGAAGAAGGAGGATTTTACACCATTCGGGCTTCCCATGAGGATGATGAGCAGGAGCTCTCCTTCCATCTGCAGATAAATGGTGAGGATGGGCATGCACACGCATGGCTGAGGAGGGCGGGAGCAGCCTCAAGTGGAGGCACCATCCTTTGCTGCAGAACCCTCAGAATTCAGCCCTTACTCCTATGGCTGCAGCTCCAGAGTGCTCTTGTTTAAAGAAAGAGCATTCAAACAAGAAACACACTTGGGTGAAATATCTCATACTTGGCCTCAGAGTGAGGGGGACAGGGAGGCAGCACAGACACCATCAGCTTGGCCCAAGGTAGTAAATGCAGAGATGATTGTACAGCTGTGATGCCCACGACTTTCCCCCATGCTCACCCTGCCCTCCAGTTGAGCTACATGGGAGCAGATCTCCTCTATAACCCCCTCAAACTTTACTCTTTTTGCTCTTCCCTTTCAAAAATAAAACACAACGGATATGATAAGTCCTACCTCATCCCTAGGCATAGTAGGGATACAGTGGACTCACATTCCCCAGAGGAATCATGTTCCCCTTCCATCCTGCAGTCAGAAAGGAAGATTAATTCCCATCACTGTCTTTTGGTTTTTAGTGCCAGCTAAAGTGGTGGATCTCAAGGAGAACAGCAGTGCCAGCAATGGAGAGCAGACTGTAACGTGCTCTGCTGAAGGCATGCCCCAGCCAGAGATCAGCTGGTCCACTTGCAGCGACATCAAATGGTGAATGGAGGGATGGAGGACATGAGAACAGCTGGACTTTTGTTTATTACAATAACAGGCTACTATTTAATTGTTTTCTGCTGGCACACATGCTTGGGCATCCCAAGGTGGCACGTGGTCTCTGCTGCCTCTCAGGTGCCTTTATCCTCTCTGGGCCAGGTGCAGCACCAAGGGACAGCCCACCCGTCTGCTGGGGAACGAGTCGGCCGAGATCGGCGTGCAGACCAACGCCTCGTACCACGCCGAGCGGCGGCTGTACCGCGTCAACAGCACCCTGCAGCTGCACAGGGTGCACGAGCCCCTGCTCCTCAGGTGCACCGTGCAGAACTTCCTGGGCACCAACTCCCAGGACATCACTCTGGTCCCACACGGTGAGGGCTGAGAAAAGTTTTGAGCCAGTAGTGGGGAGATAGACCTTTCTGTGTCTCCAGCCTGGAAACCTGGGTGCTTCTGCCCCAGGTGAGGCTTCCTTTGGGTTGCACAGAAAAGATTGTTCCAGTTGGAGTGTGGAGCCCTTATGTCCGATGGCCATGGATATGCTCTTCCCACTACTGGCAGGATCATCTCTCCAGGGAGGCAAGACAAGAGTGCCTGAGCAGGTCCCCAGTGTCTTGTTGTTAGCCCATGGGTCACTAGATGGTGCCACGGACTTGAACATCCACATGCTGAACATCCCAAATATGAGGAAGGATGGTCTAAGCCCAGGTCCAGGGCTGCCAGCTCTCCCCCAAGCAGAACAGTCCCTCTAGATCTTTTCACCAAACCTGCCCTGAAGCAGAAGCCAGTAACAACCCATCACCCTTTCATCCCTGAGGGGCTGGCTCTGCAGGTGCTGGGAAAGCCTGCCCAGGAGGAGACTGTCCCTACCCAGAGAACAGCTCAGGGTGAATGTCTGGGGGAGGGGTGTGTGGGGACCTCTCTGCACTGCTCTCACCTCCTTTCCCTGGGTGCTCAGGTCGCGCAGTGGTGGAGAAGTCTGACTGTTGTCTCTGTTATCTTTGCAGCCTTGCCATTCAAGGTGGTCATCATTTCTGTCATCCTGGCCTTGCTGGTCCTCACTGTGATCTCCCTGATCATCCTGATCGTGCTGTGGCAGAAGGTAGAAAAAGAGAATGTTCCCAGGCTGACACAGTGGTACCCCAGGGTTAGGGTGGCTGGGCCTGATGATGTCCCAGCCACATCAGGATCTATGGCCCTCCATCAGTTCCTGCATGCCCCTAGGGTAGATGAGGAATTAAACAATGGCTGTAGGGACCAAAAGACTCCCTAACGAAGTCCAGACACATCCTCCATGCCCTCTGACTCCCAGCCTCTCAGATGTCTCTTTTTCCCCTGCTCCCTTTTCCAGAAACCTCGTTATGAAATCCGCTGGAAGGTGATTGAGTCAGTAAGCTCTGATGGGCACGAGTACATCTATGTGGATCCCATGCAGCTTCCTTACGACTCCACCTGGGAGGTGCCCAGGGACAAGCTGGTATTAGGTAAAGGCTCTGCAGGTCCCACTGATGGATTCCTGAGGTCATGGTGTCTGGGGGTGATAAGTTTTGGGTTGAGATCTCCAAAAGAGACACAGAGATCCCTGGGGATATGATGTGGTCCTGGAACAGAGGGATCATCTAGGACCATGGTGGGAGGCCACCTGCCCCCTTTGGCTTTAAGCACTTTGTTATTCCTGGCTATCCCACCTTGTAGTTGGAAGTTCTGGAAACCATCCCCAACCCCAGACATCATAGCTCATGGCCATGTCCATGCCCACCAGAATGACTGCAGCAAGGCTGGTGTGGTTTCGGACAAGCAGCTTGTATTTCCCAGGATCTTCACGTCTCCTCTATGGCACTGCCAACTTTTCCTCCTGGCTGTTTCTTTGCAGGACGCACTCTTGGCTCTGGTGCCTTTGGTCGTGTGGTGGAGGCAACAGCCCATGGCCTGAGCCATTCACGATCCACCATGAAAGTGGCAGTCAAAATGCTCAAGTGTGAGTTCTCCCCCTTTCCCCACCCTGAAGGCACAAGACCAGGCAGTGCCACTCTCTCCCCTCCTTGCCCTGCTGCTCACACTGGCTCTCCCCAACAGCCACAGCCCGCAGTAGTGAGAAACAAGCCCTCATGTCCGAGCTGAAGATCATGAGCCACCTGGGACCTCACCTCAACATCGTCAACTTGCTGGGGGCCTGCACCAAAGGAGGTAGATGAGCCCAGAGCACCCTCTCTCGGCTTCCCTGGGCTGTGCTTGGGTGGACAACTGTCCTTAGATAGAATAATTCCTGTTTTCTGGTTCCAAATGATTCAACCTAGTAAGAAAGCCTTGTGGGACTCTGAACACCTTTCTTCCAACCCGATTGAAACTAGGAAGGCACATGTCTGTTAACCCCCACCTCCCTCCACAAACACAAATCTCAGATGCCAAAAAATGCTCAGTGCCAGAAAGGTGACTTTTCCATTTGGCCCTGCCTAGACTTCCTGTAGTCTGGTGATATGCTTGTGTGATGAAATTCACATCCACGGCGGCCAGGGCAGGGCTGATGTAGGTGTTCTGTCCCACCAGGACCCATCTACATCATCACTGAGTACTGCCGCTACGGGGACCTGGTGGATTACCTGCACCGCAACAAGCACACCTTCCTGCAGGCCTACGGGGACAAGGCACGGCGCGAGGCAGAGCTCTACGGGAACACCCCCAAGGAGGACCATGTGCACAGGTACCAGGAAAGCAGCTCCCTCCTCTTCCCTGGTGCTTGCTCCATCCTAGCCCCGTCAGGGAGGGCGGCTGGTATTCCCAGAAAGGATCCTGCATTTCTCCAGAGCAGTGAAATAAACAGTGGCCCAGCACTGGGACACAGCTGGCTCCTCTGTTACCTTGTTAGACCAGCTCATGTGCCAACCAGTGACCTCCAAGCAGCTCCTGACAGGGAGGAGTTAACAAACTCTGTGTCCTGGAGCCTGAGTTTGCTAGCACACATGCCAGCTGTGAATATTTCCTGGCATCGTTAACGTTATTTGCATAACCATAGCCATGCACTGAGTACAGAGACACAGGGTTTTCCAGCATGTCTCAACCACTGGAGATCTCAGCTCTGCATTTCCAGGGCAGGTTGGACTTGCTACCGAGCCTAAGGGAGAAGTGCTACAAGGAGGGCAATTGCACAAAAGGCGCCACAAGGAAAGGGAAACGATCCTTTATCTGCTTGCCAGCTGTAAGGGATGCAGGCACAGCAGCACAGAGATATGGTCCCCTGGGAAGTTAGAAAGCAGCATTTCCTTCCAACACACCAAAACAATAGTAAAATAGAGCAGTGTTACAGCTCCTCCCTGCCCTTTCTGCCTGAAGGCAGCTGAGATCTTCCTAAGCACTATGCCATTTGCACCCCACTTCATCCATGATGCAGGGCTTCTTTCCCGGCTGTGTGGAACATTGCAGTGCTGAGGCTGAGGGTTTGGGAATTTCAAACTCACAAATCATTGTCCCCAACCCTCATGTCTCCTCCTCTCCTCTGGATCTGAACGGCCTCTTTGCTCCTCCCCACAGTCACCTCTCCATGTCTGTGGAGAGTGATGGGGGCTACATGGACATGAGCAAGGACGACTCCCTGGACTATGTGCCCATGTCTGACATGAAGGGTGAAGTCAAGTATGCTGACATCGAGTCCTCTAACTATGGCACCCCCTATGAGCTGGACAGCTACTCCCCCTCAGGTAACAGCTTGGCCACAGCGGGAGGGAGAGGTCCTTGTACTTGGGGTGCTGGATGGCTCTGCTTGCAAAGGTCATTTTTGGCACTCATCCAGCAGCAGTGGTAGATGTCTTCACAATGAGAGCTCCTGGTACTGTCCCTTGGTTGCTCGAGGCAGAGCATTCCCCAGTGTGTCCTTCCACTAGTGGGAGGCTCACCAGTGTGCTGGGTAACACCCGTATCCATCTCTGCTTGCCCTCCAGCTCCTGAAAGGACAGACCGGGTGACACTGATAAATGAGTCTCCACTCCTCAGCTACATGGACCTGGTGGGCTTCAGCTTCCAGGTGGCCAATGGGATGGAATTCCTGGCTTCCAAAAATGTACGTATCCTGGCTGGTCTGTGGAGTCTGTAGTGGTGGTGGCCAGCAGTGAGTTTTCTGTCATGTCCTGTGGTCAGCTTCCTCCCACTGTCCCTCTGTCCGTGCCAAACTCCTCATAGGATAAGTGGCCATGCAATTGAAGACATGCTGACCACTTCCCTTTGGAAACACAGTCCTGGAGATCAGCATGACTATATTTGCATGTGACAGCTAACCCTGGCTCACACTGAGCTTCAGACCTCAATTTTCCTGACTCTGTGCTCCTCCTGAGCTGTGTTCAGCACAGCTGTGGCATTATATCATCCCTGTTTACTGGGATGACCAAACAGTGTACAGGGAGCTAAAGCACAAGGCACTCTGCAGCAGAGCAACTACTCTTCCTAGACACCCTTATTGCACTGCATGCTCTGAGCACCCCAGGATTCATAAGAAATGCTTGTTTAGTGGAAATTAAGCCACCATGGAGGACTAGGC
Source organism: Cyanoderma ruficeps (assembly GCA_008694505.1). Classification (NCBI taxonomy): domain Eukaryota; kingdom Metazoa; phylum Chordata; class Aves; order Passeriformes; family Timaliidae; genus Cyanoderma; species Cyanoderma ruficeps. The sequence goes on along the minus strand of VZDJ01000219.1, from coordinate 9,034,610 downwards.
TCTGGGATTTCCTAAGGTCTGGCTTAGCCCAGGGCAGGCAGTAATATAGCTGGATTGTGTGAAGCATCACACAGGGCAGGACTAACAGAAGGCATCAATGGCATCAATGCAGAGAGAAATTCCTGGCTCTCTGCCCCCAGCCAGACAGTCTGATCTCTAAAAGTGCATGGTCAGTGCTCCCACAGCAAATGTCAGGTCTGTTCATACGGAAGACATTCAACATGCTGGCAAACTGGGAGACACAAGCCAGGATGCTGTAACTGATGTCTTCAGGCTGCTGGGTTCGATTGTCCAAACAGAGATGGAGACACCCCCTCCTTCCAGCCCACCAAGTCCTCTCGCTAGGTCCAGCCCTGGCAATTCCCTCTCTGCTGGGTTGTTCAGATTCCCCCTGATGGATCCATATGGCTGTTGCTGTCACAGAGGAAGCAGTGCAGGAAAACAGCAAAAATGTGATAGTCTGCTAGTAGTTGAGGCATGAGTGTCCCCAGAGGTGAAATCATGTGAGGTGATTCCTGTCCCTGCAACCCCAGGAAGGGGTTAGTGCTGGAGCTGGGCTGTGTTCTCAGGCTGTGCAAGGGCCCCTCGCAGTGACAGTGCCCTGTGTCCCCCCTACAGTGTGTGCACCGTGACCTGGCTGCCAGGAATGTCCTCATCTGTGAGGGGAAGCTGGTGAAGATCTGTGACTTTGGCCTGGCGAGGGACATCATGAGGGATTCCAACTATATCTCCAAAGGCAGTGTGAGTACCAGGAGCCTTGCAAGCTCCTTCTTCCCAGGGCTCTGGGCCTGACACCCCCCTACTCTGTGAGTCCATCAGTGTGCCCAGAGGTGGTGACAGGGCAGGACTCCCAGGAGGTGATGTTAACAGCCAACTTCATTTTGTTTGCTCTGCACACTGTGAAGTAGCAGAATTGCATGCCCACATCTCCTGGCTCTTTACAGAGGTACCTGTAAACTGTCCTGATCACGGCAGCAGTGCTGCATCCTGCCAGCACTGACTGTGGTCCTGAGCTTTAGGCAGGAGGAGGACAAGGTTAGGCAGCTTGGTAGGGCTGCAGTGACTCACTGACCACTCTGGGAAGAGATTCACAGGATTCTGCTCTAACCACTAGACCACAAGTTTAAGAAGAAGTGTCTTCTTGCAAGCAGCTACTTTGCAGAGAGATGTCTCCAATCTTTCGAGGCAGGACAGGATAAGGCTGTAATTGAGCTTTGCCAGAAAGCATTTCCCTCTGATTTCAGCAACAACCTAACCACTCCAGCCCTGAGGCATTTGTGAATCTCCAATCCCAAGCAAAGCAGACCGTGTAATTCCCAGAGACACTGAGGCTGGGGGAGCTGAGAATAGAGAGGTGTCTTAAACCCCAATCTTTATCTAATCTACAAACTACTTAACTTCTCTCATGCTTTCTCCCATGAGCTGTCAAACAGGTACTCAGAGCTTGGTCAGGGGGACCCTCCCCTAGAGGGGTTGGGGTTTTCAGTCCAGCCTTGACATAGCTGGTTTCCTGTCCAAAATGGGAAATGAAACTGAGCCCCTTTGCAATCCTTCCTGGAGATTATTTTGGTGTTCATTGTGCAAGCAAATCTCTGGAACAGCATACCCAGTGCTGCCTATAAGTTGGTAAAGTGAAGGTTTCTTTTTTCTTACTCTGCATGAGTGAGAACAGAAAAGAAGCTGGATGTATCCTTTGGCTCTTCTCTGGTCATCCCTTAGCCCTCTCCAGCATGATCTCAGGTTTCCAAAGTGGGACAGGCCTGGACTTTCTTCAGGAGTCTTTGGTCAGGTTGTGCAAGTCAGTGGCCTCCTCAGGAACGAGGGAACAGAGAACAGACACAGTGACGTGTGCGTTCATCATGGCAGGCTGTGATGGAAATGGATACATCCATTCTTTCCTCCTGCCTGCTGGGTCTGTTCTGCACAAGGGAAGAGGCAACTGGTCCCTCCCAGAACCGACTGACAGCAGATGTCAACAGATGTGTTGGACTCACAGGCAGATCTGAAAGGTCCTCTTTGCTTGTAATTTGGGTGTGAGGCTCTTATCTGCTGAAACAAGTGCTGTGGGTACAACTGACTCTCTTTCATTTTTGATTCTTTCTTAGACCTTCTTGCCCCTTAAGTGGATGGCACCAGAGAGCATCTTCAACAACCTCTACACCACCCTGAGTGATGTGTGGTCTTTTGGGATTCTTCTCTGGGAGATATTCACTCTAGGTAAGTGTCCTGGAGATCATGGTGGTGTCTGTAGTTCTGACAACATGTTAGCAGGATCCCTTCAAAAACTATAAAAATGCATTTCTAACCTCCAAGTCCCTATTTACCAGTCAGAGTAGCACTTCATTCCCTGTCTCCTTCTTCCCCATGCTCACGTTGCATTTGGAAGTGAAATGAAACAGGAAAGGTAAAGAAATAAGAAAACCTTGTTGGCTGGAGGGTGGCAGGTAATCCTCCAGCCTAATTCCTGCTCTCCCTTTACCCCCAGGAGGGACTCCATACCCTGAGCTGCCTATGAATGAACAGTTCTACAACGCCATCAAACGTGGCTATCGGATGTCCAAACCCACCCATGCCTCTGATGAAATGTATGTGCTGTCAACCTGTGTTTGGCCTGGATGTGCTCTACACACTACAGAAGCATTTCTACCTGTTCTCCTCACCTGCTAACTCAGTGCTCTCCGTTCCCTCTTGGCAGCTACAACATCATGCAGAAGTGCTGGGAGGAGAAGTTCGAGATCAGGCCATCCTTCTCACAGCTGGTGGTGCTTATGGGAAACCTCCTGGTGGATTGCTACAGAAAGGTATGTGCAAAGGACCCTGTGCTGCAGGCACAAGAGAGGGTCAGTGCCTTGGTGAGGGCCCTCAGTCAGGGTTTGAAGACCAGTGTTCAGTGCTGCAGTGCCAGAGGACTTTGCTGTGAGCAAGGCTGCATTAGTTGGAGCAGCCAGTGAAGGTGGTTTGGGCATCCCAGGAACATTGCCGAGACAACTACATCGCCAGACAGGCAGCTGGTAACTCAGCAACTGCGGAAATCAGAACTGGCAGGAGATCAAAATCCTGCCTCCAACTGTTTGGTATTTTGGAGCTGTGAAGTTGTGCCACTGGTCTCTCTCTTAGGAAAGGTTCCTGGCCTATCTTTGTTGGAGTAAGGGCAGCTGAACCCAGCTGGAAGATGCTGGCCCCTCTAGGAAAACCCTGGCGGGCAGGAAAAGGAAACACAACACGAGTGCATTCCCCCCACTCACAAGACCTTTCCCTTTCTTTGGTAACCTGCCCTGTGAGAGCAGAGGTACCAGCAGGTGGATGAAGAGTTCATGAAGAGTGACCACCCCGCTGTTGTCCGCACCAGACCCACCATCCCCGTGCTGAACAATGCCCGCCTGGCTGCCAGCTCCCCCGCCAGCAGCACCCTCTACACAGCCGTGCACCAGAACGGGGCCGAGAATGATTACATCATCCCTCTGCCCGACCCCAAACCTGAGGTGAACTGTGACCTCCCTCAGGAGGCCTCCATCAGCCGGGCCAGGTATAAACATTGCTTCTGAGTGTCCTTCCCCCAGCTGTCCAAATCTGAACCAGGGACCTCTAGAGAAAATGGGGATGCCCTGTTGAGGCACAGACTAGGGGTGGATATACTGGGAGAGAAGGACGGCAGTGTCACAGTGCCGTATGAGGTGCTGTGACCTGCATGAGCCCATAGGGATGGAGATGAGCCAGAGGAGCTGCGACATGAGCTAAGATAGGGCACAATGTCACATTGTCTTGATGCCAATCCCACACACCAGCCAGCACAGCTGTGGACAAGCAACCCCACTCACGGGGAGGAGAGCACACAGGGAACCATGTTCTGTAGAACCCAACCAGCCATGCGTTGTGTTTGAAGGCTGAAAAGACCCACCTGATATGGTCTGTTCCACAGTGAGGAGCTACTCAGAGTGGGGCTGCTGGGAACCCAACACATTTCTCAGTTTCTGGGAATCCTCTCCCACCAGGAGACCTGGGACAAGACACTCATTTCTTTCTCCCTCTTGTCTCCCTTCAGCTCTATGTTGAACGAGGCCAACACATCATCTACAATATCTTGTGACAGCCCTCTGGGCCTCCGGCAGGACGAGGAGCAGGAATCCGACCCACAAACAGGCTGCCAGGAGCCAACCACGGGACACCAAGAGGTGGAGGAGAGTTTCCTGTAGTCAGAGCTGGGCTGACTTTGCATCTCCTTATGGAGAGGCCAGCTGAGGGGCTGACCCAGATGTCACAGAGAGCCATGCTTGTGTTTGTACATCAGGACATCCCCTCCTGTCCCAGCATTCCTCCTTCCCTCCTGTCTCCCAGTGCTGGGTGGGGAATTAAAGACTTTTCCCCATTGCCATCCCCTTCTCCCTTAAAAAGAGGTGGCTCAGTGCCAGAAACCCTCTCGATCACTGCCATATCCTCCTCAGTGATCAAACCACTGCAGGAGGGAGACATCTCACAGACCAGCATCTTGTCAAGTGGAAGACGTGGGTTGGGTCTCCACAAGACGCCACTTTCTGCATTGCTAGGATGATAGTCCACCCTCTTCCTCCTCCATGGCAAGGAGTTTCATCTCCTCTGCACCAGCACTTCTCTGATGGTCGCAGCCACACCGCGGTTCTGTGAAATGCCACTGGGACAGACAATCCACCAGGAGCCCATTGCTGGGTTGTAGAGAAGCTGCCACACCAGCCTTCAGCTGCTGGAGGTCAAGAGTACATTGGATTCTCCTTCAAGCACAGTCAAGTCCTGAAGAGGCCAGCCCGTGTCTGGGAGGTACGGAATTACCATTTTCCTCTCTTGACAGCGCTCCTATGGTGGATAGAGCATCACAAGCACTACAGGAATCCACAGCTCTGGGGCACAGCTCTGCATCCACCTGGACTCTGTCACACCCTTTTGTGCCCAGCATGGCACCAGGAGCCCCAGGAGCATGCCAGGAGCTCCAAATGCCCTCACAATGACTTGGTTATAGAAGCAAAGAGGGCAATCACTGTTGTTCGTGTTGTCTGTGTGGACACTAAGCTAATTATTCTCCATTGAAGATTTAAAGGGAACAAATATATTAATCCACTAGCCAGGGCCAGTATAAGGAAGCAATATGGTTATTCATTAATCTACTGCCACTACACCCAGCTCAGCTGCTGGGAAATCATATAACCACGCCAGCTGCAGAATCCTTGTGCTTTTTCTTTGGGAAGCAAAGGCTCACCTTGGATAAACTGTTCACCCAAACACCCTTTCTCAGGATGGGAGGGCTCACTGTTCCCTCCTGAGTCACAGCAAGATTATGGGCAGAAAAAAGGATGCCAGACCACCAACCCAGGGGTAGCTCCAAAGAAAGAGGGAGAGAGGCTGGGAAGGCCTTTGGCCCCAGCTGAACTGTATCTCATGCCCTGCCACCTTCTGGGGTCAGGCAGAGCCACTTTAGCCTGACAGAGCTGTGAAATGTCACAGGGAGCCAAGCAGGGCAAGAGGAATCGGGGAGGATTCCTCTCTCTTGGAGAGTGTTTTGAAAACTAAATGGGCCCAGACCTTCCCCCTGCTTCTCACCTCCTTCCCCACTCCTCACAGATGGGTCAGGGGCTTCTTGTGCTCTTGGCTGGCACTTGAATGAGCAGACTCAAAGCAGGAGGAACACCAGGCTTTGGAAATCAGTTGTGAACCCCAACCTCTGCAGAGATGAAAGCTGAGCCCCCAAAACTGCAGGTCTGACACCACAGAAGATAGCAGATTTTTCTCTGAAATGACTTTCACTTCACACGGAGCTCTGTTCACTGCATGTCCCCTGCTCCCATTAACTCTCCATTGCCCTACTCATGCACGCCTCTCTGTGCATCCTGCAGGAACTGAACAGGCAGGTTTACAAAATCAGAAATTCAAATCAGCATCTTGCTGCGCTTCTGCCACCTCAGAGCCACTGAGAATTTTTTTTTTTTCAAAATATAGAACTTCTGCCAGAAATCCCCAGCAAAACAGCTTCTGTTTTAAGTTTTCTACCATTCCAGTGCTGCCATTTATGTGGCTAAAGGAGTAGGTGTTTTGTGGGCTGATGTCCTTGGTAAAATGTGAACATAAGAAACAGCACTTTTATTGGCAGCCAGCAGAGGATATTTTCAGCCTCTGTGGTCAGATTCCCCACCATCCATAGGAAACATACTGTGAATGACAACTGTTTTTCCATCCTCTGTTCTTTTTGCTTGTAATGAAGGAGCCATCTCCTATGGCCACAGTTCATTAAGTGATCCTCACTACAGAGAAACAGTAATTTATGAGATCCTTTGGGTCAGATTGCTTGATTTTTTTTAACATGTAAGGTGCTTGGTAGGATCTGTGTCACTGTAACTTGAGCCCATAGGATGGCATATCAGATTATCCTAATAGCCCCTGTCTGCACCAGCTCCATTTTTAATTCATCCTTCTCTGTCAAAGGTGACCAGAAGTACCCAGTACTCCAGGTGAGGTCAAACCTAGACCTCACACAGGACATTAATAGTTCTGGCCTGTGCTGGTCCCAATTTTCTTGGTGTAGCTTTGGATAATATTGGCTTTTTTCCAGCCACAACATACTGAGAGCTTGGAGTCATCTTCTGACCAATCCAGGCACCTACATCTTTCTACACTTCCAGCATTTCTAACCAAGCTACTCCCTGCTGTTCCAGACATTGGGTCATCAGCAGATTTCATTTACAAACTGTTATTTTTGGGCTGGACTGACTAATAAAAATATTAGATACTTCTAGCAACAAGAACAATCTAGAGAACTACTTTTACTACCTCCATCCAGCCCAAAGATTTTCCCATCAATTAACACCTTCTCACTTTCCCTTTGGCCATTTGCTTATTTCAAAAATCCTGTTCTAAACTTCATCTTGTACAGATTTAATTGCTAATTAAATTACTAATTTCCCACTATCAAATAGTTTCCACAGTCCTGAAAGGGGAGATCTCCCTGCTGGGGAAGCTCAGGTATCTTGTCCTATTAGCTGGGCATTAGCTACATTTGAATGCCTATTGAATTTTGTCCCATTTGTAGATTTACTGCAATTATTAGTTGCATCAAAATCTGTTCTGGCTGCTAATGGGATGCTACACCCCCCTCCCTATTCCTTCTTAAAGTAGGTATGCCAGACTCTTTGCAAAGTGGTACCATTCTGCACTCCAGAGGAATATGACCAAATACTTGCCCTTGCCCCTGTGATTTTAAGGGCTGAGTCTTGCACTTTGTGGTATTTTCTTGTCCTTACTCAACCTTTCACAGCACCTTTAGCAAGTTGCAGTGACCAGACCTTCTCAGCCAGGGACAACCTGGCAGCTGGACAAAGCCAACGTGTTTTGCTAAGCATCCCTCAAAGAGAGGGCTTGGCAGACCTGGGAATGACAGATCCAGCCCTACACTCCCTCTCTCTCTGCTGCCAACATTCCAGTCCCTGCGTGGCCTGGCAGGTGAGAGCCAGGAGAAATGTTTGGCTGTTTTTGCCCATCAGTTTTGTAGCCATAATTTCTCTGGTGAGACTCGGAGGGGAACTGGTCCCACTGGGTTTTCTCTTTCAATGTTCAGTATTATGTTTGGGTGTGTTTTTGTGTTTAGAGGTGGACCCAACCTGACCCCCCCACGAAGGAACACATGCCACAGCTTGGGCCCATCTCTAGTGCAATATCTTTTTATTCGGAGATTATATTTTACTCTACAGCTGTTACATTGTTATCAGAATCAGTATATGCGTAATCCTACTGCCGGTCACTATTTCATCCGTGTATCCCAGAAACTAATGCAGCACTCTGGTGTCTCTTTCCACATTTAAGGTGTTCCTCAGACTGATGTGTGCACAGGTTTTTAACCCTTTTGTCCTTCTCAGTTTGAGTGTGTTATTTTCTTAAGCGCGAGTGTCACGTTTAGTGTTTGTTTGTGTTGTGTTGAGAAATCTAGAGCACAGCGGACTTTACTTGTAACTAAATTGTCTCTGTTCACCTGCCAAGGGGACTGTGACGGGGTCCCACGGGGATGGGGGCAGAAGTGCAGTGCAGATGTGCAGCCAGGGGAAGTCAGCCAGAAATGAGAAGCAGCTCTTCTCTTTCTTCCCAGTCAGGGCTCTGGGCTGAGGGAGAGACAGCACCACAAATAAAGGGCACCAAGCACTTAGAGTTTGCCTGTGAGGAAGCCCAAGGTCTGTGCAGAGCTGGCAGATCTGGAGAAGGGGATTTCACAGAGTCCTAAGGGGACAAACCCCCTGCTTCAGTGCACAAGTGCGAGGAAGAGCCCTGGTTGGGCTCAGTGCTTAGCTCAGGTTCCAGGATGATCAGGGAGCCTGGATGCAGCCTGGTTGTGCTCCCACTTGGAAAACACAAAAGGTTGCCCTTAGGTGGCCCTCAGTAACCTTCTGGCATCCTTTGTCTTGGGTGGTTGCCCAGGCAGGGAGCAGCCAGGGCAGCTCCAGGGCCCCACAGGTCCCAGCAGATCCCAGCCCTGATGGGATGGGACCATCTGGATGCTGAGTGCTGACTGTAACAGTGGAGGCACCATGTCATCTGCAGGACTTGCCCAAAGCAGGTCAGATATTGCTAAGAATGAGTTTTCGTAGTTCCCACATTTCACCCAGAGACCTGAAGCCTCTGGGAAATGCCAAGGTGGATCTAGTTGGCTTTGGCAGAGGCAGGGGAACTGCTCCAGCAGCACTTTGGAGAGATGACCCTTGCCTGGGGTCGGGGGATGCAGGGAAGCCAACTTGTGCTGGGGGCCTGCAGTGTCCCATCATTTCTTTTCTCCTTCATGGACTGATTGCACCAGAACTGCAAGTCTTGCCCAAAGTGTGCCCTCTCCCCATCCTGCTGTGCTGGCTTGCTCGCATCACACTGTTCCTCTGCAGCCCTTCTGGACAGCAGCAGCACCTATCTCCATGCTCTCTGTCAAAATCAGCATGAGGGCGAAGGAAAAAACAGAGTTCAGACTAAGGTACCAAAGAGTTAACATTTTTCTAGGTTTACAGTTGTATTTGTAGGATTTGTACTATGTCACATTTATAGCCATGAGATATTATTTTTATGCTGTAAACTTTTACAAATACATTTTTAAAGAAAGAGTTTAAAAATAAAGGTGTTTTTCATTTTGCAAAGTCCCATCTCTTCCTTTATTTGCCTGGGTTTGGTTGCTCCCACTCAGATGGGGCTGGGAATACAGCTTAACCCTGTGGTGGGTGAAGGCTGAGTATGTTAATACTCTGTGCATGACCCCAGTGCTTAGTGAAAGCCAAGCTGGGAGCCAGGCAGGCAGAAGCACTGCAAGGAGCAGCTGAGCCCAGAAACAGGGTAAGGCAAAGGGGCAGGATCTGCCCCATCTCTCTGGTAACTGCAGCTTGTGGGTCATGTGGCAGGGGGTAGAGGGAAGGATACATTCCCATGTATATCCCACTGCCTGGGTTTTGGGCCAGCAGTCCCAGCTCAGGACTTGGCTCCTTGGAGCATTGTTGGATCTGTGCTCAGATCAGGAGAAATGACAAACTGAGCAGTGGCTGGGTGGAAGGAGATGGCAGACACCACAGCACTGATTTTTCCACACAGTTTAATAGCTCAGGGCAGTGGGAGGGCCTGGAGACAGCAACAGGGCAGGGCACCAGCAGGAGCCACACTACAGCACACAGGGCTCACCATGTCCAGCTCTCCTCCCTCCTCTCTAGGATGAGGAATTTGCTGATACCCTCAAAAAATGCAGCTCCAGAATCCTGGCTCCCCACACCACCACTCCCTCAAATCCACATGTCACTCTGCTCCTATCACCTTTCCCCAGTCGCCTTTCCAGAGGCACTGAGGTCCCCCAGCCGCATGAGAGACAAGGCACCTTGTGAGTCTTGCCAAAAGTTTTCTCCTCTCTCTAGCTCCAACTTAACTGCTCCTCCAAAATCCATCTCAAGCTGCAGAGCAGAGATCTTTGCATCCGCTCTGAGCCGGGTGCTTGGAAAGCCCAGGGTTGCTGCAAAGAGGGATTGTTGGTTCAAACATATCAGTGTTGACCTTGTTTTCTGGCTACATGCTGCAGCCCCCACTGGCAGCAGCTGTGCCTCCCTCAGCTCCTGGAATCTCCCTGTGTACCCAGGGGTTCAAGGCATGGAGTGCAGCAGCAAGCAGGTCCAAGTTCCAGCAAGGCTCCCCTTTCCAGCACAGCCTGTCCTGGGTTCCTGCCTTTGCTCATTTTTCCAGGGTGGAGGTTTGCAGTCTCCCTGACCAGCTCAGACTGATTCTCCCCAGATATGCTCTGAGTCACCTGGCACGGCTCAGTCAGGGCATTTTTCTCCAGGACCTGAATCAGCAGGGAGAAAAAAAAAAAATCCCCTTTTGTCCAGAAAGGCTGCATCAAAGGCTTGGGGGGAAGTAGAGAGGGGGAATTGACAGACCTCAGCCCTGAACCCTGCAGGCTCCCACTGTTCCCTACCTAACTGACCTTTTGCATATGAGAATGTGCTGGAGATGGGTCATGGGGCTGGAAATGAGCAGGCCAACATAGGGACCCCCAGAAGGGCATTTCTCCCACCCCAAAACAAGTGTCCTCTCCAGTGATGAGACACACACCCCATAGAAGAGCTCAGGGAAGCAGAGAGAGTGCAGTGACAAACCTTGTAGCTGTGGGGGTACCAACAGGACACAGGTGTCCATGTGTGTCCCCAAATTGCTGCAGGGCAGCTCAGGCAGGCATGGCACCATGGCCATCTGTGCTCAGTGCTGGGGTCCCATAGGGCTCCCAGCCTGGGAAACAAGCCTGAGCTCCCAGTGCTCCCAACCAGGGCTCACAGCAGCCTCCATTCCCCCTTCCCCAGCCAGTCTACCAGGCACTGAGCAAGCCTCATCCCATCTTTCACAACCATCAGGGCCTTCACAGGTATTCCTGGGCTTCAAACTGTTCAAAGTAAGGTTGCACCTTCTCTGAGAGCATCCCTGCCCTGTGCTCAGAGCTGCCTGGGCACATGAGTTCCAGCAGCACTCCTGGGGTTGAGGTGCTGCTTGCACATAAGATTTGGGGTGCAGCCTGCAGGAGGAAGAGAGGGACACAAAAGAGGGAGGGACCTCAAGTTTGTTCCAGTGAGCATCCCCAGGTATGCCTAGTCCAGGTGGGACCCAAGTGTCCAGGCTGTCACCTGGGGATCATTGGCATCAGAGATGCTCTGCAAGGGGCCCCCTCAAAGAGAAGAAGGGGGGCTGAGAGATTGTTTCCCTTCTCTCTATTAAACCTGTCTGGTTTAATACTTATTCAAATTGGTGAGTCACTTCTCTCTGAGCTGGCATTTGTTCCTGGAAAAATAAAAAGGACTTAAAAAGAAGAAGGAGGGAAACAAACATCCTTTAAAAAGCCCCTTTGGCTTGAAAGGAGGAAAGAACAATCGAGCAGACATCTCCTGTGGCCCAGCTGCTTGACAGCCCCTCCAGCTCTGGGCAGGAGCCCCCCAGAGCACCATGCTGCCTCTAATTCATGTTCTTCTTCCCTGCGTCCTGCCAGGAAAAACTGCTGAGGGGAAACGTTCTTTGGCCAAAAGCTGCCTTTCCTTCTCTCTGGACTCCCTCACACACTCTCCTCTCCAGCCATCTTTCTGGCCAAAACCAAGAGCTCTCCATGTTCCCATGACTCTTAGTCATCTCCAGCACAGTCAGCCGTGCTTTCATCTCTTGGCCCGAGGACCTTGTCTTGCTGGTACCTCTCTAACTGCCCCCTTTGGACAAGCCCATTCCCCTCCAGGCTGTGAAGGCTTTCAGGGCACTGCAGGTGCAGATTCAACAGCCACCTCTGTGCAGATATTTTGGAACAACCCTTCTTTTTCTGCCCATGATTTCTCGTGGTGTTCCTGTCACCTTCCTGCCGTTGGGGCTGCAGCTGGGGCAGTTGGCAGAGCCCCTGGCTGGACCTTCTTCCCCTGTGCTTCCTTCCCAGCACTGTCAGGTGGTGGCGGTCACTTCCCACCCCAGAGCTGCTGTGAAACAGCCCTGAACTTCTGCTGCAGCCTGAGGTTATCCAGAGACAGATCAGAGAGCAAAGGGCACCCTGTGTCTGACAGGATCTGCTAATCCTGCTGACTTGGGTGTCCCTGGGTTTACTTCAAGCCTTCCCTCACACCTCCTTTGGAAGACCCATGGTCCAGTGGAGGGTTAACAAAGTGACTGATTTATTAATTACTTAGCCTTCTAATTAGCTAATGGTTTAATTCCTGCTTCAAGGTGCCTGCCAGGTTGTTAATTACAGAACAGCTGCAAGCAGCCTCCCCAGCAGCCAGGCAGGATGGCTGGGAGGAGAGGTCTGTGCTTGAACCCTGAGGCTGCCTGGTGGTGACAGGGTCACTCTGAGCCCCTGGCTTGGAGGAACTGGGACAGGAAAGAGCAGTGGTCCCTCAGCCCAGCCAGGAGCCAGAAGGGGTCTGCATGCTGGATTTCAACAGGTCTCCCTGCCAGGGAGGGTGGTTAAGCTGGCATGGGGCTTGGGAGTGATCCTGTGTGGCCAAAAGACCTCTCTCTGCACCAGAGACTTTTGGTTAACACAAAATGGTTTGGCATCTTCACAGGCTTTTTCCCACCTGGGAGCTGCCCTGGGCTGAATTGCCTTTGTGGGCCTGTTGTGAGGGAGCCTGCCATGTCCTGGGAGGGTCCTCAGGTCCCAAAGCCAGCAGGAGCCACTGGGCCTGAGGTGAAAGTTGTCCTGCTGAAATAAAATGGAATTCACTGCCTGCAAGTGTAGGGACACTGTGTCCCCATGCAAGGCTAAAGTGTATAAATGCCCCTGGGGATTGGAGTGGCAGAAGCCAGAGAACATCAGGATTATCCCAAACCCCAGCATGGTGCATTGGCCCCTGCCAGCCCTGGGGGGTGGTCTGGGGATGGACTCCTCTCTGAGATCTGAGAGGGACCCCCACTAACAGGGGGACCCTGCAGCAGAGTGTTCACGTGGCCCCACCTCTGCCATGGGGTTTGTCACTGGTGACGTGACAAAGCACGGCCTGGGCTTTTTTTTCCCCCTGTTTCAAAAACAAACAAAATAGGGAATTTGTTAACTTGTGGTCAGCTCAGAAAGGAGAAGCTCCTGACAAGGGAGCACTGGGGACTGTGCCCACGAGAAGAAGCACCCACTGCTTGAGAGGATCTTTCAGCAGCATTGGCTCCACGCTGGGGACACCACGGTCCCTGGGGACATGGGTCCTGCTCTCCTCCTGCTGCTCACCACAGCTGGCTTCTGGCATGGTAAGTACCCTGACTCCCAAAGCCTTGCGTCACTCCAGGAGACTTTTGGGACGTGGTGAGGGTTTCCTGGGTGTCTGGTGTGAGTGCTCCATTCCTCCCTGGGTGAGGAGGAGTGATGGTCTTGGTGGGAACGGGGCTGTGCTGAAGCTGGACCAACAGGCACACAGCTCCTGGAGGTGGAGGGTGAAGCTGGGCTCCCAGTCATGTGTCCCAAAAAGCTGCTGTGGGCTGGGATGGTCCCTGTTTCTGGAGGCTGCTGCATGAAGTGGACACTTCTGTGAGCAGGTATCCTCAGCATGGGTAGGCAGAATCTGTAGCGCTGCAGGGAAGAGACACCAACGCTGGAATTCAATGCAGGCTTGGCTGTAGCAGCTTTCTGAAGGTCATCCAGAGCTGGCTGCAATTAGAGAGGGAGGGCAGTGGTGGAAAGAGGGTGTGTTGCTGCTCTGGAGCCTGGCTTGCCCTTGGCTGCCTGCAGCCCTGCCAAGGTAAGGCCAAGGAGGATGGAGAGGTGGATGTAGCATAGGCAGAGCCTTGGCTGTGCCGAGGTAGGAAAGGGAAACCTCCCCCTCTTCGGGTCTCGACAGTGTTTAAGATGAAGGAATGGCTCAGCAGCAACAACGTCCTGAGGGAAGCTCTTTCCAAGATAACATTTTGCTCAAACGGGGAAGGAGTTGGAGATGTTTGGTCTGTAGGTGAAGGAGTTGGGAAAATCAGCTGCACTGGCACTTTCCAAAGCACCTCATGCCCAGCTGGAGTGTCTGAGGATTGCTGGTTTCTGGTGGTGCTGGCACACACACTGGCTGTGGAGCCAGGATGTGATGGAAACAGATCTCAGCCAGCCAAGAAGGGAAAGGTGAACACACCTGCTTTTTAAGGCTGCAGAGATGGCCGAGAGGTGATAACCCACCAACCTCCAAAAAGAGTCAATAACCCTGTTTGGAGGTTTACAACCAAAGAGTGGAAACCAGCATTACTAAACTCGGAATTTGAAGTGCTGGGAACCTCTCAGGTCCTGTGTGGCGCTCACCTGGATATTCCTTTTGAGCTTGCTTGGGGACCCAGTGAGACTGTGGTGTGAAGTCTTCCTTGTAAGGGGACAGCCTGTGGAGAAAGCATTTAGCATATGACAGGTAGGCAGCAAATCCCTCTTGGGCCACTGCAGGGCTCATGTTTTCAGCTCAGGAAATTTGCATTCCTCTCACTTGTTTTTTCACTTTAAGCAACATTTTGCAACATGTTAAGGAGAATTTTCTAGGTCTGCTGTGCTGGAAACTGGGTTGTGAAGGGTTCAGGGTTTTTAATTTCTTGTGATTTTTTAATGGTAATAGGGACTAGGCAGATCTAATACAGATTTGTGAGAAGTCATAACAATAGCTGTCAGGATTTCTCCAAAGGTTCCTTGAGCCACTGGCCAGTGCAGATCACATGCTGTGACATCTTCATGAGGCACTGTCTGCCGTGGCAGGCTGTGGGACACACATTTGTGTGAGTACCAGCACTGCTGGCCATTTGCAGCACAAAGCTGCACCATGCCAAGGTTCTACAAAGTAATAGCCTCCAGCTAGAGTCAGAGCCTGGCTTCCTTCTCCTACCTCTTGGATTGCAAGTGCATTTTCTGTGAGTACCCAGGGCTGATGTGGTTGTTGTGATCTGGGCTCTTGCTGAGAGCTCAGGTCAAGCAGAGGAAATGTTTTAAACCTGATCATCTTGCACCTGTGTTCTTGGCCATCTTGAGGTGTATTCCTGGGGGTTTTGTTTTTTTATTGTGGGTAATCTAAACCTCTTAGGCAGAAGCCCCAAGCAGAGCTGTCATGAGCACACTTTTCTCCATCCCCAGTCCTCCAGATAGTGTAGGTGACTCTGGGGAAGGGGTCCTCAGAAATCAATCTCTTCCTTGCTATCACTGAGGGTGGCAACAAAGGGAGCTCAGGTCTGGTGTGGGTCCCTCTCAGGACCAGACCTTAATCTAGTTACTAACTAGGACTAACTCAAGATCTTGGTGACTGGTTTCTGTGGTAAGAATCCTGGGCACTTCTGGCATACCAGACTTCACTTCTCCTTCCTCACCAAATGCTCAGCAGAGGAAAACAGTGTTTTGGCTGGCAGGGACATAGTCTGCAGCTGTAAGGAGAGGTCATGGTTACACAACCCAAGTGTGGTAAAACCTCTGGCCAGCAGTTACTGGCAGTGCTGCGGAAGCTGCTAGACAGCAGAAGAGAGACATCCTTGGGCTTCGTGCAAGATTGCACAGTGGTCAGCAGGGAGAGAGCCTCCCCCAGCAGCCCTGCTTCCCCATTCTGGAAAAGGAGCCACTGCTCTGACTCATCCCCCAGCACACATGAAGGAGTGGGTGCCTGGGTGACCTTCACCTAGCCTTGTCCTGCATTTAGTGTCTCTGTCTTGTCTGTCCTCTCTCCACTTGTGTGGTGCTTGTATTGCTGATGTGAGTCTCTAGTGACAGCCTGAAGGCTTTTTCCCCACTGCTCTGGAGAGCACCTGTCCAGAGCCTTTTCTGGCCACAAGCATCTCAGTAGTAACTGTAAGCTGGTGACAACAAAGATGCGCAGTGAGATGACTTCTGTTTGTTTTGTTTTCTTTCCTTTCCTTGTCCTCCTGCTGTGGTCAAACCAAGGACAAGTGACAACATGGTTTTTCTCTGAACTAGTTTGAATACAACTCCGAGTCAAAAGAGTTTGGCTCCCCATGAAATGGTGCCAAAACCGTGGATGTGGATGGATAGCCAAAGCAAAGAGTAGGTGTGGGAAAAGGATCCAGTGACAAAGAGTTAAAGCAACAGAAATATCAATCTCCACTAGAAAGCACAGCTTAGCAAAAAGGAAGGAATGTTTTGCCTCAGATATGTGGAAAATATAGCTTTGTAAATTATTCTGGGATATGTTTTCATCCACTCTGGGCTCCTCCTCTTTCCACAGAAAGATAAAAGCATCGTGAGGAAAAAAAAAAACCAAAACAAAAAAAACCCAACAAAAACCACCAAACCCAAACAAAACCAAAAAAAAACCCAGGGAAATAAAATGTCAATTATTCCATGCTCCAAATATCCTTGTCCTCTGCTTCTCCCCACAGGGCCAGCGAGTTTGATCTAGGCCTTGTCTGAGCTTCCCCATGGCAACTGTGTCATGGGCACACACCAGCAACGCTCTCCAGGGTCTTGAGTCTCATGTTCTCAACCCTTTGTTGCATGGGGGGGGTCATCAGCCCAAGATGGCTTAAATGCTGCTCTTTGGGCTCTGATGTGTGGGCTCTGGATGGCACAGCCCTGGGCACAGCTGGTAGCCCAGGACACACAGTTGTACCTTAGGCATCACCTCCCTCCCCAAAAGAGCTGTGATCAGGGGTGGATGAGGATGGGGTGCCCTTCTGCTGGCTGCTACAGGGACAGTGTCCATGGCAGGAGGATCACTGCCTGCAGAGCAATGAATTGATAAATTGCACAGCTGCCTTTGTGATTAGTATTATTTGAATGAGGGTGTGTGTCCCTTTAAGATGTGAGGTTGGGTTGGCGAGTGGGAAGGAAAGCAGAAGTGGGAGAATAGCCCTGGATAGGGGCTGGAAGGGGGTGCAGAGCCCCTCAGGCAGAGATAGCCATTTGCAATGTGTTTCCTGTCCTCCCTGAGGGCCTGGCGTGGGGTGGCTGCACCGCTTCTTCCCCAACCCCGTGGCACTGATTCATTTTGCACTTCCCCCCACCCTAAATATAGGCGGTAACTCAAAGAACTCGCTGACAGGGCAAAACGGGGAAAAAAAATATTTCCCTCTGACACTCAGGCTGGAGTAGGACCCTGGTTCCCCTTTATTCAGCTAGCAGAGCAGGCATCTTCAAAGCAGAGAGGCATCAGAACTCCAGCTGGTTGTGATGCTGGTGTGCACAGGACTGGTGTGTTCTGTGGACACCTGCTGGGCTTTCATTAGCAGTTTAGCTTTTCCATGCCTCAGTTTCCTCTCCCAAATGGGAATAATAATGCTGTCTCATTTCATAATGTTTTGTTGGTGTCTGCGAGGAGAATGCAGTGTGTGACTCCATGATACACTTGAGGAGGTGTCTTTCAAAATCCAGCACTTGGCAACAAAAAGGCAGTCTTCCCAAATTATATACACTGACCTCCTGCTCTGCAGGAGCCTTACAGGTCTGTTCTAGCTCATCTCAGCACCAATGCAACAGAGAGCCCCATGCACCAAACTTGGCTTGAACTCCACCAAATGATGCAATGGGCTAACCCAGCTCATAGAGCAGCTCCAGCTCTGCCACAAAAGGAAAAATATTGTAAGAAGAGGCAAAAATCAGCAGGAACAATTGCCAAGCTGGCATTTGCCCTAATCAGCTCCAGATGACTGTTTTTCCTGTCCCAGGGCTCTAAATGTTCAAATGGCTGGGAAGAGGGAGCTGTGGAGGGTGGTGTTTCTTCCCTGAAATTCATTCTTTGGAGTATCAGGCCATATGGGTCTGGTGGCACAGAGAATGTGTGGAGTGATGTGAGCCAAAAAGCCAGTCTGAATCCCAAGGTCAGCCTTTTCCTGATGCTGAGCTCCCCTATTCTCAACAGCATGAACTCCAACAGAGGATCTTTAAGGATCATTTTTGCATTCTCACCCTCTCTTTCCCTTGCAGGCTCAGCATCTCCGGTGATCAGCCCTGACCTCCCTGCTCTGGTTGTCAACACGGGTGATCCAGTCCTCTTGCAGTGCTCAGGAGAGTCTGAAGTTGCATGGAATAGCAAAAAGAATACATTCAGTAACCACACCACCAGCATGCTCAGTATTCCCAAGGCCACTTACAGGAATACAGGCACCTATAGCTGTGGTTATGTCAACAGCAGTGACAAGGGCCTTGCAGCCATCCACCTGTTTGTGCGAGGTACCTCAGCTCCTCTCTTCCCACATCCCCTGGCAGAACAGTCTCCTTCCAGGGAGCCACTGACAGGTCCTTTCTGCTTTGCTGTGCTTGTGTGTGTGCTTGGGGAGCAGTGCAGGCTCCTGGTGCAGCCACAACCATGTGAGTCCACATAAAATTGAGCCTATGGTTAAAGCATTGGGATAAAGTACAGAGGTACATCTCATGTATGTGTGGATCTCTCCCTCCTTCCTCTGTGGCTTCACTTCTTGAAAAAACAGGGATGTAAGTGTGTTCAGTGTTGTAATGAGCGCTGAGATTTGCAAATCAGAGTACCTATTGCCAGCACCTCAGATAAGGGAGAGAGTCACATGAATTACATCCTCACAGCATGACCTGAACCCCAAATATTCTTTTATCCCAGAAGGAGCTATGCTGTGGTAGCTCTACTGCTTGACTTCACCCCTTCCCTTGCACCAGAGGTGCTGCTGTGAGTAAGCTGGAGGTCTCATAAGTAAAACTAGCACGATGGTAAAAAGTTTAATTAGAGGTATGTATACTTTCCAGCCCCTCTTATCCATGGACATTTGTGAGCTGGTTGCTGTGATCCCCTCAAATGCCTGAGCTGGAACTGGGTTTGTCATGTGAGTGTTTGGAGGCTGAGTCAGGCAGGAGCTGAGCAGGGCTGCCCCAGCATCGAACTCCCACTGGGCAGCCGTGCTGGAGACTTTCCTTTGCTGGAATGTGTTTCTCAGCTCCAGTGCATTTTCTGACCCCTCTCACAAGCCTGTCCTGTCTCCTCTGCAGACCCTGATAACGTGTGGTACAGCCCCTATTTCCGCATCCGGGGAATTGAAGGTGGGAATGTTGATCTCCCCTGCCTCATCACGGCCCCCGAGTATGGATCCAACATCGCTCTGATAAAGGATGACACCTCTCCTCTCCCACTTGGGACCAACTACTCCTTCAGTGCTGAGACAGGAGTAAGACTGTACAATGTGCAAAGCAAGCATAAAGGTTATTACCGATGCCAAGCACAGATAAATGGAAAAATAAAGAATTCATCAAGAATAAGACTGGTTATGGAAGAAGGTAAAGAACTGGGGTTGCTGCTGTCCTAAGGGCCACAGATAGCTAAGCTGGCCACAGTAGATAGTCAAGGGAAAGCTTCTTGCCAGTGGCAGAAAAGACTTCCTGAACCTGCAGTTTCTTAAGTTTATTTAATGAACGCCAAATTCCATCAGCCTCTGTCAAATTGGTTCCTTCAGATGAGTTTGCATGGGTTCAGCAGTCTTCAAAGCTTTGCAGGCACTGTCACAGACCAGAGAAAAGTGTCCACCAATCTCGCCAGTGTTCTGCAAGTCCTCAGGCCCTGATGCTCCACCAGGGCAAAAGCTTCTCCTTCCCTTTCAACCCACAGTCCTGACTGCTGTGTTCTCCCCACCTGTACTGCTTCCCACAGACACGTGCTCAAAAGGGAGTGGTGATCAACAGGGAAGGGGAAGGCAGGGGGTAAAGAGGCTAAAGAGGATGGAAAGGAGGAGGTAGAATCACAGAATAGAGTCATAGAATAGTTTGGGTGGGAAGAAACCTTGAAAATAATCTAGTTCCAAGCTCACTGTCCAAAGGCAGGGATGCTACCTGCTAGATCAGGTTGTTCAGGCCCCACCTAAGCTGGCCTTGAACATTTCAGGATGGGGCATCCACAACTTCCCTGGGCAACCTGTGCCAGTGCCTCACCACCCAAAGTAGCCAGGTCCTGGGGAGTCTCCAAAGCACATGGACTCACTGGAGAAGCTGACACTGGATCTTTCTCTGCTTGTCTTTGTGCAGTACTGGAGAAGCCTGTGTCAGTGATGATGGACCCTGCAGACCATGTGCGAATTGTGGGCGAACCTTTCCAAGTCACCTGCAGAGTGATTGCTCCTTCCCACAAGTATGACATCAGATGGGTGACAGCAGCAAAGACAGTAAGTTGGGGTGTGGGGCTTTTCTGGAAACTGGGGGACACAGGGTAGTAAGAACTGCCCAGACTCACAGCAAAGCCTTGAACTACCTGACCAAAGCAGCTGTTCAAGCTGTAGAAATTTGAATGTCCTTTCTTTGGGATGACAGGATTAAGAAACACCTGTCTATTTTCAGAATTGTGCTGCAAGAGAGGAGAGTGTGTTGTTTCAGCTGAGTTTATTGGACAGGAGCCACAGTACCTATTAAAGCAACATTTCTTCATCCAGCCCTGCCAGGGCTTATAAAGCAGCAAACATTTTCAGGACAGAGTTCTCGAGAGAAAAGATATGTGTGAAGAAAAAGAATACAATTCAAAATCTCTGCGATGCTGACTTCTAACTGCTAGATGGTTGGATGAGGTTTGCTAGAAGTCCTTATAATAACTGATGCCTTTATTAAGGAGATGAAACAACACACAGGGTATGTTTGGATCACAGAGTGCAAGGCCGAGTTGCAGTCAGAAGGCTGACAATAGCTATAACCTAACTGTAATAGCTGCCCTGGATCTTTGGGTTTGATGTGTCTCTGGCTCCCCACACAAGTTGCTCTCTGTGATGAGCTCTCTAGCCCCGAGGTGTGTTTGCTCTGCCCTTCCAATCTGTGCTGTTCTCTCTCTGCCTGACAGGTCATGAGAACTAACAGGAGTGGCTTTGAAAATGGTGACTACTTCATCAATGACACCCTGTCTGTTGCAGCCGTGACCATGGAAGACACTGGGAAGTATATCTGTATAGCTAACAATTCAGTAGGATTCAGGAATGCCTCAACAATGCTTCAGGTAGTAGGTGAGTACTTCCCCAAAAGGCTAGTAGGGCTGAATCGTGTGTAGCCTTGAGCATTTGCTGCTTCTGCCTCCATTCTTTTCCTAGATTTGTTGTGAAAACATAATTCTCATTTGTGCCTGAGGGTTTACATGAGAACTATGGAGCTGCTAGGAAAGGAACTGGTGCTCCCTTCGTATCTTGAGGGGCCAGAGGACAGGTTTTGGACTCTGGATGAGAAATTGGAGTGCTCTTCTCAGTCTCTGTGCATTTATAAACAGCTTTGAAATAGTAAAAATTGAATGGGACAAGATGGTGCTGGAAGACCAGGAAAGGCTGGTTAGAAGGAGGACAAGCCACATGAGCAGAGTATGGATTCTTTGTCTCTTCCAGTCACGGATCCACACAAGGGGATTCAGTACTATTCCACACTTGTTTGTATCTCAAGATGGAAAATTGATCCTCACAGCTCACAGGCTGGAGTTTGCTGATGATCCAAAGCTGCTGCATACCACAGCTCAGAAAGAAGGCTCAGTCTGAGTTATTTCCTAGTGAGAAGCCAAGATTTTAGCAAAAGGGCCTGTTTTTGCAGACAATTAGGAGATACTGTTTTAGTCTCATCACTTCTTAGGATACAGCATGTAAAACTTCTTTCCCTATGAGATTTCACTAAGATTTTCTAGCTCTCCTCAGGCAGTGTAATCCAAGGTGCCATGACAAAGTAATTTAGAAATACTCCTTTGGCAATATACCTGTGTAATATTTCATTCCCTCCTGCAGTCTCCCAGATGAGACTGCTCTTTCCAATAATGACCCATTTATGGAGCTGGTATAAGGGTTATTCCAGGTCTCTGGACATGCCTGCTGACGGTCATGCTCTCCTCCATCCTGCAGAGAGAGGTTACGTGCACCTGACCCCAGGGCAAGACACCAGCCAGGAGGTTGCTCTGGGAGAGAGTGTGAAGCTGCAGATCCACATTAAGGCGTACCCAAAACTTCTCCAGTGGGTCTGGGAACACACAAATCCCTTAAAGAACTCTAAACCCACCAGATTCGAGGGCCAAATGATCTCTGGAAACAACTGGTACGTGCTCTTTGTCTTCTACACTGGCTATGGCATGTTTCCAAGAAAGCTTTCCTTGAAACAGACAGGCCCCATTCTACAGAAAACTCTCTGGTTTTAAAGAGGGAAACTGTTCTGCATTTCTGTTTTCTCTTTCCAGTATTATTAGCAAACCACAGTATGATCAGATCAAGGAGGACACACCCTTCTCTAAACTGGCAGCCTTCTCTTTAGAAAGCCTTGTGGAAGTCAGTGTCACGTTTGTGATCTGCTTGTTCAATCCTGCACTCTCCTTTCCAGAAGAAATTGCAGGAGTGGATGAATAGAACAAAAAGCTTAATTCCCTCACTGGTCCTTGGGCCCATTCCCTGCTCCAAGGTTGAAAGAGTGTGCACTGAGGGGCACTGAGAACCCCCTGTCAAGAGAAGTCACAAACATTGTTATGTGAATAAGATCTAACAGAGAGTACAGGTCTGCTCTTCCAAAGCCTACAACCAACTGAGACCAAGGGGAGACTGAAAGAAAATCATTCCATTTGTCAGAGTTTTGGGCAATTCCTCTTTCATTTTCTTAGAAACAAAAAACAATCCACAAGAGGAACTGTGCTACTTGGCAAAAAATTAGGGTGAACTCTTTCTTGCATTGTGGGCTGAGAAATGGGCTGAGGGCAGAGGGGAGTAGGCACCTAAGGAGCACAACTTCATGAAGAAACTAATTCTGCCAAAGGCAGGAGAACCAGCATCCCCTGACCCTTGAAAATCAATGATTTAGATGTTAAATCATTTCTGAGCCTTCACCCACCTGTAGCCTTTCAGAGGGGCTGAAGTGCACATGGTGGCAAAAGGCATTTGCTCTAAGTAAGATCAGTCCCTCCCTGCTTCCCTCGATGAAGCAACAGGCAGGCCCCCTGATGGGCTGGGATTAGTGCTGGAAGTGTTCACTGCTCCAGAGCACAGGAAACAGCAGCATCTCACTGAGCAAGGCCTGTGCTCTTCACAGTGTTTCTCTCTGTGAGCAGGTACAACAGCACACTCTTCCTGAACCGCCTGCAGGAAGGAGAGGGAGGGTTCTACACATTTTATGCCCTCAACAATGTGACCAATGCATCAGTTACCTTCAGTATCTCTCTGAAATGTAAGTGCTTGTCCATTCTTTCATCCTGCTTGACCCTGAGACTGCTTCTCAGTTGGAAAAAAGTTGGTTGGGGTACCAGGCTGCTTCCAGCTCAGCACCCACAGGACACACAGACCCAGCCCAAACCTGCCTGTGTGTAGCACAGAGGTTCCTTCTGGATTATTGTTGCATGCATGGAAAGGAAACCAGAGCATGGGGGGTGTGCTCCTCCTCTGGTCACAGCATTCACTGTTTATCTGACTTCCCCAGCAGCTTCTCCAAGGGTCTGCAAAATCAAGGTGCCAGCTGATGACCCCACCATCCTACAGTGCACGGCCATCGGGTACCCTGCCCCACACATCGAGTGGTACCAGTGCCCCCTGCACTCAGACAGGTGAGAACTGCCCAGGGGACTGAGCACCTCTGAGCTGTGCCCTGCCCTTGCCATGCTGGCATTCCCTGAGCAGCACCACCTGGGCTCATGGGCAAGCAATACAGCAGAGCCTGTCCAGTAACAGCAGCAGGGATGTTGTTCTGCTGGAAAAAGTGGTTCTTGGGGTCTGCCTGAGAAGAGGGGGCACTTTCTAGTCCTAAAGTCCTGAGCTTGAAGAGATTGTCCACCTGTGATTCATGTTCTCCCCATGCTTTTCCAAGGAATATATGGATCCCTTGGAGAAGTGCCCTGGTGTTTGTTGCTGTAGAGGTACATCCTGGCTGGCCCAGTCATCCTTTTGGGACTTCAGCAGGTCTGAGGTTCTGCAGAGCATGGGTTTACTGAGCTACTGAGAGTCATGGGAAGCAATTGCAGCTGCCTGGACAGGGCTGTTGTGTCTCAGGACCATCCCCACTGAAGGGACTGGTGGCAGAACACATCAAGTGTTAATTAAGTGTGCTGAGCCACATAAAGGCAGTCACAGGTCTGTCTATGCAGGGCTCTGGTGTTCAGGGAGAGGTCTTTAACTGAGCATGGAGCAACACACCTCACAGAGCTGCAACGCTAATTCCCTTTGTCTCCTCTCCAGTCTGACACAGGCCCCCACTCAGCTGTGAGCTGCTGTGCTGCAGAGGAGCACTCACTGTGTCCCCTTGCCATCCCTGCAGGTACAGTGAGGACTACAGATTGATACGGAATGACTCCAGACCCCAGGTGGTGAACATGTTGCCCTTCCAAGAGGTGGAGGTGGAGAGTGTCATCCTTTTCCAGGAGCTGGGTGACAATTTCACCTTCTGCTGCGTGGCCATTAACGGGGAAGGGAATGCCTCTGACATGTTCCACTCAGTCACCATCACCAGTAAGATACAAACCATCAGCTTGGAAGAGTGGGGGAGAATCTGGGGGCTTTGAGATTACATCCTTTATGTATATCCCCACTGTCTTGCAAGAGAGCTGGAACAGATTCCACAAGCCCTTTATCCTCAGATGTGTGAGGCTTTGGCATTTGCCACTCCTAAGAGTCATGTGGGAATTTCTGCCTGGGTTATAGCCTGGAGCCGAAGGCTGGGCAACACCATGAGCATCTTCTAACTGCAGGCCCAGCTCCAGGGCATGGTGATCCAGCAGTTTCTCAGCCCACAAAAATACAGGGGCTGCATCTTTTGGTGAGGCTGTTCTTGCTACACAGATCTTGGCCCCCAGTCAGCCTGGCCTCCTGCTGTTTGTGTGGAAACAGGGGGTCATGAGGAGAACCATTGCACTCTAGAGTTTGGCATCAAGAGTTTGGGAGCTCCCAGCAGCTCCCAGAAGGGGGTACTGAGGGCAGTGCTAGGGTGTGTGGCATACAGAGGAATCCAAAATTAATAGCTGGGCAAAATGCTCACAGAGTTGGGATTGAAATAAAAGCATTTACACATTCTCCTTTTTTTCCTCTTCCAGGGAGCGTCATGGCCCTTCCAAACAAGCTCTTCAGCCCTGTTCTCTCCTCCTGCATAAGCGCATTGGTGCTGCTGCTCCTCCTACTCCTCTTCCTGCTCTACAAATACAACCAGGTCAGATTCCCTGCTGCAGGGCAGGGGCCATTCAGCTTGGAGGTACCAGGCAAGCTGCCTCCTTCACCTCCCCTGCCTCCCAGCTTCCCCCTGGAGTTTCCAGCTGCAGGGCAAAGCTCATGCACCCAATCCAGTGTATTAATACCACCCCTGCTCTGGTCCTTCAGTTTTGTAGCCAGACATCAGTGTGGTTATTGTTTGGTGTCAGACAAAGGTGCTCATTCTGTGCTGTCAGTTGCCCCTGGTTTTGCTCTGGTCCCCATAAATTCACAGACTGAATTAAGAGAGAGGGAAAAAAAAAAAGCGATTTGCAGTTTGCATCTACTTTTTATTCTGCTCACTGCTTTATAAAAAACTGTTTTTATGGAGAAACAGGATGATGTTAGAAGTGTGTTTCCAGGAAGACTTGGTCACTATTTTTATATAAGAACTTGCCCCATTTTCTCTGCAAGGCTCATTTCCAGCATTTGGATTCCTCCTGTTTTTTCCACAAACTGAACCAATCAGTAGCCACCTCTGCTTTATCAGTGGGTGAAAATCTCCTGGTTTTCATCTCTCCTTTTTGGCACCCTTCCTTTGACAGCCTATCAAGGCTAAAGATTTTGCAGCAAAGTTCTGGTGCTGTTTGTCAGAACATCCTAGCCCTCTCTCAGACAAGCACCTACTGCTTAGCAGGCAGAACTGCTTTTGGCCAGTGGTCCAGTGACAGAGAAAGATGGATCAATGTGATCCAGATCTGAAATAAATAGGTTTTGGACGGTCTTGCAAGCCCAAGGGACGCAGGACATGTCTATAAATAACATGGTTACCTATCTCAGACAAGTACCAGCCTTCTCTGCTCAAGGACTCCAGCACTGCTTCTCTGCCTTGCCTGGTTACTTCTGCCATGACATTCTTGGAAAAGAGAAATTCTTACTTCTGTTTCTCCTTTTTTATTTTACCCTTGTAAGGGAAGTGGGGCTGGGCCAGCTCCACTGTTCTGCTGTGCTCAGCAACCAGGGGTCCGAGTAGGAGACACAGTGGGGACATCTCCTTCCAGTATCAGCTGGGCACTGTCAGCCACTGCTCTGGTGGGACATGCTGAATGTCCCAGCTCTGCCATCCCAAATGAGGGCAACAGGCTGCTTCCAGTGGCAACAGAGCCTCCCTCAGTCATAGGTGATGACTTAGGGGGCTCCATAACTGCAAAGAGTCCACACTGTCCAGAAAAAGCCCCTCTCAGTCCAGATTCTAAAGATATTTGATGGGCTGAAATCTGTATCTTCCCTCTGCACCTGCAGAGTGAGCTGGAGTGGATGCTGGGGCTGGGGAACCCTCCCAGCTTGGGAATCACTGAGTAACTGGAGTCTCCTCCTTACAGAAACCCAAGTACCAGGTGCGGTGGAAGATCATTGAGGCCTGTGAAGGCAATAATTACATCTTTATCGATCCCACTCAGCTGCCATACAATGAAAAATGGGAGTTTCCAAGGAACAACCTCCAGTTTGGTAAGAAACCTTCCCTGCTGCTTGCCTGGTGGCATGAAGCTCATCAGAGAGCTGAAATTCTTCAACAGGCAGAGCCAAAGCTCTGGGTGATATCCAAAGCTGCATCCAGATATTCCAGCAGCATCCTTAACCAGGCCTTGCTGCTCTGTTCCACACAGGGTGGTAAGTGGTAGGGGACAACCTTCCCTCCCTCCTCCTTTGCTCCAAGGAAGGCTGCAGGGGTCATGTCCCTCCTCTTGCATGTGGGGTCATTCCTAAGGCACGGACTTGGTGAGGCAAAGTTTGGAGATGCCCTCTTTCACACCATCTTTGCCCATAGTAGAGTTCCCCTCAGGTATTTGCCAGCTCCTGACTAAGGGATGTATCATCTTGTGTGAGCCCAGCAGGAATCTCCATCCACCAGACATTCTCCTCAAGGCTGTGTGCAGGACAGCTGCTCAATCTTTCTCTATAAAATATCTTAAAAGTACTTTTTTTCTCTCTCTGCAGGAAAAACTCTTGGAGCAGGAGCCTTTGGGAAAGTGGTAGAAGCCACAGCTTTTGGGTTGGGCAAGGAAGATTCAGTGCTCAAAGTGGCTGTGAAGATGCTAAAGGGTGAGCACAGAGCAACCTGGAAGGACTGAAATCCTCCAAGCTCCTCTGGGTAGGATGCAGTGTGTGTTCACCACATGTTGGTGCTCACAGGCTGCAAAAGCTACTTTTAAAAGTTGTTTCTGTGCCAAGTACCAGATGCTGGAATCACACTACTGCCTTTCTTGTGGACAGGGCAGGCCAGAGGCACAGTTAGAGGACACAGTGTTCACTCTTAGTGTGTGTCTCCTCCTTTTATTCCATAACTCTGTCAACACCTTTTTCTGTCCTCTCCTTAATCTCCCCCTTGTCCCTCCCTCACTTCTTCACACAGTCCTTCTCTGACCTCACAGCATCAGCAGACACGGATGAGCAGGAGGCTCTCATGTCTGAGCTGAAGATCCTGAGTCACTTGGGACACCACGAGAACATTGTTAACCTGCTGGGGGCATGTACCTGTGGAGGTAGGACCCGCCACAGACCCCTGACAGGGCCCCTCCTCTGCGACACAGCATGAGCTGTGTGGGTTCTGCTGCCCTCTCAGGGAAAGCAATCCTCAGGACAGGTCACAGCAACATCATTCCTTCATGAACCCTTTCTGCTGCTCTCCCAGGCCCAATCCTTGTCATCACCGAGTACTGTCGCTATGGAGACCTGCTGAATTTCCTGCGGAAGAAGGCTGAATCCATAATGATCCAGGATTCTGCCCTGGACACCTCTATAGACAGCGCTGCTGATTACAAAAACATCGAGCTAGAGAAAAAATACATCCGCAGGTAGGAGCAGAGCTCGGGTGGCTGCAGGGCTGAGCAATGCAGGGCCGGGGTACTCATTGGGAGAAGTGTGAAGAGCACTGTGCTGGGGAGAGATCAAGGTCAAAGGGGACTGGCAGGATATCAGGATGTAAAAGCCACTGGGGTTGCACGTGTTTAGTCCTGGTCATAGTTCCGAGTTTTTCAAAGATTTTGAGAGCAGTCATGGAATATCCCACAATAAATCCAGGTTTCAACCCTGTCTGTCCTTCCACCATCCAGAAACAAAACTTTCTGGCTTCCTAAATTATTGGGCACATGGGTTTGGTAGGATGAAGCTGACTGCTGCCCATCAGCCAAGAGTTTAAAAAAGGAACAGTTCCTGGACCCCATAACACAGAGGGTCCAGGTCCCCTTTCTGAATTAGCTTCAAGTTTGACTTTGACCTTAAGCCCCTTTCTAAGTCACCTTCTGCAGGCAGGCATATGGTTTCTCCTTTTGGTGGATATGGAGCAGGGCAGAAGGTACTGCTGGAGGGTTCTAACAGCCTGCCCCCCTCTCTGTTGCTTCTCAGTGACAGTGGCTTTTCAAGCCAGGGTTTGGAAACATATGTTGAAATGAGGCCTGTGTCGTCATCATCATCTTCAGCAGCATCAGATTCTGTGCAAGCCAGGGGTGAGTCAAAGGCTCATTTCTGTGATTTCATGATTTCTTTCTTTTGGTCATCCTGTCTGGTTTAGCTCTGGGAACCACAACACGCCACAGTTTGCATTACTCACCGGGTTTGCAGCAAATCTAAATCTCTGCTTCGAATTTCAGGGAGAAGCTTGGAGGAAGAAGGTGAAGCCAGGGAGGATCTCCGTCCCCTCAATCTCTCTGACCTGCTTCAGTTCTCCAGCCAGGTGGCCCAGGGCATGGCATTCCTCGCATCAAAGAATGTGAGTCCAAGAGGACCACTGCCCCCAGCACAGCAAGTGGGAAACACCAGTCCAGCCAAGCAGGAGCCACCCATCCTGGCTGCAGAAGGCTTGGGATGTCTGAATGGGGTGGTAGCCAAGCTCAAGGAAGCTGCTGCTGAAAATGGGCCTCTCTGCTCTGTCTGTTGGGTTCAGACAGGCTGGGCCCTGGTGTCTGGTGTTCCCTCTAAAGCCTTTGTCCCCCATGGCCATCATGGCAGAACAGTGTTACAGGGGGGAACCCAGGGCTGTGCATCATGCTGGTCTCACATTTTTTCCCATTTTTGCATAAGGTCAGGAACTTTGCTGCGAAGCTTTCTCCCTTTGGCAGCGTCCCTGCTACCCCAGGGACAAGGAACTGAAAGTGGCTATTGAGCTGACTGCCAGAGCTGCTCCAAGTGTCAGAGTCACCCTGTGACTGTTTCAGAGATGAGGACACAGTGTCAAGAGCTCCTGGTTCTGAGCCTCCTGCTGTGGGGAAGATGACAGCCTCCTGAGTGATTAAAGAACAGAACATTAAATGTCATGGTGTCTTAACACGGCAAATGAAATGCTTGAAAGAGAGCTACAAACATGTAGTTTGTACATGACATGGTGCCTGAGACAGAGGCTCTTCAAGCAGTACATGTTTCCCTTGCCCCTACAAGTAGTGTTTTGGTGGCAGGCCTAGGCTGTAGGGAATTTTTTGGGACTGTTGGGGGGCCATTGACTGGGTCTCAGTTGTGGTCTATTCTCCCCAGTGCATCCACCGTGACTTGGCAGCCAGGAATGTGCTCATATCAGATGGACGGGTAGCCAAGATCTGTGACTTTGGCCTGGCCCGGGACATCATGAATGACTCCAATTATGTTGTGAAAGGCAATGTAAGTAATAAAAGTGGGCACAAGAGAAGGTACAAGGGTAGGGGGTGGGCTGGAACATGAAGGACAGACAGGGTGTAGCATAAGCTGCCAGCTTGCCTCAGTCTGCAGGACTCTCTGCTCTTCCAGGCCCGGCTGCCCGTGAAATGGATGGCCCCAGAGAGCATCTTTGACTGCATTTACACAGTGCAGAGTGATGTGTGGTCTTATGGCATCCTGCTCTGGGAGATCTTCTCCCTTGGTAAGAAAGAAGCAAGCTTGCAAACCTCTTCTGTTTCCTGTGGCTCACTACTGCCCTAATGTATCTGCAGAAAATTTCCAAGAAAGGACGAAGGTTGACAAAAATCTAGGCTGATAAGGGCTATAAAACACTGTGTTATGTTTCCAGAGGGACCATTCAAAACAAAGACTCCCATATTATTTTCTCTAACTCAGACCTCCCTGGGTAGCACTGGCTCAGGCAATGCTCCAGGCTGCCTCTTCCCACTCCTCAAGGCTGGAGTGTTGAACACTCTGGTCTGAGAGCCACCTCTGCTCCTTTTACTGTCACAGGGAAGAGCCCCTACCCTGGCATGGTGGTGAACAGCAAGTTCTACAGCATGGTGAAGCAGGGATACCAGATGGCCAGGCCTGACTTCGCTCCCTTGGAAATGTGAGTGGATGCACTGAGATTCACAGAGCAGTGATGGGGGGCTGGAGCTGCCTCATGGCAACAGGCAGGGACATGGCACAGGGACCTTGTCCACAGGTCTGTGGGCTGCTCCCAGCTGTTTGCCTTGAGGTTAAGGATGGATCTTACCAGGCTGCTCCTTGGTCTTGCAGGAAAACAAGGCCTGGGGCAGTCTATCCAGCATCTCCTGTTTAGGGACAGGAGGATGAGAACACTCACATTACACGTCTACACTCATGAACTTGAGGTTTTCTTCTTTTAGTTAGCTTCTTTTGACTCTTATTATGAGAAGACAAGCCTCAGTATGCTACAGGAGGGAATAAGTGTTAGCCTGAAGTCTTGATGGCATAAAGCTTCACCTTGATTGGTTTGCTCCATCCACTCCAGTGCTCACCATTCCCTGGAGCCCTGTACATGCATCCACCATGGGTTTTATGGAAGAAGACAAGGGACTGCTCAGTACTATCTATGTCCCTGACAGAGTGCTGCAGGGAAGAGTCTGGGGTTGCAGAGCCTCCAGCAGCACCATGCAACCTCCCTGTCCCTGTCTGGCCCTGCAGGTACAGCATCATGCAGGCATGCTGGAGCCTGGAGCCCACACGGCGACCCACCTTCGACCAGATTGGCTGCTTCATCCAGAAAGAGCTGGAGGTGCATAAGGAACAGGTGAGGACCTCTGGAGAGAAAGGGAGGATGTCATTCCCCCTACATGAACAGAGCTTCTGGACACGTTTTCTGTGACATCCCTTACCATTAGCTGATGGAAGAAGCAGTGTAGTGTTGGTGGGAAGTGCAGAGAGGCATCCAGCTGAAGGGTTAAGTCACTCCCCACCACAGCCAAAGAGGGCTGGGCAAGGAAGTACAGCTTCTTGGCAGAAACCTCTCTGTGACAGGCAGTCATACACTACCAGCACAGCACCCTGCTCCATTCCCCTGGACTTGCTGTGCATTCTCTCTGGACGAGCTGCCCACAAAAGCACAGGCACATGCCTGCCTGGCAGGCACGGCAAAGGATGGTAATATGGAGTGAGCACATCCCCAGCTGGTCACCCACACAGGAATAGGTGTCGTACACAATCAAAAGGACCAAAACACCAAAACACATTTCTTCCTTTTCTTTCAAGGACTACACCAACCTCCCCTCCAGTGCTGAGGAAGACAGTGGCTGTGACACCTCTGGCTGCTGCGAGGAGTCCTGTGAGCAAGAGGAGAGTGGGCAGCCCCTTCTCAAGGGCAACAACTACCAGTTCTGTTAGGTGGGACCTTCACCCTGGGGTTGATCCTTGTCCTGGCTCCACAGAGCTCACCCTAGGACACAGACACCTGCTTTGGCCTTCTCTGTACCTTCTGAAGTGTGAATGTTATGGACTCTCACCAAAAGGACAGTGAAGGAGTCACCGTGGGGTCCCTGAAATCTTATCTCACACGTAGCACAGAGCTGTTAGGATGGTAACAGGCTCCATCTCTACAAGCTACTCAGAGGTCCCCAGCACCTGCCTCCCCATGCCCCAGAGAAGGCTGTGGGAGTTTGGATTTTGTAGTTTTTTAAAAAATACTAGTCACAGCTGAACCCTTGTGTTTTATAAGCACATCTTGAATATGTCTTGGCACTGGAACTACTTCACACATTCCCTTGATGTCCTGCTCTCTTCCCTTTGTCAGTCTGACCCTGGACATTGCAGTGTGTTTAGATATAGGTAAAGCTTCTACATAGCATTAAATGTGTATTAACCCCTACACTTCTTCATGCAATCCACCTCTCTGCAGCTGATGCTTCTGCAGGGAGTGTTTGGGTGAAGTGAGCCAGAGAGCCAACCCCAGGGTTATGTGAACTTGTGCCTCACTAACAGGACAGAGAGACAGTTCTTTCTCAGGTAAAACACAGCAGAAAACAGTGCTCTTCCATGAGAGCACTGAACACAACCCCAATCCAGGAAAGAATGGCAGCTTAAAGAGGTCTAGAAATTATCAACATTACACATATCCTACAGAACTGAGTTACTGAGCATGTAGCAATCACTGCCTTTGTCACTATTACAGACTTGTACTAAATTTCCTAAATGTACTTTTAATAGTGCAACTGAGGTGATTTTTTTCATAAGCTAGGGTCTAATGCCCTTCAACCTATTTCTCAGCTAGCTCTTGCTCAGGGTTACTACTGCCCCGGCCACCCAGTCCCGTGTACCTACCAGAAGTAGCTAAAGAACCTTCTTAGCTTCACCTGACTTGGTGGGTAAAGGATGTCTCTTCCAGGTACAGGCAAACTGCAACTGACAGGGCTCAGGCAAACTATAACTGCACTGCAGGTGGCCTGTGTCACACTCTGAGCAATTTCATTGTGGGCCATTTCTGATTCTATTAAACCCGGTTTTATGCTAACATCAAGTGATTCATTCCTCCTTACTAAATGAAAAGCTAATGTAACTCTATCTGTCAGCATTATAAAAAATAAAATAAAATGTTTAAGAAAGTGAGTCTTTTCTAGGGCTCTAAGGACTTCTCAGAGGGGAACAGCTCAGAGAGCATGGGTGATGCACTGGCCTACTCACTCACCCTGCAACTCTGTTCCTCAGTACCAGTTCTCAAAACCACTCAATTCTTGTGTAATGCAAGAACTTATTAAAAGCAAGGTTTTAAAGCTCTGAAGTAGTCCCTGTGCATGGATATAAGGGAATGTAATTGTGATGATGGGACACCTGACAAGTCACCATGTGGCACATGGCAGCAGTCTCTGGGCAAGTGCAATGCCAAAGGCAGGGAAAATGCAGAAGAGATTCAGCAGTGTTTGTGCCTTTTCTCCTGAAACCATCCAGGTCTTGTACACAAAAAAAAAACAACCCAACCCAAGTCACTTGACCACAGTTTCACCCCCAAAATTGGAGATAATTTATTAAACTTTATCACTGACTGAAAAAAGTCACTAATGTCTTTTATAATAAGTTAATGTTCTTAACAGAAAAACCCCAAGCCATGATTACTGCATTTGCTCAGACTTAATACATTTACTTTAACAGTACGGTACTCAATAGGTTCCCCTTCACAGAAGGGAATTTTCAACAACACCGCAAGCCTCAGAATCTTCCCCACTGCTCACTCAGACAAAATAAACTCCCAAGATGGCAACTCAGCAGTCTGGCATCCTGCTTGTCTCATCTGCGGGTTGCAGCAAACACCAGACACCTTCACCACCAGCCACAGCCAAAGGGAGCTGCAGCAATGACAGCACAGCTTTGCACCCACAGCCCCAGGTGCTCTTCAGGTGTGCTGCAGAGGCCTTATCCTGACTCCTCTCAAGGGGCTGACAAAGCAACCTGGGCAGCAGGAGACTTCTCTAACCCTCAGAGTGCTGTGACAACATGGGCAGGGCAGCTGTGACACCTGACAAAGTGATGAGGACACACACGTGGGTGCAGCTCCCAGCACATCCACGAGGGTGGAATGCAGAACCTGCTCACTCTGGTGACACTGTATTCATTGTTCCTCTTTGATCCCATAGACAGTGTTTGAGTGTCCCTCCCCTCTCCACAGCCACCCCTTGCACAGCTCTTAAACCATCCTCCAAGCCCTCAACTGCCCTGGGGCTCAGTTTTCACCTTACCATACAGAACACACTCCTCTCACTGTACCTTTTGGCTTTCAAGTTTTTAGTGCTCCTGTGAAGGGACAAACAATTCTAGAAACTCCCTGCAGCCAAAGCACCCACAATCCTGGACCAGGAGGACAGCCTCCAGGGAGGCACCTCAGATACAGCATGTTAAAGCAGCACAGCTCCTCCTCCTCAAGACTCCTTGCAGCCAATGCCTATGAGAGCTTTGCAACATTACCAACCAGGAGTCAGTATCCTAAATTCACCTATTCAGAATGTTTTGGGGGAAATCGTTGTAACCATCTGCCTTTTATGCCTGGTCCCACACCCCCAGCCCTGCCACCAATAAGCACAAAGTCAGCAAGCAAGATTCAGAATTAAAAAACCCGTGTGTGCTTGACCACGCACACTCCCTGCTACCAGCAACTCCTCTCTCCTCTCCAGCTGCAGAGAGGGCAACATCCCACAGCCCTGAACAGCAGGTCCATCACATGCCTTGGAGGCAGTTGCAGCCTTTTGCAAGGGGGTGACAGACCCATGCTCGCAGCAGCTATCACGATGCTATGGAAGCACAGAGCTCTTTGGTCAGTAACAGCAGTCAAAGCCACCACCATCACATCTCCAACCTGTAAAAATGAACTCTCAAGCCAGACAGCTGCAAAAGCTGGCTCAGCCCACCCATCCATGCGACCAGAGAGAGAAACCAACAAACTGTTTTGTTACTCAGCAACCTCTATCCTCCTCCTGCTTCCCCTCTTCATCCTCTTCCGTTTCTGTTTTGATCTGGGCCACGCCGAGCCGGTAGAGCGCGTCACGGATCACCACCTCCCCCGGCTGGCAGCTCTGCACGATCTCCTGGATCTGCCTGTTGACGATTTCCCTGCTGGTGAGGAAGTCCATGAGGCGGTTGTAGAGGTAATAGTGTGTGGGGTTCTCGAAGGTGATGGGCCTTTGGCGCACGTTGCTGGTTTTGCTGTCGTTGATGGCGGCGATGATGGCGCCGTACGGCTCCAGCTCGCGGCACAGGGAGATGCAGCGGTGTCGAGCTGTGGGGTCCCAGCTCTGCTCCGAGCCCGTGTGGACAATCCGGCGTGCCGAGGACTTGGTGATGGGGTGCTGAAGGGAGTGCTCGGCCACCGTCATGTCTACGCTGTAGTGCTGGTCCAGCAGTTCCGGGCAGGACACATACTGGGGGAGAGACACATGCACATCCGGTACAACAACAAGTAAACTCCCCACAGCTGAGAAGACAAAACTACTGGCTGACCAAACTCCAACCAACACTACAATCCAGGACAAACGGAGGGCTAAACAATCCAGGCTTCCCCTTCAAGCCACAAAGATGCCACACTCCCTCCTCACTTTATGCCCTCAAATAGTCCCAAGGCACTAGGAACCCTCTTCCTCTCCCACTTCTCAAGGAATAGCAAGTTTGAAAGAAGTGACTTGGTGTGTCAAAAGTTCATGATCTGAACTGTTACAAGGCACTCCCAGCACAGCTTTTCCTATTAAGGACAATTAATCAAACACAATCACCAGGCAACACCTAATACATTCTGCTATGCTTAGGAGTGATGCACTGGCAAAGCTTAAATCAGGAGATACTTATCAGGTCAAATTCACCCCAGGTAGTGTTCAAAACCAGGCTGGATGGGGCTGTGAGCAACCTGGCCAAGTGGAAGGTGACTCTGCCTGTGGCAGGGGGGTGAACTGGACGAGCTTTAAGGGCCCTTCCAACCCAAACCATTCTGTGATTCTACAAAACTATCTTGAGACACAATGCAGGTTATATATTCAGGGGGGGGCATTAATTTTAATCTCCCTTGCAAATTTTCCATGCTGAACTGGCACAGCAGAAAGCAAAGACACAACGAACCGTTGGAGGTTCCATGGGGTCAGAGAAGCAGCCCTGGTTCTTCCCCCACATCTGGGAAGTCAGGCCAGGCCAGCAGAGGTCTGCACATAGTGCCACTGAAGAGGCTGTATCAACAACATACA
This sequence comes from Cyanoderma ruficeps, assembly GCA_008694505.1. Lineage (NCBI taxonomy): Eukaryota > Metazoa > Chordata > Aves > Passeriformes > Timaliidae > Cyanoderma > Cyanoderma ruficeps. Next base: position 8,998,719 of record VZDJ01000219.1, on the reverse strand, counting down.
CTGGAGGCCAGTGACGTGAGGATACCAACAAGTCCACGTGATCCCGAGCATTTTCTCCTCTTACTATGTACTTTGAGCCACACACAACCTAAGAAAAAAAGAAGGATTAACATCAGCAACACAATAAAACTGAAAACTTACAGAAAAAAAAATCTAGTCTTAAAAAAATTCAGCTTCCTTTCAGGTATTCCAGACTACACAGTAACCAGACAGCTACTTTCTCTAAAGATACTCTGTTTCCTCCTCATACACATTCACCTTGTCTTGGAGAATCTTCCAAGCCTCCAGGAACATGTTTCATTCCCAAAGCTCAGAGAAGCCCATTCCATTGCTTCTATTCAATAAGGAAGTTCCATGCTGTTAAGTCAAATAATGAATAGCCAAGGAAATAAAAAAGTATCGTGGCTCCAGTCTTCCTTACCTGATGTGGACACACTTTGTAGATTTTCCCTCCTGTGTGATGTGCAGAAGGTGGTGTAATGCTTGTCCCATTCTGTACAAACTCATACAGAGCTAGGAGGGAGTAGCAGAGCTCCTCCTAGAAAAGACAGGCCCCAGAGAAAGTGACTAAAATTAAGAGACTCCCGCAGAGAAGGAAAAGGCAGCCTGCAAAGTCTCCCAAATCCTGATTTGTACTTCATCCAAAAACTTCCTAATCCCACACTCAGCACTGTGAGGATGACAAGCAATTACACAATGCTGAGCTGGTGACAAGGTAATTACAGGCTTCCTTTCTTCTAGCCCACAAAGGTTCAATTTATTTCACCATGTGTAAATTATCCTATAACCTGCTGGCAGCCATCCCTGCCCTTAGTGCAGTCAGATGAGAAATTAATTGTCTAAGATGGCAAGAGTGGATGGGGGAAAGATGGTGAAGAACAGCTCCACTCGTGCAGGCTTGTATGTGGGCAAACAAGCCATTACCTTTGTATGTGACGCCTCCCAGGGGATGCCACACTGCGTCAGAAAGCTCTGCAGCTCTTCCTCACTGTAAGAGTTTATCAGCTCAGGCCTGAAGACTTCTTCCTGAACGAGCCTCACCAAGGCACTCCCATTACCTGCAAAGGCAGGAAACAGCTCTCAGAATTCATTCTCAGGAAGGGAACTTACCAAAATAATTTCTTACTAAGACTACAGAAGCAGACATTGCACAACTCACAGCCAGCAAGAGAAAGCTGTGAACAGTCCTACTTGCAAAGCATGTCACAGCCCACACTTGTCTTGTGCCCTTCCCCGCGGAGGTCACCAGACTGAGCACAGCATAGCTGCAGACTCCATAAACAATTACTTATCCTGTCATTTGCAACCTTTAAGTGACTGATCTGAGGATAACTAAGTGGAAAAGAGCAGAGATAAATGTTCCTGCAGCTTTTGGACTGAACAGCTCCAGGCTCAGCCTTCACATCTCCCCAGTTCTTTTTCTGGAGCTCCACTTCCACAAAAGGCCACATAGCTGTTCTGCAGCCCAACTCTGAAGCAGCTGCAGCCCTGTTGGCAAAGTCAACTCACACACTTGTTATAAGCTTGCAAAGCCAGTTTTCCTTCTTATATCCAATACCTAAATTCTTAAGGGAACCAGTGCTAACTGATCTTACCTCTCAGATCTGAGATTATTCCTCTCACTGTTTCTTGTTCCATGCAGTCAATATGCAGCGGTTGTACTGAATGTTGGCAACTCTGATCAAGACTAGCACATCACTCCCCTATTATTTTCTGAAGTTCTGTAAAAACTTATTCACCCTTTATTGAGGTTGTAACACTGAGATACCAAGCACTACCTGTGACTTCCACACTCCAAGTATCAGTCTAACATGAAACAAACACTGACTGGCATTCAAGATGTGCATGCATCCCTCTGCAATCAATCTCACCTGAAGTGCAATGCTCTTCCCATGTTTCAAATGCATCAGAGCCCAGCAGTGCATCAAAACTTCACAGGAAAAGCCAAACCTCAAGCAGCAAAGTAGCCTGAGAAGCTGAAATCACCCCAATGTTCCTGTCTTTTCCCAGCACACATAACTTTTAAAGTGCCATGCAATCAGCAATTCTTAATGCTAAACATCACCAAGAGTGAAGTCACCAACACACGAAGCACTCCCTTAATAAGCACAACCTGAGCCATTACCTGGCACTGGCTGTGCATGCAGGTTCTTGTCCTTCTCTGTATTGATCACCACTGCTCCTCTCATCAGTGGAGGGAAGAAAGGAGCAACAATAGAGGCATCAAACTTTGTTATGGGGATGCTAGAAGGAAAAGCCACCTGCTCAATCACCTCCGTCTCCATCGTGGACCAAAAGTCTTCTACATTCACTTCACTTGATGGCAAGTATTCTGGCCAAGTAAACTACAGAGAAAGAAACAGTGTCAGATACAAATAACCACAGTTCTTTTGACAGTTTTGTGTCAGACTCATGGCATGAGGACTACCCAGGAGAGTGCTCAGTCCAAATATAACAAGATTACTTCAGTCTCCTAAAGCTTCCCACAACCACTGTGCATCAGGTAAGACTGAAAGTTTTACATACTTGACATAAAAGTTAGACATGCTACATTCTCCTACTAGGGCTTTTCTCCCCACTAAAGACTGCCCCTCAGGGAAACATGAGGAAAAAAAGAATGTGTTCATGCTGAAGGAAGAAGACCAAACTCAACAACTTCCATCCAAGGTTCCTACTGCCCAAGGCTGCTGGACAAAAGCTGTGGTCCAGGGACAAAGGATCTTGTTTCCCCTGAACTACACATCAACACCTCTAAGAGGAAGCACAGGCACTGCTGCTCCAGCCACATCCTCTTGTCAGGCATCAGCAGAAAACCACTCACAAAGGTCTTGTGTATTTATTGTGCATCATGAAGACCAGAGTCAGCAAAAAATCATTATGATCTGCTTTGAACACGAACAGGATGTGAGCTGTGGGAAAAACCTACCTCTATATTTTTCAGTGCTAGGACATTTTCTGTATTCCTCTGGGCTATTTCCACCTTGGGGGTTATGCCACAGATTCCACAGATCATATCATTGTAATCTCGGACTGTCAGGCATTCAAAGGCCCAGTAGCCATTGCACAGCAATTCCTGGAGCTGACCTTGCTCATCAGGGCTCAGGCTTTTGTCTGAAAAGAGAACATGCCACTGTTACAGTTTACACATCCTGAAGCCAGTGGAGAGGTAGTAGGGCTCTCCTACGCAGGATAAAACCAAACCTGCCCTCCAGAGAATTGCTACAAAGAACTGGTCATAGAGGTACTGTTTGGTTTAGGCAGTGATTTAATAGAAACATACCACACAAAAAAAGGTGAGGTCTGCCTTTTTTTAACCTAACAATCATCATCAGGTCACAGTTTGGTATGTTATGGTAAAAAGCAAGAAGGAGAACCTACCAGTTTGCTCCTGAACGGAGTCAAGGATATTGCCAACAGCCACTCTGGGATCCTCTCCAAGTTTAATGTGGTTTCGGATTGCAAACAGAAGATCCAAGCTCACTAACAATTTGTTACCCACATTGAAAAGGCCTGCAGTTAAAACAAGACAGTTATTGTCTATAGGGTTCCATATCTCCCTCAGAAAGAAATATCCTCCTTACTGCCACACAGTGCACTCACATGAGTACAGTTCAGAGGATAATGGAAACACAAACAGTGCTTCTGCACCATTGAAATGCAGAGTTCCCTGCTGAAAGATTAGCTCCTTTCAGATTTGTCTACTGATTTTAAAAGCTACAAGGAACAGCTGCCAATCCATCTCACTAACCAATGCCATGAAACAGCAGAGATGTCTCTGGCTATGATCTCAGAGGTTGCCTTGCAGAACTCAACATTCACACACAGACACACACCAGTGAATCAAGGCAAGGTCTTCCTCACCAGCACATTTATGTGTTTTCACTCACAATTAGATTTACTTGCAAAATAAGCAGAAGCAATTAAAAAATAATTCAAATGTAGTACACTGGGGAAGGGAACAAGCTTTTCTGTGCTTGGACAATGCCCTGATACAATCCCAAGGCTTCCAAAGGGTTCAGACTGTAGTCATGCTATATGCTCACATCTTTCCTACCTGTGTAAATGTCAGTGAAGCTGTGGAGGGCCAGACACTGCAGGTTCAGGCACACTTTGACCTGAGCTGTAACCACCTGTAACCGATTGGCTGTCAGAAGCCAGCACTCCTGAGGACCAGCAAGGGAACTGCAACACACAACAGAAAATCCACTCTGAATGAAGCCAGTAGGTTTTTTAGTCCAGCCCTGCAGTAACTTCAGACATTCTAGTTGACATGAATTCATTCTTACATAAAGCTAAGCCAGCTTACCACACAGTATCACATTAGGAAAAGTTAAATTTTAAAACAGATTTCCCAGGCAGAGTCAGGTCACTGCTCACATTGTTTTAAACAGCACTAGAGCATCCCTCCAGCTCCACACACCAGGCACTTACTATTGGAGAGGTGGAGAAAACCTGTGGCCCCAGCTGCCCTGGGAGAAGTGTCTGTACCATAGCTGTGGTGATCACTAACACATTCTACCCAACAGCCTGCCCCTGCACACAGAGATTCAGAAAGGTTTGCTCCCCTACAGTGTAACTGCCAAGGAGGAGGTTCAGACAGGAGAGTGCCAGTGGTTGAAATACTGCTGTCCACCTGAGAAAACAGGAATCAAAGCCAAAGACACCTCCCTCCCACTGGCAGGGCTTCAATCAGAGCCTGTGCAGGCACATGGGAGAGTCCCACAGGCAGAGCACTGCAAAGCAGCCAGGCACAGACAAGGATTTCCAATGCAGAGATTGGTAAATCCCGAGGTAAGGGACAGGGTGTAGGATTGCTCTGTTCTGAAAAAATACAGAGCATAAAAAGTACCTCTTCTGGAAAGATCTCAATTAGTGCTACCCTGACCAAAGCAAATATCCATCACTTTTATCAAAATTTTTTTTGTGGAAAAAGAAACACAACATTAAACACCCTGACGTCTTACTGTAGGAAAAATTTTAGATCATGTTTTCAGAAACAAGAGGATGTCTGGCAGACTCAGGGAGGAAATATCCTGCAGGCTTTCATACAAATCTAGTTAGGGAAATCTAGCCTACATACTGAAAGTTTCTGAAAGTCCTTCAGGTTTAAATTTGGATATTTGTTCCAAAAAGGCATTCACTCAAGCACACACTAAGAAATGAAAGGAATGAAAATGTCATAAGCAAAAAGATCCACACAGGAAATATTCAGAGCAGGGAGAGAGAGAAAAAGGAAATCACACAATGCACATCTGTAAACACACAAATTTTCCTCTCTCAGCCTCAAGGCATCAGAATGGAAAACAAAGAGGGGATGACAAATGAAAATACTCTGTTTCAATAAGAAAAAAGTTACATCTAGACTTTGCAGTCAGTCTTTGATTCTGCTAAACCCTTTCAACATACATTAAGCTTATTCAGTGTCACTTTCACCAGCTTCACTACCAGGGGCTAAAGCAAATATTATTTCAGGCAGACTCAGAAGAAAGAAAACCAGCATGAGTTTGAAAGAGCCAAAATCCAAAGCAGAATCTTACTTCTGTCCCCCCTTGAACAAGGGGCTGTTACAGAGGAGGCACTGCACATGTGGAGACTCGTAGTAGTTGGACCAGGAGGTCTGCTCGATGGTCACCGTCTCCTCACTGACGTTGGACAGGATGAGGCGGGAGCTGTTGAGCTCATGGATGAGGGTGAAGATCTCTGCCAGCTCCGACTCGTTCTCGGGGATCTGCATCACCTTGCGCAGCAGCTGCAGCGTGGACTGACGCTGGATTTCCTTCTGGGATGGCGTTAGGGGCTCGCTGGTGTTCAGCACGTCCGGCTGACCGGGACCGACCTCCTAGAAAGCAACACATCCAACTAGGCAAGCATGGGGATGAAATGCTAAGCCCAATGAAGTCATAACAGGCAGCAGAAACACAGTAACTTTGCACTCAGTAAACTTGACTCCTACTCTACTGCTGAATCATTGACTCCACACAGGGGTTTCAAGCCCAAATTACTTTAACAAAAATAGTTTATTACACGCCATCCCTTCAGGAACTCCTGCACTGCCAGACTATCATGGATTGGCCATTAAATGGTTAAGTGCAGGGATTTGGGATCCAGAAGGTGAGGATAACCACCAACAGGTATATAAACACTTCAATAACCCTCATCACTTGAGCCCCCAACCACCACTGTCTTTCTCCATGGTTCATCAGGCACAGGCTCAGGGCAGCTCCCCAGAAGCTGGAGGAACCAAATACTAACAGAGAACTGGGGGCTGTGATATACAGAACATACTAATCAATAACAATTGATCAGCTACAGTCTACCCTTCTCCAACACACACACACCATCACAACAAAAAACAGAAACACAGGAGAACCAAACTCCAAGTTGCCCCAGGAGAACAGAGAGAACACAAACAAGCTGATCTGTCTAATCCCTGAAACTCTTCTGTCAACATTTCAACCTGGTTTTCTGAGTAGTCTAGCAATGAGCTAACTGATCAATCAAAAGCCTAGAGACAACAATGAACTGTGTGACAGGAATGTTGAACAGATCTTCAACCAGAAAAAAAGAAAACAACTAAATGAGGAAGAGACGAGCCACATGCCTCTCAGAATGCAAGCTGAGCTAAGCACACTGCTGTTCCTTACACAGCTGTTTGTGTGCGAGTTTCATACAGGCCATCTCAGTTTGTTTGTGTTTTCAAAGAAAAGTAAAACCAGTAAACAAAGTTATGTTCCTCAAAATGAAAAAAGGCAAGTGGATGAGCCATTACTACACAGACTAAAATTCTGTCTATCTGCTGAGTAGGCATTTCAGCTAAGAGCAGAAACACTTATTGTTTTAAAAACATTTTAAAAATTCAGTATGAGTAAAGCTAACCTTTGAGTCTGCAAAGGCAAAAAAAAACCCAACCCCAGAATAAATTACATCCACATAGAGTAGCAGACAACTGAAAACATATTTAGAGATTTGAAAAAAACCCCTACATGCATAAATAAATTCAGGTTGGAAGTGAAGTTGCACTACAAACCCTTAAAAACAGGAAGCTCTAATACAAGATGTACTAACTTAACTGACACTAGCCCCAAACTGCTCACAAAGCAGAGCATACTTGGGACTTTCTTGATGAAGTCTGAAGTTCAACAAAGCTGACACAGCAATGCTGTGACTGCAGAGTGGATTTTCCTAGCATGTACTGACACCACAGAAGCATTTTTAAGTTGAGGAGCCACCCAGTGGTTGTGCTCAGACTCACTCAGCCTGAAGCACCACTGCTACAGGAGTTCAACAAACATCATCAACAAACATCATCACAGATATTTCAAATAGGAACCATTCTAACAGAAAAGTTTATCTAAATGGAAAAAACAAAAACAAAAACGGCTCAAACCATGTTTCCACAGCGACTTGCAAACTAAACTTCTCTGCCCAGCTCACAAAGACGTAATAGAACAAGCCAGCTTGAACCTTACCAGGGATTTTGCTGTTTTCTCAGTCCTGTCTTTGGCAAGGTTGTATCCACAGCTTGGACAGATGCGTGGCTTGTGCCTGTTTGTATACACATAACTGCACGAGGGGTTCTTGCATTTCCCTCTGCCACGTGATGTTGCTAATCCCAAATCCTGAATGACACAAAAGAGGTATTTGTTGACCTTGACTTTTAATAGTTGGACTCCACGATCCTAAAGGTCTTTTCCAGTCTGAACGGCTCTATGATTCTAAGCCAACCAGATTCTAAAAAAGATTATTATGTGTTTTATCTCCACTTTATAACAGCTTGTTTAAACATCAATAGCAAACCCTGTCACTTTGCACAGAATCCTTTAAATGGCACTTGAACATGCTGGGGCCAGTTCTCCAGACCAGAAGCACATTATATTCAATCAGAAACCCCTGATCCTCCCTGTTGAACTCAAGGAGGAGATGGGAATTATGCATGGGGACATGAGTTAAAATTCATCTCTTAACAAGGCCCAAAATATGACTGCAAAACAGAGCATGGTCACCCTGAACTAAGTCTAGAGATGACACAAAGTACAGATTATTTCATGTTAAAAATGAGATGTATTTGTGCAAGTCAGTAAAAAAGAAGTCCCAGAACATTCTCATCCCAGAGAGGACATTCCCCATGGAATGTCACACTATTTGAAAAATTCTCACCAAAGTTACGGTGCAACTGTACTTGTAGGAAGGGAATATGTCCGGTTTGATCTCCACAACTTTAACCTGAGATGCCCTGCTTGTCACAGAACTGTGGAGCTGGAGACGGAAAGCAGAAAAAAACAACACCCATCAGACACCTACTACTAAATACATCCATCAATAATCAATATCTATTAGCATTCCTGCCCCCAAGAGATTAATTGATGTTCATTTAATATCTATAATACTCTAAGACACTATTTTGCATGCAAGGTCATTACAATTCACAGATTCATTTCAGCAGCTTGGCATACTCAGTCACATTTTACAGGTGAAAAAGCTCAGTACTCAATATTGCATGTCAGATTATCAAAGCACCAGCAGGTCCTTAAAACATCTTCTGGAAGTAGCTGGGAGGTTCCCAAAGTAACCAACAGCAGGATTGTCCAACAGCATCTCTCAGCTCAGTTCCCCCATTCAGCCACACCAAGCAGTCATTCTGCTACCCAGCCATATAAGAAAAACAGCCAGTCACAGATCTCATCATCAAAAGGCTGCTACCTATTTTGTTCTAGTTCTTACTCAGGTCATATCACACACCTGGGAGGAAAAAAAAAAAACAACCAAAAAACCTCCACAAACAAAACCCTCATCCCAAAAAATCCAGGAAAATAATTTGAATTTGAAGAACAACCTTTCGCTCCTCAGCGGTTGGTGGCTGCAGAACTGACTGGCCCAACTGTTTCAGTGTACTGGGCTTCAAGCCTGATGTTCTCACAGGAGAATGCTTGTCTAGAAGGAGGAAAGAGATGCACCAGGTTAAATGTGAGAAAACAGGTTCTGCTTCTTTCTGATATCTCTGGTAAATGCCCCAATAGTCATGTGCACTCTTTCCTCTAAGCTTGAAATAACCCCAGCAGGTGTTTCATGGCCCACTTACTGCACTCAGGCAGAAACAAACTGGGTTTTTTTTAGTATTGGGAACCACCTCCCTTGAAATCTATATTATTATTGGCAGACACCACTTCAGCATGGTGAGGAAAGACAACATCTCCCAAGCACACAGAGAATGCTGCTTTTACCAGTACTTGCAAAGGCCTGCCTGCTGCTCGGCTGCTCCGTGCTGGCCTCTCTCCCCATGCTGGCTGGAGCAGGCAGAATGGCTCGCATGGGTCTGGCTGCAGCCAGCAAAGAGGGCTTGGGTCTTGGTTTACTTTTTACTTCTTGTCCCTTATGTGTAGCAGCTGTTGCATCAGTTCTGAAAAACAAGAGCTACAAGTGGAAAAATATTCCATCGATTTCCCCTCAGCTTCAGTTTTCCTCTTTTCCCTGAATTGTGCTTTGTTAGCACACTAATCACAGCTACTGAAGAGAGACAGTGCTAAGGCTGCATCTGCCCTGTGACTACAATCTGTCACTTAAAAAAAATATTAGGCCTGATGGACAAAGATTCAAAGGAACAATCCTGAACGGGCACAAAACAGACAGCAAACATAGCAAGTCTTACAGGAAGCACTGCCAACAGCCTTTAACTTCTTGGACTAGTCCCATGAACACACAATAGACATCACATGCACCCGTAACACATGGAAAACTGACTTACCCCACCACTGGCTTTTTCACAGAGGTGTTTGGATTCAACACCTCAGAAGACGCCGACACCCCCAGCCCTACGCTTCCTTTCTCTGCCTGCTCCAAAGAAACGTCTGCTTGCTGCTGGCTCTCCTGGCCCAGCACCACTCCAACAGCACTCCTCCTGTCTTCAGCAAGCACATCATTTGGGAGAAAGTGGGCCTCAGAGATGATCACTTCCTCCCACTCCATCTCAGGCATCTGCCCTCCGACAGGCACAGCATTCAGCAGCTGGCTGACAGCTTCAGAGCTCTCCAAGGTGCACTTGGAGGAACTCTCGCTAACGGCTGTGGGCTCTGTGAGGGCTGACTGCTGACCTCTTTTAGCTGCTGGAGTTTTCAGAGAGGTGCCTGAATTTGGCTCAGATCTGCTTTTTGGTTGCTTTTCCTGGAAACAAGGAGAGAGTCACATTTCAGAGCTTTCGGCTTTCACAGATAAGCAAGTCTGCTGCACATGTGCCACGTTTCCCATGGCCTATTTAATGCTAGATCAAAATAGCAAAATCCTAAGTGTTTAAGCAGTGAATTGTATGGGAGTAGACAGACAGCATCTCCTACAACAGCAAAGGCCCTGCTAACATTGTATCTGGCCTCTTGGCCCTCATGTATTATTTTTAGACACTGTTTACTTTGAAGAATCAATCTTTCTTAAACTCCCTTAAATATCACCATTAGCAACACCACAAAGTCACCCACCACTCTCTGTAGCAGGGGCCCACCTCCTACACTCCTCTTTCATGGCTTCAGCTCTCTGATGCTGTCTGTTCTTCCACATTATTGAGCAATCAAAGGGAGTTAAGACAGAATTTTCATCTTTCGGATTACATGCTTTCAGAAAAGCAAGCACATGAGCCAACCAGAAAACAGGATTACTTAGGAAGATCTTTTGACTTTAAGAAAAATGTTACTTCCAAGACTAAGGCTACAGAAATCATTGTACTGGAGTCAACAAAGGTACAATGAACACTGAATTGGAATATGGAAAAATACATCAGAAATGGAATCCAGCAGATCAGAGTAAGTCTGAAAGAGAAAAAGGAAAACTTCCTCTAAAACCTTTCAGTTCTAACAAGGGTAGGATTGAACAGCAACAGACATGCTATGTTCAGGCACAATCCAGAAATACTTTTTGCATTCAGACATCTCTCTACCTCAGCAAGTTTACCAAACAAAAGCAAAGATGTCACCATCACTATTTGTACCCTACCACACAGGAAGCTCAGCCTTCAGCTCAGACACCACAGAGTTTGCAAGCTGCCTAAAAGAGTTCTCATCCCTGAATGTTTAATGGATCCAGACCCAAAACAAAGGAGGTTCAGAACAAATCCACACAAAGCCACTGAAGGTCAATGCCGATTTTCACATTGAGAGCATCCTTTAAATTGTGCCTGACGAGTCTTGCTTCAGACAGAAATGCACATCTGTTCAGAGCTAACTCATTACCAACATAGCGCCAAGGTTTAAGGATCAAGTGTTTTTCTGTACACAGCTAGTAGAGATGCCAGTAACTTAAGCTGAGTAGGCATCATATGGAGAACGACTTTTCCACTCAGACAAGCTTCACAACTCTACCAACACCTGGAAATTTCTTTCCAGTCAGAGGACAGAACATCGTGATCAGACACATGGCCATGAAACAACAATACTCAACAGCACTTCAGCCTCCACTAGATCAACTTTATTATCAAGCTCCTAAAGGATCGTATACCTTCTACAGTTGAGAGTTGTTCTTCATCTCTGTTAAAAAAACAATGTTGAAAGACCAAAAAAACTAAATTTGCATAACTTCTAATGCTGATATTAATTACCACAAAATAACTTCCTAAGCTTAGCTGGAGCTGTAGCAGGAAGAACAGGCAATGTTCTTCCAGTCACAGGAACTGTGTAGGCAGAGGGCCAGAAGAATGTGTACCCTCTCTATGAGAGAGTTAGCAAATGCAGCCCCATCTATCCTGACAGATACGAGCAGCATTTTTACCCAAGGTGTGGTGATTTCAGCTCTCACCTTGGCCAAGTGTCCTCTGCAATGGTGACTTGCTCCAGCATATGCACTGGAACACAAGTGCAGGGATCATTTCTGGTGTATCTGACCTCCTGTACTAGATCTACAGGTCTAGAAGTACCACAGGCATTCACAAAACCAGCACTTTTTGTCTCAGAGTCAAGAAAGGAGAGACAAATTTACCTTTGGGATCCATTTCCCTCCCAGGAAGCTCCCACACGTTGGGCATTTTGGTGGCTTATGCCTGGTGACATAAGTGAAGGAACAGCCAGGATTGGTGCAATTTCCATGTCCCCTGCGAGTATAGGTGGTTGTCTGAAACAAGAATTGTCAAGAATTTGTCTACAGGCCTGAAAACCACAAAGCTGTGCCAATCTCTTCTTTTTTCTTTATAAGCATTTTACAATTGTTATTTGGCAAATCACCAGCCTTCCACTGTTATTCATTTTACTGAACAAACACCACACAGCTGGGTCAGAGTGAATCAGCACCATAACTACTGTGAGTCTAAATGCTCAGTCTACATAATAGCCTCTGCTATTACCAGAATTTAGATCAACTTGCAGAGCAGAGATGAACAACGCATATAGCCTCCTGGAGAAGCTAATCTTGCATTTACAGTGATGTAACAGTTCTTTTTGAACACAAAAAAGTCATAGTAAGATGGCATTAAAATGCTTCTAACAGCAATCCACAGGAAGACAAGAGGTGATTAACACTCACACCAACACAGCAAAAAGACTTGAAGGCAAGCACTCATGATGCAAAGTTTTGTCAGTAATTTGTTGCTGTATGGGATGGTCAAGTGGTCCTTTCCTGGTCTTTCACTGTAACTTGCTATGAACTACTGAAACATGAGCAGCATCACCAGGCACTATTTATACCAACAACTAAATTAGAACCTGCCATCTTTGCCAGGACAACTGCATCAACACATTTGGATTTTTGTCAGCACAGCACTTCCCAATATCATGTTCTCAACACTCTCGAGGGAGCTGTTGTACTGTAACTCCCTAACTAGGTACAGATTTCTTCTAGAAACGCAAGTGCTGCTGTCAAAGAAATAAGTGAATTTAAACCAGATCCTTCTCAGGAACAAAAACTTGAGGTATTTTCATTCTCCCTGAGACAACTAGAAGAGCATCACACTATGCACCACTATAAATATCCGCAGTGTTCCACCAGCTGGAAGAATAGAGAACCTGGAAAACAGGATTTGATGCTAGCTTATATAACAGAAGGAGCTGCAGTACTGACTGTGCATTGAACTTACGAAATGGCTACAAAAGCACAGGTGACTGGAGTGATTAGATTAGCAATTCTTCCTCATGCAACAGGCCACACAGCCTTTTATACAGCTTCTCAAAACCTCAGGTCACTGCTCCCTTCCTGCCATGTGGCCAAAGCAAGAGCTTTGGAGCTCATATTTTCCTGTCATAAGAGCAGATCCTTGCCCTTAAAGGGATGGACACTGGCTTTTTATGAAGACAAGTATGCATCCAAGTAGTGGATGTAGATGGTTACACAGAAACTACTGTTGGCCAGATGTATTGTGGTAGCTTTATCTACTCCATCTGTTTCCAAGAATTCCCTGAGGAAGCAGGCGGAAGAAATGAACCCTGTAACACACTATAGGAACTCAGAGACCCTCTTAGCCTATGCAAGACATAACACAAGGGACAAGAAATACATCAACTGACAGGGCATCTCCAAATTGGATTAACTTTAGAAACTGAACAGTGAGCAAATCCCTCCCACTCCAACACCTTTAAGACAAATCTATGACAATACATCCAAAACTGAACACACCAAACAAGATTCCGAATTTCTTACCAATTTAATTGATGCTGGGTTCTCCACAACAGAATGAGCTGGCAAAGGTAACATGATAAACTGTGTTGCAGGTGTGGAGGAGCTACTCTCTTCAGTATCCTAAAATTAAGCCAAAGGGAAAATACATGGAGAGAACAAAAGACGTGGTGACCACATCCCTCCCTCCCATGAACATTAATGTGTCTTAAGGACTGATGAGACCAGAATACAGGACAGAGCAGCAACCATATCAAAAGCAATGGCCTTCCCAGATGTACTCTGGAAATTACAGAACTCCTCACACTTTGAAACTGAAAACAGAGAATCCAACTCTTCACAGACTAAGGTTTTCTATGACTGATCCCTAAAACCTCAGCTTAAAAGGACTCCCTTCTACCTCTCTGCAGCCAGGAAAATAGCTATCAGGAGCAAAGCAGTAGCATTTTTTCCTCGCCAAAATCTCGCAGTGTAACTGCAGAACCCAATTACTGGCACTGCAATATCCCAAGTATTGTTATAACAAACAATTAAAAGACCTCAGTCATGGTAAGACAAAATTGAGATCAGCACATGGCTGAGTCAATCTTGCAAGCAGAGACAACTTAGTCACGGAGTTACTTTTGTATCATCAATTACAAAAGTTTCTGTTTCTCCCAGCACTGAGCATCATCAAGTTGGGCAATCAGATCTTCTGCACCCACTGAGGATCTCAGGTAAAATGGGTGACACAGCACTCTGATGTGGCAGGAGTCTGAGTGTCACTGGAAAAACTTACCCTCCCCGTCACCACAGTCACCACAGACACCCCATCAGGCACCTGGGGACGGGCCACAGCGATGCTCCCATTGGAGATGTCTGTGGAGCTGCTAACCAGAGTCTCCTCAATAACCACTCGGGCTGTCTGGTACGGCTGTCCTTCTATTTCCAAAGTAGCCTCATCCAAGAGGATATCTCCAGCCACTTTCTCTGTCACAGGCCCAACATAATGAGAGAGAACCTCCGAGGCAACCGCTTCCTCCGCAGCCTCGGGCTGGGCAAAGGCCGCCGTGTCCTCTGGCAGCCCCTCGATGGCGACGCACTGCTCCGAGCCGCCGGCCTGGCCCGACTCCACGGAAAGGACGTTCTGCACGGCGTCACCACGGGACACGCCGGTGACATTCCTGGGAGCCGCCAAGCCTTCGGATGCTGCCGGGCTCTGTGTCACACACAGCTCCAGAGACGGCCTGCTCCTGTCTTCCTGAAGAGTGGTTTTGGGGATAATTATATAATCGGAGCGAGGAAGAATCTTACGAAAGCCGGGAATGTCAGGGACTACAGCAGTTCGAGTGGATGGCTTGGAGTTCTGCAGGCAAAACCAGAGGATGGAATAAATGATTATGAGAAAAGGAAGAGATTCAGTTCTCAGTCCTGCTATTTTAGTGCTTAAGGTTCAAACGGTTTCCTGAGGTAGTTTTCTGGGAATTTCTCCACACGACAGAGCCTGCAGAATCCCTCTCAGTCCTGGTTCTATCACCTGCTTTACCAACACTCACTCTGATAAAAGGACACGAAAATAACTGCTGTGAGCAGGTACCAGACATATCCATCTTGGATTACAAAAAACAACAGAAGGCAAAGGTAAAAGGCAGTGGCCTCACACAACTTCTTTAAAGGCTGCCCTGAGCAAGGATACAAACTGGTATCTGCAGTTAAATGACTCTGCCACACAGTGCTATGTAAGCAGGTAACTGCCTCTCTCTTCAGCGGCCAGAGAACTTCCAGAGAGACAACTTACCGGGTCCAGTCCCTCTTTCTCTAGCTTGGCTTTCTCCAAGTAGTAGCTCTTTTCAGCCACACTGAGCAACCTCCAGCTCTCACTGATCTTTTTGTTGATTTCAGATTGAGGGAGGTGTGGAAGCTCTTGCTGTACTTTCAAGTAAATATCATAATAGTAGAGAAGGTAAGCAGATCTGAAACACAACCAGAAATTGAAACATAAAGGTCATTCTACATGAACTCCTTGGGGAAAAATAAATCCACATGGTTTAGATTTGTCTCAAGGTCATAGGACAAGAAAATTAGATTTACTTGTAAATGCATTTTTTAATCAAATGAAAACTCTCTCTCTGAGGACAACTTCTGAGGAAAAAAAGAGAACCTGTGAGGAGCAGCCTAAGGCAAGTTATTCTGGGGTAAACAAACTCTAAACTGAACAACAGTGGCACCTGTAAAGAATGTCTGAGCAGGCCCAAAGTGTCAAGCCCACATTTAATACACGATGTTTTACACTGTGAAGTGTTCCAAGTGCACTGCAAAGTCCACTCATGTCAGAAACAAGGAAAACTGCTCCCACACCCTACAAAGGAACTAAATGAAGGCAGACAGAACTTACCGAGGCTTCTTGGCTTTTTCTCCATGATCAGCAGTACTTTTATGCTTTTTCTTCTTCTTGGATGGCACCGGTGATGCGTAAGTGTAAGTGCTCTCAATCTCCTCCATCACCACAGTTACCTCAGTGCCTTCATAGGGAGCCTCCATGGCTAAAACACATGTTCTGTGTTATGCTGTTGCCAAGTTATACAATGCCAACAAATAGCACATTTAATCACTTTAGTAAACTGACAGCACTCTCGGCATCTAAGTTTGACTCTAATTAAATCAAGATAACTATGTGATGTATCTCTACTTTTAGAAGGAAACTTCTATTTCTATAACCTCAATACCATCAGTTCAGGGCAGATACACTGCATCTGCATTTCCAGAACTGCAGTTCCACGGGGAACTCTCAGGTAAGTCTGCTAACCCAGAGAGAGCCGTACACTCAGCCAACAGCCGTCTGGCTACAAAGTGTCATATCACAACCACGCTACAAAAGCAAGGCCAGAGGCTGAACAAGCCGGAATCCTCACAATCCCCTGACCCAGCGCCAGCTCCCCGGGGCTCTGGGAGGCGATGACGGACGGCTCCAGCCCCCGGGGCGCTGGGCGGCGGGGAGGACACAGGAGATAAGGGCAGCACCACCTGCGTCAGGTACAGCCCCGGCGTGGCCCGCACTTGGGCCCCGCGCAGCCGGTGATCCCGGGCCAGCCTCACGCTGTTACCCCGAGCCCCATCTCCTCCACACCGCCCGAGGCCGCCGGTCCTGCTAAATGTTTCCGCGGTCCCCTTCCAGGTGTACCCACTCACCGGACAGCTCCGCGGCCGCGCGGGCGGACAGGCGGCGAGCTATGGTCACGTCCCTGCGGGGGCGCGGCGGCGTGGAGGAGGCAGCACCGGGACCACGGGCCGGCCGCGCAGGGGGGAGCGTGCGTGCGGGAGGTGCGGAGCGTGCGGGCTGTGCGGGGCAGGCCGCCCCGGCATGCTGGGCCGGCTGCGGGTCGGGCCCGGGCGGAGCGGGGCTGCACCGGCCCCTCCGCACCGGGGCCGCCGCCGGAAGTGACCGCGGCGACGGCGTCCGGGGCACGGCGGGGCGGGATGGTGGCCGGGAGGGGTCTCTCTTCCTGCGCGTGCGCGGCGAGGAAACGGCGCGCTCGTGCCCCGTTCCCGCCATTTTTCGGGAGGGCGGCGCGGGAGGGCGGAGCAGGGCATGGGCAGCGCGGCGCAATTAGTGCTTAATCAGCGTTTAGTTAGCAAAGGGTTCAGGTCGCAGCAGTGGGAGTTCGCTCTGCAGGAACAGCATCGAGTTGTTCTGTTCATCGGTGCGTGCGCCGTGTTCATGCCGATTTCCCTCCTGCACTCCTTGGAGGAGCTGTCCAGGCCTGGCCCCTGCCCTGGTGGAGCACCGCACTGCCGGGGAAAAGCGCTGCTCCAGGCTCCGGTGATGTCCCAGCAATCACAAAATCATTTAGGTTGGAATAGACCTCTGAGATCATCGAGTCCAACCAACGTCCAACTCAACACCACCATGTCAGACCACATGTGCCACATCCAGTCTTTCCTTAAACACTTCTGGGGACGGTGACTCCACCTCCTTGAGCTGCCCTTTCCAATGTCTAATCACCCTTTTTGTGAAAAAGAATTATTCAACATGGATTACTAGGGGAATGTGAGTCAGAATATAATATTCCTACTGGTCAAGAAGCCACATGTGAATGGATACAGGCTAGTACAAGATCTCAGAGCTATTAATAAAATAGTTTTCCAGGGAAATCAAAAGCAGCAGAACCAGTAAGAATACAGCTGGGACAGCTTAGGACTAAGTCCTTTTGTTGTGTTGCTAGTTATGTCACTGTAATACGTATAGATGTAATTTTTAAAATAAATTAGAGAAGTTAATCAAAACAATGGATTAGGGACGTTACATCATTTCCAACAGTTATCTGGGAACAGAGGCTGACCCCCACTTGTCTATACCCTGTGTCAGGGACTTGCAGAGATAAGGTCACCCCCAAGCCTCCTTTTCTCTGGACTAAACACACCCAGCTCCCTCAGTTGCTCCTAATAGGACTTGTGCTCCAGACCCTTCTCCAGCTCCGTTCCCTTCTCCAGACCCGCTCCAGCCCCTCAATGTCCTCCCTGAACTGAGAGGCTCAGAGCCAGTCCACTGCAGTCAGCACTGGAGTCAGTCCAGCTTCCCAGTCCCAGTGATGAGGCAGGTGGAGTGAGAAGCAGCAATCCAGTTGGAAATCCAAGGAAGCTCAGTGCTGGGTGTAAGGACCAGCGCTGTGTCACCACTGTGTCATGAGAGTTGCCAGAGATCTCCCTGTTGGGAAACAGGGAGTCACCTCAGATACTGCAGCCACTCCAAGTATTTTCAGGATACTGCTTTGGATCCCAGCATTTCTTTTTCAGCATTTCTCTCTGAATTTTGAAAGCTAAAACTTTCCATACACAACAAAGTAATTTTTTTCTCAGTTTCCATGGACATTAAAACTTAGTGCTTTGCTCCCCAGGAAACAAACAGTCCCATTAGGCTCTCTACCCATAACCCTCTTCTCTGAACCTTTTGGGAAGCAGGATATCATGCAGCTATCGTTTGAACACGTTTTTCAAATTACACATTTTTGATTTTTTTCTGTATTCATGTCTATTTCTGCAATTTACATCATGACTTCTAACTTTAGATGAATGTAAACCACATCTATCTCGTGCCTCCTCTGATTGTGGAGGAGCAGAAAAAGGGCTCTTCTCAGTGAGCCAGTCATTAATAAACCCCACAAAGCAGTGATACAGCAGCCAAAATTCAATCTGCAAATTGTTATTTATTCTCCTGAAGTCCTGCAGCCATTTCTGTGCTCTGTTAAGTTGTGATAATTGGAGGCAAGCTATCTGTTCTGCATCAAATACTCCATCAAATACTCCATCCTCTACTTTTCCAAAACTCTATACTTTTATTTGGATCAATGCACAACCACTAGAATTTTCTTGGAATTATTACCCAGCCAAATATTTGGAACAAAATGGCTGGTTAACTTTACAGGACTAATGAACAACTGAAAATAATAATTTAAGAGAAAACCACTTGAAGGAAAGCAGCAGTGTTTCTCCCATTATTCATGGAGGAGTTCTGACAATGTGCATGCTGTCGATGGCATTAGAAACTCAAATTCTTTCCTAAATTGAGCATTTTGACTCTTCTGTGGGCATTTACGTGGCTGTATCTCAGGAAGAAAAAATATATTGACAATGTAAATTATTTTAACTATACTGTGATAGCACTTTGAGGAGCAGGGGAAGCAGCTGTGTTGGGGTGGAGGCCCCGCTGTGTCAGGAGGGGAAAGGTGCTCTCTCCCCAGGACGCTTCATGCATCATTACCTCGGGAAATGAAAGGCATTGATGGAGATTACACAGGAATCTCCCTCTTCATTTTCCTGACAAAGTATAAGGGCCTCTTTGAAGGAGTTCAAAAGACAGGCAAGCACACAGAACTGCAGCAGGTACCAGCCTTTACTTCTGAAGAGTTGACTGCAGAGTCTGCTTAAATAGATGAGAAATTGTAACAGATTTTTCAGCTATTCAGTAACAGTTCGTCCAGCTCCAGCTCCCCCACCTGCAAGCCCTCCAAGGCTCCATCCCTGCTCCAGTTCAGTCACCACAAGGTTGCGGTGTGAGTGCTGCGGGGCTGAGGCGTCGTCTCAGAGTGTGATTTGACATCATCTGTGTCAGCCCTCAAACAGCACCCGTTTCCAGGAGGCTTTCATGACTCTATCCCCTGAAACAAAAGTCAAATGAGATCGAGACAGTTTGGCAGCAAGCAGAAAAACACGGCCAAGGGCTTTGGGAGATCATGTTCCCCATGGAGGTGGAGAGCTTAAACCCCTATGGGACCCGCTGTGGTAAAGGGGGTGTGGTAGGGGATTTAGGAGTAGCCGGTGGAGCTGCTGTCAGCTGTAGTCACCAGGGACAGTTTCCATGGGTCCTTCTAAGCTGCTTTAAACCTCCCTGAGATTTGCTCTGACACTGCACTGGTGACTGTGGGGACTTTCTTTCCTTTGAGAGTAAAACCACACTGAACCTGTCCCTCTTTCTATGCACACATCTGCTACAGCTCCCGTGTCATTGTGCCATCCATGGGCTTTGTGCTGACAGTAACTGCACGGTGTGAGAGCAGCAGCCAAAGGACTGGAGACACAGAAGGAGGGTCTGTCTGACTGCTGAAGGGTAAAGGAGCCCCTTTCCCTCAGAAGTGTTGCAATAAATATGTTGCTATTTTTAAAACGGCACCAGAGGAAAAGCAAGAAGGGGATTTGTTATATTTCGGATGAATTCTGGTCTGTTTGGGAGTTCTTTGCAAGAACAAACATTAAGGATCTCAGAAATGTTAACATTTTCAGTGTTTCTGGTTATATACACAGGTTTTGGGGGGTGAGAGTAGCAAAACAAAACTTGGACTGTTACTGAACTTACAGCCCAGAATCATCAAGAAAAGGGTCCAAAAGTGTTACATTCTATTTAGGCAGCAAAAGCTCTCTTCCTGTGTTATCCAAAACAAAGCATACATTAAACCAATAGAGTTATTGCACCAATCTCTCATTTAATCTTCTAGGATCATAAAAATTTCAATTTCTCTGTGAGGCGGTTCTAGCCACACACAGCACTTTTGGGATTTCTGTGTTTATAAAACAGAACCCACCTCTCTTCTTTGCAATTGCTTTTGGCTCCTGAGTCACCATCCAGCCAATCTTTTCCTCAGCAGGCAAACAAGCACATATTTTACAGTCAGTGAAATATGTTTCTTTCAAAAAGGTTACAGAAAACATTTTCTAGACATTTATTCTTTTTTTTCCCTTAGTTATAGAAGAGAAGCAATGATTCATATGACTTCTCTATTTTAGTTGTTTCAAAAAAACTGCTAACAAGGTTTCATATTTTAAATGGAATTTGATCTTTACAGTTTTCTACTAAATGAGACATAAAAGTATTGTATGTTAGGTGTTGAAAATAATGAAAGCTATCACAAGAAGCACAATTTAAAAGCCTGTCTGTAGAGACTTTATGAAGAAGAGAAACCTAGTGGTACATTTGTGTAAAATAATGAACACTGCAGAACAGGCCAGGCAAATGTTCCCATTTCTTCTTTATTGCTGATAAAGGAAAGGAGAGAGCTTTTGAAATTGGAAATTCTAATTTTGTTCAGATTTGGAAAGTGAAATGGAAACATAACCATTCAAAGTTCAGAGGAAGAAATACCTCCAGCTTTACTGCCAGTTGATCACAGAGCAGCATAGGATATCTGCAAGTATCCAAAACCCACTAAAACTTCCCATGGATAATGTATCCATCTAAAAAACTGTGTCAAGGTAAAAAAACACATAAGAGCTGAACAACTTCCCATCTAAAGAATAAATTCATCATTTTCTAAAAGACTAGGAAAAGTTCCCCAAGACCCTGTATCACCCTAAGAGTGTATTAGAGAGGATTGAATACAGTGCTGGTGACTGTTAAAGGCAAAGTCTTGATGAAGTGTGACTCTTCATAGGATCCAGAATATATTTTCTTTAAGTAATGTATTTCGGTCCTACTCATTTCTTTCCTCAGGAACATCAGGAATAATGTGTCATTATCCCCAATTAAGCTGGAGCTCTCCCCAGTGAGCCAGAAAAATGGTCTTTCCTCAATAAACAGATTCTGAGTTTTCTCCCACTGTTTGTAAGTTGTGTTCTCTATTTATTTGCACAAACCCCGGTGGAACCCTGAGCATGGTCTGTCAGGATAAATCCCTCTTTCCTTTTACAAGCATGTTGATGCTTTTGATCCATGTGGGGTGTTTTTCACTGTTCCCAGTGCAGCGTGTTTGCTCAGATCCCTTTACAACTTGTCAAGTACAGAAATGTGTTTCACTGAATGGGAAATTCATTCAGTAATAACGAGCTCCCCTTTATGAAGGCATCACCAGGTGGAATTAGAGTGTGCTTTGTGCTGAGCCTGTTCACTATGGCAAGCCTGACTTGATCTATGTGGTTTGTGAAGGAAAAGCTACGCAGAGCTCTGGCACTTGAGGGTGCAGCTCTGACCTGAGACTTTGCCAGCAGCAGCAGTGAAGCCTCCTCAACAACAGTATATATGTGATGGGAGGCAGGTAAATGCTGCTTCTCACTCCCCACCTGAATGATTAAAAAAGTGAGGTATACAGAGATTAAAAAGAATACCTAAAGATGGATATCTCCCAAACCCAGTAGAGTCACTCACTGTTCAGTGTCCCAGAAAATTCAGAACAGTCAGGCATGACTTTTGGGGTGCCCTAGAATATTTTCAACCTAAGACCAGTGAACTGGATTAAGATAAACATCTATTCCTGTCACTGCGAAACTTCATCTTCCAGCACAGCTGCCCCACAGCTGTCACCAAAACAGCAGGAGTGCAGGCTGACCCCACACCATAACTTAATATTTTCTCAGGAATGTAGATCTAGCAAGGAAAGGGAATCTTCAAGTCAAGGTCTTGGCCCATATTGTCTGGCTACACTATCTGAAGTCTCTACCCTACAGTGCAGACAGGAGGCCCACACACATGGCTGTATATTACCTGGCACAGGTAGGGATTTGGTCAGTGTGTAGCTGCAGCAGCAAGGACCTTTGGGAGAATGGGATAAGGTTTCTCAGGAAGGCTGTGTCTCACCATCTCCCAGCAGTGCTCACCCCTCCCTGATTAAAGCTTCCTCAAAAGGCTGACAGAAGTTATGGATACACTTTTCACTGCAGCAGCAAAGGGCAGCACTGTGCCAGGGGGGAAAGCAAGAGCCAATAGCTTCTCTCCTGGAACAGCACAGCTCGTTGTCACAACAATGGTAGAGCATGACTAGGTAGGAACAGCAGAGTCTTCTCAAAGCTATCTCAGAATGCAAAATGAATAGGATCCCAGGACCTGGGATCCATGATAAATTCCGTTGATTTCTGGTCCCAGAGCAGTAAGACGGTTTTTTCAATCTTGCCTCCTGCAAGATAATTAAATACATATTTTTTAGAGATAGGCACCAGAACAGGCCACTTCTCACTCACATCTTCCCCTGGAGATGCAATGAGCAGCAGGAGAGATGTGAATCACTGAGTACTACATTGGAAAGAGCTCATATACCACTACAACTTGTCTGGGATATACAGAACACATCTGAATCCCTCCGGAGTCTTGCTCATTCTCCTGCTCTGTCATGTCCATGAAAACAAGGAGGCTCAGGTGTGCTGTCCAGTGTCATATCTGAGGTATGTCTGGGATGCTGACAGTGTTGCACCAGGGCTGTACCATCAGAGGACAGCTAGGACAGAAACGGACCAGCTTCTCCTTCAGTGGAGCTACTGGCTTACACCACACTACTGCTCTGGGAGAAGTGCTGGAATGCCACTCCAGCAAGGAGGCATTTTGCTTGTAAACAATAACCAGCTCCAACTGTCAAGTATCAAAGGTGCAATCCTGGTCTCAGATATAAATCTGGTTTCAAAAAGAGCAAACTGAGTGGAGGATCAAGTACCGTGACACAGTGACATTCAGAACGACGGCATCTCCCAGTGTTTTGAGCAGGATAATGCCATTACTGAGCACAATGCTGCTAATCTCGGCTCCACTCTTTCTGCTGAAGGGGAGAACATCAAAGCTTTAACATCTGTGCCTCCTACCTGGTATCTATCTACTGACTCTCTCCTCTCCTCTCCCCTCCCTGTTCCCTAGTCCATTTTGAGCTGAAATCCTTGCCTTATCACATTCAGCAGTTGTCTGATCATTGCAGGAATTAAAAGAACTTGGAGCTGTATCTTGGCTTGCATGACAGCATTTCTAAATGTCTGCAAGTCTCTCCAAGCAGAACGTGGTGCCAGGGTCTCTTTTCATGCAATACCTTGGAGTGACTTGGCATATTCATCACTCTGGAAGGTCCCTGAACAGACCCTCAGCAGCACAGTTTGCACAGAGAGACACAGGCAAGCTGCCTCCAGCCTTCAGAGATGCACTGTCTTAGAGAGGTTTTGTGGACTGTGAAATAGGATGACAGCCAGGAATGAAGTCCCATACCTATGCTTCCTTCCAACAAGCACTGACTTGTTTATACAGTCCCCTCTAATAATATTCTGTTGGAAAGCCCCAGCCAAAATAATTTCCTTGTCACACTGTAGGGCTGCACCTCTTTGTTAATGCCCAAAGGCATCTATCTCATATTTATTAGCACAATGACCTGTGAATAAAAGGAATGAGCTCTATGTAGCATTGTGGTAACCATGAAATTCAAGAAGCCCTAGATGTTATAAAAGGGCTATAGACATCCAAGAGAGTTTATTAACCACCAAATTGAGCTACCCCAATACCTACAATACAACAGAGATAAGGATTTTATAATCAAATAGACTGATAAGAGTGCAAGCCCTTGTAACTCTGGACAGAAAACATCAAATCTGCACTGCTTTACAGTCACTGCAACAACAGTGTTATATTAAATTCTGTTTAGGAACCTCATTTGTAGCTCACTTTCATAGATCACCAGTTATCTGAATGCAGAAGTGAAGACTTTTTGCCACAGGACTGGTTTTTAAGTGGGCACAGGGAAAGGTGTGCATGCAAGGAAGTTTATTAATTTGTTTCTCCTAAGGTGGTGCAGGGTACCAGAAATACCAGAATACGTGGGAGTGCGACCAGACCTGATGAGAACACTGTAACAAATGGGAAATATGTGCTGAGAATCAGAAAGCAGCTGCTCATTCATCCATGGAATGGCCCCATAAGGATCCAAGGGGAATCCATGACTTGAAACAGAACTAGAAGAGACAAAACAGTAATGAGTGCACTGGAGGGCACAAAGAGTTTCTGCTCCAGCTCTTCCATTTGACAGGACACCCGTGTAACTGCTGCCATGACCAGTAGTGCTTGATAATGAGAAGTCTGCACAAGAGAAAAAAAAGCTGCTAAAAAACTCCAGGCACTGTCAACACTAAAAACCCTCCCATACCTGGGTTCACAAATCGTTAGGTTTTTTGAGACTCTGGAATAAATATTTACCCCTTAGAATTCTAAATTTACTTTTCTCTGAGTATTTAGCAGCACTTTCCATGTAAGATCTGCCTCCAAGGTCCCCACATGATGGCAACGCAATCATTGTAAGATATGTTCAATGACAATGCTTTTTGCTGCAACAGCACAGATGACAGGATTTACAAGCCTCTGGGTGCTGCACTTGTCCTGTCTCATAGAAGAGGAAGGCAAGGCTCAGCAGTCTAAGATCAACTCATCAGGGATTTAACAAAACTGGAAGAGAGAACCAGCTGAAAAGAATTATACATTCTATCCATAAGGAAATATAATGTGAGTGCTATTCTTCAAGGGAAGGTGGAAGAAGTAGCAAATAAGGTTGCCTGAACAGGACCTACAGAGGACAGTGAGAAGGAACTGACTGCAGCACTCACAACAGGGATGGAGAGTGCAGAAAGGTGAAGGCAGCACAAGAAATAGTGCTGAGGTTGACTCAGAGACAATTTGTGAGGCACCAGGCTCCTGAGGAAAGGCAGGTTTGGACATGATCAGTGTGGCCTCCTGTCACTGTGTCCTAGAGAACCATGGTCATGCTGTGAACATACTCAGAGCTGCACACACGAGGCAACACCCACAAAGGGAAAAGTGAAAAACTCCACATGGCTGGTGAAACTTGTAGGGAAACTTTTGCCTTATAATTGTTTTCACCTCTGAGGGCTTGAACAATGCTGCCAATGCTGCTGCTTTTACAGGTGTAGAAATGGCTGTGGATGAGTCAGAACATGAAAATAGCTCAGCTGACAATGAAACAAAGACTCTGGTCTGCTGCCATAGTGTAGAGGCAGTCACTGTGCTTGGAAAAGAGTAGTTCCCCACTGTGCATTCCAGTATACAGAGCAATTGCTCAGTGAATGTAACATTTCTGCAGAGCCTTGTTACCTCCTTCAGCCCTTTTGTTCCCTGCAAAACTTCCTTCCAAAGACGCTTTGGTCCAAACTGGCACATTACTTTCCCTTTTTCAAAGTATTTTCAGGGCTTTTTCCCCACTCTGCTTGAATTCTTTAATCAGCTCATTTTTCTTCTGCTTTCCCACCCAGTACACACTGGGAATGACCAACTTGAATATTATTTGGCACTCTGGACAGGACTTGGTGATGGATTTCTTGAACTACTTGGCACATCTCCAGTGCCCGATGCAAGACAAGAATCATGTGTGGTTGCAGTTGGAAAGGATCCCAAACCTCCTTTCAGAGGCTGGTGATTTCTCACACAGCACTTCCATACAAATGCTGCACACCTTGACCTGACTGGCCTAGAAGTAAAGGCCTTCTCTATATCAAGCTCAAATGTTGCCATGCACATCATCTTGGGAGCCTTCCTCTGTTATTGGTTGAAAGAGTGAAGCATTTTCAGTCCACCTCTCACCCATGACCTTATGGAGGTGCAGGCAGCACTCTCCCAAGTGCCACATTCCCTTCACCATGTATGGACACAGCTGCTCCCTGTCACCACAGCAGCTCCCAGCTACCAGATCTTACAGTCCACTGCAAATTGCTTCCAAGTAGTAATGTGGCTTCACTTCCAGATTGTTACTTTGGTCACTGCAGCACAGCACAACTCTGAGGGTACTGGACTTCTGTTGCTCTCCACTCAAGCCACACAGATTTCTGTCCCTGAGCATCCTGTTACTCTGCTTGCTCCATGTGGTGGTGGGACCACACTCAGGGGCTGTTGGGAACTGCCAGGGGCAGCACAGTGACTGTGGCTCATCCCAGGGCTGTGAGGCCCATTAGATCACACCTGTACCAAGCACTGTGTGCACACTCTCCCTTCTGGTAGTACTTGACGGTGGAGGATTTGCTTGTAGGCAAATCATGTGAGAATAGACACTTGTGAGCCTCCCAACACCCTCTCTGCACACAGTACCTGCATGTCACCTGCTCTGTGCTCATCGTGACAGCACACTGCCTGGCCCCTGACTTCTGGCTGTTGAATACAGACAGTCCAGAGGACAGTGACAAGAACAACCAGAGGTACAGCAAATGAGCCCTGCAAGGAGGTACAGAAAAAAAATTACTTGATTTATTCTGGGGGAAGTGGAAGAGATGCATGATAATACCTTTCAAATAGGTAAAAGTGCAGTGTAGAAGGTAATAAACTATTATCTCTATCTGCCGGGAGACAAGAAGTGATAGGTTGCAGTAAGGGAGATTTATTGGTTGCAGTTAGGAAGGGCTCACATTAGACTGTGTGGGGAGCAGATGAAACCACCATCACAGGAGCCTTGGAAGAGGTGAGACACTCTGTGATCAGGAATGGTTTAGCCAAAGAAGTTCCACCTCCCTCACATTTATTTCCTATGATCTTTTCTTATACTATGCACATAATGAAAATACCCCAGAACCTCTCCCCACTGTCTGGGATACCTGTGAGCAGTGCTTTAATAGCTGCATCTCAGAGACAGGCTCTTGCCAGGCTGTTCTAACTGCTTGGGTTGCAGTGAGATTAGCTCATGTCCTTTTAATGATGTAATTAGAAAAATCAGGATTCCAAATGAACTACTGGGTATTAACCCAACTGTCATTGATTTTACATAAAGCCAGCTGGAATTTCACATAACACACTGCAGTGCCAGGCAGGCCTTACAAAGGCCACAATAAGACATCTTTGCCACTGCAGCAATCTCACGTTGCTGCACTCCTTGAAGGAACAAGCCGTTTCAATCAGCTCTTGCCATGGTAGTTTTGTTATCTTACTTTTACTTAATTGGTTACTGCAGGGTTGTCTTGGAGACTTAAGATCTGCTCTTTGAAACCACTGGATTCTTATATGCAACCTAGGAAAGAGAAATGAGATTTCACACAGCAAAGTAGCCAGTAACAAACCTGGACCAAAAATGCTGAACCACTGCATAAATGCATTATCTGGTGTCCAGCAACACAGCCGTCTGCTGAGCTCAACCTTGGAGACTGGCTCCCAGCAAGTGAAACCCTAAATTATTATTTTAATAATCATGTCTGAATACTTGTCTGAAGTCAACTGCCACTGCAGAGGGTCAAGTCAAATTTTATCCTGGCCTAGGTTTGCTATCCCTGTGTATACACTCACCAAACCCTCAGGTTTGATTGTCCCCTCCCAGTTTTCACCTGCCAATCTCTTGCTGATTCCTCTTTTGAAGATTTTTGTTTCTGTTTCTCACATCTTGGCTGACAGGAGTGCAGCCATGCTGTGTGCTGATTGCAGCTGGCAGGTGGATTAGAGCCCATTCAGATGGCTGTGAAATTCCTCTGTGAGACAGAAATGGCAGAACAATGGATTATTTCACCATGAAGAGCCCAGAAACTGATGCAGACAGTCACGCTGAGGAGACAAGCTGAGGAGCATGAAGACATAAAGCAATTTTTGCTTCTACAAGCCCCACGAGATCTTTACAGCTCAAAGTTTTGGAGATCTGCTGCCAGCTCCCTTCCTCCTCACCTAAGCTGGCTGATTTCTCTGAGGTACAGGATGTTCTCAATATTTTCCAAAATATGTGGGAGCTACAGTTGCCAAGTAACAAAACCTCATCACTCTTTTCCTGAAATGCATAATTCCTCATTTCTCAGTTTCCTGGAATGGACAGATGAAGCTGTGATCTGTGACACTTGTTCAGCATCAGGATCACTCCGACTCCAGTCTTGCCGCTGGATAAATCTGTTGGATACAGAGTTCAGAGTGAGGAAAGGATCTGACTGCCCTTTTGTCTCTCATCTTCAAAAGCAAAACTGGGGATCCATTTCACGATTCACTGAACTGATTCTGTGACCAGTGTAATGAGATTTCATGAAGAATACAGTGACACTGCAGCCAAGGAGAGGCAGCTTGACTTTTTTTTCAAGAGATGTCCTTCCTCCTCACCGACTGAAAAGCACTCATGTGGTTGATCCCAAGCAAGGTCAGAACAAAGCTGATAGATCCCACCCCTTCCCAGGAATTAGGAGCAAAATTCAGCTCATTGTAGTATTTATGGGACTAAATGAGGTCCACAGAAGGACAAACAAGAT
Organism: Cyanoderma ruficeps; assembly: GCA_008694505.1. Classification (NCBI taxonomy): domain Eukaryota; kingdom Metazoa; phylum Chordata; class Aves; order Passeriformes; family Timaliidae; genus Cyanoderma; species Cyanoderma ruficeps. The sequence continues at coordinate 8,969,724 of VZDJ01000219.1, read as the reverse complement.
GAGGGATGAAGAAACTGTCTTAAGAGACGTGAATTGAACCAGGAGAGAAGAATGCTGAAAAATGAGGACAGCACCAAGATTTGTTGGTGCTGTTTGTTTGAAGAAGGCCCTAGGTAAGCTTTGGTTCAGCTGCTGTTCAGAAGTTCTGGAACCAGCAGGCATTTGCTGAATTAATAGGGGGTTGGTTTTAACACATAAAAGGAAGCGCTTTTTTACACTGTGGAAATGAACTTCTGGAACTGGCTGCCCTGGGAAGCAGGCAGAATTGTCAATCAGGCAACAATTAGACAAAATCATGAACAAAAAGTCTAGACATGGACACTAAATGCCCTAGGCAGGGATGTCCACTTTAACATAGCTGATACAATTGTGGCTGTTGTTAGAGAAATGAGGTGAATGGACCACTAAAGTGGCCAAGCAAGTGTGCTTTACCTAAATAGCATCTTTTATTGGCTCAATCTACACAGAGTACTGGACATGATGGATCCAGGTTTGCTGTTATTTCTTACTTGTCTCTAATTTGATTGAGGCTCTGTTCTTCCTGTACCATGGCAGAGTTCATTCCCCTTTGATCCTGCTCCTAGTAGAACCAACAATCTACCCCAGGTTACATAATGTACCATATAACCTCCAGATTTCATCCAAGGGTTCATCTTCTCCTGAATATCTTGAAATCTTTTCCTCTAATTTCCTTTCTTCCTTCTACACAACAGCAAGAAGCACCATGTGGCTGAGCTGCTTGTGAATCTTGAAGATGAGCAGTGTCTGAAAGTTTGTGACACATTAGCAGAGCGACACAGTGACAACTCCATGCCTGTGCACTTCAATAAGCTAGTTATAAACAAGAGGGTTTCTCCTCTAATGTTCCCAGTCCTTGCGACCACACTGGAGAGGACGGGACTAATGAAGATTTCCTCCTGTGAGCTCCATGAGGCATCTGCACTATTCCTTCTGAACTCATTACAGTGAACAGAACATAGACCAGAAAAAGCATTCTTTGCTGGCTATAAATCATGAGTGACACTAAGGTATTGCTATTAGCAGCAGAAAAATGCTTTCCTCCCCCAACCTTATCCAGCCTCGTGCACATACAACACTTTGGCAAAAGGTGATGGGGTGTCTGGATGGAAAATTAAATAGAGGTTGTGTTGTCTGAAGATAAATTAGTACCTCCCTCAGCGTGAGCGACTTTGTCTTTTTCTGATTTGTCTTTTAACTTAAAAAACACTGAGACTAGAGATAAGGATGAGCTTTAAAACCATAGCCTTTGTCCTCTCCCAGGCTCTCCTGAACAAGTCCTGTCTCTGAAATGTGCTCAAAACGAAGATAAATATTCTGGCAGTAATATGCAATATTATTTTTGGCAGATGAAGAATCTCAAACTAGATAAGGAAAAACTGAAAGGAAAACAAAGCTGTTTTTTTCAAATGCGAGGGACCAAATTCTGCTCACCCATATGAACCCAGAATCCTTTCCTTTCTTCCAGACTATCACAATAATTTCTGATTTTCACCAGAGAAGCTGCTTATGGGACCTTATTAAAAACCCACCGCATTCAGAGACCCTGGTGGAATCACACAATAACAGAAACAAAAGACAAAGGCATGTGAAGACAGTGCCAACTCCCCAGCTCCTGCCCGAAGGCTAATTTGGTTCTGGGCCATGTTAGCTGTAACAATGATAAGATTAACACCTGATATCAAGGGAAAGGCTGAACTGTCTGAGACCTCCTTCAGCAGAACAGAACTAAATCCAGCCTCTCCAGCATATTAGCATATGTTAGAGGGATGGCCTCTTTCCTGGACTAGTATGTATTTCCCTATAGAGCCTTTGTGCAAAGCTCAGAGCAGTGTTTCTGCTGATATATTTGTGGGTATGTTGAATAAAACATGCGCCATTTGACATTGTTTGCTTGGGCTTCTATGGAGAATGGGAGAGGGCACCTACTACTGAAGGGCAGAGAGCCATGAGAGGCTGAATCTGGCCTTTCTAGGAGAAGGATGAGGCACAGGCAAATGCAGGAGCATGTCACGTTTTTGATTCTGAGAGAGCCCTGACCAAAGGACCCAGCTCACCCTGCATTGATTGAAGTGCCAGCTGTTTATACTGCTTTAAGGCAAGGAAAAGTAAAAAGCCCAAACCTTTGCTCTCTGTACATGCATTACCTCATTACAGACGTGTATGCTTTGGCAATTAAATGGGAAGGGATTTTCAGAACAAGCTAAGCGTTTTGGAGGCAAAATTTCTGGTGCTCAGAAAGGCTCCTGTGTCCAAAGCACAGCCTGTGCTCTGAAAATTTCAATGTGCTTTGTCAAAGCTGGAAGTTTGATAAGAGACTCTGGTTCTCAAGAGCTCTTAGAGCATCCTGTTCTAGGGAACAACAGTTATTGATGCTGCTGGTTTTAAGCTAAGAAGTTGTCACATCTCAGCTGTTCTTGGATTTGACTGGCACGTGAAGAATGGTTGTATGGAATAGCTAGAGGCATTGCCACCTGTTATGTCTATTCAAAGTTAATAATTTTCTAGGTAATTAAAAACTGTTCAGTGGTATATTTTATAACACAAGATCTGTATGATGTGACCAGAACGAGCATCCTAGCATAAGAAATGGGACGTTTCTAACGGAATTCAGAATCTGCCTCCTAAAAGCTATGAAATATCCTCGGGTCTGTTCAGAGAAGCAGTGTATTAAGAAAGATGTCAGCAAGAATCAGGAAGAGACCTAGAGGAAATTCGTTTGGCCACCAGGTACAAGACTGTCTTCCAGATAAGCTTTGATGAAACACTTGTTCATTTTCATTTCTGTCACCGTGTTTGCAGCTCTGTAATGAAATACCTCGTCCCTGAGGAATACCTCAGCTGTTGTGCAAGTGACAGGCATCAACCTGCCCCACATCAGTAACGCCAGGGCCAGCCCTGCAGAGAGGAACCCGCTGGCCAGGCAGTCACGGATGCGCCTTTGGCAAGGAACAGGCAGTGGGAAGATGATTCCAAGATTATCTGTAACTACTAAAGGATATGCCCTTGACACCCACAGAGCAGGGTCATACCCTGTCCTGAGCTCTAAATAGTCCAAAAGCTTAAAAAGCTGCTGGTCTTTGGTTTCACAGAGCTGATCATGGCAGTAAGGCCATCTTTAGCAGAGTGTTAATATTTGGGGAGCCTTCATTTCTAGGAGATTTCTGTTTCATGGAAACAAATTAATTCTTGTCTTCTATGCAGTCACAGTAGTCAAAATATACTCTTTATCTTCTCTGATCACCCTTTGTAAAGCAGCTTTGCATCCTTTCTCCCCACCTGCTCTTGTTCTGTTTGGTACTGGACACTAAGGCCACTTTCCCTCAATAGAGGCATCATAGTTTTCCATGAGAACATGTGTGCACAGCTAAGAGCTGGTTTCCTTGCCAGCAGTGGGTGTGGAAGGTTGTAACTTTTTCCAATGGCAAGGGTAAAACAGCGAGCTCACTGGCACAAATCTATCAGTGAAGCTGCACAAGTGTACTAAACAGAACATGCAAGAACTTTGCTGTTACCTTTCAAGTAAATAGTTTCTCCTTCTCAGTTTGCTCCACCATAAAAATCCCTCTGCCCTGTACATGCCACTGCCAGAATTTATTTTTGAAGAACTTGGATCTGTTTATTTATTTATCCATATTTAGTTTAAAAGTCTGGGCTCAAAATTAAACAGTCATTCATAATGTCATTATCTGCCTTGCTCTGCAGTTAGATACCATGTGTGGTGTCACAGGACAAAACCTTTGGCAAGGCCTCTAGAAGAGCAATTTAGCTCCTCATCCATCTTGCCTGGCAGCACGATTGGCTTCCAAGCTTGCACTGCTAAATTCGTTATTTTACTCTGACTTAGATTATTGAGTGTTAAATCACTTTCTGAAGTGTTTATTGGTAATGGTTGAATTCTTTCCACCCATTTGAGCTACTTTTGAAACATAAACATTTCCTTGTATCTTGGAACTTGATGGAAAGGTGGGGAGAGTGCCTCAGAAGAATGGATTGTAGAAATGACCAGCTCATTAAGCAGGGACAGTTACCAGTGCTGTGGAGGAGAATATCCTCCTCCTTCCACCAGGATGAAACAGCAAACTCCCATGGCCACTCACACGAGGAAGGTTCACTTGTGTCTTGTTCTCCCATCATATCTTGGCCTGTCAGGAAGCAGGTGACCCGTTTACTGGAACATCAATGAGTTCCTGACAGGATCTTCATTAGATCCTGAATCTCCCTGGATAGAAAGCCAGGCTGTGATCTGCAGGATCAGGTGCTGAGGAGGTTATTAGGCATCAACATGCTCATGCTTCCAAGTGTGAAGTGTGATGTGCAGCCCCTGCCTGGCACCCATGTCTCTTGGGAAGGAACCAGAAACAACTTTCTTATACCTATTTAGGAAAATGGAGCAGAGGATCAGAGAGCAGAAATAAACAAAGAGCTTAAAATCTAGTGTGGCAGTTGGAAGCTGAGGTGGAGAACAAAGGCCAGAGGCAGGTCAAGCTGGAGAGGAGGCAGAATTTTAAATAAGGCCTTTGACAATTGATCTCTTGAGGACCAGATCTCTTGTGGCAGCCCAGCAGCCTGATCCAGGCCAGTGTACTCTGTACTGCGGGTCCTCTTACCTCTTGCCCCTGCTTCAGTGAAGACCTACAAATCAAAATTGTTTTTTTATTTTTTTTCATTTTATTTTTAATGAAGAGGTCTGTTGAGTCTCTTTTCTGCATCTGGGAGTTACTTTCCAATCTGAGTTTTAACACAGACTTTTAGAGATGACACCAAGATCACAGTAGCAATCAAGGCTCCTTTGATGGCAGAGCTAAAAATACACTCCCCAGCTGACACAAGCCTTCAAAAGGAGAACATAAAGTTTGATTTGAAAGAATACATCTTCCTTAGTCTCCATGTCTTCTTCCAGGGGACACCACATCTGTGACAACCATGCAAGCAGGTTACATCTGTCTTCTGAAATGAAGCAGCCATATACATACTACCTTCAGCCTCAGCAAGGGAAAAGCTTTAAATCTTCTGAGTGCCTGGGAGAACAGTTTCATTGGCAGTTTTTTGCCTCTCTGGTCATGTTGGCATATGTCAAATTATTGCATGGTAGGAACCACATCTTAGAGTCTTTAGCAGCTTGCCTTTGCCAATCCCTTAGGAAAGGAAAGAGCTGGGGCAGCTGATCAACAGGACTGAAACTGAACCTATCTGCTTCCCTTCCTGCTCTCCTCCCTGCTAATTCCGGGGTGCTGGCACACAAGTCCTGGCTAATGAGGCATTCCCGAAGCCCTGCTTCTGCACTTGGAAAGGAGACTGTGGTAAGTAGTGCCACTGCCACCTCCTGGGCTTTCTGAGGACCTGAGCACATCCCGTGGGTTGAAAATGCAGATTTATGCAAATGTTGGGCAAGAGATCATGGATTGCCCAGCTTCAATCTGTGCTAGCCCACTCCCTCCCCAGGCCAGGCGTGATGGCACTAACAAGCAGGCATTTGTAGAACAGAGTGCAGGTCTCCCTCCTCTTGGAGGCATTAGCTAAAGATGGATCATTAAGGCTTTTGGGTAGGAGATGTACAGATGAACAACCACACACAGTATCAGCTCCACATTTGTAATGTGTAATGTGTCAGGGGGTAAAATGTTGAGCAACCCATTTTGGCAAATGGAAATAGCAAGAAGGGTGTATTTTTCTGGCTAAATGAAAGCCTTCTCTGTGTGTTATTTTTTCGTGTGTCTTCATGCATAGCTTGAACGCAGCGAAAGGAAAAATTAATTTCTTTGGTCAGACAAAAATACACCAAATTTATTGTTTTGAAAGATACAGGGGGTATTTTGTATTTCTACATGGCTGCTGTAGCTATAATTGGCAGCACAATGTTCTGCCAAAAAAAGGCATTCACCCAAGAAAGTCTCCGGGCCCACTCAGCCTCAACCCTGGAAGTGGATGTCCCATCCCTAAACTTCTGTGGGCAGTGCTCCATTGGCAGGAGTCTGTTTGATGCTCCCATTTAGGGTGTTGGCCCTGAAGATGTAAGACCTCCCTCTAACTGAGCCTTCAGTGTGGATGCTTTCAGGCTTGTTCTGGCAACGGAAGAACATAAGGAAGCCATTCCTGTAGTTCTTGTTCATCCATCCATAGAGCAGGGGGTTGACAAATGTGGAGCACATGGCCCCAACATGGAAGACAGTGTACAGGAGTTTGTATTCATGGAAGATAAGGACCAGATCAAGGTCAATGGCAAGCTGGAATATGTGGAAGGGGAGCCAACAGACTGCGAATACCACAACTACCATCACAAGCATTTTGGTTGTCTTCCTCCTCCGGCACTGGTTTTCATTCCTAGAAGTGGGACTGACATGGTTTTTCAGCTTGAACCAAATCCTGGTGTAGGCATAACAAATAATTGCAAGAGGAAGAACATACTGCAGGAGGAGCATGGACAGACTGTAGATGGTGGCATCTCTGTTGTTACCAGAGGGCCATTTTTCTGAGCAAACAGCCATTTTGAGGTTAATGGATGGGATTTCCTCGTATCTGTACTCCCTGAAGATGGCCAGAGGCCCTGCTAGGACAGCTGCTGCCAGCCACATGACAGCTATGATGGTGAAGCTGAGCCTTTTGGAAATCCTGCTGTCCAGGTGGAAAACAATACAGCGGTACCTATCCAGGGCAATCACAGTCAGGGTGAGAGTGGACACATGGACACTCAGAGCTTGAGCATAAGGAACCAGGTGACAAAGGACAGCTCCAAACTTCCACTCGTCCAGCAGGGTGTACACTAGGGTGAAAGGCAGACAGAGTGTGTCCACCATCAGGTCTGCCAGGGCCAGGTTAGCTATGAAGAAGTTGGTGACAGTCCTCATGGTCTTGTACTTCACTATGATGTAGATGACCAGGGAGTTTCCAATGAACCCCAGCAGAATGATGAGGGAGTAGGCAGCAATCAGGATGACCTGGACCCCCAGGATTTTGGTGCTGTCCATCATGACACTGCGGGACCCAGAGAGATCCTGGGTAGGAGTGACAAAGTCATTGGCATGCCAGCTGTGTGGCAGCTTCTCATCTAATGCTGTCTTCTCCACAGTGAATGTGCTGTTGGCTCCCTCCAATGGTCCCATGCCTGGCCGGAGACTTTCCATAAGGAGGAGAAGGTCTGGAACACAGACATAGCAGAAGTGACAGCACAGGTTACACTCATCTTTGATGACATTTACATGCCCACAAAAATTCCCTAACACCTTAAGAACTAGGAAGGCAGAGAAACAAGGCACTCTCAAAGTCAAGGTGTTCTTCTCCACCTCCCTGTAACAATTTATTTATTTCCAGACTGTGCACCAGGGTTTTTTTCTGTTTCTTATTTCTCACCTCTCTAGGTGAAAATATCTGTCCCCCTGCCTCTGCAAAAGTCTCTGCCACTGCTCCTGCTAGTGATGCTACCACCCAATCCACCCAGTACTGTCTGTTCTCCCTCCCAGTAATGTGGACAGCACAACTAATGCCATTTTATGACCCACTGTCTGTGATCAAATGTGTCACATAGTCATTCCCTGGCCCTCATTATCAGGCCCTCAAGGTCCTGTGAACCAACTAGATAAACCAGTTTTTTTCTTCCTTCCCCGGCCAGTCTCAGGGTTGCCAGGCATCAGGCAGCTGTTGCCTTCCTTGCTGGTTTTGAAGGTCACAGGCACCCAGCCAGGCAGGTGTTGTGTCCCCATCACGGAAGAGGGAACTGTGACAGCACATGGAGCACAGTCTCTTCCTAAGTAAGGAGCTACTGAACAGTGAGACCCATGAACCCTATGGCCAGGAGACACCTCCACAATCCTCTGCTTTCTCCAAGGATTCAGTGAGTGGCTTATTTTTATAGGATTTTTGAGTCTAGATTATGATTGATTGTTACAATGATACAACAAACCATGTATTAGGATTTGGCCCGATCTGAAGAAGGTCCAGGTGATTATAAATTATAAGTTGTATTATAAATTCTGTATTGCTTAGGTGATTAGAAATCATAAATTATTTATAAATTCTGTATTTTGCTATTTGTAGATTGTACTGTGTTGATTCTGCTTGTAGAAATCCTGTGCTGTTTCAATCATAAATTCTGTTCTACACTAATCATAATACCCTGATAAAGGAACAAAGCTTTAACTGTCACCATGATTTAGTGCCATCTTTATTCTGCCAGTGATCCCTAAAAGAACCTCTCTGTCCTCTCAGTGTTGGTGACACCCAGGCATCTGCTGGCTTAGCAGAGGAGGGAGCTCCTGCAGGGACATGCATGTGCAGGGCATAAACCACTGAAGCTGTGAACAAGCCTCCCACGGAGCTGCTGCTGAGCATCCAGGCACAGACAGGCCGAGATCCAGAGGCCCAGCATCCATCAGCCTCCTGCCACGTGGTGCTCAAATGCCTGCCTGGGATGGCTTTGGGAGAAGGGAGCCCCAGAGGCCAGAACTGATGCAGCCTGGAACCCCTGGCTGGCATTCGGTGCCACTGGAACGGCCGCGTGTTGTCACAGCAGGATGCTCATTGAATCCAAACGCGGCGGGAGAAAAGCCAGCTCTGTTACTGGCTCCTCCTCAGCCTCCGTGGCTCAGGATTGCTGTGGGCTATGTGGAGAGGGGTGGACATGGCCCCTCACATATCCCCTCTCCCCCTGCAGTGAGTCGGGCCCCACTCCCACTGCAGACTTAAACAGAAGTGAGCAAAAGCCATCACTCTGCCCAAGCAGGGAGGTCTGCAAAGCATTGTGTTTTCTCTGACAGGCATGGAGGGGGGAAATGCCCTTTCACTAAGGGAGGGAGGCAAACGGCTTAAATGAAGTGGGAATTAGAGGCAGACTCCTGGGTATCTTCTCAGGCTCCTCAAGAAAGGAACTGGGCTTGTCCCAGAAAAGATGTGAGCACTGCTGACTGGGTGGTGGTGGGATTCCTGCAAATCCCATGCAAGCCAAAGGCTTAAGGACAGCCACTCCTTTGGGAAGAGAGAATGCTTTGCAATTACATTGCAACCTAAATGAAAATGGCTGCAAGGGTTGTGGTTCCCCCCCCAGGAGCTGCTCCCAAGAATCTGCCTGGTTGGCTGCAAAGCCAGGGCCCTGCAGAGGCCCAGCAGAAGAGCTGCCTGCAGTAAAACCACCCCTGCTGGAACCCTTTCTCTTTCCCTCTCCATGCCCAATTGCCTGCCTAACATCTCACCCTGCAGACTGATTTATGCCAGTGGTTCCTGGACTGGTCCCTGGTTGTTGGGCTCAGACACTGTGAGATAGTGGACACCACGTAGCCACTGCTAGAAGAGTAGGAAGCAGGAAAAAATAGGTGGATCTGCTTGGGTCAGGGATTGTTTAAGGGAGATCTCAGACCTCCACAACACCTCTGGCCCAGCCTTGGAAAGACCAAGGAGAAGCTCCAGCTTCTAAGACAGGAGAGAGGCGCTCAGAGCGTGCCATACAGTGGGTGCAGGGGAACAGGCAGGGCCTGGGAAGGTGGCACAGCCACAGCCTGAACCCCTGGCAGACACCTGTGCTGCAGCTGGCCCTGAGCAAACCCCACTGCCACGAGAGCAAGGTCAGCCAAGGAAACACAGCAAGTGCGAGGGACACTCTCAGTGACTGCACTTTCCCTGCTTGCCACCCATCTGGGATTTAAACCTTCTGGATTGTCCAGCATTATTTTATCACTTGTTATCGCCTTTTCTGTGGCTCGCCTGTTCCATTTATCTTCAGCACCCAAATCCTGGCACCACACCAGTGGACACTCCCTTCTCTTTTTCTCCATCTCATCCACCAACTGGCTGCCAGTTCCTGTGCTCACATCTCAGCCTATTTCCTTTTGCTGGAGACTGGCAGCTGCCCACCATCTGAGAGGAGCCAGGAACATCATGGTTACTGGAGCTGCTTCACTTCCTAACAAAATGGCCTTAATGGAGTTACTATTTGATTTTGTTTGTTTTGTTTCTTCTCCAAAGGAGAACTATTACAAATCAATTAAGACATTTTAATTAAGATAAAAAATGATTATAATAAATGTTCCCACTCCAGGGGCTGCCTGGAGGTCGCTGGGATGCTGCTAGAAGTGGACTGAGGTCTGTTCCAGCAAGTAATGGAAGTGCTGGCATATGTGTAGGCTGCTGTCAAACCCCGGGCCTGCCAGACTAGATTGAAAAAATCCTTGGAGCTGAGAGCCAACTGCTTTTGGGACAAGAAAGCAGCAGGAGACACCAGGATGAGGGAGGAATACCATCCAGGTCCTTTCCTCTGTGCTGAGTTGTCATGAAGGGATGCAGAAACAGGGTGCTGCCTGAATCAAGACAACCCTAATCCTCACCCTCTGCTCCAGCTGAGGTTCAGCCTGAGGCAGGGCTGGGACTCAGGGATGGCTCCAGTGAGACAGAGCTGTTCCCTGGGCCAGCACTTTGGGAAGTGGGGAAGCACAGAGGAGCCCTTCACTCAGCACAGTGCTGTCAATGGCTGGGACAGTGACCAAAGTGACAGCTCCAAAATCCATTCCTGCAGAGGGCCTAGACCAGGTGCCCTGGGACTCATCCACCTCTGCTTCCTGGGGCACCCCAGCTCCCTCCATGTCCCTGCTGCAGCCCCAGGCATTCAGCCGGACTGGAAGAGGCATATCCAGACCTGGAGGAGCCATCTGTAAAGCCTGGCAGGGCTCAGAAAGCAGGGCTGGAGGGGTGGACAGAGGGCTGGAGAAAACAGAGCCTGTTAATTAGAATTTCTCTTTTTATTCAAGCAGCAAGGCTGGAGTCCATGGAATCAAAAGGAGGGAGTGAAGGGACTTGGGCCAGTCTCTGCTCTTTGGTTAATGACAAACCCTTTCTACAGCAGTGCTGGAGTGTGAGGGCTGAGGCTGATGGATATTGCCATGGCTTGGCTTACTGATTTATTCCATGCTTGTCCTTCCTCCAAAGCAGCTCAACTCCACCAAATCCCTTAATCTCCAGCAGCCCAGTCAGGAACACTGACTCATCTCATCCCCAGACCCATGTCCAGACAAATGTCCATGACAGGAAGTCTGAGACCATCCCTCATCATGAGAAGCTGGTGGTCACCCTGGGACAAGCCACCTTCTACCACCTTCATGTTCCCTTCCAACACTCAAGAGGCAGCAGTGTTCAGTGTCCCTGCACCCACAGCACAGCACTTAAGGGAGGACAACACAATAAATGGGGATATGGAGGTTAACCAGCCTGCCAGAGACCACACAGCACATCCATGGCAGGGCTTGGGCAGAGTCCAAGTTCTCTAACTCCAACCTCCTGTATTCACCCCCAGAAAGAACTCTGCATCTCAGCATGAAACCTCAACATAGATCTCAGGAATGGCATGAAAATGCAAAATGTGACTGATGGAGGGGAACTAATTTTGTCTTCTCTGTGCAGTGGGAAGGTTTCAGGAAAAACAGCAGCTCTGGATAATTTCATGAAGCCAAAGAACAGATAGAAATTATCCCAGCTCCTTCCATCTCCAGTGAAGGGGTGATTGCCTTGCTATGATACTCCAAAAGCAAAGACCCTCTGACCTGCCCACCATCTGCTGCAGCTTTGTAAGTCATCTATCCAGCTCAGGGCCACTGGTGCAGAAACCTCATGGCATCACTCATTGCCACCCAGAACTGCTCCTGGGGGACCCCAGTGTAGAATTGGCACTGAGAGACAAAGTGCAAGGACAAGGAGATACACCAGGGATTTCTTGTGGTTCCTCACACTAAATATTTTCATGACCCTGCCTAGGCTGGAGCCATGGAAGACTGAAGGGGATGAGGCAATGAGGATGCTGTAATCACCCAGCTCAGGACAGGATGAAAAAGGAGGTGGTGAGAAGAGATCTGTTTGCCAGGGATGCATGCTTTGAAATGAGAATTTATCCTACAGAAAGCAGGGGAGAGCAGTGCAGGGCCCTCTGCCCGGTGGGATGTGCCTTGGGAGCAGAGCAGGGCGGGCTGGGACATAAGGATCAATGGGTCACGCTGCAGTGGAGACACACCAGTTGCTGGGGCAGCAGAAAGGAAGAGACAGTGTAGTGGATGGATCCTGGTTAACCTGGGGAAACTCCTGAAATTTAAGGAGTCTGGGATAGGTGAGACAGTGGAGCAGAGGAAAATAACAACTCACTGACAGAACAAACAGGGAGAAAACCCAGTATCCTGCTTTGGGACAGACCAGAAACTCTGTAGGTGAAATGCATCTGCAGCAGGACTCTAAGAGGATTTCTCTGTTCAAGGACTAGCATGCACTAATTGGGTGCTGAGAGAAAGCAAGCACCGATTTTCCTCCTGTATCCCATATCTCCCTTTGCATCTCCCTCTCCGAGGACACTGATCTGTGGCAGAGAGCCGAGTGCCAGCAGCGTGTGCAGTCCCAGCCCAGAGGAGCTGACGGAGGTCTCTACCAAGCCACGGGGAGGCAGACTGCAGGAGAGATCAGGATTTCTCAGACAGCTGCGCTCCTCAGCCCCACACCTGCACCTCTGGGGCTGTATGTGCCCGGGTTCTGCAGCACCCTGGATCAGCCTGCTCTCCTGACTGCTCTCCCTCAGCATCCTGCCTCCCACACTCCCTGATTCTGCTCAGGGACCTTTTGAGACTCTCCTGCCAGTATCTCTTTTTTGCTTTCTCTATTCCAGCTCTCAGGGCTGTCAGTTCATAAATCCAGTTTCCCGAAGATCCTTGAACCTTTTTTTTGCCTGAACCTTGTGGCATGGACAAGACCCGGCCCCATCTCAGCCCTGCTACTCAGAAGAGCCCTCCCTGACCCACCTGCAAAGGCCAGAGCATCCTCCTCCACCAGGAGCCGAGCCACTCACCTCTGGTCACTGTCTCATCGCTGCCCAGGACGGAGTGCTCGGTCCTCTCCACTCTCTGGAAGTCAACCTGTGGCAAAGGAGTGGAAAGCACTTTTCTGCAACTATCCTTGGAGAAGAGAGGGTCAGGTGAGGATCTGGGCTGCTGGAGAGTGTTTCATCGCCAGGAGTAGCTTTGGAACCCCTCCCTGAGCACCCCGGAGAGCCCCCTCTCGCAGGGTGACTGACAGCCCCGTCTCAGGAAGCTGGATGCTGTCTTTGCTCCTGAATGAGAGAAAGGCAGAGAGCGTGTGTTTAACAAACAGAAATGGAAAGGGGGGGGAGCCTGCTGCTGCTGTTTATACAGTGTTCAGCCACTGAGGGGCTTCTTGCATCGAGCAGAGAGAAGCTTTTCCACCACATCCAGTTTCCTCTCCAGGGGGAAGTGCTGGGAGCTGGAGCTCTGCAGGCTTCCCATCCATACCACGGACCTGGGCAAGTGTTATCTGCCCTCACTCCACAGCTGTCCCATCTCCTCAAGCTTTAAACTCATTGTGACTGGCACAGTCATGTCCAGAGGGGGATCTTTCCTACAGCAAGAGGTCTGCAGGTCCTGCAGCTCAGCAAAGCTTTCACAGACCTCCCTCCACCCTCCTCTGTCTCTGTTTGCACAGTGCACAGTGCAATCAATCTGCAGCTGTGGGACGGGACTTCAGGGACTCCTGAGATACAACAGAGGTAATGCTGAAAAGGTTTAGCCACGTGGCAGTGGCTTGGTCTGCTCCAGAGCCAGATTCATGGGGGACATGGAAACTGAGTGGCTTTCAATTTTAGGGTGCTCAGAACTGTCCACAAACCTGAAGCAAGAAAGGGAGAGACAGAAAAGCAGCATCCTCATGTCCAAATCTGCAAAATCCAAGCTCACTGCCCAGGAAAGCACTCTAAAGGCAACACAGGGAAGCAGATAAGCACAGATAAGCCCTACCTGTTCAAAGATTTTGCCCTCAAGGAGAAGTTGTATATTCTTAGCATAGGATTTCCAACTCAAGCAATTTGCAGCTCACCTGGGCTCAGAGATGCTCCCACAGGCTGAGGGGAAGGACACCTCTCCCTGGTTTTGAGTACCTGCAGCTGGAATTTTATCAGAGAAGTCTTGCTCTTTACACCCACAGTGAACTTTGGTCTCCTTTTCTTTGCAAGAACGGAAACAGGGAGGCTTTTCAACCACCCCTTTGTGCCAAAAAGTCACAATACATCAGGAAAGAGAAAACACTCTAATAGCTCAGCAGAAAAAGAGGAATGAGAACATTCTTGAAATCACATGGAAAGTGACACTTGAACCCAAGACTTGGATAAGAGTCCTCATAAGTCCCATCCTTCCCCCTCCTCTCTCTGTCTCCCCTTCAGAAAGGAAAGGACTAGGCATAAAATCCACCAGCTGTGCTAACTGGATTTTTGTGGGAGTTTCACATCTTCTCCTGCTTCATTTTCCCTAAGGCTGTTGATTTAGCTGCTCAGGAAAGCGGGGAGTGGAGGGAAGGAGGACAAGACAAAGCTGCTTGGAAGGAGCCATTGCTGTCTCCCAGTGGTGTGCAGAGAGAGGCAAAGAGCAGCTGACACAGAGTGGTGCATGCTATTCCCCCTGCTCCTAGTGGATGGATGCTCCTCCTCTCCAGGGTCCTCAGCAGTGGATGGTTGATTTCAGCTCAAGATTATGTTTCTCCTCCTTTCTCTTCTGTGTGGGATTTTTCTTGCTTCCTCCCCAGATTCCTTTGCTACCACTCCCCACTCTTCTCTTCCCAGGGCTGAAATAAGATGCCTGGGGAGAAGGCAGTGATTGACAGGAGAGAAATTTGTGCAGCCTGAAGCTGTGAACCTTCATCAGGACCATGGGGTGAATTCCAGTCATTTTTGGCACATGGTCTTTGCTGGATAATAGCACATGCAAACTCTTAAATCATGGATAAGTCAGTGCAAGTCCCCAAGATGTCCTCTCCCACGGTCTCAGGGGTCCAGTGGAGCACCAAAACCTGCTGTGTTCCAAAACATCATCTCAGCTCTTTGACCAGACAGAGCAGTGCAAAAAGGTGCAGTTGAGCTCTCAGCACACCAGGACTGTCATCCCAAATGGCACCCACCAATCTGGAGCTTGGTCCCTGGTCCCTGGGTGCTCCCCACCCCTGTCCCTGGGAGTCTGGCTCTTCTCACAGTGCCACAGACACGGGCTGCCTGCCAGTCTGCCTAATCTCACCCAGCTACAACAGAACTACAGCCAGCAGCAGGTGCAGCATAGCCTTGGGTTCCCCACAGGGAAGGGACACCTGGGCCCTGCAGTGCCAGACCCCTCACATTCCTGGTGGGTTCGGAGGAGCAGTCATAGCACAGACTGTAGCAGCCAGAACACCGAGCTGCAAAACAACCTTCCCACACAGCTCACAGATCCCAAAGCAGCTGAGGGTCTTCCAAGCCCCAACCAGCAACACTCCGCAGGAGGGAGATGGGGGACTACAAAGATGGTGCCTTGCATTGTCCTGGGGTGTGGAAGGCTGTGCAGCCCCGAGCAGAGATGCCAGGGCCCACTGCATGCACTGTAGTAACCTCAAGCCTGAGGTATTTTCACACACAGGCTGGATACCCACAAATGCCTGCACAGGTGTCCCAGGAGCCTCATGTCCTTCTAGACGTGATGGGATCATTCAAAGGATCTTTGCAGCTCAAAAGCCTTTCTCAGTGGTTGGGCTTTCATTAGGCAAAAGCGAGTCTGCTCATCCATGCTTCTGAGAAATACAACAATGAATTTTGTACTCCAGGGAGCAAAAATGATGTCAAAAGGCTGAGAAATGGGGCATAGAAGAGGGCTGCCTTTTGGCCTGTAATCTGCTCTGCCTCAGTGAGTAGGCAGGTCCTCAGTCTGACTACCTTGCAGCTGTAAGCCATCTGCTGTAGCTTAACTTCTGTCAGAAAAAGGAAGGTGGATGATCTGTTCATTCCCTGGGAGGAATCTCTAAGAAAACTGTTACCAAGGCTTCCAGATGCTCCAGTTCATCCTGCTTCATCTGGAGCAGCAACAGTAACATACTTTAAAAAGCAGCTTTTCATTTTTTTAAACATCTGTTTAATTCCACCTGCATGTAACCAAAACATTTCCACTGCTCCTTCCTGAGGTGTGATTCCTATGTTTTCCTGAGCAGCCCCCGAAGTGTCAGCAAGTTTTGGTAACACAAAAGCCCCTTTTCCATTTGAACCCCAGAGTTCACGGATGCAGTGGATTTGGGAGTCTGATGCATCTGGGAACTAAATTAGCCACAAAGAGACTCAGGGGTGGGAGGGCAGATAGAAAGCTGTCTGTACCCTCTCTGAATTTAAAAACAGTTCTCATTTCATAACAGTTTTTTGTCCCCATGTGAATATTCCCAGAATTGGTGAAGGAGCAGAGAAACCATTAGGGACAAGGTCTGGCTAAAATATCTGAACTATCTGACACTGATAGTGAGTGTCAGTGAGAGGCACTGAAGAAGCAGGAGGAGAGATGGACCGTGGGTAGGTCTGGGATTGGCCTGGGTCTGCCACAGCTCTGCTCACCTTCAGGGCAGGCAGAAGTCAGGGATGCTGAATATGCCTGCAGGGTGAGGGTCAGTGAGCCAGGAAGGAGATGATCATATAGAAAAAGATTAACGGGATTTGTTCTGCTGAACACATCACCACACTTCAGCTCCTGCCCCACAAGAGGCAAACCCACAGGGCTCCTTTGATTAAGTCAATTAATGCCTAGGAAGGTTTACCCCTTCCATCCCCTTCCCACCCCTGGATCTCACTCTAACACACAAAATACCCTCGATCATCCTCACATCAGGACAGGACTCCAGGCAGTTTCTCCAGGCAGACATCAGCACTGCTGAGCCCACAACTGGCCCCTGCATTTAGCTGCCATTTCTGCAAGTCACTGCACTCAAAGCTTTGTTAATTTATTAGAGGGTTGCTTGTTGTTTATGTACTGAGCCAGGTAGAAAACAGCTTCTGCATAAGAGGATAATTGCAGTCAGATAAGCTCTTCAGAGCCAGGATTGCAAAAATACGATATGATGTAGACCAGCAGTTTATGGGTAAAATAGAAACATGGATGAGTTTTCAGGTTGGAACACGTTTCTCCCATCTATCACAGACTCCCCGTCTGCCTTTGGGCAAATCATTTGATGTATCTCAGTTCTCTGTACATAAAAAAGGTGATAAAAATGCTTCACTCTGGCAAACTCACCCCTGGAGCAAAGGACCTGGTGCTTGGATGTGCAGCACTGGCAGCTGCTTTCCCACTTTGCCCTATGGGATTTCTTTCTAAGTTGCCCATCTCATTTAGGCAGCATGTTCTGTCATCAGGGTCTTGCTGTCCCAGACTGAATACTCCATACTCCTGCTTCACAGTCCCACAAAGAAATTTTTGCCCAAGCTGTCACTCCTGAGATGACAAACAGCGCTATAAATGCTGGATTGTGTGATGAGAACAGGCAGAGCTGGATCCCTGATGGCAGCCCCAGCCTAAACTCTTCCAAAGTGCCAAGACTGAAAGTGATGCAAGTGGCTGGGAAATTCAGAGCATGGCTTGTCTGCTATGGGCTGCTTCTGTGTGTTGCCAACAAGCACCAGGTATCCAGGAGCTGGGATCCAGTGCTCAGCACCACTGTGGCAGCAGCAGGAACATGTTTGTTGCTTCACTGCCTCATTCTATATTTTCTGGTCCTGTGGGGACCCACATCAGCTGTGGGCAGGGAGCAGGCTACCCATGCCCTGCTCAGCTCAGCTCAGCAATGCTGGGCTGGCAGCAGTGTCTGAGCACAGGAGGGTCAGATCCACTCCTGAGATAAACCCAGGGATTTGGCTGAAAATCAATTTGGCTCCGTGTTCCCCAGAAAAATGACTCACAAGCCAGAGTCTGACACTAAGAGATAGGTATGACACCATGTATCCCTTGGGGAAGAGCTGTGTCCCCAGGGTATGAGCAGAGCACGCAAGAGCTGAGCAGAGACCTTGCTGGAAAGCACAAAGCCTTATAAAGGCAGTGCTCTGGGTTTGTCCTTCTCTCAGCTCTTCAGGCGATGAAAAGGACGACTCACAGCCCTAATTAGCTGGAACATGCTAATACCACTGAGCTTCCCTGGCCAGCAAATTTGGCACAAGGCATATGGGACACTTTCCAAACAACTGCTCAGGGGAGCACGTGCCTGCAATTTATTATTCGATGAGCAGTTTCCTCTCTGCCTTCACTGAAGAGCTCACACCAGACACGAAGGAGGTGAGTCTGGAGCCTGTAAATCTACTTTGAAAGCCATTTCATGCCGAAGAGAGAAGAGACTTACTTCTCCCCAGGCATTTAAGATATTTAAGGTATCAGGGGAAATACAGCTTTGCACAGCATTACCTCTGGGAACACTCAGTGCCTTCGAATGGTGCAGCTCGTAGTGCTCAGCTTCCCATGGGGAAAACCACGCTCCTTCAGGGTGACATTCACTCTGGGTATAAGATGCAGGACCAGAGAGTGTGCATTGTTATTTTGCAGAGTAGAGAAGAGGAGTACAGCCAGCCCAGGTAGCTGGAGAAAGGGGAAAGGTAGCAGGGGCCCTGGTGCTGTGTCTCCAGGATGGGTTATTCCCTCTTTTCACAACTGCTCTGGGTAAGGCAGTATCCCAGCTTATTGCCCTGAAAAAAGGAGTAGGAAGGAGCCTCCTCGTTTCCTATTACAAATAAATCAGTTTGTGAGCTTTGGATGGGAAGCAAAGGGCAGGACTCTGAAAAAGATCAATTCATCCCTGTGGCAAGATCATCACTCTCAGTATTTACTGTACTGCCAAAACCAGAGGCAGGAGCTGCAGCCTCCTGAAGGCCACCCCCTGCCCCTGGCCTTGCCTTCAACCTGGCTCCTGTGGCAGCCCTGGACTGTTCAGGGCAGCCCTGGACTGTTCAGGGCAGCTCTGACACAGGACTTGAGTGCAGTGAGCTGTCTAACACTGCCACAACCTCACCAGTACAGACACTGGGAACAGCTCAGGTTTGTGCAATATTCCCAGGACTACACTGGTTTGACCTGCTCCTCATCCTTGCCATCACCTGCAGGCTGCACAGCCAGGCAGGGCACTCTGTGCTTACCTAGGGCACATCTCTCCCTGCTCCCTCTCCATTGCATCTTTTGCAAACATTTGTTGTTATGGTGACATCTCCAGAAAGAAAATCTTTTTGAAGATCTTTTAGATTTTGTAACACAGGTACGGCCACTTTAATTATTTTCTTTAAGGGAGTTGGTTGGCTCGTTCAACGGCAACTGAATTTCTTTCACTTTGTTTCTGATGACCACTTTGGTGATTCTCAGGCTCCGGCTGTCAGTGTGTGGCTGTAAGAAAGTGGAAGGGGGAGAAGTAGACCCAGGTTGTAAAGAGCTGCTTTTAAATCCTCTTGGGAGCACAGGAAGTGCCTCCAGGCTGAGGCTGCTGAGCTGCAGGCAGTGTGGAGTCAGAGTTTCTCCAAAATGAATGAAATTTTGGAGCACATCTGCGTCTTTCTCAGATAGCAAAGTGCAAAATAAATAGCGAGGGGGGACATTTATGCCCAATAACCTGTGCTGTGTGTGAAACGCTCGACTGAGAAATACTGTTCTTGTGAAATCTTCTGCAGAAACATCCCTTGGCTTTTGAAGTCTGTGTGATGGTAAATGAATTCTCTCCATTTCCACTGAATGGACTGAAGACTTTCCTATGTGACATCAGGGAGAGAACTGGGCTCTGTAGATGTCTCTAATGCAAGTAATGAATATAGCAAACAGCATCAGTCCAGACAGGAGAAAGCAATCTGGGTGTGTGATGTGACCACAGGCGTGGATTTCATGGCTACTGTGTCCTGACCCTGGAATGTGGGTGCTAATGGACAAGACTCCAGCATCCTGAGCAGCCAAGTCAGCCCAGCCTGTTTTTGTAAGATGAGGTCATGAAGACCTTCCCCACACACCTCCCATAGAGAGCTGAGGTCAGAAACCCCAAAAAAACATTAAAAATCAAAACCTGCAAGTGCTTCAGCCTCTGAAGGGGCAGCTTAGCACATCTGTGAATGCTCAGCACCCTGAACCAGAGATCCAAGTGAAGAAGAAGAGCATTCCGGGCATCCTGCACACAGCGACCAGCGGGTGGGCTGGGGACTGACACACAACCCAACACAGAGCAGGCTGAGAGGACAAAGCTGTTCTGGCCAAGCCCATGCTGCGTGTGGAGTATCAGAGAGGTTTCATGCACAGCTCAGAGTAAACAGGCAAACAAGCAGCAGCCAGAAATGTTAATATTTGCAGAAATCTCCTGGTTTTGGCGCCTGGGTGCGGGGAGCTGAAGGATGCTGGTGGAATGCAAACGTGATGGATTCTTGGCTGCCCCCAGGGGTGGCATGGGGAATCTCACAGGGCAGGACAGACTGCCAGACAAGCCTGCTCATGATGGTTCACACAAGGAGTCTTGGGGAGGGAGCCTGGGCTGAGAAGTTCAGTAGCACATGAAACTGGTCCCCTGGGATTGAGTTATTTGGCATCCGTGGGGGGGAAAAAACCCCAAAAAACAAAAACAAACCCCACCCCCCCCCCATGATTAGGCCATGTTCATCCTGCTTTGCCTATTTCAGACCTTGTTTCCCTCCCTCCATGTAGTATGAGATGAATTTGTCCATGCTGATCCCCAGCCCTTCTCTTGGCTACATGAGGGGAAAAATTATACAGACCTTCAGACTCCTGCACTCACTACACCTGGGTCCTTTCATGGCATGTTTAGGATGGTTTGAACCTCTCAAAACCTCAAAACCTCTTGTCATCTCTACAGGGCTTTTACCTGGACCATGGCTGCCAGTTCAGTCAGACATCTTCAGAAGCTCCAAAGCCTTGAAGGCTCTGGCTTTGGCAAAACAGCAATATCATTTGGGACTGGGAAGAAAACATTGGCAAATAATGGCCACCTCTGGTCACCTTCCTCCTGCAGCTATTTATCCAAAGATACCATATCTCAGAGCATTGCTTCATTTCCTGCTAGCCTTTCTCACCGAGGCCTCTAAATCATGTCCCTGCAGCTGAGGTCACGGAGGGAAGTGTAATATCCATTAGCAGTGATGCTGCTATTAACTCATCCCTTCTTTTATTTCTGTTTACAACAATCCCTTTTCACTTCTTCCCCCTCCTGGTCTTAGTGCAGGAAAGAGCTGGCAGGAGCCCACAGCAGCAAAGTTTCCTGGGATTCAGCCTGCTTTTGGGGACAGGAGGAGTCTGGGGATTTCTCCTGGACCAGCAGCACCCCACTCCTTCCTGACCAGAGATGCCAAGGGCAGTGGGAAGGGCTAGCTTCAAGGTACCCCATCCTCTCCCCAAGAGTCCTTCACCTGGGGCTTGTCCAGATCACCACATGGAAAATATCAACCCCAAATTACCCATCTGCACCTCTCCTGTCCCACAGCTGGGCACTCAGCTCAGGAAGAGCCACAGGATCCTCCAGGAGAGACTCCAGGAGAGCAGGATGCAGAGAAATCAAAGTCCTCAGAGTGTATTTGTACTCAAACCAAAGTAGAACAGGGAAATCAAAATGCAAAGCTTCTTGTCCCCTGTGGAATTTCCCTGCCTGCGTCTGGAGAGCTGATACAAGGGACTGACATTGGGACCAGCAGTTGCTTCCCCTTCCCCTCGTGTTTTGCTGATACCCCAGGGAAGCTTCCCCGCAGTCAGACCCACTGCACTGCCCACTTCATCCCCCTCCTCCTGCAAGGCCAAACAGTTCCTCTGACACCCATCTCCAAGAATACATATTTACTTCATGGAACAGAGAGTGATGAAGAGTTTTGGACCTAATCCATGTGCTTAGAGTCAAACCCTTCTCAATCCATGTTATCCTTCACCTCCCCAGTGCATAATCAAACTCTCCAAACACAGCGTTCCCAACCCAGAGCTTGGAGCCTCCCGAGAGGGATATGCTAAAAAAAGAAAGAAAAACATTACATTGCCAACTGAAGTGAGTGCTGAAAGGAAGGAGATGCCAGGAGCACTGAAACAGGAATCCGAGACCAGGGGACGCTCGGGTGTGTGTTTTCAATCCCCACAAGGGAGACATGTTCATTGGGAAATGACTGCCACTCACTGCTAGTTTTAGACCTTGTAGTTGATGTCCCAGAAAGTGAAATGGCCATGACAAGGACATCCCCATCTGTATTAGAATTTTCTTCTTGGATTGATGGATTAGTGCAGCACATGGTGAAATAGTGCCACTCCTCCTTTGGCTCCAAAATCTTCATTTGCAGCTTAAACCTGCAAAGATGGAAATAAGCAATTTTACATGAGTGACAGGTTCTGTTGGCAGCAAGGAGAGTTATTTGGGAAAACCCAAAAATCAGGGGGTCCAGGACTCTGTGGTGCTGAAGGATGTCCTGCAGCACCTGACCCAAGCTGGCAGCTCCAAGCCCTGGTGCAGAGCATCCCTTCCAGGAGAGCAGCATCCCACAGCCCCGCGCCAGTCCTGGGCAGGGTAGTGCCCAGTGAGCAGTGGGGACTGAGCATCCCTGTCCCAGAGCCACCATGGGTACAGGAGCAGGAGGGTGCAGCCAATGCCCACCTTGCTCAGAGTGCTGGAGCAGTCCTGAGCCCCCACAATAACTGTGTGGGAGCTGCCAGCCCATTTGGCCATGGCCTGACCTTGTTGGTGTCCATTGATGTCACTTGCTGGGCCAACCAGAGGCCAAGGGGTGCACTTCACTTACGCATGGCCAACATCCCCCAGGACTGATTGCTCCTCATTCATGCACTGATGTTCCAAGTCGAAAGATCAGTATGGGGCTGTGGCTGAGCGTGTGAGCCCGAGGGGCTGCTGGGGACAAGGCAGAGGCCAACGCCTGCCTGCCTCTGCTGTGGCCACATGCCAGTGACCAGCATGCACAGTGCGAGAGAAAGCCTGGGAAAATCCCGCAGACAAGCTAATGAAGATGGGCAGAAATACTTTCTGCTCTAATTGCACTGCTGTAATGAGAAAACAGAGCACCAGGAGGAGGAGGGCAGTAGCTGGACTGGCACATCACCCTTTTGAGGGCATGGTCTGGTTCTAATGGTGGTTAGGAAGGAGACAGATGGTCTGTGGAGCTCTTGTGAGTCCCTGTGTCCCCTCTCTTTTCAGTTTTATTTGATTTTACTTCCAGTATTGAAAGTTCTTGTGATTTTTCTCACATGTCCACCACTGTCTGCCACTTCCCATCATCAGGTGACCACAAGGATGAAAACCCTTCCTTCTTTCTTTTGCTAACAACCCGCAGCCCTCGTGACTTATGAGGTAACCCAAAGCTGTGATCCCTAAGCGTTGGCCAGAGCTATGTTCTGAAGGTACTGTGAGCAGGGGGGAGAGAGAGAGGCTTTGGCCTGGAGTTCATTTCTGTGTCCTTTACTGAATGCAGGAGAGAGGCAGGAGCTGTGCCATGCAGGGCAGTGCAAGGGCAGTGCAGGAAAGCGTAAGCCCAGTGCAGGGGAGGCGCAGGGGCAGTGAAGGGGCAGTATATGGGCAGTGAAGCGGCAGTATAAGAGCAGCAAAGGGACAGTCCAGTCCAGTCCAGTCCAGTCCAGTCCACCGGGGTAGTTTGAAAATATTGAAGCTGTTTATTGATNCCGCTCGCAGTCACGTCACATGCCCGTGCCTCGCCCGCCGCCTCCGCGGGATTCCACCCAATGAGCTGGCGGGCGCGCGGCGTATCCGCGCTGTGATTGGTCAGGGCGGGCGTCAGTCCTCGGGAGGGGCGGTGTGGAGGCCCCGAGTTCGGTGGGTCGGAGGTGGGAGAGCGACGGGACGGGACGGAGCTGGACTGGATTGGACTTTACTAGAGTAGACCGGACCGAACTAAACTAAGCACGGTGGGGTCCCTGGGATAGCGGGGGCCGGGGCTGAGCCCAGGGCAGCGGGCGGTGCGCACCGCGGGACTCCACCCGAAGGGGTACCGCGCACGGCAGCGGCGGTGCCGTCTCGGCCGTCGAGCTCGTCGGGATGCGGGTGGGCGCTGACAGCCCTCGGGCCGGCTGTGGTGGAGCCCTGCGGGAACACAAGGCCAGGCCCTGTCAGACGCACTGAGCACTCTTGCTGAAGTGACGGGAAATTGAAAGTTGTTACCGTACAAAGGGAGTGACCCTCGGCCGGGGCTGCTCTGTAATTCGGGGCTTTCCAGCGCTGCATACGCCCAGTGTAGCAGCTGGGCAGGCTCCCGCCCGAGGTCCGGTAACCAAACCCTGCCCCTGACCGCAGGAGCGGCAGAAGTTCGGCCCAGTCCAGAGGGACGGGGGTTTGTGTGCGGTGGTGGCAGGAAGCTCAGGGTAGACCTGTGTGCCAACAGGGATGGCCGGCAGGAGCCAGGACCGGAGCCTGCGGGAGGAGCTGACCTGTGCCATCTGCTGCGAGCTGTTCAGCGAGCCCGTCATGCTGGACTGCATGCACCACTTCTGCAAGGGCTGCATCCAGCAATACTGGGACAGCTGCGCCCAGGTCCCCTCCTGCCCGCAGTGCCGCCGCAAGTTCCCCAGCCGCGCTTTCCGCACCCACTACCTGCTCTCGGGGCTGGTGGAGAAGGTGCGGCGCTGCGGCTCCGGGGAGCACCAGCAGAAGATGCAGGTGAGTGGCTTCTGCCGGGCTGGGAAGGATTGAACAGGTGCCACATGAGCCCTTGGCAGCCACTACCCCTCCTCCCACAGGCAGTTCCCCCACTGTGAAGCCTTATCTGAGTCAATTGCAGTGATATTTGTGTCTCTTCCTAATTAGTGCTTCCCCCTATTTCCTTACAGTTGTTTCTCTTTTGAACACTTTTCCATTTGTTTCCCTCACTGCTGTGTCTGATTCCAACCACACCTTTGTCATTTCTTATTTAAGGACATGGTCCCTAAGTGAGAGATGCTTGGGCCAGGTGCTCTCCTTGAGGGGACAGTCCTTTCACAACATGCAGCATTTAAAGCATGTGCAAACAGATATCCCAGGCTGGAGCTCCCAGTGTTAAAAATAAATTGGATTAATTACATGCATAGATAACTTAATTTTCAAGGCTGTTCATCAGGTGCTTGCTTCTCCTTACGGCCTTTATATGAGATCCTTCTGATGCTGACCATAGGAATTGGGACTGTTCCTGAACCACAGTAGAGTGGTGAAATGGCCTCCTTACCTTCTTTTCTTTGCTCCTGCAGAAGCACCTGGAAGATGCTTTGCAAACTCGCCAGAAGGAGATGGAGAACTTGCTGCAGAGGAAGCATGTGGTGCAGGAGGACATCTGCAGCCTGACGGTAACACTCTGTGGGAGCTGCTCCTCGGGCAGCTTCTGGGGCAGTGCTCACAGGGGATGTGTGTATCACTTCAGCTGAGGTTTAGCTCAGCTTCCTGTAAAGATCTAGATGAGTAACGGTGGGGATCTACACTCACTCCCCTGCATGTAGCCCCAAGCTTATCACTGCTGGATATGCAGCAGGAGGTTTGGGAGGAGCATTAGCACTCATTAACTCAGTGTTTACAAAGTGCATTGGTGCAGCAGAGCTGAGACATGGTGAGTGGTGAGAGCTGTGGGCAGCCTGCTCTGGCCCTGCCGTGCTGCCTCTTTGGGAGAGCATTAACTCTTGGCAGCTCCAAAATCCTCTCATGTCAGAAGGGATGGCAGCAAAGCTGAAGGAACTGGGTCAGTGGCAGGGTTGGCACTGCAAGAGTGATGGCCTTGTCACAAGAGCAGTGTTGGGATTCACTGCAAAGCTCTGAGATGAATGAGGAGCCTGAGTGCTCCCCATGGGCTTGAGAGGGACCAGGCTCCCTGTTGGTACAGATCTGTGAAGTGAGAACAGCTACAGGCTGACTCTGCTGCTTTCCTGGGTGGCATAAAAGCATTAAAACCAAGGAAGGGGAGTTAAAGGAAAATGGAAGTAGTTCAAAGATGAGATAAAACTGGGAGGGGAAAAACCCACTGTCTTCTGACTGGAACCTCTGATCCCCCAGCCTGCACCATTTCAAATCTCTGTGCTCTTGCCAGATGTGGAATAGACCTTTGAGATTAATGGAGGAGTATTAGCAAATAAGCACGTGTTTTCCTGTTGTTGTGCAAGAGCCAAGAGGTGTCTCAAGAGTAAAGGAGCAAATCACTGATCTGATCAGGGAGGCCCTGCACCTCCTCTGTGGTTCTGGTGTGTCAGCACAAACACCTGCTAGAGCAAGAGGAGACTGGTGAAGCTTCAGATCTCTGAGGGACGTGGGTTTCCTGTGGGGAGAAAGGGATGTGCACTTCAGGAAGCACTCCTTGAGAAAGTAATGAGAATTAATGTTGCACTTGAAGATTAAAAGCTCAAAGATTTAAGGAAAATAAAAAGTCATTGGCTGTCTCTTGTAAACAGGCAGGAAGGCAGTGAGAACACAACAAGGTTGGCTGACGAATAAACAACTGGAAAAAAGTGACCTCTGGATAGAGCTGAATGGGATTTTATCAGCCTTAATGACAGAGATTAGTTTGTGCAGCTTGCCTGTCAGGCAGCTCTGCTCAGGGTCTGGAATGATGTGAAATAAATGCAAGCTAACCTGAACAGCTGATTCTGCAGCTCCACAAAATTTAAAGAGCTCCAGTCTTGCCCACAGGCAAATTCCTGGTGGTGTGGGAGAGGGCTGTTGTTGCATGTGGGGATTTCTAGTTACAGTGACCAGGCATTTGGTGGAGCTGTTTTTTTGGGTTTGTTGTTGTTTTTTTTTCCTTTGGCTCTGCAGCCTTGAAGGTTGTCCTTGTGCCCTGTTCTCCATCCAAAAAGTCATTGCTATGTCTAAACCTCAAATTTCCAGGGTTCTGTAAGCAGAGTAACAGGCACAGCCATCCTGTGCACCTACTTGTGTCTTTTAGCTGTTGGACTCACCTTCTGCCTCTTCCCTCTGCTCAGAAAGTGTCTGGGGAGCTGAACTTCAAGATTCGAGCTGAGTTTGCTCACCTTCATCAGATCCTGGAGGAAGAGGAGAGAGCTGTGCTGGCAGAGCTGGCTGAGAAGGAGGAGCAGTCACTGGCCCAGCTGCACAGGCACGTTGGCCAGCTGGAAGAGGGGATAAAAGTGCTGCAGAGGGACATTGAGCACGTCAAGCAGACCCTGAGCAAGATGGAAGATGTGTCACTGCTGGAGGTGAGATGCTTTGCTGGCTCTGACAGGAGGCTGAGGGATGTTTCAGGATCTCAAATTGAGATGAGAGTCTTAAATGACAGCACTAGGCTGTACACCAAAATTGTTCTCACTGCCATCCCTCTGGATTACTTACCCAGTCCCTTGCAGTCTGGAGACTTTGGCCACAAGGGATACAGGGACATCAGATGTGGTAGGTCTTGGGAGCCTTCCTCATTCTCCATCCAAGTGCCCAGACAGTTTTTCCCAGGATGCAGGTCCTGGTAGCTTGGTTTCGTCTCTCTATGGCTGCAGGAAGCAGGACAAGGAACTTATTTGTGCAGCTGCATGAATTATAGTGACTGCTAATTCTCTCTGCTTCTCACTGCAGGTGGAGAGCCTGGATATCAGGTACGTGTCTGGCATGAAAGAAGCTGATTCCCTTTTCAGGAGCTTATCTTAGTTCCTGGCTGGGACTGCATGGGAGAGGCACTTTATCTCAAGTTTTAAAAGCATCACAAATTGCTCAGGAAGTTGCTGGTGCTTTGCAAGGTGGAGGCTGGTCCCCAGCATACACTGGATGCTCTTCCCAGGGAGCATCCTACGTGTTGATGTGGCTGGAAGAGTGGGTAGAGGAGACAGTGGTTTGGAATGGGTGCAAGAGCCATGTGTGCTGCAAGAGGGAACAGACTTTGGGGGCTTCATCTTCTCTCTGCCCTTCCTCAGCTTCTCTACTACTCATGAGGCTGCAAAAGTGACCCTGAGGTGCAGGTTTGTCTGAGGCTGGGAGTAGCTGAGGGCCAGAACTGCCATGGGGGGGTGTGTCCCTGTCCCCTCCCTCCCTGGGATACCTCCTGACTCCACAGGCCCAGCCTGTTCAGCCATGCAGAAATCCTCTTGGGTGTGCTGGGTGTGAGTTTGCCAGGAGTCACTGCTCCATGAGCAGTGCCACTGGATCTATCTTCCACACCTCTTCCCTGAGCCACTCACCTCTCTGGGGGCAGAGCTGCATCAGGCAGAGCAAGCAGAGACGTTTATTTGTGTCCTGTCTCTACCAAATCTGTCACATGCAGCACTGTCCTGCAGCCTTGCCTGTGCTTTGGCTGCCTGCATTGGCAGTGGCTCAGCAGAGGGGTTGACCTTGCCCACCTCTCTCTGCCCCAGGCCCTCGGTGCATGTTGAGACCCAGCCTGCCCTGGACCTGCAGCACTACAGGGACAGCCACAGTGGTCCCTTGCAGTACATCTTCTGGAGGCAGATGCTGCGCTCCATCCGCCCTGGTGAGCACATCGCTGTGGTGGGCCAGGGATGCTCTGCAGAGGGAGTATTCCACTGCTAAAATCTCGTGCTTGTTTTCTCTGCAGCTCCTGCCCCACTCACCTTTGACCCTGAGTCAGCCCACCCCAACCTGGTGCTCTCCAGAGATCTGACAGCAGTGACAGAGAGGAGTCAAGCCCAGCCTGTCCCCGTCAGCCCTCGGCGCTTCCGCCAGTGTGTCAATGTCCTGGGCTCGCAGGCCTTCGACAGCGGCCGGCACTACTGGGAGGTCTGGGTGGGCAGCAAAACCAAGTGGGACCTGGGGGTGGCTGCTGAGACCGTGGACCGGGCAGCCAAGGTCAAGCTGTGCCCAGAGAACGGCTACTGGACCCTTCGCCTGCGGAACAGGACGGAGTACTGGGCCACTGCCACCCCCTGGGTGCGCCTGACGCCCCGCCGGCCCCCGCGGAAAGTGGGCGTCTTCCTGGACTGCCAGGAGGGCACCGTCACCTTCTTTGATGCTGGGGACATGTCCCACCTCTTCACCTTCCACCAGGTCTCTGCAGTGAGATACTGCCCCTTTTTCAGCACCTGCTTCAGTGACGGGAGGGACAACATGGAGCCCATGCGCCTCTGCCACCTGGCCCTGTGAGGGTCCTTTGAGGGACAAGGGTGCACTGGGAACACCAGCCTGGCTCCTGCCCGGGGCTGTGCTGGGGGGCAGTTCTGCACACACAAGCTGATGGGTGTTGGAGGAGCTGTTTTGGTTTGGGTTTTGGGAGGAAGCAGGGGATGAGTCTCTTCCAAAGTCCTGTCTGCCCTCCCTTCCCTGTGCCATGGCTGTGGCAGCCACAAGGCATTCACAGGAGTTCCTGGCACCCCTAGTAGAAGAACAACTTCCCATTCCTGAGCGTGGCACAGTTCAGTAACAGCAGCCACGGTGCTGCAGAGGAGGTGGCTGTGGGGTGCTGGCATGTCCTGCCTCTCTGTGCCCCCACCCCTAAGCCCCGTGGAGGAGGGCAGCCGTCCCGGGGAACCACCGGGTGCCTCTGAACTCCACATCCCGACCGTGGGCATCCTCTGCTGCAAGAGCTTCCCGGGGCAGGGCTCCGGGCCGGCAGCAGAGGGAGCCCGGTGCTCAGCCCAGGGACTGCAGCACGGCTCCCTCGCCTCGCTCACTGTTAAAGCTCATTAGAAAGCCAGTGGTGCCTGCTGGGCCTGCTCGAGGCTTGTGTGCTGGGGGAATCTGCTGCTCTGGGGTGTGGCACAGCCTGGGGGGCACCGAGCAGCCCCCCGGAGCCCTGCTCCAGCCTTGCCTCTTCTGTGCCTGCACACTGCTCCCACTGTTCCCACATAGTTCCTTGGAGCACTCTGCACAATTTGCATGGCTTTTCACCATTTGCTGTTTGAGAACAAGGGAGACAGGTCCTCAGAGCCTAGCCCCGATCTTGGGCTACACTGTTTTGAGATTTCGCCATCTCTGGCCTGGCTGGGTCTTAAGGATTTGTACATATGAAAAATGTCAAGTTGCAATTCTTTCCAAATTCACCAAGTACGTGGCTCTTTTCCTGTCAGCCCCCTGCGGCCCTGCTGGCAGCACTGCACCTGCAGGAGGGCAGGCAGGGATCTCTGAGGGGGCAAGTCAAGGGGTTTGGCTGCTGTGGTTTGTGCCCAGGAGGTGCTGGCAGTGTCTCTGCCTCATGAGTCAGCAGAGGTGCTGGGATGGGTCCAAGCCTGGCTGGTGGAAATGGTGGGTGGGAGGGAGGAGGGCAGTGCCTGGGATGGGTGGAAATGTCAGGTTTTTCCCACCCAAATCCATTCCAGGCTCAAAGCAGAGGCCAGAGCTCCCCAGTACTGCACAGTCCCCAGTGCTGGCTGGAACCAGACACGGCCAGCAGAGGCTCAGCTTTCTGTGGTGTGGGAAGGGCCAGGTGTGAGGCTTTCCAGCTCCCACAGCTGGGCACAGGGACACTGGCCAAAGCAAGGCCTTCACTGGCCATCTGCCTGCCCAGCAGGGGTGGCACAGGAGCCCTGCTCCCCCGTGGTGCCACAAGGGACGTTGCCTCTCCTGTGCACCACTGCTGCAGTGTGCCAGGGCTGGGAGTGCCTGATGCCTGTGCCAAGGCAGGAGAAGAAGCCAGAGGTGAGGATATCCTGTACAGGATTCAGGCAGATGTGTCCTGTGCAGGAGTGCTGAGTACAGCCCGGGGCTCCTACCAGTGATTGGGAAACCTGCTCTGTGCAGCCTTGCTCGGGGGTTGGGTGTGGAAGGGATGCTGGGGATTTCTCCTCCCTCCTGGCCCTGGGTTTGCCTTGAGTGCTGAGCCCGTGACCTGGATTCAGCCTCCTCTCCCAGCTTTCATCTCCTCCTGCTGCCCCACAGCCTCAGCTGAAATAAGAGTGAAGAAGAAAGAGCTGTTGGCTTGGAAATGGTGCTGCAAGCCGGGCTGTGTTACCCCCTGCAAGGGCTGGGAGCCTCTGGAAAGGCGAGGCTGGTTTGATCACAGCAGGACTTACACTGGGAAAGCTGATTCCCATCAGCTCCCCAGCCTGCCCCAAACTGCAGCAGGTATGCCTGGGCAGCAGCAGGCAGCAGCCCCGAGGTGTGAGGGGAAGCAGATCTGCCAGGCCCTGGCAGGGGTGAGCACAGCCAGGCTTTGTTGTCTGCCAGCTCCTGCTGCCCAGCGCTGCTGTGTGCCGCTGCCGAGTGCTGCGTGGGCCAGCGTGATGGCACAGGCTGCCAGCGTGTGGCACTGCCACTGCTGCCACCTCCCACACCCTCCCCGTGCCTAAGGCAGAGCTGGAGAACAGCCAAACCTGCTTGTCCCAAATGCTCCTGAGGAAGCACGTCCTTCCTTCTCCTGCTGAGCTGTGCGTGGTGGCCGTGCCCCGCTGCTCCCAGGCAGAGCCACATTTTGGGGTATAATGTCCTTGCCCAGCCCTGCTGGTGGGGCAAGGCTGGGGAAGCAGAGCAGCTCCTACATACAGGGAAAATGTTGCTCTGGGCTGCTGTGTGTGCAGTGTTAGCCCAGTGAGGAAATGCAGTCTGCCACTAAATGCTGCCTGAAAAACACATTTCTCTGACAAACCAGAGCACCGTGGAGTAGGAGCCATAGGTGTGAATGCAATGGCTACCTGCGCTTGGCCTGGGTTCCGGCAGGAGGGGGTAGGGATGGGAGAGTGGGCACCGTGGGGTTAAAGCACCCCTCACCCCAGCCTCCAGGCTCTGCACCTGCCAGGGCTGGCTCTCACCATCTTCTCCCAGGGCCAGGCTGTATTTTTCTTGTGGGTTACCGCATTGCTTTTTCCCTGGGTGTTCCCAGAGCCACCCCAGTGTCCCTTTCCCACAGTTATGCTAGGGCTGGGTGGTGTCCAGCAGCTCCTGCCTTGGCAGCCTTCTGTGATCTGTGTGTGTCTTTATCCATTGCTTTGGGGAAGCCTTTGCTTCCTCGGGTCCCCCCACGTGCTGGAATGGGGACAAGATTTTAAAATAATGTCCTTTTGTTTCCCAGGGCCGCAACAATGGAAAGATCCCATCGGTCCCACAGTCGCCCTGCGTTTGTGATGGAAAATTCCCCGCCGTGGCGGGGCGAGCCCTCGCCGGTGTCCTGCCATCACTGCCATTAGATGGCAGCATGGACGGGCTGATCCCGGCCACCGCCACCCGCCCCGTGCCACGTTGGGACTGAGGCGGGGGGAGGATGCCAATATCCCTTGACTTTTGGGGTGCCAGAAGATGCCTCTCCTCTCAACCCCGGGTCAGACCCTCTGCTCCTCTCGCACTCAGCTTCTCCAGCACCCTCTGACTGTGCACTTCGGCCAGCAGCTCAGCGGTGCCATGGGATTCATTCCTCTGTCAGTGTCCACCCCTCACCACCTCACTGCTCGAGAGCACTGACCCCGATGCTGTCCCCAGCGTGGGTCCACTGCTGCCCGGTCTCTGATCACAGCCCCTGTCACTGGAGAGGGGTCTGATCCCACAACTTCAGCTCTTCACTCCTTAGTGCTGGGCAGTGCCACCCCTCTGTGACATTCCACCTCTCCCTTATCATGGCAAGTCTTGGAAGTCTCTCTTCAGACCTGTAGGGGCTTGGACACCCACCTGGGGTGAAGGGACACGGCTGTTTTCTGCTCTGCTGAGATCCAGGAGGAAGGTCATCCAAGATGAGTGTGCTGATGAGTGACAGGGTTGGCACTCTCTGGGTTTAAAACTCACTAATCAGGATGGGGGAGTCAGATAAAATAAATTCTGTGATTTAGAGTCCCTCTTAGGCTTCCAGGAGAGGGACAGGATGATTTCTTCTGCGGGTTTGGCAACACGAGCAGTTGAGTGCATCAGAAGTTTTCCTGCCTTTTTGAAGCCACGAGCACATGGCTTTCATTCAGGCTCTTTCTTTGCTGCCTACAAGTCAGTGTAATTAATAATCCTCTGAGGCGCAGCGCGGGGCCGCGTTAATTTATCCGTTCAGCGCTCGTTGGGTGCAGAGGCAGCTGGCCAGGGCTGTGCCCGCGGTGCCACCGCGCTCCCAAAGCTCTGCCATCGCCTCCGTCTGTGGCGCATTCGCAGCCCGTTCCTCCGAGCCAGAGCCGCTGTCGCTCACGGTGGCAGCGCTGTGGGGGCAGCGCCGCTGGCACCAGCGGGGCGGCACCGCTTGTCTGCCAATGCCACGGGGGGTTTGGTGTGTACCTGCCAAAGAACCGTGTGTGTGGCGGGTGCCACACGCCGAGGGACAACGTGGCTGTTCCACGCTGTGCACGCACGGACAGCGTGAGTGGGGGGCCCTGCTGCACCCCCGATGGATAAGGGTGCAAGTGTGAGCACATCCAATTTCGACTGTGTGTTTGTGTGCCCCAGGGAGTGCGGGAGGAGGGAGGTTCGAGGCGTGTGTGCAGGACTGTGTGCCTGGCTGTGTGTGTACAGGTGTGAGGTGTGGAACTGAGGGGGTGCACAGACATGAAAGGGTGTGGGCAGGCAGGTGCGAGATGTGTTCCATCGCATGAGGTGCGTGTGTGCTGTTGTTGAGAGCACGTTTGTGTGCATTCCCTCTGCTCCCAGAGACCGGGATGTGCACCCAGGCACAGACGAGAAACAGGCGACGTCCACGCATTCTCACACAAGTGCAGGGAGACACACAGGGTGCACACAGGTGTGAAAATACACGCAGATGTGCGGGGGCTCATGTGCCCATGAGTCAGGGATCATACAAACCCACTCACTCGGGTGGGGAACACACTTGCCCCCCAGATGCAGGGGATGCAGACGCACACACACAGGCGGAGACACCAAGGTGTGAAGGGATGCGCAAAGCCCCGCTGGTGCGGAGAGCGCGGATTCTCCGTCAGTGCCCGGAGCTGCAGGTGCGCTCCCCCCAGCCCCCTCTGCCTCCCCGCCCACCCCTCCCCGTCCCGCCCCGCCCGCCCGGCGCCCCGAGGCTCGACGGAGGGCGGCGGGCGGCCCGGGCGGGCGGAGGAAAAGGAAGCGGCCCCGGTGCTCCCCGCCCGCCGCCGCCGCGCGTCGCCGCAGCTGGGGCGCGGCGGGAGCAGAGCTCGGGCGCGGGGCGCTCGCACCGCTCCGCATCGCACGGACCTGCCGGCAGCCCCGGAGATGAGGAGAGTTTACACGCTGCCCCTCTGGCTCTGGCTCGGCATTGTCTCGGAGGCAGGTGAGCTGCCGGGGCTGCGGGCTGCCCTGCCCGCTCTGATGCCCGTTCCGCACCTGCGGACGCGCTGGGGACGGGGCTGCTCCGGCGGGACAGGACGGGACTCGGAGCCTCCGCCCGCGTGTCCCCCAGACCCGCACTACCCGCCGCGGCGTCCCTCACCCAGGACGGGGATGTGCCGTGCGCTGGCGCTGCCCGTCCCGGGCCCCCCCATCCCCGGCTGAGACCGGCGCTCCCGGTCCCGAGGACCCCAATCCCCGACGGGGACCGGCGCAGTCCGCCCTAGGGTGCCCCGTCTCAGACCGGCGCTGCCCGACCCATCCCCGGCCAGGACGCGCCGCGGTGCCCGCCTGGGTGTCCCCGACGGCGGTGACAGCGTGCCCGCAGCGACAGGACGGGACGGGAGGACCCTGCTGCGGTCCCCGCGAGGTCCGGGGCCGAGGGAGGCCCAGGCCGTGCTCGTGCCGCGGGTGTCTCGCTGCAAGCGGGTAAAAACCCCACGGGACCCTCGCGGGAGGGATGTCGCTGCGCGGGGACGCGCCCGGCTGGAGGGCAGGCTGGAGGCCAGTCCCGGTTCTGTTTATTTATTTTTTCACGCACAGAGTCATTAATCTGTGTGTGCCGGGGAGGAAGGCGCGCGGAGGCGGGGGTCCATGCAAGGCTGTCCAGCCTGCCTGTCCCAGCTCTGGTCCGCCTCGGAAGTCACCCGAAGCAGATCCCGGTGAAATGCTTTCCCTTCCCATAGCACTTCTGTGGCAAGAGGCTGTTGGGGAGAGAGGGCAGAACCACGGCAGAGGTGGGGCTGCAATGCCCTTCCAGCAAGCAGAGGCTGTGAGACAGGGCAGAGCTGAGTGGGCACTGCCAGGGCAGTGGGGACAGGACACCCCACCAGATACCCCCAGAGGAGCTCTTTCTTGCACGAGTAAAGCATTTGTAGTCCAGATCAGAGCAAGACTGAAAGAAATTTAGTAATGGTAGAAGCTTGCAATGTGGGGAAATGAATTTTGGGACCATAAATAGAATTTTCTGTAGCATCAGCTCAGTGACTCGCTACCACCAGTGGCATTTGCTGCTAGCGCTGAAGTGAGCTCAAGGGAGAGCTGCAGGTGTGGCATGAACAGGATCACCAGCAGTGATGGCAGTCTTCTGTGCCAACCACTGTCAACCTGCTCTGCCCAAAAAGCTGCTGATGGCTTTGGTGTCATGGGGCCAAAGGACACAACGGGTGGCCAGACCTCAGGGGATGCTTAAGGAGCCAGGCCAGATAGGAACCTGCTGCTAGTGGCATTGCAGTGGGAACAAGTGTTCAAAGCTCTCTTGTTAGCAGTTTGTAAAGCACGGTGTAGCTGCTCCCGGGTTCTTTCATCTCCTGGAGGGGCAGGAGCAGTGCCTGGGAGGCTCTGGCCAGTACAGATGTGTGGCCTCGTCAGCACAGGGCTGAGCAGAGCTTTGAAGCTCTCGGTGCTGCCTGATTAGTGCAGCGATGAAGAGCGATGTGGTGCTTAACTGGGGGATGGTACCGTGGGGATTTGCTTCCCCTCCTTCCATTCTATCAATGGGGACAATTTGTCCGTGTGTAAAGGAAGCACAAATTTTTCATTAACCATAATCTCAATGGGGTGCAAATATGTGCTCCCCTTGGAAGCAGGGATGTGTGTGTGAGACTGTTCCACCTGTGAAGGATGAAATAATCATCTCAGGATCATGAAAGGTCTGTTCTGGCACCACAGTGCTTGTTTAAATGGGCCAGTGTTAGAGGATGCTGTGTGTAAGAGTACAAAACTCTTACACATTCCAGCTCCATGGTGCTCCCAGGATGGAGTGGAGCTGGGGAGCTGCCCTGTGCAGGCAGTGAGATGGGGGGAATGGGCAGAGGTTCTGCCCCAGCATTCCAGATCATCTTGGCCTCTCAGGATAACCCTTTGTGAATGGCGATGAGACCGTGTGCACCCTGAGCCATCAACTTCTGGACACAGAGCAGTGCTGAGCCCCCCACAGCCAAACAATCCCGTTGGGGACACTGGCTTGCTGCTTCCAAGGGCATATGCCCGTCATGTGAGGGAAGGGCCCGTGCTTGTGTAGGAGCTGAGCTGACTGTGCTGGCTGCTGCTGCCTGCTCCCCTCTCGGATCACACAGAATTCCCAGCCAGGAGCTCGGACAGCCCTCGGACAGCAGCAGTTGCCCGTGCAGCTGGGATTTGAAGCAGTTGCTTTATTGCAAGTAATAAACATGGGCTGTTTCAGCAACACCCTTTCATTCAACAGCCCTGACTGCACAGCAACCCCACCAGGCTCAACCCACAGTGATGAGCCAGGGCCTTCAAGGGGAGTGGGTGTTCGGAGGGATGCAGCCCATGGTCCCTGGGGGCTACCAGGGAGGGGACAGCCACAGCTCCTGTGCTCTGCTGTCTGCTTAAGGATGATTTCAGATGAGTGAGCTGCAACTACTGCCCTGGGATTTGGCTTGGGCACGCGAGCTCACTGCCTGCACAAACACCCACCAGGGCGTCACTGAGCTCCAATTGACGTCTGGTCAGAGGGACACTCCCCCAGCAGCACAATGTCCCCAGCTGGTGCAGGCAGGGTGGACGGGGCTTCCTTCAGTGTATCCCGTTCCACTCTGCTGCCTCTCTCCCAGGGGCTTGTTCCATGCAGGATCACTGTCCCCAGGGTTTCTCTTGGCCCTGCGTTGTTGCGGTGTTTTCCGGGGCAGGCGTGGGAAGGGCAGGTGCTCCCAGCCAGCCAGGAGGGAACAGGCTGTTCCCAGCATCCCGAAGCAGTTCCTGGAGAAAGAAGGGGAGAGCGGGATCCCACGGGAACAGCAGCAGGAGGGAGGGGACCGTGGCCAGGGAGCAGTTTCTCCAAAGCCATAGGGAACATCCACCACACTCTGGAGGTTGCCTTGCAGAGCAGGAGGGGGCTCTTGGTGGGTCCCCAGGTCTGTCCAGTTCTCAGCAGCTCTGGGGAGCAAGGTGAGCCCTGGGGATAGCACCTATCTCATCCGCCTTCTCCTCAGCCACTCCAGCTGGCACAGCAGAGGTGACTTTGCATTCAGCCTCCTGGACTGAAACAGCCCCGAAACAATGGGTGCAAAGCAGGGGATTCCTCACTCCCAGTTTGGGAAGGCTGTGCATTTAAACCAGGTGAAGGGGGAAGCTGCACTAAGCTGGGGGTGATAGGGAGGTCCTGCAGGTGCAGGGAGAAGCAGAAACCCCTGCCATGGCCGTACCCTGCAGACTCTACTGCCCATGGAAGGTGGGGAGCCAGCAGTGCTGGTGGTTTCCGTGTGAGGAATGACTAAAGCCACAGAGCTCTTCCGCTGGGAAAGACAGGCTGGGGCATTGTGACTGACGGCTGCAAAATCACAGCTAGCCTGGAGAAGGCAGTTCCTGGTGGATTCCCATTTTGGGGACATGATGTGAGGCTGGTGGCTTGTTGCACGCTGCCAAGCAGCAGTGGAGCTCACCTTCACAGGGCCTTGTGGGTATGAGATGTTTGCCTGGGTCCACAGGCAGTTGTGCATGGAAAAATACATGGGTTTGCAAGGAGAAAATCCAGGGGTGGTTAGGAGCTGAAAGCCCCCCTTTCCCACCTGGGATGCTGAGCCACAGGTGCCCAGTGTCGTGTTTTGCCTTGACCCACCCCAGCTTCCCTTGCAGCTCCTGCAAATCTCCAGCTGGGTGAGGGGCAGCAGCCAGGTACATGTCCCATTCCTACTGGGTGCTGTGGGGGGATCATGACCTCCTGGTGCATGCCACAGTTTTCCGGGGAGACCAGAGCTGAGGCTTGCCCTGGGCCAGAGTTTTTGTCCTTCATTAGGAAAAGAAATACTGCTGCAGCTGCACTGGCATCTAGTGACTGGTTAAATGAATTCCAGGGGTTTTATTGCCTCTGGCTATCCCAGACCTTTGTTTCTCGTTTCACGTTGTTAAAAGAGGGGGTTAGCCAGGTCCCAGGGGGGCTTTTTCTCTTTGGTCAGAATAGTTCTGATGTTTTCGGCACAGCATTATTGCCCATCTGCGGTGCCTCATTGTTAAGGCAGAATAGTGGAAACGGAGGTGGCCTGTGGTCAAGTCGGCAAGGAGGCACAAGCCCTGAGCCCTGCGTGGCCGCTCCTTTTGTCGAGCAAATCACTTCATCTCTAGGTGCAAGTTCAGCAGAAGGAGGGTGAAAAACCTGGCCCTGCAGCAGCCAGTGCTGAAACTCCCACTAAGTTTTACAAGCTGAGGATATTAAGTGGGGAGTCGTGGAGTCTCTCTTGGAGTCGTTTCCCTGCTGAGGTAGCAAAAACAGGTTTTAGCCAGTGACTTGTGTTTCACCTTACAACTTCTCCCACGAGTGAATTGTTTTTCTTGCTGTATTTCTGCCCCCTCCTTCCAGGGCGAGGATCCCCCGTGCAGCCTTTGCGGCCAAACCTGGAGGTGCCGTGGGACAGACGTCATGTGCTAATGAGGGAGGATCGGTTTAGGGGATCAGGAAAAGACTCTCACTGGGCAAACAGGGAGGACAGGGTGATGGGGGAAGGCAAACTTAAGTGCTGTGGTCTCCTGTATCTGATCACATAATAACCCAGCAGCTGCTGCTCCCCTGCTTGGGTTCTATGCAGTGAAAGGTAGCAAAGACCCCAGGGCTGTTCATAAGAAGGACCATGAGAAAAGGGCAAGTGGATTGCAGACTGTCCTGGTCCCTGTTACTGATGGGCAGAGCCCTGGAGTGAGCAGAGAGAAAAAGGAGATGAAATTTTACCAGACTGCAGCAGTCAGCCCAGGGCTGGTAACAACTCCTGGGAGAGCCTGGGAAACCCCAATTCTGTTTCAGAGGAATTGGTGGAAGAATAGACTTGACTCTGCTCCTGGTGGAGGTGCATGCAAAGAGGGAAGCGATGGAGCAGCTCCCTAATGCTTTTGGGACCTGTTGTCTCTGTGTGAGGTGTAGCTGCCCACCCATGTGCAGGTGTGGAGGGGTTAAGCCTTCTCCTGGCAGTGGCTCCAGCTGGCTGGGAAAATGCCAGCCAGTGCACCAAGTCTGCCCGCCATGGTCTGCGGTGCCAGCAACAGTGACACAGCGCCCAGGCTCCATCCCACCGTGGCCACACCACCCTGCATGGTGAGACCACCTGCTCAGCAGGCTCCAGGGGCCAGGGTTTCCCCCAGGGAAGGGTTAAACAAAGAGGACCAGTGCCAATGCCAGGCTGGGTGTCCAGGTTCTCCCTTGGCGGAGGTCAGTGGTGGTTCATGGGAAAGGAAAAATTGGCAGCTGGGCCGGATGTCCCTGCATTTCCCCTCTTCCTGCAGCCGCCTGAACGATGTTCCTTATTTAGCTTTCCTGACGGACAGGAGGAATCTGATGGCGGAAACTGTCACTGCCTGATAACAGTTCAGGGACCCCTTTATGATGGGCGGCACGGCAGGGAACAGGGCAGTGCTGCCCTGGCTGGGAGGGGACAGCCAGGGCTGCCCTTTGCTCCAGGTTCTGGGGGATGGCCAGGCAGGGCGGGAAGGGCACTCACAGCCTTTCCCTTTATGCTGCTCTGTGTACAACCCCCCTCAGCACTACTTAAAAGACTTTCAAGACCAAGAAGTGATGGTGTGGGTCTATATATTTGTAATACTGGCTTTTTTTCCTTCTTTTTGGTGAGGCATCTGAGTTGGTGGAAAGGGCCATGGATGGGCAGAGGGGAGGCATGGAGCAAAGCCACCCAAGGTCTGAGACCAGGTGAGGCTTTGTACTCACTGGCAATGAGGATGTGAAGGGCAGCCAGCGCTGGGATGCTCCAGCAGGAGTTGGAAGTGATGACCAGTGCCACAAGTTGAGCAGATACGTCAGTACTGGGAGTAGATCCCATATAAGAGTGTACTGCTCAAGCAGATGAACACAGCAAATGAGTTGTTCCTCTATGTTTTATTGTTCACAGCTTCCTCTTCATGGAATATGGCATCTTCTTAATGTCTGAGCCATTCTCCTATATGTGCCCATAGTGACCAGTCTCAAAACCACAAAAAGTCCTGAAACACACTTTGTATGTCAATGTATCCATTGATTTTTGCCTTGCAACTGTGGAGGCCACCAGGCTGATGCCATACCAGTAGCAGCATCGTTTCCATGGCAATTCATGTACTTTAAAAGGGCAGAATGTACAGCAAGACTGTATTTACTCAAGGGCAAGCCCTAAACAAAGCAGCCCTTGCCAGTGGCCAGGGCATTGTACTCTCAGTCAGTGGAATGGCCAGGTTGGCATTGCTGTGTTTTGCACTGGGATGCAGGACGTGGTGAGCTGGTTCAGCCAGGCTGGATGACAGCCATGGATGGAGCCACTTCACAGGCTCCCACAGACCTGTGCAAAGGCTGTGCCACAGACCTGCACCTTGAGACCATCATTCCTCTGCTGCTCTGTGTTCCCTAGGGTGGTTAGAGTTGCACACTCCAAAGTGAGCCTCTGTTTCAGTCTTTGCTGAGGAATGTTAAAAATGTCACTGCAAGATGCAAAATCTCAGCAGGAACTCACAGGGGTTGTGTCAGTTCCCTCTGAGCCCTTCACTGTCTGACCAGGTCACCCACATGAGCATCTATGGGTTGTAAGATTGAGGTTTAGGTCATCAAACCATGGTGTTACCTCAGAACCAAACTCTTCTCACTTCAACTTAGTTCAAATCCCTTCTGTGTTTGCTTTCTGTCACCAAGCAGCACAGACAGGGAGACTGGTGCAAAGGGAATTGCTGTGTCTGTCTGTGTGTGTTCCTGTGCTTCTCTGTCTGTGTCACAGGTGTGTGCAAGGCTGATGGACATGGGAAGGAAGCAGGAGCTCCTGCTCCAAACCCCAGTACACGTTTCAGATGGTCATGCTGAGGATGAGCTACCCTTGGGGAATGACAGGGATTTGCATCCTCCTGGCTATTTTGAGGCAGAAAAAGCAGCAAAATTCATTTTGCAAGATATTTGTTAAAAGTTATATGTGTTTCTTATGGTGTCACTTTCTAGCATGTGTCATTGCAGTGAGATGAGTTAACTTCCTGCTGTACTTTCCTGGGCAGGAGTCATTTCACCCATTCCCTCACATAAAAGTTTGGTGTAGAGCCCAAGGCATTTGCTCTATGCTCAGCAGGAGGGAGAAAGGCTTTTTTGGAGATGCTCCAACCTGTCCTCAAGGAGGCATTGAAGGAGGTGATGGCTGAGCCAGCTCCCAGCCTGCATGGTGTCTGCATGCATCCATGTTCCCAAGACTGGCTCTGTGCCTCAGCCTGGTTGTATTTAACTCCACAATTTTCCCCTTTTCCTCACTGGCCACCCCAGCTCCCTCCACCTCAGCAGTTTGCAGCTGCATGAGGGGATTGGCATGGTGTGGCTGAGGGTAAAACGAAAGAGCAACATCAAAACAACTGGCGGCCCCAGCCTCGGGAGACAAGGCCAGGAGGAGGCTGGGAGGCAGTGGGATCATATGGAATGAGCAGTAGACAAAGGAAGGAAGTTTTTATTACTGGGCCAAATCCTGAACTCCTTCAGTTGTATTTAGGCCAATGTCTCGGTGACTTCAGTGGAGCTTGGTCTGAGGAAAGAGAGAAGGAAGAGGTTCAGAATCTGGCCCCTGAATAATTGTGTCACATGGGAAGTTTATAAAGAATTTGCAAGCTCACGGTGGCTTTGCTGAGCAACCAATGGTAGCCAGCAAGCAGTGTCCCTGGCACCCAGGCCTCCCCCTGGGTCACTGTCCCCTTCCTCTCTGGGTCCTTCCCCATCCTGCAGTGGGTTCTCCATTCCAGCTGATGGCAGGGCAAGTTGGGGCTTGACAAACCTTGCAGGGCACAGTGAGCTGGGCAGTGGCTCCACAGGTTTATGAAGGTCCTGTCTGCACCTTCACAAGACTCAGAAGACCCATGGAGGGTTTTGGGGTCCTCCATCATCCTTCTGAGTTACAGTGACACTTGAGCTCTCCATGTAGCAGGGAAATCTGTAAAATGTTTACTGGCTTTATTTATTCCACAAAAAAGCACAGGGCTGTGTAGCGGAACCTGGAAATTCCTCCACTAATTTCCCAAATTGATTGGGGACATCTGTATGTGTCTGCACAGACACATGTGTGTGCTGACAGTGAGGTTCAGCTCCAGACTTAGCTCTCCATCTATAACTTGTTTTGCCCATTTCTGAAGTGTCCACTGAGATGGATGTTAGATGTGGTGACATAAAAAAATAAATACTGACACAAGTGCGGGTCAAGCCAGTAGTTTCCATGAATGACAGTAAATCTTGACATTTACTGAGGCAGGAAGGTTGGGCACAAATGGTGGTTTATACTCAGATTTGGAAACTGCCAGCTCAGACTGATGGCAGCAAGCAAAATCACACCCAGCAGAGGTGACGGCATCCAGCGCCCACAGAAATCCATCACTCACACCCTGCATCGCCCCAGCCCGGGCAGAGTCCCCAGAGGGGCGTAACTGGGTCTGAGTGGCCATTAATCCCTTCCCCACACTGCAGCCCCTGGCCCTTGGGAAGCAAAGGGCAGAGGTTTAACAGCGTGTCCCAGAGTGTGGCAGCCAGCTGCAGAGTGGGATGATCCTGTGAGAGATGCACACATCCACACCAAGGAGATCACTCACCCCTGGGCAAGCAGTGCATGGTCCTTGTGCCGGGATGAAGCACGGGGGAAGAAACTGCCTTGTCTCCAAAGGGAGTTACCTGGCGATGCCTTGTAAAGCAATTTAGTTAACAGAGTGTGCATCTGGGCCTGATGCCTCCTCATGGGGTTTGTTGGCTGTTGCCAAACTGTCAGACTTGGCAGATCCTGGGCTGTAAGTGCTGGCTCTGGCAGTGCTGCTGATGCTGGGATGGGATCAGGGCATATCCTGGTCTTTCATCTCCTCTCTGGGCTGTGACATCCCAGTGTGCAAGGGAAGGGCAGTTGCAGCATATCCTGTAGTGCCCTGTTCTGGGCAGGCAGACTCAGGCCCAGGATGTGTCCCCTTGGGTGACAATGTTGAAGTGGGATTTTCCTCACCATGTTTGCTTACTCCTGTACTACAAGGACTGACAGAGTCACCACTGTTAGTGCTGCACTGGGTGTAGCGTGGTGTCCACAGTTTAAACATAAGGATGGAGTTTGACGGAGTTTGTATTGTAGGGAAGCAGGAACCTTTCCAATGATGTCAGTCACACCAGGATTGTGTCCAGCCCAAGATGCAATCCCTGCTGCCAAGGTGCCTGCGTTGTCCAACGTTGCCCCTCCACAACGTTCACAATATTTATGGCTGTTCCTCACCCTTGGCTGCTTAGACAAATAAAGCTTGATGCAGCCTGAGGCAGTTAATCCCTGGCTCTCCAGCCTCCCATCAATAACAAGGAGTGGGTGGCATTTGAAAGAATGCACTGGGGGAGAGGGGGGAGTGCTGGATCTATTTTTTATACGGAGGGGGAAATCCAAGCCTGCCTTCATTGAAGATAAGCGACGTGGCTGGGCTGAGCTCTGGCTCAGAGGTTTTAGTGGTGATAGAAGGCAGGAGACTCCACACAGCATTGGCCCCACAGTAACCTTTGCCAAAAGAAAAACACTTCTTAATACAATAGTGATTTTAAAAAAAAGAAGAAAAATAAACAGGACCCCACATGAACTTAGGAAACCTGTTCTGGCATAAAGAGAGATGTGTATGATGAAATGAACCTGAATGGCACTTGGAAGGACTCTGGCCTCCAGACCTACATTTCTGGGAGTGGGGAAGGGCCCAAGTCTGTCCTGGCCCCTTTGGTCCAGTATGGTGCCAAAACACCCCTACTCCCAAATAGCTTCTCCTGCATTTGTGGAC
Organism: Cyanoderma ruficeps; assembly: GCA_008694505.1. Taxonomy (NCBI): domain Eukaryota; kingdom Metazoa; phylum Chordata; class Aves; order Passeriformes; family Timaliidae; genus Cyanoderma; species Cyanoderma ruficeps. The sequence continues at coordinate 8,926,086 of VZDJ01000219.1, read as the reverse complement.
CAAGCCAACATGTCTTTCCTTCATCCACACCTTGAATTCCCAGGAGAGGCTATCACCAGCCTTGCCCCACGGCTCTGAGCATCAAGTACCTCATGGTGACCAAATAGGGAGAGCCGAGGAAGTGGCGTGTTGTTTCTCTAGCACCGTTTCCCTGTTGGTACTTGTGCTCCTTGGCCAGAAGTCATTAGCATGTGTAAACGCTTCCTTCCCATCTCGTCCGCTTGCGTGCTCTTCCCACTGCGCTGCGTGGCAAGGGAAGCACCTTGGAGCAGGAAAACAACAGTCAACCTCTGCGCACTAACAGAGAGTAACTGCGTGTTTATGGAACTTGGTCACCCTGTCGTAAGCTATTTTTAAAAAGCAGAAGGAGGAGGTTTAGGTTATTGGCCTTCAAATAGTTCCAGAGTCCTATACCGCCGTTTAGGCTGGGCGTTTCATTGTAGGAATTGTGCTGTGATATACAAAGTGTGACATTTCCAACTCAGCCTTTCTTGGAAGGGAATTAAATTAGTTTCATAGCTGCATGAGGGGTGTTATATGGAGGTGGAGAGAGCAATCTGTGCAGATGTTAAACAGCTAGCTAATCTCAAGTGACGCGAATGCCCCAATACACTCCGGCTCTCAGAGATGATGATTATCATCTCTTGCTCCAGCGGGTCCTGGCTTGTGGTCACAGCTCTGTGCCAAGAGAAACTGAGAGCGTGTGCATCTGTAACTTGCCATCAATGCCCTGGACAGCCCCACAGGACTAGATTTCCTTCCACTGCCCTGATTCTCTGCATCTTCAAGTCTCTTTGCCCAGCAGGGAGCAGATGGGATCACTGACCCAGGGCTGAGGTGCAACCCAGAAAAGTCCTGTGTAAGGGGAGAGCTTTGCTGTGCTCTTTAGAGCCCATTCCTCCTGGGGATTCTGCAGAGAACAGAGTAAGGATTTCATTAACCACATCAGGGAAGGCTCTGGGCTTGGGCAGCTCTGGCTGCTTTCAGAAATGGCAGAAAGCCAAGCTGAGCTGCGCAGTGGAAGGTTGAAATTTCTTATCTCCTACGTGCTGTAGGTGCATTTACCTCAGGGATCCCACCTCCCGTCCTGCTCGCACCAAGGGCTCTTAGATCTGCAGCAAGTGCTCAGAACTCCTCTGTCAGCCCTCACTGCTTGTGTCTGACCTCGTACCTGAGCCTTCCTTCCTCTGCCGCTACCTCTGATGACAAATTCTCCTTTGAAGAGCGTGTGCCTGTGATCTTCCTGGCTCTCTTTGTGCCCACCACACCCAGGGTCGTGCCAATGCTCGTGTGTGCACGTGCAGGTGTGCACGGAGAGACTGCGCAGGGAGGAAGGCTCGTGCTCCCCAGGCAGCAGCTCACTCTGTGCCCCTAATCACTCTTCCCTTTGCTTTATTATTATTATTTTTAGATTATACTCAGCGCTTGAAGCTCCCTCTTTGATAACCAGGAAGTTTAAATTCCTCCTGCATTTCGCTTGTGCTTCCTACATTCTGCACCCATCCTCATCTAATGTAGCTTTTTCATGTTGCATTGACTCTGGGCTAAATTAATTTTCTTTGTTCTCTGTGTACCTCTAATTAGAAGGAATAAGAATTCCTCCTTTCTTGCACCAGTATACATTTTTCCAAGCCAGAGCAGCCCAGTTTCTGCTGCCCTACCCTCTGTGGCTCAGGCAGGGATGGAGGTACATGGAAGCTGTACGACAGCCTTCCAGGGAGCCTAGAGCAGATGGGGAGTTGAATGCAGGTTTTCCAAGGCCAAGATAATCATCTAATTGCAAAACAATTTTTTCCCCACTTACCTTGTTTATCAATCAGCTTCTCTTGCACCCCGCAGCTGGAGATCAGCTTGAGGGTGGGTTGTGCTGCAGAGAACAGGCACTGCCAGCTCCAGGGCAGCTGTTTGGTTTGAGGGCTCTGAGTTGATTTCAGTTCACAGCTAAGTAGCAAACATCTGGATGCAGACTCCAGGGGCATGAAGATGGAGGAGCAGGTCTTTTCCCTTGGTACATTGTCTCCCAGCACAGCTACAGGGCTTGCAGACCCCTGAAAAAGCCCAGCACAGTCAGTCTGGCACAGCAGCCTGGGCAGGAGGCAGGCAGGGCACCCCAGGCTTTGCTTACATGGGGGAAACCTGCCCTGAGTGGCGTACAGGGCCTTTCAGTGTCCTGCTCAGTCTGTCCATAAGCCAACAGTCTTGGAAAGAGCTAAACTTCAAAGGCCAGCAATTAAGCCCACACACATCAAGGAAAAAGCAAAGCTGTGACTTGTTTTTTTCTTTCCAAATGCTACTGCCCTTTTCTCTCCGTGCTCAGTGCCGACCCTCGAGCTCTGTCTGACTTCCCGGTCAGCTGCCTCTGCCTCCTCATCTCCCAGCGAGGGTTGGATGCTGAGGCCTCACATGGCTTGAACTCTTGTCTTCCCCCAGCAGCACACCTGCAGTTTGCTTCAGCAGGAGTTCACCTAAGCCTCTGGAAATGGCTTATGTGGAGCTGTAACTGATGATGTTGAATCTGAGGGTCTTTCTCCACTGTTTCTCAGGCTCTTCCCTTCCTCTGTGTTCACGCAGCAAAGTTTAGGTATTGTGGGTGGAAGCCTCTACCCAGTGCTGAAACTGGTCTTGGCTTTGCCTGGACTGCCAACAGCCTCAGCATGGACAGCTGGAGCTCTGGGAAAGGGGTTGATGCATGGACAGGGGGATCCTGGATGTACCCACTGTGTTATGGCAGTGGGCGGTTTAGAGACTCCTGGACCTGGATGTCTTACCTGGACCATGGTGTGTAAGAGCTGGTAGTGACTTGTCTTCTGCGAGCTTACCTCTCTTTGGGAATCTCTCTGTGGGCATCCCACAGTGGAAAAGTCCACAATTTAGCTGAATTGCATGAAGAGGTAGTTGTTCTGCCCCGTAACTCCATCAGGTATGGTGTAAGAAGCAGTGGATTTTAATTTTATTCCATCATTTCCATCAATCGCTGATGGGCTGCTATTTCTTCTCAGCGACCAAAGATGTATCCTTAGGGTTCCATGGGTTTGTACCAACAGCTGCCTCAGCCCAGCAAAGTCCCTGGGGTTACACCTGGATAGACACAGGATGGAATTAACCTCTGAGTCCTGCAATAGTCAGGCAACTGCTGAGCCATCCCAAATAGATGAACTGGAGAGAGCAGCAGTACAAGCCTTTCACAAGACACTTACCCAGAGATCCCAGACCCCCAGGGCCCACAGGGGGATGTCCCTAGCCCATCCTGGCCATGCATTTGTGCTAGCAATACCTTATGCCAAGTAATGGACTTGGACCAACACTCATTTCACACAAGCTGTGGACCATCCTTTGCATCCTTTCAAGTAGACATGTAATGAACAGTGTTAGTTGCTGATATCAGTCCCCTGAAGCCATCCGATGCCTCTGCTCCTACACCACGTTAATCACACCCTGCTGGGGCAGAGAAGGTGAGCAGGGCAAGATTTTCAAAGAAGTAAATTAAAACAGGAAGAGAAGCAACCTGACAGTCCTTAAGATGTGGGAGGATAATTTTAATTGAGTTTTGCGAAGGTTTAGCCGTGCAGTTAATAGGGGCCACTGGAAGAGGTGTGGTTATGTATGCTAAGCAGGGTGGCTCGCCCAGGACTCCTGCAGAGCCACGGCGGTGGCCGAGTGGGAGCTGCCACAGGCATTTAGGTAGCTCTGAGGATTTCTGCCCCGTAGAGAGTGAATCCTGTGGACAGAATAGGTCCTGTTCCTGTCTGAAGGCGCTGGGCTCCCCCTCCCCTCCCTGCGCATCCCGCTGAGCTGGAGCTGCCCTCTGAAATGTCAGGGAGAGGAAGCAATCCTTGGCTTGTTAGTTTCTACAAGGAAATAAAACACACAGATGGCTCGAGCATCCTCTATCTCAAAGGCAGGAAAAGGATTCTCAGGGCAGGAGCAGGCAGCCAACAAACGCGGAGCGATCCAGGGAATGGAGGACCAAACAAAGCAGCGTCTGGCCAGCCCCGGCCCCCAGCAGAAAGGGTGGGCCGGCGGCCACCGAGGGGAAACCAGCCCTCTGATGTGCCGGAGCATCCCTCGCTGGAGCGAGGGCAGCAAACAGGCGCTCCCCTGGGGCCCGGGGAGGCTGCTGACAGCAGAGATCCTGGAGGAGGTCTGCAGGGTGGCCCCGGCTGACCCGCTGCCCCCGGCCGGACATGTGGCTACCTGACACAGGCTAACTTTGGCTCAGGACGGAGCCTCTCGGGGAGGATGGAGTAGGGAGCGAGCGCGGGGGGGCACGAGTAGGGAGAGGAAAGACGGCAGGAGACAGAAATGCAAACATGGCCTGACAGCCGTAGGGCAGGGGGAGGGGAGGAGGAAAAAGCAGGGTAAACCTGGCAGGATGGAGCAGGAAACCGGGCTGGAGCGAGCAGGGCGATGGTGAGATAGTGCTTCCTGCCAAGGGAGAACGGCAGACAGATAAACACTCCCAGACAGGAGCTCGCTGACCCCGCTTTGGGATGCCTTGGGATGACGTGGTGGCAGGACCCTGGGGCAGAGCAGAGTCCCAAAAACAGGTGACAGCATGGTCAGGCATTGGGTGTAGCCATGCTTTGCTGCCCAGGGCAGCTGGCGAGGAAATACCCTGATATAAATCCCTGCCTGAAGGCACCAAGGGACCAGGGATACACAGGTAACTTTGCTCCTCAGGACACCCCACCTCTCTGAAAGTGGCTTCTGCTTTTAAACTGCTGTTTCTCTTCCCTGATGGACACCCAGCTTAGAAGATGAAATGTTGAAGGTGCCCAGAGAGCTTCTGCCTTTTTTTTTCCTTATTACCCATCAGTGCAGGTGGTTATTAGAAACCAGAAAAGAACCAATTAATTAAAGTTTATCAGCCATGAGAGGCTAAAGAGACATGTTGGGGTGCATGCTCTGAGGCCAAGCAGTTTTTCAAACTGAGGTCTCTTGGGCCAGAGCCACAGGCACTGGATGTGCAGCTGTGGAGTGCCAGGGGCTGGGGAAGCAGGGTGGAATGCCCAGCCTCAGGGTGCTGCTGCTCTGGCTGCGGCTTCTGCTTGTGTTGTGACCATGTACTGTGCTGCTTATGTCTCTGCCCATCCCACTCCCCACTTGGCTGCCAGGCAGGGTGATGCTTTGGCTGAGTCTCCCCTGGTTGCAGGTGCTGAGCTGGAGGAGAGCCCTGTTCCTTCAGTCCACAAATGCCCTGTCTGTTTGGACATATGTCCTTGTCCTCACTTGGCATCGCTGCAGACCCAGGATGCTTAGGGTAACTCTGAGTCTGGTGCCAAAAGAAAAGCATTTCCACTAGCTCTGGTGGTCCTCTGGTGGCCCCTTCCTCAGCCCTCCTGTTGGTTCCCGCTCCCAGCTCCACACACCAATTTGCCTACAGGTGTTTTGGGGCAAAGATGATGTCTCACACCTCTGGTGGTGGACAGGAAGGATCAGACACCCAATAATGACAGTCACCTCTGTGTTTGTATTGACTGAGTTTTTATAATTATCTTTCCTTACTATCCCCTGAGGAAGGACACATGTCCTAATTGAAGCAATGGAACATCTGATGCTCTGGAGCGTCCTCACAAACTGGTGAGGATACAAATCTGCCCCACTTTGATTTGGTGTTGTTTCAGGGCTTTGAGGTTCATGGACGAAAATTTGTAGACCAAAGGACCAATGCCTTGCCATTGGCACTGCCCACCATGAGAAGAGGAAAGGTGCTGCCCAGGGCCTGAGTGACCCCCCTGGTGTGTGGGTTCAGCTGTGGCTGGGACTGTGATGCTGCTGTAGCACAACACCAGGATCAGAGGGGCTGGTCCTGCACTGAGAAGCACAGCCCCCCTGTTTAACCCTTCTGAGGCAGGTCTGAACTGAGGGTCAACCCTGAGTTATGGGACAGGGAACATCTTCCATGAACCCATCAAAGAAGGCGTCTGCTCTGTTTTTCCATGTGCACATGCATAGTTTGGGAGTGATTTTCAGTTTTCTATCATTTTTCATTTGTTCATTGCTTGCTCATTGTTCACTGCCTGTTTCCATCTCTGTTTTCCTCCCAGCTTCCCTGTGGGCCTGGGTGGCTGTCACTCTGCCCTGGCAGTCCTCAAGCACAGGCTGCTGGGCAGAATCTGCTCTATTTTGGTGTCAGTTCCCACCATGGTTTGGGGCTCCCTCTGCCCACTGTGAGACTGGAGACAAGGCACCTGGTGTTTCATCCCTACATCAGCTGGAGCCTGACGTTTATTTCTCAACCTCGTGTGATATCTCACCTCTCTGCAAAACAAGCCTTCCTCCCTGCTGGAGAGCACTGGGAGGAGGAAGAGGAGGAGCTGACAACCCTACTTCAAATTTCCCCTGCTGCTCTGCCAGCTGCCTGCTCCTTGTGTGACGTGACACTCACGCTTTGCCGCTCCAGCCCACAGTTGGATTCCTGCCCCGTGCATGAGAACAAGTCGCTCTATGAGGGAACTTCAGCCCTGTAGGTGGGAATTTGGCCTGGCTCTGCCTCCGGCACGTGGACTTCCCACATGTCTGTGGGCAACCACAGGTCCTCCAGCATGAGGGCAGTGACTTATACCAGCATAGGGCAGGTGGGGAATTGTAACTGGAGCACTGGGGGGAAATGGCACCTGAGGTGCTGGAGTTAGTTCCTGTGGGGCACATGCAGTTTTGCCAGAAAATGCTGCTAATTCAGACAAGTCCAGCCTGGAAAGCAGGAGAAGAAGTCTGCAGAAAGAGCAGAGCAAAGCTTCTCCGCCCTCTGCCCCAGTGCTAGCTACTGCTGGTCTTTTGAATAGTCCCTCTTGGACAGAGAGGTACCAGAATTTTATTGCTGGCTGTACAGCAGCAGAGCTTTGCTCACATAGTGACTGGTGAAAACAAAATTTTCCTTTTTAGAAAATATCCACATCTTGAGTTCCTGCATTGCTTTGTTGGACAGATGCTCATTGACTGGGAATTTTTGGCTGAAAAGAGCAAAGTAGAGGTGGGGTGATAGTAGGGTCGGGGGAGCTCTGCTGGGGGACACTCTTTTTTCCCTTCCAGCCTAGCCTTTGCCCCAGTACAGCACTGGGGTGGGCAGGCTGGGCTGGGTATGCAAGGTGCAGGGAGACAGGCCTCACCTGGACCAGCTTTACTTTGTGCATGTTATCTTGTAGCTCTTGTCACAGGACCCCAAGGTGTGGTGGCAGGAGCGTGAGCTGGGCCGGTTAGCTGGGGACATGTGATGGCTGTGACCAGAGCGATCCAGCCCAGCGCCAAGGGAAGGAAATCAGTGAGAAGGACAGAGTGTGAACAAAATCCCTCTCCGGAAAGGCGCCCCGTTAATCAGTCAGCAGGGCCAGCTCAGCAGAGAGGGAGGGAAGGGGAAGCAGAGAGGGGCTGAGGTGGTGTGTGGGGGCCTGGGGAAGGATCCGGTGCAGGGCTTCCTGTGAGTGGAAGCAGATGGAGGGAAAGCAGGAGCTGTGTTATGCCATACTGTACCATACCATGCTATACCTTGTCCCACACACAGCCTTTGCCCTATTCCCAAAGCCATAGCATGCTGTGGCGGTGCTGGCTCTGGCACTGATGCCAGTCTGCAGGGATTTAGCATCTGCAGCCATCACAAGGCAGAACCAGGCACCATGCAGAGCTTTCCTACATGCCCAAGGGTGGAGAGATGAGGTCAGGCTGTGAGATGCCCTGGGGTGGACAGCACTTTACAGGGTGAACGTGGCTTGCCCACGAGGCAGGGAAAGTCCTGGATGCAGGATGCAACTGAGAGCAGGAGTGGTGTCAGGGAGCAGAAAGAGGTAGAGGGGCCTGAAAATGAAGCAGCCTCCAGCGATAAGGAGAAGGCCCTCAGTGCAGCCTGGCCCCTTTCAGAGCCACTTGCTGCAAGATCAAGGCAAGGAAAACTGCTGGGAAACATGCTTCTCTGGAAATAGACAAGGTGTGACTGGCTGTGGGATCCTGCTTCCTCTCGCCACATCCCATCAATCCCCCTCTGTTTATTTTAATATCCTGCTGCCAACTTGCTTGAAAAAAGCTGCAACCATCTTGAAAAAACAAAGTCAGAGCTGCTGCATGCCTTTTTAATTACATTAATGCTCCCCCTGTGCAAGGGCACAATTGGGTGTGCAGAAGAAAGCAGGAGCTGCTTGGAGGGCTGTGGAGATAAAGCATCACAGGGGTTGGAGGTGGGGAAGGAGGGACTCAGAGGAGAGGAGACACTCCATGCTCTGGAGACATCTCCCTCGCACTCTGGGATTTGCCAGAGACACAAACCATCTGTGTGTCGGTTAACAAAGATTTAATGGCCAAACCCAGCACCAAGTTCAGTGCTAGGGATAGTGAAACACAGGAGAGAGCCATGGCAGGGCAGATGCTCCCTCGGGGAGGGAAAGGGCAAGGCCAGCAATGGGGTGGATTCATCTGGCAAGCACAGAGTGATAAGAGAATTTTTGCAGGGAAAGCTGATGGCTTTGAAGATGATTTTGCAGGCTTGGAATGGGTCTGTGCATCCCTTTGCCTGTCCTGGATGCCATGGGTGGCTCTGGGCATCACCATCTCAAGATGCCAGGGTTAGTGTGAGGTATCAGCATGAGTAATGGGTCCCCAGTGTGAGCCAGTGCAGGGAGTCCCCAAAGTTCCCAGCAATCCAGGGCTGGTGAAGAGGCTGGATGGCCACGAGAGCTGGCCCAGCAGTGCTGCCAGCAGCAGGAGTGTCCCCAGCCCCACGCCACGGTGCTTTCAGACTGAGCAGTGGTTCCTTTTCCTGTTGTACTCACGGAGGGCCATGGACAGGATGCATCTGCAGGAATCCCACAGCCCCAACCTGCACAGATCGTACTTTTCCTTTCTTCCCCTCCACCCCCCGGTGTTGTTTGCTAACAGGTCACCATGCAGCACGTGAAGGGAGGCAGGGGTTTTTTTCTGCTGCCCTCCTGCTCCCCCCAGCCCCAGTGGTGGGGCACAGCATTAGCCAAGAGACTTCTGCCACTTTGGCACTTATTTAGTGGTTCAAGCATAGGGCCCATGCCAGTTTTAAGACCTAACTCAGTGTTTGATGCAGCCAGCCCTGGAGCTGGCTGTGCCAGGGTTTTGGGGATTACCTTTCTGCTCGCTGTCCCAGAGCATAGACAGGATGAGAGGGTTTGCTGTCCCCAGCTGGACCCATGCAAACCATTATCTTCTGCATTTTGGGCTGAGCACTGTGGGGGTGGCAGGCACCCCCAGCTGCTCCCTGGGACGATGGACAGGGAAGCTGTGGCCATCTGGAGAGCAGTGTTTGCACTGGGATAAGCGTGTCCGGCATTAATAGGAAACGCAGCTTAGCAGACAGATTCCTTCCCCCGCCTCCTTTTTTTAATAAACCTTGTTACATTTTGAAGGGATTTTACAAAAAATGCAGTCATTTATTTTCACAGCCCCAGGGCACATTTTTTCTTTGTGACATCTGACGTCCTCTCCTTTGGGGAAGGGGAGGTTGGAGGCGCAGGGTAGGGTGTCCTCCATGGGGGCTGAGCACCATGCAGCCCCAGGGACCACAGTGACACCAACCCGTGTGTTGAGTGACAAGTGATAGCTGCTGCTGCTGCTGTTGTTGAGGGAGAGGTGTGTGTAGGACAGGCCGCGGCAGCGGCATACGAACACAGGAGGTGGGCCAGGCCTGCGCCGAGGCTGACGCTCCTTCATGTGGGCAAGCGGAGGGGAGGCTGGAAGTTGCGGGGAGAGGGGAGATGGCTGTCACCCTGCTGTTGCCATGGGGGCAGCCGTGGGGACACCACCTCAGAGCCGCGCGCAGGCGGGAAGGAAGTGGAGAACAATTGGGGAGAACGAGGCCGGCAGCGCGGGCCTGGCAGCGCTGGCGGTGCCGCTCCGCACGTTCCTCACCGCTGTGTCCCCCTCAGCAGCCTCTCCCAGCGGCGGTGGGCCCTGGGCACTGTGGCTTCTCCGCCACCCTGGAGCCCCGTGCCACCCCTGTGTCTGAGAAGCTGGTGGATATTTGTTGTCTCCTGAGTCACGGTTCCCCATAGAAAAACACTCCTAGAATCATTGGATGATTAAAGTTGGAAAAGGCTTCTAAGGTCATCAAGTCCAGCCATTAACCCAGCATCACCGTGTTCACCGCTAAATCATGTCCCCAAGTGCCACATCCACAGGTCTTTTGAACACTTCCAGGGATGGTGGCTCTACCACTACCCTACCCTGGGAAGCCTGTTTCAATGTCTCACCACCTTTCCATTGTAGATTTTTTTTCAAATATCCAGTGTTAACCTCCCCTGGTGCAACCTAAAACCATTTTCTCTCATCCTGAGGCTCTTGACCTCAGGTCACAGTTTTGGAGGACAGGTGTTACAGCTGCTTGTGAAACACGTGGAAACACCACATCCCTGAGACCTCTCCAACCCTGCCAGATCTCTCTGATACCTGGGTTTGAATGTTATGAGGGAAGGAAACAGACATACACAGAACATAGTTGCAAAAAATTCATGTTTTTGTAGAAAGTCAAGCTAGCAGCATATTTTTGCATTCTTTTCTTCCTTGGCATTTAGCACCTACCTGAGTCACAGCTTCACATTCCATAACATTTTCCCCCCTTTCTGGCTAGTTTGCTTGTTTTTGCAGTCAACGAGACTTCTTTTGAATTATCTCACATCTCCAGAAGCTGGAGTTTTAAGATAAAGATCATGAAGTAATGACAGTCGTCAACACTGTGCTGATGAAAAACAACACTAGTCTCTGTAGGCAACCAGTACTTCGAGATGTTTTGTCCATGAGGAGCTCACTTAAGGTGCATGTCTGGCATGCCAGAGATGCAAACACAAAAAGTGGGACTCTCCCTTAAAAAAGCTGGAAGAAGAGCATGATAATGTTTAACTGCCTGTCCCTGAGTCTGGATAATTTCACTCCTGGAATGCCTGTCTGGTGGTACAGGAAAGGGGGCTGCTGCAATTCACAAAGGTTGGTCCTAGTCAGGTGACTGTACCTGAGAGTGTGTCACAGGAGAAGGGCATGCCATGAATGCCTCTTGGCTCTGGAGAGCATCTCTGGGACAAACACATCTGTGGTATTTGGGCATCCCTGATTTGTCCCTCTGATTACAGAAAGCTACATGTGTATGGAAAAATCTCCTGCCAGACTCCCTCTGGTTAGCAGAGGGGATAATTTCAGGGCCCTAGTCCAAGCAAGCCCAATATCATTCACCTGGTGAGGAATGGCCACAGTTAAATTCCCTGATTTCTGGTCTTCCATTTTTTTTCTGGCCCTCATCTGTGCTAGGCTGTCTGTCAGAGCTGAGAGGCTGTCTGGTCTGGCCCAAGAGCTGAAGAACTGCTCACTGGAGCCAGGAGGGCTGCAGGCAAACCTCCTGTGTCCCACTGAGCCAGCATGAACTACCTTGTGGTAGCAGACCCAAGGAGATGTTCCCTTCGAGAGCCTTTGCCCCTCTCTGGTCTCATGGCACCAGGACAGCTGCTGCCCACAGCGGTGGGCCCAGGCTTGTGGATCTCTGCATCATCCCCTCTCTCCTTTCTCTCCACAGATCTGGTGAGCAGCTATTCTATGACCCCTCCTACTCTCAGCATCACCGAGGAGGAGCACGTCATCAACGCCAAGGACACACTGACCATCACCTGCAGGTAGGCATCAGCAAGTGTGGCTCTGTCTACACTACCCTTACCTGGTGAGTGTTGGAGGCAAGGAGAGCCCACCAGTGACACCTTGGCTGCAGTACTGCAAATTAGCATGTCTGACTACAAATCTTACACATCTCCCAAGTGTGACTTCATCTAATTAATTGAAAAAGAAGCAAAAGATGTCTCAGAAGATTCTGTGATAACTGTCCTGTAGTCTTTCAGAGAAGAAAGATAGAAAAGCATTTTGTGTGACTTGATAGCTTTGTTGTAAGCTCTTCAGGGAAACTGGTCTACCTGACTCTCCTTGTCTTCCTCTGATGTTGCTTATTCTCACCTCACTGGGGCCACTGAGATTAAAGTTCTGGTTTCTAAATCTAGTGGGACATTTTGGGGACATTGAGAAATATTCATGGGAGAATGCAAGGCTGTATTTAGTGGTGGCTATGAAAGGCCTCCAGCTTTTCTAGGAAGATGGGATTTAAGGCTCTCCCTTTATATATGTGGGTGAAAAGAAGCCCCAGCCAGGCCAGGTGAATAACTGTGAGAGGAGCTGGAGAATCTCTGGTTGTTTTATACACTGGGGCTCTGAGGAGGTGGTGTGTCTGAACTGATTTATCTAGGTTGGGACACTTGGCTGTGCATGTTNAAAAAAAAAAAAAACCAACAAACCAAACCATAAACAAGTGGGAGAATTGCCCAAGGTCAATTTTCCTGGAGTTTCCCTTCAGCAGCTGAAAACAGATCCATGCTTGGGATCTGAATGCTGGGTCCAATGGGGATCTAAATTCAGCATGGGCCTCAAATGGGTGTTTCTCACTGTTATATATAACCACAGAGCAATTACTGCAAACACTTGGCTGGCATTGTGTTCATGTCTTGTCACAAACATATTTAACTTTTCCTGGAACAGATGGCATTGCTTTTCCTTTGTGAATCGGTTCATAACCAAGGGAGAAGGACAGAGGAAAGGTTGTTGATATTAATTACTGAACTGAATTCACTTGCTCTGGGAAGCTGAGTGGTTGTGGGTTAGTTTTCATCCGGTGACTTGAAGAACCATCGTGTGTGCTGAGATGTAGGATGTGTGTGGTGGAGGTCTGTCCACAACAGTCTGTGGGGGGCTGTGGTCAGCCATGGAGCCACTGTGGGAGCATAGAGGAAGAGAAGGGAGTTTGGGGAGTCCAGTGCTCTGCTGTGGTACTTTTCTCCACAGAGGGATATGGGAACTGACACCCTCTATTTAAACCTTGGAAGAGGTGAGATTCAGTGAGGATATTCTGAATGAGCTTAGAATCAGGGCAGATCCTTTCTCAACAGGGGCCCAGAAAAGGACACAGAAAGCACTTTCAAGACTGTTGTCTATAGATTGAGCCAAGCTTAAAGGACATACTGAAGTTAGAGGTGTGGTAAAAGAAGGTGTCTTCTGCAGCTGTGAAAGACTGAACTGGCCAGCCTAAGAGCACAGGACTATCTGCAAACAGCACTACAATCCACATATCCTCTGCCCATGTTGCTCTTTGGCTGCTCCTTGCCTCTGCATCCTGCTGTCCCAGCCATGTTCCTTGGAGCTGTGCAGTGTCCTTCACACCATCTGCAGATAGATAAGTCTCAGTACCTCCTGCAATGGCTCAGAGCATTCCCTTTTCCTTCTGAGCTCTCAGTCCTGTGTTTGTTTGTCTTGAGAAGAGGACTTTGACTGTGGGACGCTTACTTCATTTGAATGAAGAGTAAATCTTTCCTGGTCCCTGGATCTCTAATTACACCCAGCTGCTTCTCCAACCTCTTCTCTGGACCATGGCCCACCCTCAGAAGACCTGGCTTGTGTTAATGGGAGCTGAAGGGAAAAACATGCAGACCACCAAGAGAACAGGCAAAGGAGAGGGTGGTGGGGCAGGGTAGGGCAGAAACAAATACAAAACCAAATCCAGGATCCAGGGATTTCCTGCTGAGCATCGTGTTGGAGGTGACTTCAGTTTGACCTTGGTCTTCCCTTGAGAGCAATGTCCTCTGGCTGCTCTTTGAGCTGCCCTGGAGCCAGGAGTACAAGCTTGCTTGAAGCAGTGCTTCAGCAGAAAGATGAGCTCAAAACCCCCGTGTGAGTCTCCCTGGAGACCTTTCAAGCTTCACCCACTGAGCGTGAGAGTCCTGCAGCCAACTGTGCTCTCAGGCTTCCTTGCAGCAGCCTGGACCTCAGACATCCACAGCTCTGCAGCCCTGGTTCTGCTCCACAGCCCACCAAGCCTCATCAGTGACCAGAGTCCATGTCAGGCCATGGGATAAGCAATGCCTCTGGAGCTTGGCATGCTTAACAGACACCCACAGGCACAACACACACACAAGGAGCCACCAGATGCCGGGGCTCTGCTTTTGCAAATGCCATCGCATGCAGTCCTGTTCCCTTGTCACCCAGCACAAGGCACCCTTGAGAGGCCCAGAAAGAGCAGGGGACCACTGCAGGAACATTCCCCAAAATAGAGGTTATTCCAGGGCTGGCTGAGAGCCCCAGGGATGTTTTCATCCAAGCATGTGGCAGAACAGGGGGAAGGGAGTGATGCCCAAATGGACAGTGCAGCTTTTATTAGCTCCCATTCCTAGAAGGAAAGAATATTGTGAATCTCTGCATTCATATCCTCAGCAGCCTGTGTGGGGGGAAAGCAGAGAGCTTGTGCTGTTCCAGCTCATGAGTATTGGAGAAAATCCCACAGGAGCCAGCTGCACAACAGCAGAAACCTCTGGAGGGATCAACTTGGTCTTGGCTGTGCCATCCCATCCCATCCCATCCCATCCCATCCCATCCCATCCCATCCCATCCCATCCCATCCCATCCTGCAGATGCTGGGCACACAGCTGGGGAGCAAACCAATAAAAAGAAGGGCAAAGATGTCCTTTGCTTCCCAGTGACCTGTCACCAGAGCTGACTCGCAGATGCACAAACCCATCTGTGGCAGGGAGGAAATATTTGACCCCAGAGCCCTCTTGGCTCCCGTGGAGGAAACGAGCACTGTGGCAGGGCTGAAGGAGCCTGAGGATAATGTGAAGCCCCACAGTCACTGCTCTAGAGCGGTGTCCAGGAATATACAACACCTGCTGCTCTTTTCTACACGTGTGGCTGCTGTGAACATCCTCCATGGTACTGAGGGGAATATGGTTTATCCCAGCTAAGCCACAAAGCCACAACCAGATTTGCCCATCATACCACACATGGGAGTTTCAAAGAGGATTGAAGAAGAGGGGTGCCAATTGCAACATCTCCCTTGAAGAGCATCTGTCCTGAAAAGATTGAGGAAAACAGCTGTGGAGAAGACTACAGTGCTTTTTTTTCCAGCTGGCACCAGCAGGCTCCATCGCCAGGAGGCACATTATCACCGAGCTGAAAGAAAACAACTTGGGAATAAATCTTGGAAGGTGACAGATAGGAGAGACGGGACTATCCAAAACTGCTGCTTGGATCCTTCTCCAAATGCAGAGGGTAGATTTAGAAATAAATCCACATGAGCCTGCCCTCATTCCTGCCTTCTTCTGGTCCTGTTAACACACCAGTGACATTAACTTGGACTCACAGTAATGCCCACACCTTCTGTGTCCCCACCAAGGCTGTGGACATACAAAAGGAAAGGAAAGCATATCTGAAAGGAATGCCTGGGTTGAGCTGCCCACGGGCTGGTTGGCATGTCTGTGTGCACTGGCCCATTCATGTTTATATAAATACATGTCACTCAGCTACTGCAGTTTTTTACTATATCATTACTTGATGGTTAATGAAACAACTGGATCTGATAATGTGTGAAAATCCCAGTAGGTAAACAAACAGAAAGCGGAAACACTGGAGACTTTTAGAATTACCCTTCTCCAAGTGGAGTGCTAAAAATGCCTGGTCTGAAGCTCTCAGCTCTGGGCTGAAAGTGGGGACAGCCCCGTGGTCTGTGCCAGTGCAGTGGGGCTGTGGACACGGCAGCAAAAGCTATGGCAGAGGTGTTCCTGGTTTAGTGATCAGTTTCACTGTTATTTTCCGTGCACATGAATATGATGGGAAAAACTCAAAATTCAGTTCTTATTTTTATTGAAGTGTTCACGAGACTCTGGTACTTGGGAGAAGCTTGCCTGTGCTTCATGAACACAAGCTGCCAGAGCTGCACTTACAGTCCTGCCTCAGGCACTGAAGGTGTTTTTAGTGAAAGCAGAAGTTTGAGCTGGGTAAGAGGGGCTGTGTGGATGTCCCCAAGGGCTCATCACTGCCTCCAGAGCCCTTGTGCTTGGTGACACAGGAAGAGTGCAGCACACTCTCTCCAAACTCATCTGCAGCAAGCTGGAATAGAGCAAAGCCTGCAGGAAGATAAATCAGCTGCTGAAGACAAACACAAAGGGGCAGGTCTTTCCCCCATGCTTGGACAGAAATCCTGTCCTCGTTGTGTCTGAGCCATTGTGCCTTCCAATGGCACCTTATCTCTCTTCCTCCTCACTGTCCCTTGCTGGCTGGTGATGATCACAGTCTGCCTGTGCTTAAAAGCATCTGCCCACGGAGCTGCCCGGGCAGAGGAGCTGCATGTGCCAACACGTCTATTCCCAACTTGCATAATAGATGAACCCAGTTTCCCCTCATAGAGCCAATGGTGCTGACAAAAGGCCATTTTTACCCCACAGCTGTCTCTTATGATGGCTTCTTTTTTCCCCGTTTCTCTTTTTCTGCACATACTTAAGTGACTTTCAGCTATTTGGCAAACGTTCAAGTGGGGGCTAGGCCTTCCTCTGAAAGGGGCTCTGATTTCACAGAAGGAAACTTCCAGTGTGGAATAAAAGCTTGTTTTGTTTGTAGTAAACAAGTGCAGTTCCAAGAAGCTACGGTGGCACGTGTGCGCACATGCAAGCTCCCACTCTGGGGATCCTCAGCTATATATAAATACACACGTGCACATTCTGTCTGGGGGTTTCTTGAGTTCCTGGACTTTCCTGTCTGTGGGCTGCTGGCAAACAGGCTTTGTGGTCATGCCATCAGAGAGGTGTCTGCCGCTCAGTGTCTCTGCAGAGGCGGGAAGGGGTGGCAGCCCCAGGCCAGCTGGGGTTTTGAGGGGCTGCAGGGTGACCTGCAGAGCAAGGGGAACCCCCTCCCACAGCAACGGGGAAGGAAACAGCTGGCAGGTGGCCAGAAGGCAGTCAGCTGAGCCTCCTCTTGTTTTCCCCTTGCTGTCTTTTATCCCTGACTCCCTCCTGCTTTTCTCTTTCTCGCTTTCTTTACAGTCTGCTCTCCTTCCCCCATTCTTCTTCCCACTCCATTCATCACACAATGAGCCACAGCCAGCAGCTACACTGAGCCAAGGGAAATCATCACATCCATGTGTTTCCCTAATAGCTCTGGACCCTTTTAATAATGAGAGGGAATTGAAAATAAATGGAACCTTTCCCTCAGGGCCCTGTGTGTTTCCCTGTCCTAGCATTCAGTAGGACAGTGCCATGGGACAGAGGGGGCTGCTTGTGAGTGGGCTGACATCTTACAGCCTAGCATGGCCAGAGAGGTGGCCTGGGGAAGGGGATGAGCCTTTGCTTACCCAGCACTTAAGGAATCTGGTTGCCACTTTCTTGTGCCTGTTTTTTCCCTTGGAGGATGACCATTCCTTCATGCCTCAGCCCCAGACTGGTGGCTAGCTGGGCCATGTGCAGGTGTGCGCAGAGTCACACAGAGCAATGAAACCACCAGCACGTTCACCATGCCCAGCCCAAAGCTAACTCTGCTTTTTGCCCATGTCTAGAGGCCAGCACCCTTTGGAGTGGTCGTGGCCAGGGGGCAAGGTGGATCCTGCTGGGAAGGAGGAGACTGAGTTGGTGGCCTCAGCAGCCCCCAGCAGTGGCCGGGCCATCCAGGAGGAGGACTGCGAGGGGACCGGCACGAAGCCGTACTGCAAAGTGCTGGTGCTGACGGAGGCGCAGGCCAACGACACAGGTTACTACCGCTGCTACTACAAGTACATTGATGCCAAAATCGAGGGCACCACAGCAGTCAGCACCTACGTGTTTGTGAGAGGTAAGAGCTGCCAGTGGTGTGCACCTGCAGGCTGAGGGCCTCAGGGCAGCCAATGCACCAACATAATATCTGAAAGATTAAACATCTCAATGTGCCTCCCAGGGCAGAGTGTGGCTGCTGCAGCCTCGGGGAGGGGGCCAAGGGCTGGTTCCCTGGAAGTGCAGGGGACCAATATCCGCCCATGACAGCAGTGCCTGGGATTCAATTATGTCCCATCCTGGGGGCATCGCTCCAGCCAGGCTGGAATGCAGGAATTCAAGAAGAGCCTGGCCTCAGAGATGCTCCACCACTAAAAAATGCACAGGAGTTATCTTCTGGGCAGCTGGGGGCTCCCTGAGATGCTGGTGGCCAGGGGTGATAGTGTTTCATAAAGCTGAGACTGAGAGGGAAAGGATGAATGGTACAAACACTCCATGTGCAGCCTGTTCCCAGACCTGCTGGCCTGAGCTGCTCCACAGTGACAGATCCAGACGCTCCTTGCCACACTGTGTACAGGTTGCCCGTGCAGGAAGGGTTATGAGGTGTATTTTGGCAAAGGAGGGATGTTCACCAGGCTGGGGGCTGGAACCTCAGCCTAGGGAATGGCTGCAGGGCCAATACTCAGCATCTCTGTGTCCCAGGGGTTTCTCCTCCATTGTCTCCCCCACTGTTCACAGCAGGCTCCAGCAAGATAAATGAACTCTGTCCCCTGGAAACAGTTGGCTGAGCTATTTCTCTTTCCGCCCCCATTTATTAGTTGGTGCAGTTGTCATGAGCCAGGCAGGTCATGACATATAAGATGCATTTTTCAGAAGTCCCAGGGCAAAGCCAATTTTGCCTCTGCAACTATGCACAGAAAAATGCAGGGCAAATCAGAAAAGCTGGGCAGCTGTTAGAGAGGAATTGAAGTCTGTTTGGGCAATTGCTTCCTCTTTCCATGGGCTATGCTGCCCACCCTAAAACAGGACAGAGCCTGCCTGGATTTCAGACATCTGTGAGTTGGACAGGGGTGTTCAGGCACTCTAGAGGGTTGTATCAGGATGGAGGCAGAGAGTTTCTTAGATGCACTGAAAATGAGTACAACCACACAAGCTTAAATGCTGGGAGTGCTTTTGCAAGGACTGATTTTCTTTGTGATCCAATAAATGTCACTTTGGCCCCTGATCCACCTTCTCTCACTTTCAGCCTCTCTAGCTCAGGAGCTCCTCTCCTGTTTGCCAGAGAGTGCACATGGTGCAGGTTAGGGGCAATAAATCCCACACTGTCAGGGCCCGTGGGACTCATGGTGCCTGTGAATGGCATGTGTGCAATAGATCCTGCCAACAGCTCACAGCACTGCTGTGCACATGGCTACACAGCAAATGTTCATACTCAGTCCCATCAGGCTGTCCCCTCTTAAGGTTATCAAGCATCTAGATAACCTCAGAATCTTCCTTTCCAGACAGGACAGGCTTTGAGGCAGTAGAAGGGACATGTCAGGAAAACCCAGCCATATAGTAACCACAGCCACTGCAGAACATTCAGATAAAGACTGTTCCTGCTGAACTGGGCTGCAATGTGAGACTGTCCCTGGAGAGCTTGGAAGGGCTGATGTAAGTGTTGGGGATGTTTGGAGACAGGATGATCAGACCACAGGTTTATCCATCAAGCTCATTTCTCATGTTAAGAGCTTGGTGAAATTGCCAGGAACAAAATATTTGTGCTTGCCTGGAAAAATGGGTTCTTTTGTATTTTACCTGCAGTTCCATTCTTAAATGAACTCTCCACATGTGTCTCCTTCCCACCTGTTTGGTTAGGTGTGTATTTTATTACAGCTACAGACAGCACTATAGACACAGAATGCCTCATCAGGGTAAGATAGGCTATGTACAGCCCATATCTCATAAAGCTTAGCATGTATTAATGAAGAAGATTCTAAATTATTCCCATCCAACCCATTAAGGCAGTCTTAAGGAAATTTGTGATGTTGTCAGAGAGGGGAGTTAGTGCATGAATCACAAGCTCATTGGCAGCAGGACCAGCCCAGTAAATCAGTTCTTGGCTGCCATCTGAGTTTGAAGGGGACCTCACAGTTTCTCACCTCTGGCAGTTGTGCAGCTCCTCCTTCTCCACATGCCCAGGGTTCAGGAGAGGAATGAGGAATATGTTCACACTAAGAAACAAATCTGTGATTTCAGAAGTCAGCAATCCTGTGGCAGCAAAAAACCCCAGGAAATAAAGATAAGAACTCTCTGGGCAATCTGTGTGTTCCTGAGCACTGACCAGTGCAGTTTCTTGAGTGTGGGTTGTTTCACCTACACTGTAGAAAAAGTGCTTCACACAGAGGAGAGGCCTTTACAGCATGACTATCACTGAAGCAGAAGCTTTATAGATCAAAAATTAAACTAAAGGTTTATGCACTTAATTGTGGGAGCACTGGGTTGGATTTGGTTGGGCCCAACATGACCTGAACAACAGAACCCCCAAGTGATGATCATTTCCAAATTCATCTTTGACTTGTCCCTTTAGATGGGTCTCTTTAGAGGTTGTGTATCAGAAGGAAAGAATCTCAGGCTGGACAAATGGATGTCCTGATGCTACACTCCTTTGAAATCAGTGGTTTAGCTGAAACACAGGTGAATAAAACCAAGTGTAGGCCACTGGGATCATTTGGTCCGATTCCAGTGTACCAAAGCTGTAAAATCTCCCCTAGCAGGACTCTGAGGCAGACCAGTGTCTCCCAGATGGAGACCCATCACCCCCTTATAAAGCCCCTTTCACCCAGGGGACAATTTCCATGAATAAAGCTGATCATGACCATGTGCTGGATGAACATTTACAGAGGGGAGATGCTGGCAACACCATGCCTTCGAGACACTAGGAACCAGTCTCTATTCAGAGCATCCCATGAGGCATAAAACCCTCAGGGCAGGCAGGGGCTGATAGTACAGAATAAATCATCTGTCACTGAGGCCACCAAGCAGCCTCACAATTCTTTGTCTTCCAATTTTGTCTTCATCCCATTTAGTCAATCTATGTCACTGCTGATTCTACACTGGCTCTGCATGGAGTTTAGTGTAACATTTCAAAATGATTATTTTTGGGTGGTTTTCTTCCTGTCAATATTTGTGCTTGCAGCAGTCGGGCGGCAGTGGGGTGGCAGCCCTGGAAAGCTCAGCTCATGTGTTTATCTGCCGGCCGGGATGGCTGCAGGATGACATCTGCATACCACTGCGCTGCGGATCACTTCCTCGCCCGGGAAGGTCGCGCTGCCGGCCGCTGCACCAGGGCAGCACAGCCCCGCCAGCCCCACGCCGGCCCTGCCCGGGGACACAGCCACCAGCTGGGCAGGCGCCGAGCCCAGGACACCACGCACTGCTTTCACAAAGGGTCAGGCTCAGGCAGAGACCGTGAGGGCTCCAGGAAAGGGGAGGTCATTTCCCGCGCTGCCCAAATGTCACACAAGCACCGTGTTTGGTGCGGAGGAGCCGGCTGCCTTTGCATTCCCAAGCTCCAGGTGTCTCCTCGGACTGTCACATGTGGCAGATGGGGCTGAACAGCTCAGCATCGCTCCCTCTTTGAAGCTTGTGCTATGTTAAGGAAATTCAGAAAGCCTCCTTTTCTACTGGTTGTTGCCTTTTCCCAGTTTTTTTTTCTTCTTTGTTAGTAGTTGTTCTCCTTGTATCTTTTCTACAGATTTTGAACAGCCCTTTATCAACAAGCCAGAGACCCTCCTCATCAGCAAGAAGGAGAACACTTGGGTACCATGCCTCGTGTCCATCCCAGACCTTAACGTCACACTGACCTCGGTGAGAGCTCTGGCCCGAGATGTATTGCATTTGTTCTGCATTTGTAATTGCCTGAGTGGAAGCATGACAGGCACTGCCAGGAAAGGAAAATGCATGGGATACATTTTCCATGGAAAGTACAAGCCACTGGCTTCCTTGTTTTATTTGCTGGTTGAAGCCGTGTTGTCCTGTTCCCTTGGGCAGACCCCACGGCTTTCCTGCCAACCTTACTTCTCTTCCCTGGAGCTCTATGAAACAAAACAAGACTTTGTTTTAAACCCATTTCCCCACAGCATCCCTTGGTTGCCTTGTCCCTGTGATCTACACGCCTCTAGGTGGTCAGAATCCCCACAGGGGAGGAGGCTGCAGCCCTGGGGCTCATGAGCAAAAACATCTCTTATCAGTTTGCTTTTGCCTTTTTTTCCCTTTTTTTTTTTTTTTTTTTTNNNNTTTTTTTTTTTTTTTTTACAATGCAAATACATCCTTCCAGGATGAGTGTTACTATTGTACAAAGGCCTCCAGGGACATTCTGGGGGCCAGGGGCCTTTCCCTTGCCCGGGAAGGACACTACCCAAGGTTAGCACTCATCCCGGTGGGGCTGATGTTTGGGACATCAGCATCAGTTTCCTTAGCTATCTCTAGAAATTTCCATTCCTGGAAGTCTCTGGCCCACTCTGCAGATGGGGAGGCTCATGCTGCAGGATGTGGCTATTCGGGGTAGAGGGGAGGCCACGATTCCTAGATGGCAAAGCCTTGAGGGGAGAGGGCAGGAGGCCAGCACAGCGTGATGCTGCATCATTTCTTCCCACAAAAGGGATGTGTTAGCCAGCATAAAGCTGGGAGGGGTGGCCTGGGAATGTTGTTACCCTCTGATTTCAGTCAACAAAATGTTGATTTTTCCAGCAAAATTTCTTCATCCACCCTGACGGGAAAAGCACTTTCTGGGACAACAAGAAGGGAATGCAGGTACCCACACACTTGATCAGGGACTTATTGTATGTCCACTGTGAGACTGTAATCGACAAGAAGGTCTTCAAATCCAATTTCTTCATCATCCATATAGCAGGTGAATATTTGGAAAGGTTCAGGGAAGCAATTTGGGTGGCTTTGAAATCCATCACTGTGGTTCATGGGATTGTCATGGTCCTCTCTAGCTACACAGATTCTGCATGGTGCTCATATCTCTTCTACTGTGTGTTGGACAAAGATACACCATGCAGCAGGAGGTCATTTCCAAACCTCCTGTAACTGCACAGTCTGGGTCAAAGAGTTACTAGATCAGAAATGTCTTTTCATTCCCTCTTCTGCATCAGGGAGTGAGCTGTATGACATCCAGCTGTATCCCAAGAAAGCCATGGAGCTGCTAGTGGGAGAGAAGCTGGTCTTGAACTGCACAGTGTGGGCTGAGTTCAACTCTGGCGTCCACTTCCAGTGGACTTACCCTGGCAAACAGGTACCATTAAACAGAGCAGCTCCCCGTGCGCTGAACTGTTTCCCTCTGAAGCGCCCCCTCCTGACCCTTCACTGTTCCTCTTCACATCATTGGCAGGGTTCTGCTTCATAATCCTAACCACGCTGTGTTCTGAACATCTTGGTCAGAGTGTTTTCCCATTTTTTCTCCTGCAGCAGAAGGCAGACAGAAGGAAGACCCCTTTTCCTGGCAGAAAGCTCTCTCCTTGCCGAGGTCTTGGGAAAACACTGGCTTCACTTTCACCAGTGCAAATCCAAAGCAAACGTGATTGATTTAAAAGGGGCTACTCTAATCATAGAGCCCTTGTTCCCAAGAGCCTGTGAGGTGGTCCCTTCCCCACTGCATTTTCCCCCTCTTGTATCCTCTGGCTTTTTTGAATGGTGAGACAGGGGAGTCCCTTGAGAACATCACTCGGTTCATGGGGCTCCCAGCCTGGTTCATGGGCTACAAGAGAAAAACATGCTAAGATCTGACCCCAGCCCCAGGCAGTCAGTACACAGAACATGTGCCCTTCCATCCCTGAGGATGGCAGTCAGTTGTGCAGAAACCTGTCCAGCTAGAGGCAAGCACTGAATATCAGGAATCACAGCTGTGAAGAGCCCATCCACACAGCCCCATCCCATTGCTGTCTTACAGCCTCATCCCATTGCTGTCTTACAGCCTCATTCCATTTCTGTCTTTCATTCCCTTCTCTCTGTCATCTCCCACAGACGCAGCGAGCAGTGATTGAGTCCGAGCGCCGGTCCCTGCAGACACACACGGAGCTTTTCAGTATCCTGACCCTCCACAACGTCAGCCAGCAGGACCTGGGGAAGTACACATGCACTGCCACCAATGGTGCCCAGATGCTGGAGGAGAGCACTGATGTCATTGTGCACGGTACGGCACCTGCCAGTGCCCTGCAGAGCCCGGCTGCAGCAGAGCCAACCCCAGACTGCTTGGGCAGAGTGGCTCCTGAACCTCCATCCACTCTGCTTTAGTGAAAACCAGCCCTCCTCCAGCCCCTCAGCCCTCCTGTGCCCCAGCATCACGCTGGGAGCAGAGTCACATTCAGCAAGGTCCCAAAAAGGAGGGAGAAAGGTCCCAAAAAGGAGGGACAGAGATGCCAACACCAAATTGGCCCAAATGTGGTGGAATGGCAGGACACACATATCTTGCAGCCCTGTGGCAAATGCAGTTCCTCTGTGGCATGGCTGGCCTGAGGGGCACCAGCTGTGGGTGAACAAGGCACCATCTGCTTTGGGTGGCTGTTTCTTGGCAGCAGAAAGTCACAGGGCAGCCCAGCCTTCCGCATCACCAATGGTTCCCAAGAGGGAGACAGAGGCAGCTCTTCAGCTGCCACGATCTCTGCTGCACTGTCATGACACCCTGCCTGTCCTTGGTCCTTGCTGTTGGGCCCTGTGGAGAGCAGCAGAGCTTTGTGACACCCTGTCTCTTTGAATTCTCCTCCATGATCCCTTTTTTCCTTGCAGAAAAGCCCTTCATCACTGTGGAGTGGAGGAAGGGCCCAGTGATAGAAGCCACTGCAGGAGACGAAGCCGTGAAACTGCCAGTGAAAGTCGTGGCTTACCCCCCACCAGACTTTCAGTGGTAACTTAACCTTTCTTAGCTTGAGCCACCTTCTCCTCTCCTTTCCTCTGCCAAATGGGGAAGCTTAGCCTGACTTCCTTGCTAGATCCCTCTGTCACCAAGATTTTCCTAAATGTCACTTTTTTCCACCCATGGGGGTTATTTCTCCCATGTCCTGGCTGTCAGCTGCACAGCCTGGCTTAGCAGCTCTGCACTGTCTGGAGGGACCAAGTGGAGTTCCCACAGGAGCTGTCCCTCTTGTCCCTCTGCTGTGGCAATCACAGCCTTCCAGAGGAACAAAGTAGAGGAATGGGTTGTGCACCTCATCATGCTGCACTTCTACCAGAGCTGACTGGAGATGGGAGCTCTGCACCACTCACTGCTCAGGGTAGAGCTACAACACTCCCAGCCCCACACACATCCACACACACAATGTGCAGACCCATAACTTGTGTCCAGGGAAGGCCCAGGGCTCTCTCCAGAGAGATCCTCAGTGCTAGCAAAGAGCACCCTGACTGCACCCTCATGGGGACCAGCAAACCCTTTGCCCAGCTGCCAGTGGGACACTTCCTCCCCATGGCTGCATTTTCTCTCTGCCTCCCTGCAGGTACAAGGATGGAAAGCTAATTCCCAAGCAATCTCAATCTTCAATGCAGATCAAGGATGTGTCGGAGCAGCACGCTGGGACTTACACGCTGGTTCTGCGGAACAGGCTGGCGGGGCTGGAGAAGCACATCAGCCTCCAGTTAATTGTCAATGGTAAGGGGGGGCTGGAGCTGGGGGACAGTGTAGATGTGTCTCCAGCAGGCTCTGTGGCCCTGTGCTTTGAGCCCTGCAGCATCCAGACAGTTCCACCCACCAGAGAAACACTTGAATCTGCTTAAGTATGACCTGCTGTGCCTTACTTGCCCTGAGAGCCAGAGAGCTGTAGTGCCCAGGCTGTCTATAAGCAGGCCTGGGGAGGGTTGTCCCAGGCCTGGGGGTGCAGTGGCTGGACCTGCAGCTGCTCACAATGTCACTCTGATCCTTGCAGTTCCTCCACGCATCCATGAGAAGGAAGCTTCTTCCCCAAGCATCTACTCCAAGAGAAGCCCCCAGGCCCTCACCTGCACTGTCTATGGCATCCCAGCACCGGAGGTGATCCAGTGGCAGTGGAGGCCATGGATGCCCTGTCGGATGTTCTCCCGACGGAGCCTGTAAGTGTAATTTCTTCCAACACTTGTGTCTTGCCAGGCCACCATGGTGGTGGTATGGGCTCCTTGTGACCATGGCTGTGCCTCCAACCGTGTCTCACTTTTGCTCTCCCACACACAACGTGGCACCTTGTGGGAAGGCAGAGTGGAGACACTTCTTGTCCATGTGGGAGTTTTGCCCAAGCTGGCTGGTCCCAGACACCAACAGCTTCCATGGCATCTTCTGCATCCTCAGCCACCTGCATCTGTCAGTGGATGTCCATGGCCCAGCCATACCTCACAGCACCTGCACTGAAACCACTGATCACTGTGCTAATGGGCAAACTGAGGCAGGTTACAGGAGAAATTGTGGCAGCCCCTTGATGAGACCCCAAGACAGCAGCTAGGGCTCACACCATTCCTGCCCTGAGGTAGGAATACCCTACCTGAGGTCCCCATGACTTTTCTGTCCTTCGTTTTCTGTGTAATGATGAAAGCAAAAGTGTTCATAGGCAGCTGCTTCTTGTGGGGAAGAATTTCTAAATCCTGGGGATGTGCCAGGTCCCTACCAACTGCTGGGATGATTTGCCAGCAGGGCAGTAGGTAGGCAGGAAGGGTGCATGCCACTGCCTGTGCCCTGGGAAGCTGAGTCAGCATCAGGCAGGGCTGCAGTGGCATTTTTTAAGGACAGCCTCACTGAGGGAGGAAAAGGGATGCTGGGGAGCTGTAGCCAAAGCAGTCAGGGTGGAGGACATCAGGGTGCCTGGAGGAAGCCAGGTCCCACATCCCTGTGCAGACTTTTGCCAAGCCAGGGACGCCAGAGAGCTTTCCATCGCATGCAAGTGCACTGTGGCCCTGTCAGGAAGCAGAGAGGCCCATGAATTATGAGCACTGTCTTACAAGGCCACCATATTTCTGCCTAGCACAGCTCCAGAGGATACAGGAGGCTTCTTTCTAGCTTCCTGTTGTTTACACAGCTTACCAGTGTGTTTGGTCTGCCAAGTGCTCTGCCCCATACTGCCAGCACACACCTTTGCTATAACTCCTGGCCCCTCAGTTTCCCTTTGGTTCCCTGTTACCCGAAGCCTCTCCCTTCCAACCACATTTTTGGGCAGACCCTCCCATCTTCCACCCCAACCCACATTCCAAAAGTATCCTGCAGGCTGCAGCATCCCAGGTCCCTAACAGATTTGGACCCTTCTTCCCACCTGTCAGCCTGAAGAGGTACCATCATTCCCCTGTGAGACACCAGCAGCACCTCTACTTGGGAGGTCTCTCTCCTGGCTTTTCTGAATCCAGGGCAGCAGGACCACCCCTGGGTGCTGAGCCCTTGCACCATCTGATCTCCAGGTCAGCACCAGCCAGTCAGTGACACCCCTGATTCTCAGTCCCAGCAGGGCTTTAAGGCCTTGGTGCTGAGCAAAATGACATCAGGAGTTGCTCTAGGCACATGTGAATCAACGTCACCGGTGCCTTTCTCCACCCTTAGCAAGGAAAGATGAAGCCTCAGGCCTGCACTGCTCGGGACACCTGTATTCACACCTACAAATTTTTGCCTCATTGGTGGTTGCAAGGAGTCAGGATTGTGCAACTGAAAGACCCACGAAATTTTGCAGAGTTATACGACAGGGCCTTCAGTTCTCTGATACAAAGCTGCTTTTGCTGCCTTTTTCCCAGCTAACCTTCTGTCTGTCTCTCTCCTCTTTCCCCTGCTCGTCCCTGGCTGCTGGATTAGCAATAGCAGGCACCGGGCAGCAAGGCGCCATCAGCGGGACCGGATGCCCGAGTGCAAGGACTGGAAAGATGTGTCCCGGCAGGACGCCGTGAACCCCATCGAGAGCATTGACACCTGGGTGGAGTCTGTGGAGGGGCGGAACAAGGTGAGGCTGTATTCCAAACCCATCCTGGGACAGGGAGCTGGAGACAGGCACAGGACTCCTTTGCCATCAGCCAGGAAAAGTGGCCTGGAAAGGGGCCTGGCAGAGACAGATTTAGGGAGGGCTTCACACCTCTGCTTCTAAAGTAAACCACCAGTGGCAGTTCCCAGCCCTCAGTACCAGGCAGTCCCAGGGCGAGGGAGAGCTGTCATCTTTGAGAAATTACCCTGTGTCCAGAAAGGCTCCCACTGGTCCTGGCTGCACAGGAGGGATTTCATGGATTGTTATTGAACACAGGGCATCCAGCTAGGGAAGACATGGGACAGGTGCTATGGGGGCTTCCATGGCCATTTCTGAGCATTTTGCATGAGCTATGAGAACCAAACCCTGCAGAGCATCCTGGGCAGGAGAGCAGGAGTCACAAACTGACTAGGAAATCTCTGGCCTTGGGAAGGTGCATGTGTCTGGTGGGGCATTTCATCCAGCTGTCCCCATCCTGGTGGGGTGAGGGTGGTTTGGAGAAGCTGGAATCCATCCACTGCATCTTAGTGAGTGGGAGCAATGTGTGCTCCACAAAGCCACTTCTCCATCAGAGCATTTCCTCTCTGGAAGGAACATCTCTCCCTCGTTGCAGTGTGTGACCTGCTTGCTGCCTGTTTCCCGGGCAGCCATGAGTGTCAGGTCTGCGCCATGACAAGGTTCCTGTCCCCACTGGTGTCGGGCACCAGCCGCTCACAGAGGGATGCAGAACAAACAAATGGGCCCCTGTTTCCGAAAGTCACTTCCTGTTTTCCTACACATCTCTAAAGGCACTTCCCGTCCCCTGGCCTGGCCAGGAGTTCATCACTCTGCCAAAAGGGTGGCAAGGGCAGATGATTCTCCTCCCAGAGCAGATGAAGGGAGAGTGAGGGATTGATGTTCCCCAGGGATGCAAGCAGGGGTGGTAGGAGTTCCATGGTGAGAAGCTCTTGAGTCCCACTACAGATGTGACACTTGTATTAGGTCTCTTTGATCTTTTCCTATTTTCCTCATTTTTTTTCTCCTGTTCCTCAGCTGTGTCTTTCTCATTCCATCTGTTTGGTTGTAACTGTCCTGGAGCTTCAACTTAGGTTTTGCACCCCCATGGATGTACTAGAGCTTTGGGAGAAAAGAGCTCTTCCATTTACAGTGGGACGCTTCATCCTAAAATCTGCTTTCTCTCTCTTTCCTTGTCCTTTCTGCATGTCTTCTCTTACCATCCTCCTGGGTTTTATTCCATCTGTAAAGGCCAGAATGAGCCACAGGATGTGCAGTGCACAGCCATGCCCTGCAGGCAGCAGGATGATGTCAGATCAAGAAACCCCAACTCAAACATAACACCACAGATTAAAAGGAAAATCCCCAAGAAACAGGAAAGGCAGCACACAAAAGTGCCAGCAATAGGGTCACTCTGGTTGTATGAATAACCCCAAGAAACGGAAAAGGCAATGCACAAAAGTACCAGTAATAAAGTCACTTCAGCTGTGTTGAGTATGCACTGAATGAATGACTGTTCCTTTTGGTTAACACAACCTCAATGCATTGCCCCTCAGAACGGAAATGCTTCCTAAAGTCTATGGGATGTAAAGGCAAAGAAATCTTCCTGTAGGAACACGTTAATTTTGCATTTTACACACCATCTCATTAAAGGGATTTCTGCATGTGTTTAACTTGTCATTTAAACTGGAGCCTCAAACTGCAAGTCTCCTCTAAGGGGAGTGCTTGTAACACATTTGGTAGCTCACACATGTGCTGTGTGAGGCAGGAGGAGGAGAGCAGTCTTATTCCCGAGCTGCTTTTCCTGTCTTATTTGGAGGCAGCATCCCCTGGGTCCATGCTCCCAGGATGGCAGCCTGGCTGTTTGCCCAATCTTAATCATGTCTTGCTGGAGGGAGAGAGGAGGAAGTTTTTAGGACCATGTTTATGTACACTTGGAATTCAAAGAAAGATGACAGTTCTTCCTGAAGGGATGAGAGCTGGGATGTCTTCACATGTTTGATTTCTCCTTATGAATAAAAGGAGTGCTTGCAGTCTGTAAGCACCCATAAATTCCACTGATCCCTGTGGGACACTAAGTAGTCACTTAACTGCAGAGGCCTCAGGGAATCAAAGCCCTGGTGTCTCTTCCCTTTTTACCCACTCTTATAAATAAAGCTTGGCAGGAGCTTAACCATCCCCTCAGCCCTGCATCATGTTACTGTCCCCCTTGCTGAGCACTGTCCCCATTGTGACCTGAGGGGCTTAACAAAAAGTTTGCTTCCATGGAGAGGTGTCTATGCTGATTGGACTCCGTAAAAAGATGCACATATAGGGAATAAAATCATGTTGTTATTGGTAGAGCCAAAACTTGAAAATACACAAAGGATAAAACTTGAAATTCACAATGGGCTGTAGAATAAGGGTCTGTTTTTGCATAACCCTTTTCCAGGGTTTGCTACCCTGCCAGAGAGCAGCAGTGATCCTACTTCTCTTCCCTGTTGCTCTTCCTAACTCTTCCTTATGTTTTCTTCCCCCATCAGACCGTCAGCAAACTGGCCATCCAGGAGGCCAATGTCTCAGCCATGTACAAGTGTATTGCCTCTAATAAAGTGGGTCGAGACGAGCGGCTGATCTACTTCTATGTGACCAGTGAGTACTGTAAAATCCCCCCCACCTGCACCAGCCAGGCTCTCTGCTTGAAACAGGCAGGTCCCTAGAGCTGCTGAGTCCTGCCATTCACAGTTAGGATCTTCAACAGCAACTGGAAAGCCAGCAAGAAGGCAGGGCTAACCCAAAGCTCTGCTAGGTGGCAAATGCCTGAAGCCCTGGCAGCAGATAGCACAGGCAGAGTTTGACGGGCAGACCTGGGAATGAGCCAGCACTGCCTGTGTCTAGGTCCTGGGCAGGTCTTGGGCTGGGGACATCCCGCTGGCTCAGGCCCAGGCAGCTCCCTGGACTGGGGTTGTGTCTGGTCCAAGAGCATCCTCTAGTGGCACCGTCCGACCCTGTCCCAGGCCAGGTCCCGCCGGCCGCAGCCCCCGACAGTCATCCCACGGGATTTTGGTGATGGGCGGAAGCTGAGTTTGTAGGAACCAGAGCCCAGCGGTGTAGGCTGGAGTCATGGCCCATAGGGGGCTGTATGAGCCTCCTGCCAATGGTACCCCGTCCTGGCAGGAGCTTGCCCCTGCCTGCTGAGACAGGGAGCCCAAAAAGGGCACAGCAAAAGATTATCCTATGGAATGAGAATTCCATAAAAAAATTCCCATCCCAGAAGGCTGGGCTCCTGGCCGTTGTGGTAGTACCTGTGCTGTCAGAGCCATCAGCTGTTGTGAAGCCAGATGAACATCTTCAATCACTCCTTCAGTAATGCTCTCTGTGTTGTCCAGCCTGCTGTGTCACTGTCTGCACGTGTGAAAGTGGGCATGTGTGCAAACCAGAATGCTGCAGCTGAGCTGGGAGCAGTAACAGCCTAATTCAGACCTCCCTGGCTTGTTTCATTTGTGACCCCATCTTAATTTCACCCTGGGATTTGAGCATATCCTGTAGCACTCGCTGGGCTTAAGCTGTGGTTGCCAGCAGTTTGCATGTCCCAGTTCTGGTCTACAGTGGTTTCCTTTACCCTGGCTGAGGACAGGCAGATCACTGAGAGCTGAGCCCAAGGAGACAATTTCATTGTGTCTGGCTGCTCAGCCATGAAAACTCATTCACATGTTCATTTCCTTCCTGAAAGCCATTCCAGACGGGTTCGAGATTGAGTCCCAGCCCTCAGAAGAGCCCATAGAGGGGCAGGACCTACAGCTGAGCTGCAATGCAGACAACTACACCTATGAGAACCTGCAGTGGTATCGGCTGAACCTCTCCAGGCTCCATGATGAGGAGGGCAACCCCCTTGTGCTGGACTGTAAGAATGTCCACCACTATGCCACCAAGATGCAGGGGGAGCTGCGCTTCCAGCCCAACTCCAACGATGCAACCTTGCTGCTCACCATCCCGAACATCTCCCTGGATGAGGAGGGAGATTATGTGTGTGAGGTGCAGAACAGGAAGACACGGGAGAAACACTGCCACAAGAAATACATCTCTGTGCAGGGTGAGGGTCCACAGGGCTGGCGGGAGTGACACAGGAGAGCTGGTGCTCTTGCTGCCATCAGCTTCCCAGTCCATCCCCAGGGGAAGCCACACAAGCAAGCTAAATTCAAGTGGCAAAGGCAGGGCACCTGGGTTCTCAAGACACCCTTCAGCAGGGGTCAGAGACCCAAAGCCCCCCAGGAACACAGATATTCTTTTGATCAATCAGTTTCCCGTTTTCCCCTCCTCCTCTTTGTGCTGCTCCTCCAGCCCTGGAGATCCCCCGCCTCAAGCAGAACCTGACAGACATTTGGGTGAACGTCAGCGACTCCATAGAAATGCGCTGTAAGGTGGACGGCAACCATGTTCCTGAAATCAGCTGGTACAAAGACGAGAAACTGGTGGAAGAAGTGTCAGGTACAGTGGGCTGGGGGTGGATCACAGGCAGGGCAGTGTGTCCAGCAGCTGGAGCGCTGAACACTGCTGGGTTCTGGGAGTTGCTGTGCCCAGATAAAGGCACCTGTTCTCTGAATCAGCCAGATCCTCGTTCTAATCACATTCTGTTCTAATTTGATGCAGTCTCACTGGCCAAGTCTTTGCCCTGAGGCCTGGCTCAGCACTGTCTGTGTTTGTGCACATTCAGCTGGAGAGCAGGGAGAGAGAAATCATTCATGTTCTTACTCTCAGCCCAGTGCCTGGCATCTCTGATTATGCAGGAACTGACCCAGATCTCATGGAAGGAACATGCAAAGGATCCAGGCACATTACAGAGGCAAAGGAACAGGTTCTGAAGCTGAAGCAGAACTTGACACACCAGCTGGAAAGCCTGGGCACTGTCCCTATTCAGCATATTCAGTGGGGGATTTGTACCCTCCATACACTGCCTGGGGAAGGCCCCTCCAGGGTATTTCTGGGGCCATCAAGAGAAAAGCCTTGACTAAGTGGTGTGAGCTATGTCATTCTGCCATCTAAAATGAGTCAGCCAAAAAATACAAGCCTTATTTTGGGCCTGAGTCCAGTGTACTAATCTTCCCTCCCTGTGAGTGACCACCACAACCCTCTGTGCCTTACAGGGATTGACCTGGCAGACTTCAACCAGAGGCTGAGCATTCAGAGGGTGAGGGAGGAGGATGCTGGGCTCTACCTGTGCAGCGTCTGCAACGCTAAGGGCTGTGTGAACTCCTCAGCCAGCGTCTCCGTGGAAGGTACCAGCAGCCACAACATCCCCGGGGATGTGAAGGGGTGGAATAGGACTTATGGCCAAGCTCCCATGCATCTTCCCTGTGACAGTGGAAGGCAGTGAAAGCCCCTTGGCCTTGCTGGTGGCATGGTGCTCTCACAGGAGGATCTGTAGTCCAGAGCACGTTTAGCTCAGGCAAACATGTCTCCAGTCACCCCACATCCTGATGCAGGCCATAAGGAATGGCCAAGTTGGAGCACGGAATGGGAATCTCTGAAGCTATGATTTCCCTCCCTTTCCACAGGCTCTGATGACAGGACCAATGTGGAGATTGTCATCCTGATTGGGACTGGAGTTATTGCTGTTTTCTTCTGGATCTTACTTATTCTCATCTTTTGCAACATCAAAAGGGTACGTGACTCTGACTGCCCCAGGCAGAGGGGGGTGGCATGTCAGGGCTTGGGGTGACACCAGTGCTGTGATATGGGGCTGCATGACAGCACCTGCTAAAAGGAGGTCACTGAGTGATGCTTCCAGTCCTCTCACTCCCAAGGACAGAGTGAGTAATGGCTGTGGTAAAGGAGGTGACAGGGAATGGCCTTTGCTTGAGGGCGTAGCAGGTCAAGGCAGGCAAAGAATCCCAATCCCATCTGGGAGTCAGCACCCAGGGCAGGGAGGGCACCTCCTCACCCTTGGTGTTGGCTGGTTCCTGCAGCCGGCGCACGCAGACATCAAGACAGGCTACCTGTCCATCATCATGGACCCTGGTGAGGTGCCCTTGGAGGAGCAGTGCGAGTACCTGCCCTATGATTCCAGCAAGTGGGAGTTCCCACGAGACCGCCTGCGCTTAGGTGAGCCAGACCCCCTCCC
Organism: Cyanoderma ruficeps; assembly: GCA_008694505.1. Classification (NCBI taxonomy): domain Eukaryota; kingdom Metazoa; phylum Chordata; class Aves; order Passeriformes; family Timaliidae; genus Cyanoderma; species Cyanoderma ruficeps. The sequence goes on along the minus strand of VZDJ01000219.1, from coordinate 8,892,511 downwards.
CAACACTGCATGCTTCAGATTTCTTAACCCACCTCTGTGTATTTAATGCTTTCTCTCTGCCTCAGGCTTCCCATCCTCTTCCCCAGGCTGTCCCTAAAGCCCAGCAGTGCCTGGGAAATCTCTTTAGGTCTGACTGTAGACAGGTCTGAGCCAACTGTAAGCCCAGACTTCCTTAGTGTATCCACACAGGTATTACTGAAAACAGAAGACCCCTGGGCATGGTTTAAAACACATCCCCATATTTTCCAAGTAAGAGTCTGGACAGAACAGCCCAGTTCACAGCAGGTACCCTGAGTTCAGGATCAGGGTTGCATCCATTATTGTTTTCATGCTGAGACACCTACCTGCAGCCTCTTCCCTCTGTCTGGCAGAGTTTAAAGGGCAGCAGACTACCTTTGAGGCACAGAGCAGTGACATTAGTCCTGGCTGCTGTGCTGCAAGGGATCGTTTACCTTTCCCACACACAACAACTTGTTGCTCGAGGGCAACAAGCAGCCCCTCATTTCTGCATGGCCATTTCCTTCCTCTGCTTTGTCCATGCCAGCTCTGTCTCAGTTCCTCCCAGTGTCCTTTCTCTTATTCTCACCGACACAGCAACCAGCCACCTGAAAGGGCACATGTTCCACTCCTTCCTTTTCCTTTATGATGTTTTTTTCTTTCTTCTCCCCATGATTTCCTGTTGGGGTTTTTGTTTTCTTTCATTCTATTCTGCCTTTTCTGCACCTGCCTTTCTTCATACTTACTCTCCTTGTCCATAGGTAAAGTCCTGGGTCATGGTGCCTTTGGGAAGGTGGTGGAAGCATCAGCATTTGGGATCAATAAAAGTAACAGCTGTGAGACTGTAGCAGTCAAAATGCTGAAAGGTATGTGAACAGTGAAGCAAAACATGCAATGTGTGTAGACAGCAATTAATGAGGCACCTGCCAGGGAACATTCACCCTGTAAATGCCTGTCTTTTAATTAATGGCTTCTTGGCCTCAACACAGTTGATCCTCTTTGGCTCCATTCAGCTGCACTGAGAGGCTGAAGTGGCAGAACAGACAGCAAGGACTTGGGGAAATCAGTTTTCAAGGGAATTTAGCTGTCTGCAAAGGCAAAGAATGAAATCTGTCTCAAAGGATGAACAAGAATCCAGAGGCCCTCTTTGGCATGGCACTGAAGGAAGTGTTGCTCCCAGTTGCCTTCTTCCAAATGTGCCTGTATTTTGTGTTTATGGGCCAGATCCAGAGCTGGGTAAGGAAGCAGGTTGCAGCTCTTATCCAGGTCTAAGGGCTAAATTGGCTTTGTACCCAAAGCCTGGTTTGTCCAGAGTGAGATGTTAAACTTTTATAGCCATGCTTTCAAACAGGCATCCAAAACATTATTCTGTAATTTGGCACCAAACAGAACACTGAGGCAGTCTCTGGCCAGAAGGAGCCTGTACATGGAAATTGTGTCATGACTCATCTGAACGGTTAAGTGTACAGATCATCTGCACAGCAGAGGGGAGCCTGGTGTGCAAGGTTGCTTTAGAGTTTTTTGAGGTAAGGCTCTCACCTGGCCCATCCGCTGCAGCTCCAGAGGGTGCTTCTGTCTCTCAACCTAAATTTACAAACTCTCAAGTAAGACAAAATGCATATGAGGAGGCTGAGAAGTATGAAAAAGGCACACAAAACCAGAGAAGACACCCTGGGGGTAAAACAGAGGGTCAAGAATTGATGCAAATTGGATGCTTGAGAGAAGATGCAGTACAGACAGATGGCAGGAGCATGACACTGTGTTTGCTATTGAAGAGGAATCATCAAAAGATATCTGGATTTGAGTTGAGACAGCTCCTATCTTCAATTGTGATAAAAAGTATCAGATGTCTTTTGTTCCTGATTTACTTTCAAATTGTTTCATGGCTTGTTATCTCTGTTTGGAGGCCAAAAGGGCAGAGACTCAAACGGGTGCATCCCAAAGAAAGTCTCAGGTGATGTTTTTCACTGCACAACTATCATAAAGAAAAATCCGTTGGGCACAGATTGTGTTGTCCTTTGTTCTGGGTCCCTGCTCTTACAGAGAGCACCCTACGTGTTACAGCAGGGATCCTGGGATCTCCAGATAAGGCTCAACATTTCATGTGGGATCATGCAATAACAAAATGTACTGAGGCTTTGAGGTCACAGCCTCCTCAGCAAGATTCACATTAACATGCTGCTAGAGAAAGGTGGTGAGGGGGAGTGAAAAGCTGTGGGGAGGTGTCATGATATGGTCTGTGTGTTTCCAGAGGGAGCTACTGCAAGCGAGCACAAGGCACTGATGTCAGAGCTGAAGATCCTCATTCACATCGGGAATCACCTCAACGTGGTGAATTTGCTGGGTGCCTGTACCAAACCTAATGGTAAATATCCCAGGGCAACAGGCTGTGCCTGCTCCCAAAAATCAGAGCTTTTCCCCTGTGTCTTTTTGCTGTCCACATGTGTGATCACAGGGACCTGTGGGGAAGTTATTGTGTGCACTTAGAGCATATGTCACAGCTCAGTGGGGCTGCACATAACACAAGTTGTGGCAAATTCTGACCAACTCAAGCCCTTACCTCTTGCCCTAACCTTTGGTCTCTTCCCACCAGGTCCACTCATGGTTATTGTTGAGTTCTGCAAGTATGGAAACCTCTCCAACTACCTGCGGACCAAGAGGGAAGGATTCAGTCCTTACAGGGTGAGTGGCTTCCTTTGCCTCTAGGGACCTGTCCCATGTCTAGGGAAGGAAGACGTGCAGCCTAATACATGATCTGACAATGTGACAAACATACCCTCTGTCCTCCTTTCTGCAATGGTAGAGGCTTCCAGGCCAGAATTCCAGTTTAAGAACAGGAAGAGACTGTGCAGATCATGGGTGCCAGGGTTACAGTGTGCGTTGCCTGCTGAGGGTTTTGGTTTGGTCCCTTGCCAGGAGAAGTCTCCCAGGCTGCGTATTCAGGTGCAGTCCATCGTGGAGGCAGTGAGAGCTGACAGGAGGAGCCGCTCTGGGACCAGCGACAGCGCCATCTTCCACCGCTTCCTGATGCACAAGAGCCGCACTGCACTGCCCATCCAGGAAGGTAACACTCCAGCCTGGGCAGCAGCTCCTCACCTGGACCACCAAAACTATGCCAGACTTGGCTAGATAAGGGAATGGGCAGGGAGTATCAGTGGAGAGCAGGGATCCAACCTTGGAACTGTTGCATGGCAATTCCCTGAACAGGGCTATTATATCATCTGTTGTCTCTTGTAATAGACACCAGAAACCCAGAAGAGAGAATTAAATCCCTTTGGGTATTTTACCCTGAAGAAAGGAGAACTGAGAGGGATCTTGTTGAGTTCTCCCTAGGACAGAAATAATGAGCTGACCTTCAAAGTCCCTTCCAGTCCTGTTCCCCACAACTCTGTCTCACAGACATGTGGTGGAGGCTGGACTCTTTCTCCTCACACTTGAGGAGGTTCCTGCCTTGTGCCTTCTGCCACCTGAGCAGAAAATCTTGGAGAGGAGCTGATTACTCCAGTTAGGTCTGAGGACTAACTGTATTTCACTGAGAAACTGGCTGTATCCTGCAGTCCCAGAGAGAGGCAAAGAGGACAACAGATTGCCAATTGTCTAATCATTTTCTGTTACTTCTGGACAGTGGATGACTTGTGGCAAAGTCCCTTGACAATGGAAGACCTCATCTGCTACAGCTTCCAGGTAGCACGTGGTATGGAATTCCTGGCATCTCGAAAGGTGAGTTCAGCCTTTCCTTTGCTCACCTGATCTTTTGTGCATGCCTGATTAGAGACCTGACTACAGCCACCTTTCAGATGACACACAGAGAGATTCAGTGATCTGCCTCACACTCCTCAGGAAATCTGAGACAGATGTGTGCACACAAAGCTGGGAAATTAGTTCTCTTGCGTTTCAACCTCTCCTTAACCATCCCTTTTTGAATTTTTTTGCTTTAGCTTCTTCCCATTTCCACCATTTCCCCATTACAGCTCAGGCTTATGTGGGAATGGAGGTGATGTACACTTTCTGATTGTGGTTTCTCTCCCTCTTACTTTGCCCCTTCCTCTTTGTGTGCCCTCAGTGCATCCACAGAGACCTGGCAGCTCGCAATATCCTGCTGTCAGAAAACAACGTGGTAAAGATCTGTGACTTCGGCCTGGCCAGGGACATCTACAAGGACCCCGACTATGTCAGGAAAGGCAGTGTGAGTGCCATTTTCTCAAACCCTTTACAGATTAGGCCCCCTTGATGAAAAGATGAAAAAGCAGGGGTGGAATTACTTGCATAGCTGGGACCAGAAGTCATGATCGGGACACATGTCCTGTCCTCCTCCACCAGCAGATCTCTGTCTCCTTCCTTCTGCCCCTCAGCCTGTCATTTACTTACTCTTCCTTGTACTCCTTCATCCCCCTTTCAGTGTCTCTGTCCCTCTCTCTGACCTAACCAATACCTCCATGGAGAGAGATGATATTGGATCTGATTTCCATTCATCTATTTCATCCCTTTGCTACAAAAACAGCTGTCCTGGGACATGTTCCCAACTGAACATTTGTGCCTTGCCTCTCCCTCCTGCAGGCCCGTCTCCCACTGAAGTGGATGGCTCCAGAAAGCATCTTTGACAAGGTCTACACTACCCAAAGTGATGTCTGGTCTTTTGGGGTCCTTCTCTGGGAAATCTTCTCTTTAGGTGAGTGCTAATGAAGGTCTCATGCTGCTGAGGGAGACACCTCTACCCACGTAGCAGTTTGTGAGTGAGTCTGTGCAGGACAGACATTCTGAAGCACATCTAAGGACTGATGGGAAGCAACATCGATGTAGGCAAAAAAAATAATGGAGGCCATATTCACCCATGAACAGAGTGATGGGGACACAGGCATGCAGACAAGCCTGACTCAGGCAGCACTAAGGATTGGGCTGTGTATGAGTAGTGACCACATCTCTCAGTGTTCTGGGATGAAGGGCAGTCTTGAAAGGACTGGTTTCTGATGGCACATTTCATGTTCCCACCCTTCTCTGAACCTTCTTTAGGGGCATCTCCATATCCTGGAGTCCAGATCAATGAGGAGTTCTGCCAGAGGCTCAAAGATGGTACCAGGATGAGAGCCCCAGAGTATGCCACAGCAGAAATGTGAGTCAGAAACCTCAAGGATTCCAGCACTGGTTAGAGCAGAGGCCTCAGTGGGAGGGCAGAAACCTACCAGATCCCAGCACAGGGCAGAACAGGCCCCTCTGTGGAATGCAGACCTTTAGCCAGGGTAGGGAATGAGCCAACACATCCTTCACTCTAGGCCATTGCCTGGAGAGCAAGGCGGATGGGTTCTGATCAGAGCTCTCTTGGCATCCTTGCATGCCCATGCTGGGATGGGTCTGAGCACTGTGCTTTCCTGCTCTGAAGGGTATCAGAGGGGTCTGAATTAGCTCCTTGTTCCCTGTTATAATAAATGGATAACAAACCAGCAGTGAACCCTGCCAGTAAGTTCACCTGGCCAATGTGCTGGGGGGGGTGGGGGACAAGGTTTCCTCCACAGTGCAGGAACTGTCTATCCCAGTGGGCAGCATGTGGGTGGGAGCTGTGGAGTGGGGCAGGAGGGGATTTCTGTGGTGTAAAACAAACATCTCTTCTTGGCAGCTACCGTATAATGCTGAGTTGCTGGCATGGTGATCCCAAGGAGAGACCAACTTTCTCTGACCTCGTGGAGATACTGGGGAACCTTCTTCAGGAAAATGTTCAGCAGGTGAAAACCTCTCTGTCCCTGCTCTGCTCCAGGCAGCTCCTTCTTCTGTCATCACCAGCTCCCTCACTGTGCCCTCAACTGACTCTATAGTCAAAGCAATACATTTGCGTAGGCCACCAGTAACAGAGATTCCTGGGTCAGAGGTCTATTTCCCAGAGCTATTGGAGAAGTCATTTCTGCAACAGCCTTTTAGCTGTATTCTCATAAAACTCTGCTCCTTGCAGGGCAGGAGCCCTCTCAGTCGTCATTCGTAATCCCCAGATGATTGTTAGAAATTCTTCAGCTGAGTCAAGGCCCTGGTACTTCTGCCTCCCACATGCCTGCATAATGAAAACCAGGACTTGACCAGGGTTTCTGAAACTCTGTCCTCAGATTGAAATGTCAGGGCCATGTGAAGCAAACAACTGTTACATTGCAGCAGTCAGTAATACAGATTTCTTTGAAAGTATTACTAATCAACTCCATGTGGTAACTCACCAGGACATTTAACTGTGATGAGCATGCAGCTCTGATTTTAACTTTTTCTTGATGACCCCTTTCAGAAAATGATAGCTAAATGCTTGAGTACTGTCTCATCCTGATGTTCCTGACTTTAACCTTTCAGCACGGGTTCTCAGCACAGGCATGACTAAGCCACAAATGGCATAGCCCTGGAGCACAGTACTCTGTCCGTGTAAACTGGAGAATTATGGGATTATTATGGGCAGTTGTTTTCCTGCTCACACACACCTCCATGCATCACTCACAGCCACTTAACACAAAGGTCACAGAAATCTCCAGCCAGATATTTTGTCCTAGAGAAATAAAATTTATAAACTAGAAATTTTCCTTCCCAGCTCTGACAGCTTCTGCCTGTGGAGCCTTTTTTTGTGGGAAAGTCCTCCCCTTCTTATAAGGCCATTTACTGTTCTTCCTACAGGAAGGGAAAGATTACATCCCGCTGAATGACTCTCACAGCTCAGAAGATGATGGTTTCTCCCAGGTGCCTTCCTCTGCCCAGCAAAACTCAGATGAAGAGGACTTTGACATGAGGATACGCTGCCACAGCCTAGCAGCAAGGTGAATCCCCTCTGAAAAGGGCAGAGAGAGCCCAGCAGGCAGCAAGCAGCCTGACCTGTAAGGGAACCTGAGGGATATGGGGAGAACCCAGATGTTCGGAAAATCCCAGGTGATAAAGTGTGATCCAAGCATTTAGGCCATAGCTTCTTGCTTATAAAAGCAAAATTACTTTATTTTGCTCATGAAGAAGTGCTGATTTGCAAGGCTATCACATTCCTTCTTCTCTCCAGCTATGCTGCCAGAGTATCATGTAAGGAGCTTCATCCTATCTGTTCTTAACTGATCCAATTAGTCTCAGGCCTCTCCTCTCTGGTAAACTACGATAATGTGATGCCTGGGATCTATATGACATTTTCTGCTTATCCTATGTGGAGAGCTTATTGGGCCCTGATTCAGTCAGTCTAGTCTCCACTGCAGAAGCAGTATGGGGTTAAGAGGTCTAAGGTGAACACATTACCCTCCCCAAATCCACCATTTGGGTCATCCTCCTCCCTGCATACTTTGGTTGCACAGTGAGGAGATTGAGTTCAGGTCCTGTTCATTCAGGACATTGACTCTTGCCTTTACTGAATTCTGTATGCTTCTGTTGGCAGATACTACAACTGTGTCTCGTTCCCTGGTTGTTTGACGGGAGGAAATCAGATCAGGTGTCCATCCAGGATAAAGACATTTGAAGAGTTTCCCATGACACACACGATGTACAAGGCACACCCGGTGAGTAGCATCTGAATGGATTTGAGCAGGGGGCAGTCTTTCCTGACACCTTTACTGTTAAGACTGTGGAAGGAAGATCACTCCCATCTTGTGTCAGTCAGTCTGTGTCATTCCTGTTCGGTCCATCCAGTCCTATGCACATTCATTTCTTCATCTGGCACACTGGGGTTTCTCTCCAGCACAGTTCACACTGCCTTAGCAGGAAACAGAGAGGTTAGATATCCAAACGGAGAGACTATAAAGGACCTCAGAGGAGAGCCTGATCTTCACCCTCTCAAATCTGTGAACACAGCCTGGTTAAGCACACTGAAATCCTGCCAGGACTAGGTAAACCCAGAGTGCTTATCTACAGCTTCTGTATCTTGATCCACATGGCAGTGTGCATTAGGGACCCTCCAGGTCTCTCTGAAGTGGACTGGTATTGATATCTCCCCTAGCAGCAGAACTGAAGTCATACATTTAGCCTCAGAGGAAAATACCACCTCTCATAGATTTGATGGTAATACATCTTCCAGCCAGGGAGCACTCTTTTTTTATTCCCCATAAATGGCACTGAACTAAGCACACAAATCTTACCTTTTTATGTGCTGCTTTTAAAAAGGTACCTAAGAAAATCAGATTCAGCAAAACTATGGAGCATGCTGGTAAATGCTCCTACCCCTTCTTCCCCATCAAACATACACACAACCTCATCTCCTGAATGACTTCTCCTTCCTTCCCACTCTGATCAGTCGACAGGGATGTTACTGATAACTCCTGTTGCTTCCTTCCAGGACAATCAGACAGACAGTGGGATGGTTCTGGCATCTGAGGAATTTGAGAGGATAGAAAACCGACACAGAAAAGAAGGTGGATTCAGGTACTCCTTAAGCCTAGCCACTGAGGCCTCCCTGCTGCCAAATGCAGTGAGATCAGGAGGCAGCTCCTGGTATCTCCCCATAGGCTGCACTGCTTGGAGCTTTCAGCTGTGGGCTCTGAGCCAGATAAGTCCATGTACTCTTTAATGAGAGGCAAAACACAGGAAGAACAGACTAGCCTGCTGTTTTCTAGGGTTTAAAAATATAAACTGTGCCCATCAGTAAGAATGTGCCTGTTAAAATAATGACGCACAGTGCAGTGATGTTGTTAATGTGACTGTTAATGCTTACTGACATTTTCTAGTGAAATGTATCAGGGCTTGCTCAAGTAGTGGCAGATGGGATGGGCAGAAACTATGCGGCTGCCTCCCTCAGCCACCTTCCTCCCTCAGCCCTGACCCATGGGGTACAGAGCTCTGATATGGTGGTGCAAGGATGGGACAGGCCTTAGGAATTCCCACATGCTGACATGGAGTCTGGCAGGTTGAGCTGGCACTCCTAGAGCTGAGGATCTTATGGATGGTTATGTCCTTGACCCAAGCTTTGAAAGTGGGTGAGAACCTGTGCAGCTCATCTCTGCCAGAGCAGGCTGAGACCTTGTCTCTGTGGCAGTGTGTTGAGCAAGCCATGTCACCACATATGTAGACAAGGCCAGTCCCAAGCCTCTTCCTCACCTCCTCTGCCTCCCAGCATCAGATTGGTCATTGTCTTTTCTCTTAGCCATAGCCCTGTGGCCTTTCTGCTCTTGTATCAAACCGTCTCCTGCTTCTTGTCCTTGTCCTCTTTTCCCTAAGGCATGTTCCTGTTGTCTCCTACATCTGGTGTCCCATCTCCTGGAAAACACTACTCTTAAAACCTCTCCTTGAATGTGTGCCTGTCCTTGCTCCTGTGATTTCTTGCCAATCACCTGGTATTGGCAGGCACTGATATGTGTAAATATATGATTTCTGCCCACATCTTCATCATCTTCCTTTGTTTCCTTCCCCCCATCCTGGCAGTTGGTTTATATCAATTTCTGTTATTCTTGCCAGATTTAGAAGCAATTAAGGCAATGTCTCTTGTCTCTCCCTACTCATTGGGTCCAAACCCCTTCCCTCTATCTAGAAGGTATCCCGAAGGTATCTGGAAGAGCTGAAGTAAGTGTGCCAGGTAATGTGTAGATTTGTCACAGAACATACAGGCTGTGCTTAGATTTAGAGCAAGGCCTGGTTTTGTGCTTTGAAAGGGAGGTAGGAGTCCATTCCTGACCCTGTCTCTGCCGCATACATTAGAAGATGAGATCTTCTGATGATGGGATCTCTCTAAGCAGGACAGAGGCTTTCTTGGAGTGCCAAGGTTAATTCTCTGTGTCTCTCTTCCTCACAGTAGTAAAGGGCCCAGTCGAACCATGGAGCTGTCAGGGGAACAGTCGGACCTGCGGGGCAGATGTCGGCCATCGTACGGGTCCCAGGTCGGAGGCCAGACTTTTTACAACAGTGAATACGGGGAGCTGTCGGAACACTCTGAGGATGGCAGCTGCACCCCGCCTGGAGAGGGGGCCAGTCCCCCCACTCTCCACACTTCCTTCTTCTCCGAGCAGTACTAATGGCACCAGGCCATGGAGACAACTGCCAAGGCCCTCCAGGCACATCATCATGGTCACTCAGAGCTTCTCCTTCAACCTATGCCCAAACCCAACAGGAAACCTACCCCAAACGGACGGGGAACACTGATGTCCTTGGAACCGCAGCATGAACCACGCAGCACCTCCAGCCGCAGCTTCCCTGTGCCACGACTGGAGAGAGCATCTCACTGATTCCTCATGTTTCTTTCATCCCTGCACCTCAGACAGGCACATTCTGCCGGAGAGTGGGTGCCTGTGTTCAGCACTATGGCACCTTCTGCCTAACATCCAGCCTCCGCTCAGATCAGCTTTCCATTCAGAAAGCCCATTTCAGGTCAGATATAAATAGATCTGTCTTAGTCTCAAGTTTCTTCCTGGTGTGCAGCCTGAATGTTTTTCCTTGGATTGCTTCCTCCTCCCCTCATCATGATGTCAGCTGCTGAGCTGTGGAGCAGAATCAAAGGGAAGAAATCCCTAGTGGTATTAGCAGCAAAAGCAGGACATTTTAAAGAGGTGTACGGAGAGATCCCGAGGGATCTTTGTAAATGTTCATGCATGCTGCTCATCTTGAGTAGGTGCCAGCCTCTCCATCTCCTCTGCAAGCAGCACCCATACCCTTCTCATCTCTGCTGGGGGGAAACCTGCCAATCTGCCTTATCACTAGGATTATTTTAGCCATCTCAACACAGCTAGTGCTGCATAGGTCATCGGCTGATGGCTGAAGTGCTCCTGGTGAGATAAACAGCAATGTTTTTGCAGGCCATGTACAAAACAGGTTCTTTTATGATCTCTGCTGGGAGGAGGTTACTCACAGGTCTGCTGCTCTTGCCTTCCCCTTCTCCCAGAATGGTGCTGAGATCATTTGTTGCTCGGGTGAGAAATTAAAGCAAAGCTAGGTTAATTTGAGCTGGCTTCGAAACATAGAGTTTGCTGAGAGGAAAAAGATCAAAAGGGCAGGGAGTGAAATGTTTATTTTCAAGCTGCTGCAAAGCATTTTGGAAACAATGGAAGGAACAGTGCCCCAGCAATAAGGTGCTCTGGGTTGCATCCCCTTGTGTATTGACATCAGTGAACACATGGAGCCCAGCACCTGGCCAGGGTTCAAGCCCTGATTCTCCTGGATGGACAGTTCTGCACAATTACCTTTCCCTGACTCAAAGGAGGCACTCTCTGCCCAGCAAGCTCCTCTCCAGTTTCTTTTGCAGAGCTTCCAGCAGAACATACCTGACTCCAGAGAATTAAGAAATGGTTATTTGCTGAGGAAACATCGCCTCACTTTGGTCTTTTGTTTCTAAGAGAAAACACATGAATTCAGAGCTCTGGGGAACCTCGGCAGCCCCTTTCTATAGATTTCTGTACTGCTGCCTCACCACTTCCCACCTACTTCTTTCTATCCTGCTCCCAATCCAAGAGCTCAGCCACAGAGCATGGTTACATCACCACCACAGGAGTCTGGGTGAAAAGGCTCATTTGAACAGCTTGTCTTCGTCTTTTCTCCCACATGCCCACGGCTGGCAGAGCTCTGCACCAGGGCATCTCAGCACCAAGGAATTACTGCTTGTGGGCCACACCTCTGTCACAGAGCCAAGGGTTTGGACTTGTAAAACTGTGTTTCCTGTCAGATGTACAGCTTTCCCAAACTGTATTTCTTTTCCAGCAGAGGGTTTTATGCGTTTCCCGACGTAAGCCTAAGAGTCCTTATGGATGATGTTGCCAAGTCTTAATTATAGTTCTCCACAGAAGTGTAATGGGGAGATTTATTTAGCACATGGGAAAAGCATGCCTGTCATTCAGATTCTCTAAGCCTGTGAAGCTCGTTCAATGTTCCACTCCCTTTTTGGGTCAGCAGGATGACATGGCTGCAATTTCCATGGTAAAAAAGAGGCAAAAAATCAGACCAGCTTGAGCCAAACTGGCTCAGGATGTGGAATTGGAAACTGCATATGACAATGAATTCCCTGACTTCTACTGGTATCCCCTGAAGCTGCCAGGAATTTAAGCATCTTTAAGTAATTGTTACGACTCAGTAAGAATCCTCTGGCAGGAGCTGCTGGAGAGCCAGGACAAGGAAACAAGACAGCCAACAGGGTGTAGGCCAGATCAAATTCTCCTGCCCTCATCTTGCCCTGCTTTTTGAACTAGTGGTTCCCTTAGCAGAAGGAAGGCTGCATGTGACTCGTGCTGTTAGAGGTTTCCACTGGCATTGATAGCGGTAGAAGGTGACCAATTGAGCTAAATTCAGGCTGCTCGCTGGGTGATGTGCATCCATAGGACCCAGACTCTCTTGTTTCCAGTGCTCCATGAAGAGTTCTCTGCCTGGAAACAGCTCCATCTGGGAGAAGGCTCCAGAAAGAGAACTACAAACAAAATAATAGTTAAAAAAACCCAATTTCAAAGTAGCTGTAGGTCCCTGTCCATATGTAAGGTATGTCCCTATGATAAGTATGTGCCAGCAAAGCATGACATTTGCTGGGCCAGAGGCAGGATTCCTCAGCAGAAAGGGGACAGAGGCATCTTAGTGCCCAGGCTTGTCAGCATGGACATCCAGCCAGTACAGCTGCACTTTTTCTCCAGGTTTAGCTGTAAATTGCTCACAAGCATCCTTGTGGAGAAGGGTTGTTGAAACCATTGTTAACGATCCCCTGCTTCACCCTTGGGAAAGCACTTCTGTGTCATCTGATTTTTTCAACTCCACAGAAGTTTATTTTCTCTCTCTTGCACCATCTAGATGGAGGGTGGAATCAGATCCTATTGTGTCTGTGTCAACAGCATTGTATGAACAATGCAGCCTGATAGGAGCAAGGGCTGGCTCCTCTTCAGACACTCCTGCTGATGAAGAACAACTGTAGTGTGGGATATTGAAGAGCTGTTGAGACAATTGTACTTTTGCTCTCTAAAGGTATACTAAAATTAGATGTACAAACCTGATAACCCTTCCCACTCTCTTGAATTATTTCTGGCTTTTTATTTTTATGGTCTCCAGATAAGCATGAAGTGAAGCTGATCTGTTTTGGTTTTAAGATATGAGACAGGAGTGTTGTCTGTCTTTCCACAGCAGCAAGGGTGTATTTCAATGTTTAAAACCCAGGTTTTGATACTTGTGCCTGCTCTGTTCACAATGCACTCTCTGTTTTGTTTTGTTGGGTTTCTGACTGGAACTCAACTCAACTGAAGCTAAGCTATTTATCATCATCACTGTCCTTTAAAATGGCTGCTTCCACTCTATGCTCAGTCTCATTTTTCTTCACAAAATGTTGGTGTTGAGAGGAAATTCCTCCCTCATGAAAACAAAGTGTCGGGTCCCCTACTTGCAAATACACCTGTGTCTCTGAAGAAAAACCTGTGTATCAAGTAACACTACATTTATATTGCAATATTTTAATCTGGTACCTGTTGTTGCTCTAGCAGCATTCAGTGTTTCAGTGGGCTGCCTTTGAAGCAAGTAGGCTAAAACAGGGGTTATGTGTGAGTACAAAGCATGGTCTGTGTGTGTGTGAGTGTGCTGTGGGTGAGTGTGTGGGTATTTGCATGTGAGTTTTCCTACCAGTGAGTGTATGTGAGTGATTGTAACTCACGTTGAGTCTTGTCTCTGGAAGTTCACGGTTATATATCAAACCAGTTAGAACACTGCTTCCTTTCCTCTTCTCCTATAGAACTTGTTATCCTTTGTCATTAAGAGTTTTGTTGTAATATCTAAATGTGAAAATGAATAAAGTCATAACTGGCAGCTGTTCTCTGGTTCCTGGGGCCACCTCTGCCCGCGGGGGCAGCCCAGCCCCGGCCCAAGCCATCAGCACAATTTGGGTTTATTATTTTTACTTTTGTGTCCGTTTGCATTTCCCTGCATCCTTTTGGAAACAGCTGGATCTTGTGGCATTTCCATCCAGGATGAAACTCTTGTCTTTTCTTATGGTGAAGTCATATTCTCTTTGGCTAATCTCGCTGGCAGAAGCAAACACAGCACCCAGCCCTGTGCCCCAGATCACGACCCTTCCCTGTCACCTCGGCCCTGGAGGTCTCCAGCCTTCCAGTCCTCATTCACCACACCAGGGAAACCAGAAACCCCCGGACCTCCCTTCTCTTCAGGGAATCAAACTCCTCCCGGACACCCTTTCTCAAGGCCACACCACCCCCCGGACTCCCCTTCTCCATATGGTACCCAACCCTCACAGACCCCTCTTCTCCTCAGCGCATCAACTCCACCAGGCCCCCTCTCCTTCTAAGGGCACCCAACCCCGCCTCGGACGCCCGTTCTCCTCACAGCACCGACCCCCTGGACCGGACCCCTTTGTCATTATGGCACCAAACTTCCTCCCGGCTCCCCTTCTCCTCATGGAACCGACCCCTCCCCGTCCGAGCCCCCGGCGGTGCCGCCGGCGGCCCGTAGGTGGCGCCCTCCCCACGGCGGCCGCGGGCCCCGGCGGGAAGATGGCGGCGGGTCTGCGGCTGTGTCAAAGGCAACACCGCGGCTGGACGAGGTGTTCGCTGTGAAATGGGACACAAGTGGATTCATGAGCATTTCGCTAAAAAAAAAAAAATATCACCAGGAGTTCAAGGAACGCTCAGGCACAGCTCCCTCCTTACCACTTGGTGGACCTGTGAAGGCATCAGCACCATTTGTCTGACTAAAACAATGTCCCCTGAGGAGCCGCTAGTGGCAGAGACACAGCTGAGGGGATGCAAGGGGGACATCTCCGCCCCTCTCCATTGTTATCCCTTCATCCAGCTCCACCATGGGGTGAAAGCATCCAAAAGGACCTTTTAATTTTCCTTTGCCCATCCAGGGGCTTGCCCGTCTGAGGAATGGGATTGAAGCTGTTCTACTGATGAAATATCCTACTTTGGTGCATCCTGGAGCAGTGCTTGGCTGCTCCTCTTCTGGGGCCATGATCCTTCTCTGTCACCTCGGCCCTGGGGTTCTCAGCCCTGGAGGTCTCCAGCGGTCCCCCTTGGCTGCTCCTCACCTTCCTTCCAGCCCATCCATAGGGCATCCATAGGACAGGCTGGGATGCAGGTGAGGAACAGCCTCCCATCTGTGTGACCGGGGATGGGGATGGGGATGGAACCAAGGACACAGCCCTCACACAGGCATTGGAGCACCTCTCACCATCAAAAACACAGTCCACAGGAAACCAGACAGGGCAAAATAAAAACCATTTCATGCAGTTAGGGCAGTACTGGGGATGCTCTGTTTGGGCCTCTTGTTTTGCTTCTAATGTGGCCAGTGAATGCTTCCTAAATGCTTTTCAAAAGGGCTTTGAGATCCTTCTCTGAAGGTCAGCACAGTGATAGCAAAAAATCCTTCAGGCTCCCAGGACTTCTTGGCCCCTTCTGAGGACATTTCGGCAATAAAGCACATGAGTTTGCATCAGAATGATGCAGAGCTCTTAGTGCTGAGAAATCAAAGCAAGAACAGCTCCAAAACGTGTTCTGCACACTGCACTGTGTCAGCCACAGCTCTCACCCTCTGGCTGGGGTGAAAGTTGGGGTGAAATGAGGAGGCAATCAATAGCATATGGCTCTTCACCCAGCATGTACCAAGAAGGGCAAAATTAAATTTAAAAAAAATGTAAGCAGAACATTCAGTTGCTGCTTCAGAATCATTTCCTGGATTGCATTGACATTTCTACAAAGCTTTGCAGAAACAGCTTCTCAGAGGATTTTACAGAACCACACATGCCTTTAGCAGAGTCCATAGGTCCCTTCTGCTCCGAGATGCAGGTCTCTCCAAGGGCGGGGTAAAACTACTTGCATCTCAATGAAATAAGCAGACTGTGCTTCGACAGTGTTATCTTATGTGTGTGTGTGACCTGGCACATTACAAATGAATAAAATGCAAAAGCTCCCAGAAGAAAACAGGTTAATAAGATGCATAGATTAAACACCAGGCTTATCTGAGGGCCTTCCCATGCAGCTGGGGATATCACCAAGGAGACCATATCTGAAAAGAACAGCTCCATAGCCATTTTTCAGAAACTTAGAAAATATCCTAACTCACAGTCCTGCAGTTATAGTTCTCTTTGCTGTAACTAATTTTCAGTTAGTTTGCCTTTCAAAATCCAAGGAGGCCATTACACTATTTTGTTACATCTCCCAAGAGGCTGAAATCCTTAAAACTATGTCAGTTGATCATTCAACAAACCCTGTTTTACACTGTTTCCTGGGATTCATATTTATTAACAATATTTGAGTGTTTGTACAATTTCCCATTTTAGTATGTCAGAAGCGAGTAACGCCAAATAGAGTAGGAATGACCAAATCCTGACACAGGGGCTGTGCTGTTCCTGCCCCAAAAGCCCCTTCAGTTCTACCTGGGCAGACTGAACACATCCCACCTGGTTTTCACACACACAGCTCTTTCACCCCCTATTTCTGACAGGCTTTAAAACTCTGTTTATTTTCAGTGATCAGCACTCCTGAACTGGAAATATTTTCCTGAAAAGATGCTGAGGAGCCATGGGTCCCAACATCTTAAGCTGCACCAGGGAAGGTTTTGGTTGGATAGTAGGAAGACTTTCTTCAAAGACAGGTGATTAGATATTGGAACGGACTGTCCAAGGAGGTGGTGTAGTCATCGTCCCTGTAGGTGTTTAAGGAAAGACAAAGTATGTGCCATTCAGTGGGATGGTCTAGTTGACATGGTGGTGTTTGGTCACAGGTTGAACTCGATGAGCTCAGCAGTCTTTTCCAACCTCACTGGTTCTGTGACGATGTGATCGAATTCCTTACGGAACCACGGGTCGCCGAACCCTGTCGTCACTCCAGCCACCCCCACGCCGAGCTCTCTCCACCGCCTGGCCACGCCCACAATGACATAATACATATTATCCCCGCCCTTCTG
The DNA here is from genome assembly GCA_008694505.1 of Cyanoderma ruficeps. Classification (NCBI taxonomy): domain Eukaryota; kingdom Metazoa; phylum Chordata; class Aves; order Passeriformes; family Timaliidae; genus Cyanoderma; species Cyanoderma ruficeps. Next base: position 8,875,723 of record VZDJ01000219.1, on the reverse strand, counting down.
CATAGCCCCGCCTCTCTGAGGGCGTGACCCAGGCCCAAACTCCGCCTCTCGCCCTCGTGGCGCGGGGCGGGGCGTGCGGCGGCTGCGCAGAGCGCGGAGCTGCAGTCGAGGCGCGGGCGCGGAGCCGGCGGCGGAGCCGGCGGCGGAGCCGCGGGACGGTGCGGGGGCCCCGCCGCCCTCGGGGCGAACCGGGCATGAAGCGGCAGCTGCCGGCTGCGGACGCCGGGCTGGGCACTGAGCTGCGCCGCTTGCCGCACTAAGGCGGCGACGAGCCCCGAGGCGGCGCGGCGGGCCGAGTCCGAGGCGAGCCTCGCGGCTGTTTGCGAGCGCGACTGAGGCGGCAGCGGCGGCTTCTGCCAGCAGCCTCCTCTGGGCTGACGAGGGGCTGCGCGGGGAGGGGGCCGCAGCGCCGCCCCTGCCTCCTCCCCTCGCCCGCCGGAGCTCCCCCGCGGAGGCGGGCGGGCGGTATGAGCGCGGCGCTCTGAGGGACCGGCGGAGCCCCGAGGGACCGGCGGAGCCCGGCTTTCCCCGAGCAACCTTCCCTGAGGTGCCGCGGCGGCGGATCGGACTCGGCTGGGACCTGCCATGACTCCCCTGGCTCCTCCCATGGCATGAGCCCGAGCTCTCCTCCCCGCTCCGCCTGCTTTTGGTCTCTCTCCGCTCCCGGGCTGTCAGATGGGATAGGGCACACCCGGGCGTGCGGGGCTCGACGCTGCCGCGGAGGAGCGGCGGAGGCAACCGGTGACGGCCGTCGGCTCGCCTGGAGTCGAAGATGAGCTGGCGGTGGGCTCGCCAGCACTGGAACAGCGGCTCCTCCGTGCTGCTGCTGCTGTCGCTGCTGCTGTGGCACGGCCGGGTCCGGCCGGCCGGCGCCGACAACGCCAGCCAGGCGTACTACACCGCGCTCATCAACGTGACGGTGCTGAGCCCCGAGCGCGGCGGCCCCACGCTGCTGCGGATCGACCGTGGCCGCTACGGACAGGACTCCCCGAAGGTGGAGGTCAAGGGGCTGCTGGTGACTCCCGTCCCCATCAACGGAGGTAACGCTTCCCTCGCTCGCTCCTGGGCGGTTGGTCCTTGCCTGGGCTGGGCAGGCTTTCCCAGAGAGCTCTGACAAACGAGAAGGAAGAGCTTGTCCAGAGGAAAATAAAATAAATCCATGCTCTGAGAGTGTTGGCTTGAATAACGGCTCAGCAAAGCATAATGTGCTTTCCAGCGTGGATCCCAGTAGATCCCACTATTGATGGGTGAAGGTGTTATTCCTTAACTAATTACATAGAGGGTAGCGAGAGTTGACAGTATTTGGTTACAGCATTGCCTTGAATCTCAGAACAGCTGCATAGCCAACTCACTGTGCATCTGGATAGCTTTGGCAACTGCATGAAGTCGCAGTTTTTCAGTGTGCAGTTCCTAAAAACGCTGTTTAATCTGCCCATCAAGACTTGGAAGGACTGAAGCTACCAAGTTGTTGCTCTTATAGCCAGCCCAAAATGCACTTGTTTGCAGTAATGAACACTGGATAGAGTGTCCAAATAAGTTTTCTTTTAATTAAGTGAAGCTGTTGTCCATCAGTTCTTCTTTGGGTAAATGTTTGGGTTTATAGAGAACACTAATTTGAACAGCTGTCATGTTTTTTGCCTGAAGCAAAACTGGTTGGTATCTTCAGTAATAGTGATGTAGTTTGAATAGTATCTTATTTGAAAACCATTTTTGACATTATCTAAACTGCCATATTTAAGAAATGGACCACTTGATAGAATACGGTGGTCCCAACGTGCCTCCTGGACAGTAAACATCTAAATAATGTAGTAAGTGAAATGTTGTAGTCAGTCAAAACTATAGAGTCTAAGTGGTGAATACTAAGAGTGATTTTAGAAGAATTGATAGCACTGTATTATTATAAAAGTACTGTATTATTAGAAGCTTTAGAGAATTTGCCAGATCTTAAGATCAGGAAAATACTTTGATGCTTCTTCAGAACAAATGCATTCTCCTAAGTAGCCTCTGTAAGCTTCTGGTCTGGATGGATCAGGCTGTGCATCAGCAGGTGCTTGCCAGTCTCACTGGAGCTCAGTTTCATTAGCTCTGCAAAATATAACTAGAACATATTAATGGGGTAGATTTTGGTGTGGAAGGGTGAGGAAGTAGAAATTGTTGAGGAAGTCTGCTGGAAAATTATTTTTATTTGTACTTCAAATCCTGTCCATCAGCTAACTTTAAATATGTTGAAGTCGTTCTTCTCTGCTTCCTGATATTCCTCACTTACATCTCCCCAAAACCCCCTTGAAATCAGGAGTCTGTCCTAAAAGTTTTAGGCATGTAAACACTGTTACTGCAAGTAGTACTTTTAACGGGTTTTAAAATACTGCCTTTTAATACATGCCAGGTATCAAAGCACTTTAATTTTTTTTGAGCTGCATTATTTGTCAAGAAAAACTTTTGATACTAATTTATTTTAATCTGCCTCTGTAACTTTTTCTGCTTTCTTTTGATTTGCCTTCACTGAAGTGCAATTTAAACACTGAGGGAGGCTTTGATAGCATTTTCACAGGCAGTTGATAATGAGAAGAGCTAAATAAAATTATAAACAGCATTTTTATACCTACTGCTAAGTACTGTGATGAATAACTTTATTGAGAAAGCACAGCAGGAAGTGTGAAAATGTCAGACCTGACGTGGTTTGACATAGTGCAGTTGTTAAACTTTATTATCAGTTTTGGGGGAAATTGAGTTTTGCCCTTCTGTTTCATAACAGACAACTTAAAACAAGCGCAAAAGCAACTGTCTTCTTTACTTTTAGATACTCTGAATTGTTCTGTACAGGTTGTTAAATACTTACATTTTATTTAAATTTTGCTGATGTGCCTGTGGTTTAAAAATGTTTCATGTAGTAAGAAAGATTGGAATTTTTTATGCTTTTAGTTAAACTGTTCTTGAACATCTGCTTTTTTTATTCAGGTTTGATAAAAGATGATGCAGTCTTGCTGAAAGTAATTGCTCTAATGTTTTTTTAATCAGCCTGTTAATATTGCTGTAGAACTCATTTGCAAAATTTTTTTCTAATAACTAAACATGAGTAGCTGCCAGCCACTGCTCTTAGAGCAGTAAATGCTGTACCCCAGTTTCATGTATCTTCAGGAGAAAAGGACTCTATAATTGTTAACAACTTCATTTGAAAATACCTTGAATTTGAAACTGCTTTGAGGTCAAGCATTCACGTATTTATGGGCTATCTTTGAAATTTTCACAAATGTGGGTGGTCTGTTAGCACCTTGATGGCAAGGACTGTTTTAGAGCTGAGGTGTCCTTAATTTTGTTTTTTTGTGTGCTCTGTGAAGAATCATAGAGTGGTTTGGTTGGAAGGGACCTTGGAGATCATAAAGTTCCAAACCCTCCTGCCATGGGCAAGGATATTTTCCACTAGACCAGGCTGCCCAAAGCCCCACTGAACACTTCCAGGAGTGGGGCATCTTATTACATCCCTTACTCATTGCCTGCAGGGAAATAAATTAATTTACTAATTCAATGTTTAGGGACAATGATCTGCTGCTGACCACACACCATTTGTAATTTTAAATGTTCTGTGGTGTTTCTTGATTTCTATTCTTGAATATGGCCAATATTTTATGTACTACTTTTTGAAGCCAGTCCTGTGTGGTCACCCGTCCTTTAAATCTCAGTGCAGCTTGTTGTCAATGACTTCTCCCATTTCTTTAGCAGGCTTTCTTTAATGGAATTCAACCTTGTCATGTTAATACATGTATTAAAACTCTTTCCGTGTTCTTTTTATAGAGCTTGTATGAAATTGATAGGGGCTTTCAAAGGCAATGTTCCCCTGGGAGTGGAGTGGCAGTAATTGGCATGACTGCCTGTGAATGTGACTTGTGAAAGTGCAGCTCCAGCGAGCTCTTGGTCACACTTGGCTGCTGGGTGTACATTCAGCACCTGCGGGGGCAGATTTTTCCAAGCACATTAAATGCACGAGAGCAGCATAGTTTCTTTATTAATCTCTCTTCCGTTCTTCTACTTTGAGTTCCCTTTCTTGCCTCCTCTAAATTGTTAATCTCTCTTGTCGTGGCTTAGTTTCTTATTAGAAGAGTGTTTTAAAACACTTCTGGACATGAATGCTTGCAGATTCAAAAAAAAAAAGCTCCTCTTGTTGTGCATGGGAGGAGAGAAGTGAAATTCATCTTCACAGCCTGATGCAGGTTTTCTGATAGTTTAGTTCAAGTCTATAGTATTCCTTCAGTGAGGTTCCAGAATACTTCTCAGTTCTTACTCTGTTATTTTGACTTCGTGCAACCAGACATTTTCATAGAATCATAGAGTGGTTTGGGTTGGAAAGGACTTTAAAGATTGTCTAGTTCCAAGCCTCCTGCCTTGGGAAGGGACACCCTCCTAGACCAGGTTGGTCAAAGCCTCGTCCAGCCTGGCCTTGAACACTTCCAGGTCATTTCAGCCCAGTCCTCTCACAGCAGCTGCCTGAGCACTCCTGGATGTCTGTGCCTGCACCATGCATGTTCAGCCATGTGCCACTCCAGTGACCTGTGCTTTTACTCTTCTTTGCTACTGGGTGCCTGACACCAGTTGTGGTGCAGACCTTTAGGTGTCAGGCATATTCCCCTGGCCATGGCAAACCAAGCTAGAAGCCACTGAATACTCAGCTTAATGGTTCTTGGTAGAAACTGCAGTGCTTTGTGGCTTAGTTATCTCAAAAACATTCTCCATGGGGAACAGGAGTCTTCGTGGCTGTTGAATCTGGGTTATTGCTTTTTTTCTGTGCTTGGATTCCAGTGTGAGGACTGGAAATTCAGTCTTGTGTGTTCTTAAAAGTCCCCTTCTAGGACTTGCTTGGGAAGTAAGGTTTTGTGCACCTTGGCTGACTTGGGAAGCTGGAAAGCAGGCAGGGTAGGGTGAGCAGGACTGGTGATGGGGTTCATAGGAAAGGAAATAGCAGCAGAGTCAAACTTGAACTGTTAAAATTCACTGAGCCAGGAATGAGAGGGTGAAGAGGGGTAGAAAGGAATGGACTCTAAAGGGCTTTAGGGAGGTGGTGGTTGTACAACAGCTGCTTTGGAGAGATAGCTCAGAGAAAGGAGAGCTCCCAAAGAGGTGTAAGGGTTGGGGCTGGGCAAGGAGGCTGAGAATGTGAGGAAAAACATGTGTTAGAAAAAGGTGAAAGTGTGGAAGAAACAATATTGGCTCAGTGTTAGGAAGGAAGTGTATCTTGTGCATAGTGCTGTAACTACAGCATTCTGTAGCATCTGGCACTTCATAAACATGTTGTGTGAACAAGTTTTAGCTGCAGAAGGTTTGAAATGCCAGTTTCCTGGTAACTGCTGAGCTTTAGGCAGCATTCAGACAGAAATTCTGGCCCAGAATCCAAACCAGTAAGGAAAATGCAACAAGCAAATATATCAGTAGAATAGGGGAAGAAGAATCTTGTGCCACGCTTCTGTCTTTCATCATTGATCTTTGTATCCAGCTTAATTAGTAGTCATTAATTGATAGCAAAAATGGAGGTTATATATTGGAGTATATAGCCATAATTGTAGAATACTTACTGAGCTAACAAGATTAAATCTGAACTATTATAGGACTCTTCTAAGCTTCAGTGATTTTCTTTTGTTTAACTTCCTCCCTGAAACAAGATTACCTCTTGTTCGAAGAGTTTCTTTTCGTGCTAAAGCCAGCTTTAGCCAAAGCAATTACCTGAAAAAGCTATTGAAAATAAAACGTTGCTGTACATAATTCATTGATTCATTGGCATCACCTTACAAAGTAGAAATTATGACTGGCTTGAATAAGGGCTGTATTGATAATAACACAAGTAGTAATGCATTGAAAGAAAATGTCCATTGCGTGTATTAAGCTCTAATGGGATAGAAAATAACTAGTACCATTCCTTGAAATAATCCATCAGCACTGCTGAGTTGTCTCTGTGAAATTTCCCAACTGAATTCCTTTTCTGGAAATTTTATCACAGGATTATAATTAATGTGTTGCACAAAGCTGTCTCATTTTACCAGTCAGGTGTTCTGTCTAGTGCCTACCTGGGCAGCAGAACTGTAGGGAGGGAATACTTTGGGGTACAGTGTGCATGACCCTGCACCTTCCTGTGTTCTTGTGTGGTGTCTTTCGCAACAAGCCTCTTGGGCTGCTGTCCCTCCAAATACTAGTGGTGTCTCTCCAGCTATTGTATTACAGTGACTGAAGGTCAGAATTTAAAATGATTTCTGTATGTGTAGCTGAGACAGACCAGCTCTGGCAACTGGTGCTGGCTTTCCAGAGTACAGTATTAGCTAAGATGAAATCAATAGCAAGATATCTGACCTTCAGAGGAAAAAAAAGAAGAGGAAAAAACCCTGCATAGAATAGAATGGTTAATGCCCAGGGAGTGGGATGTTTCTGTGAAAAGGGGACAAAGTCTGATAACCTGTGCAGCAGCCTTGGCTGAAGGGAGGTGTCACAGTGGTGTTCACAGCAATGCAAGAGCAGCAGGAATACACAGCCTGGGAAAGAGCAAACCCAGCCACAGTTCAGAACTTGGGGAACTTCTGACAAATCCCTGCGAGCTGCCCTTTTAATTTCATTTTTGCTCCACAAAATGGCTCTCCTTCTTGTAGGAAGAAGTCTAAAACATGGTCAAGCAATTGGAAAAGAAGAGGGGGAAAGTAGAGTTGCTGTGCTGATGTGAGCTTGCCACTACTTTTTCAGTAGTTGAGGAACCTTGGTTGGATCTGTTGCGTTAACTGTTTTTTTCCCATGAATCCCTAAAATGCTGTCACAAACCTTAGTCCTTCAGCAGAAGGGGGTCTTGAATTATAAAAAATGCTCAAGGGGAAACATTTATAGAGATTGAGCAGCCCTGTGTGTTCTGCAGAAGGAAACTGAAACTCTCCTAAAGCAGAAAACAAACATGAGCCTAATGGTAGGTACTTAAATCACAGCTGATTCTTTTGTAAAGAGGCTCTTCTGTGGTGTTGGGACTTACGGTAGGAAGGGGGATATTTACAACAACATTTTACATAGCTCTTTAACTCAGCGGGCTGCCACTTTTAACAGAAAACTGGAGTTTTTGCCAACACATGATGCCTAGATAAACACAGAGACAGGCAGGGTAAATAGCTTATATTTCAAATAAGCCAGAAGAGTAGTACACCTGTAGGGAAACTTAAATGGTATTCTGTGTGCTTTCATCTTCTGAACTTCCATGAGTGGCTTCTGATCGTATTATTTTCTGTGCAAGTGATTTGTTTTAGAATAATTTAATTTGAAGTTGCTTTTCATTCTGGCAAGTAACATCAGTTTTGGGCCTCTCAACTCCAAGAAAGACATTGACATAGTGGAGCATATCCAGAGAAGGACAGAGGAGCTGGGGAAGGGGCTGAAGCACAGGTCTGATGAGGAGAGGCTACCTTGTTGCTGTCTAAAACCCCAGGCGGATGGAGCCAGGTGGTTCAACATCTTCTCCCAGGTAGCAAGTGGCACAATGAGAGGAAACTGCCTCAGGCTGTGCCTGGAGGGAGTTAGATTTGATATTAGGAAAAATTTCATCACTGAAAGGTTTGTCAAGCACTGAACCAGACTGCCCAGGGCAGTGGTGGAGTCACCATACCTGGAGGGATTTAAAAGACTTGGAGATGTGGTACTTGGGAACATGGTTTGGTGGTGAACACAACAGTGCCAGATTAGTGGTTGGATTCGATGATCTTAGAGGTCTTTTCCAATCCAAACAATTCTATGATCATCCAGGTAATGCTTGAGACCTGTGTGCTGTTGATTCTGGTTGAACTTTGGATAGCAGGTCATAGATGGCAGGGTAGTGGAAAGTGTCAGTGATGATTCTGGCTGACCCTGTTTGTGTGTGTCCCCTTCAGTGCCCACTGATATCCCTGACACCTGAGCTGTACGGGAGATGTTTTATTGTAACCACCTCATTATTCTAGAAGGATGACTGTGATTTTAAGACTTCCACGTTTTTCAGACTATTTTTGGTCTATTCAATAGACAAGCAGAGCACCCCACATTTTTCGCTATTGTTTCTGAATTATATTTAGTTAAAAGTGAAAAGATTACTTAACATTTGTGTGGTGTAATAGAATGCTAATGAAAAGTGGGTTGTGACTTTTTATTAAATCTCAAGTGACTTGCAGACAGTTCAGATTTATCTAAATCAACCAAATTTTCCTCAGTGTTTTTGTATTAAATAGTACTGAGCTGATGTCAGCTGTTAAATTTGCATCATGATATACTGAACACACCTCGTCAGGAATAAGATGCTGTAAGCATTTGAGTGGTATTTGTTGGTCTATATCTGGAAAGCTTTTATCTCTTAATATCTTGTTTCCTAATTCTGTTGCTTTACCCAGTAACATTTCATAGCTCTGTCCACAGCTGAGACAGACTTTGATCTCTGAGGTAGAAAATTTTGTACTAATTTTCCCACAGATGCAGTTTCTGTTATCTCTTACTGCTTTCTCTGTTGCTTTTTAAGCTAAAAATTTTCAAGCATACAAATTTCAAGGTGCTTACATGGATTTTGAGAATGCTTCCTCCTCATTCAAGGTGCTCTGTGTTGCTTTTATGGCTTTTCCCTGTAATAACCCATGACCTTGTTTTTGTGGCCATTTTTGTTTTCACTTCATATTTTAGTTTTGGTCATGATTGTACTGAAGGAACCAGTACATAATCTGTAGGGTTAATGTTTTTAATAATCCTATATATTTTAGATAAATTTATGTTGGCCATAGCATCTACTTCAAGAGTTATTTTTAGCTGTTTTAGGGGATTCTGTGGAATTGTAGCCATTTAGAAAATGGTATTTTCCAACAGATGTATCATACTTGAGATTCTTGAATATGATTTCATAGGAGAAGGATGGGATTTTTAGCTTTCAAGGCTTGAGAAACTTCCTATCATAGTCTGCTGGTGCTTTCCCCCTTGCATCTTTTTGAGCGGAAAAGTTCAGAACAAGGGGGACTTGTGCATTAAACAGCTTTAATCTTAACAGAGGGCAAAAAGGTTGGTGGCATATGTTCAGTGTTGTGATTCTTCCACATTTTCAAAAAGAACTGTAATTCCTTTAAAAGATACATACTGTTCTCAAATTTAAGGTTACAAAGACAAGCTGCAAAAGTGCAGTGGGCATGACCATGCTCCTCTGTGAGTGTTGATGTGTGTGATGGCCATCACCAGTGCTGTAAAACACGTGTGGATCAGTGCTAGCTAGCAATTTCCACAGGGATTCCAGTAACGGTATCAGGGTAATGGAAGAAAACACTATAAAATTTGGCTTTGGGCATCTGTATTTCAGGTTTTCCCTGATGCCTGTATGAAACAAAAATATAGCAAATAGCCCTCCATGTCTGAGATGTCTAATACAGGCTTGAAAAACAATTGTGAAAAGGATGTGCTGGTGTCTGGCTCCCCACCCTCCTTCCAGGGGAACAGGGAGAGGCACTTCTTGTCCAAATTAAGAGACGAAATGACTTCCTGTATGTCTGCCACAGTATAGATTCATCTGCACTAGCTAGCTTTAAGCAAGCAGATTTTCTTTCTTGTTTCAGAAAACATCTTTAGCTCTTTGAATCTCCTTTGTTATAGGTTTTAACCTCAGCTGTGTTAAGCTGAGAGTGCTTAAAAAGACCTTTTGTTTTGTTTCCAGCTAATATGTTAAACTGGATATTTTTTTAGTGTTAGATTTTTTGCTGAAATCTCATGGTTGTATGAACTCACTTCTTGAAAAGGAACAAAACTGGGAGACTTCATTTGATTTGGTCTTACTTTGCAGAACTGTAATGTTTTCAGAGCTATTATGCAAATAAATGGTTTTTTTATATCTTGAAAAAAATCACTGTTTATCCCAACTATTTTTAGTAGCCAAAGATTATTATATTCTTAGCGTTTGAAAGGTTAAATATATTTGCACTGTAAACTGTTGTTGGCTCTAAATTTATAAAATCCGTTAATGATATGACCAGTGTATCAGACTAAACTGTGTTTCCAGTTGTGCAAACAGATGCATCTTTCATCAGCTTCAGCTGCTGTGAAATTACTTCTGCCTTGAGTTTTGTGCCTTTTGTACACAGCTCTGTGGCTTTGGGTTGTTCCAGGGTATGTTACACCATCAGAAGGGACAAAAGAGCTTTGCACACTGTTGAATTCAGACATCTGGCATTTGCCGTTTCTGTTACTCTTCCTTTATGCCATCTATACCTGTTTAGCTGACGAGTGCATTGTGTTCAGAAACCCGTTTGTTTCTCTATGAGTTTGAATACATTTCCTTATAGACAAAATGTGCATATGTAAAAAGCTGATGTTGGCTGCTAGGGTTTTACTAGATCAGCTTTTAATGTTGTCCTTTTTTACAGTAGCTTGCACATGGCAGATAACTCTGAAATCTTGTTTTCACAACCTGCTTTGTTTAGTTGTACTTCACTGCGGTGATATTTATGGCTGCCTTAGGTAGAAAAAAAGATTTCTACTCCCCAGAATGACTGATAAACAGCTGTTTTGTAAATGCCTATAGCAGATGAACCATATTCTAATGTTTTTCAGCCTCTAGGCAGGTATTGATTTGAATGTGAATTCATTGTTCTAGCTGCACTGGAGTTAAAAATAGCTTGTGTTAGTGAGCCTAATTCTTGGGCATATAGTCACAGCTTTCAATGCATGAGACTTCTTTTTTTAAAATCTTTTTTTCATAAGAATACAGTTATCTTTAGACTTTCTTCACAAGAGAATAGTGGCTTCCTAGTGCATAACATTTAAATACTTCAGCAACTTGGAATTAGAATTTTAATTTTTTTTTCTTTTTCTTTGTTTTGCCTGTTAGGAGAAATTGGCGTCTGTGTAAATTTGTTTCCCATTTCAGTTGCAGATCGTCTGGGCTGTGACCCTCGAACACGTTTCCAAGTCCCACCAAACACCAAGCAGTGGATTGCTTTACTACAGAGAGGAAACTGTACATTTAAAGAGAAAATACTGCGAGCAGCTTCACATAATGCCACAGCTGTGGTCATTTACAACAATATATCCAGTGAAGAACCTGTCACGATGACTCATCAAGGTAAATAAAATGTGATCTCTTTCATTATAATGCTTTTGCCACATAAACTATTGCTAAAGAGCCTTGGGCATTGCACAGATGGTATTGGAAGTAGCCCATTCCCTAATGATATTTGCATATATGCAATATAGTGAAATAAGCCAATAATTCTGGGAAGTTATTTTCCTTTAGCATACATCTGTCCAATGAGGAACACTTTCCTCTGCAGTGGGGATGTGGGTGTATTGGAGTGAGGAAATGCCTGTAAGATCTGAGGAGCAATCTTTCAAACCTTTCTGCAAAAGATAAGCTAACATACATATATAATGGAAGATCTAGAATTTTACAGAGGATCTGAACCTGAAGAATTCTATATAGCAACAGGTCTTCAACTCACTGTTCTGATGGGGGACCTTCAAATGTTAACAGTTGTATTTTGGGACTTGAGCTTGCATGCTTTTTTAATGACAATTTAGAGAGGGTTCTCTTTCTACAATGAAAGTCTGAGTGCCATACAGTAATCAACAAAACAGTGATTTGGAGGGCAGTGGCCTCTGTAAATTGTCTAGAATAATGCTGGAAGTCTGTTTTTCTAGAGAGTTCTCTTTTTTTACAGCTGTCTATATGTAAAATTTTACTGTTCCTGGTGACTTACTTTTGTTGCTGGAAGCCTCATATGTAATCATTTTCCTTGGTTAAAAATTATTTTTGCAATTCTGGTAACTACCTTTTTCATTTTCCAGAAGGTTTTCTCATTTTGGAACTATTTAGCTTAATCAGAAAAGGCATATCTCTGTATTTGGTGGTGATACTGCCATCTGATTTATATTTTAGAATATTGTCAGTCTCTTTTAGCATAGGGGGTTGCTTGGAAACTAGAATTTCTCAATTATTGCTCTGCATATTGCCACACAATTAGACTTGAATTCCTTTACTAAAGAAATGCTATGGTTGTTTCTTTCTTTTTTTGACAAGGAAGATGACTGGGGGGTTTGACCTTCCCAGCTCTCTAAACCACAGGAATTTTGCAGGGGAGTTTTGACTGCTATGTAGCAATTCAAAGCCCGTTAATTGCTTTTTATCTCAGGTACTGTCCTTAGACATCTTTATAAATAAT